>JAYEPQ010000008.1:25159789-25759789 GCA_036321105.1 Dracaena cambodiana | reverse complement strand
TCATCTAGAATTTCATCTCCTTCTCTTGTTAACATTTTAAACTTCTCTATCTCCTCATCCTGAAATTGATCAAGAAAAAATTGAGGATAATCAGGCTGGTCATATTTTCTCTTTGTAACTGTTAGATGGGCCACTTGGTAAGGGAGGTTGCCTCCAAGGGGAGAGATTGTGGAAGGAATAAGAGGGGAAAAAATAAATAGGAGGAGGAAGGACTAGTTTGCGGAAGAAGAAAGTGGGATGGTTGAAAGGAAAAGAAGGAAAAAGCAAATAAGGAGATGATAGTAGGGGTAAGAAGAAGTACAAATAAGAATGTTTGGGGAAGAATTTTGTATTGGAAAAAAACGAGTAAAGGAAAATTTGGATTACGACTGAACTAACAACGATGTATACGTATTGGGTAATTTAAAGACAATTTTGTCCGTAAGAACTAATGGTTAGTTAATTCACCTATTAATTTGGAAATGATGCTGGCCAGCAAAAGGATATATTTGCAAAAAAAAAAAAAAAAAGAGCCTAAAACATCAGGATGCATATGAAAATATGCACAAGGCATGGTGATATATGTCAAATAAGTAAAAAAAAAAAAAATCTCAAGGATATACTAATAAATACAGATTTAAAAAATAATTATAAATTGCAAAAACATGCCCTTTTATCTTTCACTAATTTTTGGTATATTTGGAGGGTTATTGCATGCACTTGTCCTCTAGAAGTATTTCTGAAACAGAATTTTTATTTAAGAAATGTTTGAGATGCGTTTAATCAGTGACCAGAAAGTATCGTGGTTGTATGTGGGCACACTTCATGATAGATAATCCGTTGACATTGCAATCGCTTGAATGTGATTCTGGATTCCTTTATGTGACAGTGCTTAATCTTTATGCAACTAACATGTAACATTGCACGTCTGCCATATTTGCTAGGTTCATCAATGACATGTGTGATATGAGTGTACTACTCTCTCTGGAATAGTTTTCAAGGAATCATGTTTTAAATACATTGCCAGTACTTAATTCTGGTTGACCCAATTTTCTATGTCCTCTTGATTTCATTCTCTCTTTGCCGAAGAGCCTTCCTCTGCCCTTCTCCACATCTTCTGTGACAAAATTACAAACACAAGTTTCAGTTTGAAGTAGTTCTTTAATGTATCAAGTTATAAATATATTACCTGTCTTAATTCCTGGTTGACTAAAGTTCTTGTCACATTCATTTATTTATGCTCAGATAGCTTTACTCTGACCTCTGTCATTTTCTTGTCTCAAATGTTACTTAAGATTTGGTTATAGATATCAGAGATTTTACAGTATTCATTAGATTTCTCATACTTTGTTGGGCATTTTCTGTTCTTATTTGATTATATACATAATAGTTGTTGAGTTAGTTTTCTATCCTTTATTATTTAGCGCTTCAGTTTGGAAAAGTTTTTTTTTTTTTTATAGGTTATGCTTTAGTTACATTGTGTGAACTCATGACTGGTTGACAAAATTTCTTATCTCATTCATTTAATTATTCTCTGTCTAATAGCTGCCCTTTGACCTTTTTGATCTGTCAATTTTTTTGTAACCTTCATTAGAATCATTACTTTTTGTGTTGGTCGTCCGAACAAAGGATTGTAATATTTGTCTGAGTTATCACTAATTGCAATCCCAGGGCCGCTTGGCAGTCTGCAATCTTGCTTGTGAGGGCTTAAGCAGTACATCTGTGAGTTCTGATATAGCACTTAGGAAGATATATATCGGAGGACTGTCACCAGACACATCAAGCGAAGTTTTGCTCAATTTCTTCAGCAGGCATGGGGAAATAGAAGAAGGCTCAGTTGCTTATGATAAAGAGACGAATAACTCAAGGTAAATAAATATATCAACTATCATATTAGCATCCTTTCCCAAACCATTAGTTGTTCATCACTAATCATAGACTCTCTTAATATGTAGAGGATTTGGCTTTGTCACATACAAAACGGTTGAGGCTGCGAAAAAGGCTATAGATGATCCAAATAAGACCCTCGGGGTGAGTGGTTTCAGTCATTCCTTCTCCTTTGCTTTAAGTTCAAAGCTCTAATTTAAGCATGGGGTCCTATATGGGATTTCCTGTCATATACCAATCTTGACAACTTATAATTTGGTCGCTTATTTCACAGTAAGATTAGGGGACGCTTCTCCCCACTAAAGAACCGGTATGCTTATTCCTGTTCAACATGACATGTTGCCATCCTGTCTGACACTTGTAAAATGAAGTATGCCATGCCCCTTTCTGTTGACTTTAGTCGTTTTGTAAATCATTTTACTCCGTGGTTCATTGATATATAAAATAAAAGTCCATTAGCATTTACGATTGGTTATATTAAAAGTCTAAACCTGGATCCAAACTCCCAATACGTACAGGTTGAAATATGTGAATTTTGGTTTCAGTTAGTTATGAACAATGTTTGTCAACTATCACATATCTGCAATAATTTTTTTTTAACTGTAAAAAAGCGCTGTTAACTTTGAAACATGCAATTGAGAATGAATAAGAAATTTCCATTAACTGTTAAAAGTCAAATTGCAGTTGAGTTGTACTGTTTAAAACTGCAGTAAAATGCACTCTTGGATTAAATTGAAAAATCCTTGATTGCTAAAAGATTTGTAGTCCTAACATTAAGCCAATTTCATCTTCTCTCATCAATATTGCAGTTATCATTCGGTTATAAACACGCTTCACCAGTGTTGTACATAATTGTTATATTCTTTTCATTCTCTGTCCCAAGCAAGGATGAAGGATTGTTGCATTAGGTAGGCAACTGGCAGTGTAAAACTTAGTTGGATATCAGTGGAATGAATCCTGAAAACATCAGTGAAGTGTTCCCCAACACGTTGCATTAGATAGAGGACGGTTGCCTTAGGTAGCCAACTGGTGCTGTAAAACTTTGTTGGATCCCTATGAAATGAATCCTAACGGACATCTATTGGAACCAAACATACATCTATTGGAGGGTCCTGATTGCGTTGCATGTGATCGTTGTTATCCTGGTGCAATGATAAGCTGGCAAGGGTGTTTTGCTGGGATGCCCCTAGAAGCGACTTAATTTGCATTGAGACCATCCTCACTAGTGAGCAAGGGTGGGCTTTGGTGTTCCACTTAGATTAAAGGGCCACAGAAGAGAGAGGGATAGGAGGCTTATGAATGGGAATAGGATAAAATTAGCTACTTGGGTTATACATATCCTTGTTGTTGCAGGTAAGTTAATGGAATTGGTGGAACAATGATTAAAATTACAAATATCAAGAAAATAAATGGATAGGTGAGGTCTTGGAAGATTGAGAATATTGGATAAACCCTTTTTGTACAGGAAAAATAACAATAAGGAAAAAGGTGGGCATACTTGTGGATAATATGTTGAAAAGAGAATTTTGTGGATAAGCAAGTGGATAATAGAATAAAATATTAATAAAGGTCATATCTGGAGACGAGGTAATAAAATTATTAGTGCCTATAGAATAATACCTAATAAGGGTTTTAGTAGGACAAGGGGAAATAAACATTATTTCTGCCTTGGCCCAGAAGTAGGATTGCTTGAGAACATTTCAAGGGAAATTTGGGAGAATATGGATGGATTAGTTCATGGAATATGGGGGGAGCAAATTATTTGTAACAGGAGTTTTTAATGTGAATTTTGGCAAAAATATTGGTGGTTATGAGACAGTGCATAGAGATCTTGGATATGGAGTAAACAGAGAAAAGGGAGAGATGTTTTTTGGTTTTTTTCAACGTCATATGATCTTATGGTAGCAAATACTTGTTTTAAAATCAGATATGAGCATTTTTATGTTCTTTATGAGAATATAGTCAAATAGAATTTTCTCTTTACTAAGGGGATGGATCGATTCATATAAAGAGATTGTATAGTTATACTGGTAGAAATTTTGACCTCACAATATTACTCGATGGGATTGGACATTTTACTAAGAAGTTGCAGAGGACTATGATGATCATAAGGACTAAATAGTGGAACTCAAAAGGAGATGACTCAATGCATTTGTACAGATCGATAAAAGAAGGTAGTTAGAATGTAGATATTGAGACTAGCATTTTCTGGAACAATATGTCTAGCTGAATTATGAAGGCTGCTCTAGGGAATCCAAAAGTAGTATATTACTCTCTAAAATAAGTCCTCCTTGGAAAGAAGAAGTCCAAAAGGTAGCTAAAGCAAAAAGAATCTCTTATAAGGATTGATAAAAGTGTAGAGTTGAAAAATTATTTTAGGAATATAAGTTGTCAAAAAAGGTAACTAAAAACAAAGTTAGCTAGGCTAAAATTGGATGCTTATGATAATATATGTTGAAAGTTAGAAAAAGAATGGAGAGGATGTATATAAGCTTGCCAGGATGAGGGAACAAAGAGCAGGGTCCAACATAATGTTATTTGGAGTGAAGATCAAAGAATACTAGTGAAGGAGAATGAACTAAAGAGTTGGGGAGTGGATTTTCATGAGTTTAGTAATAGTCTCATATATTGTTCTAAATTTTGGCCACGATAAACGATATATTGTCCGATATATCATTTTGAAGGGTCTGCCGATACAATAAGAAGGTCCGATATTGGCTCATATCTCTGATATATCATCTAATATCTTGCTATTCAATATGAAAATTATCTATCCGATATGTTCCTAATATCTCATATTTTGAATGTTGATCTTCTAAGAGACCATAAGATTGAATCTGACGGATTAATTCATGGTGGGATCTATGAGTATTGCCCAAAAAAATTATGGTTAGTGAAGTCAATGATGCTTTAAAGAAAATTAAAACCTGGTGAGCCGTAGAACCAATCAATCTTACTATTAGTTTTCGGAGGGTTTTGGAGATACAAGCTTTAATATGGTTAACTGAACATTCAACAAAATTTTTAGATAGTAGGACAATACACAATAAATGGAGGATTAGTTATCTACGTATAGGAATAAAAGAAGTATATAATGTTTTCCTAACTATTGTGGAACTAAACTTATAAGCCTCTCAATGAAACTTTGCAAGAGAAAGTCATTGAGCAAAGACAAACTTTTCTGAAGGAAAATAAATTTAGGCTACATTTTGGATGTTCTAATAAAACAACCTAGCTTTTTAGCTTCTTTGCTTAGTTGGAAGTTAAACTACTTTAGAGAATGTTAATATCCATTGGTTGTTCGGTTTGAAAAGTTAAAAGTCAAAATTAGTAACACAAGTTTAAACACAGGAGAGATAACCATGAAATTTGGAAAATTTTCAGAGTATGAACTTTCGCAAGTGGATACATGTGTGTTCTCTTACCTATCCAAACACACTTAAAAGTATCGCTGGTTGCTACTTTCAAATTCACCCAAAGTCACATAATTTTATGATTCTGCTGCACATTCAAGCACACCATCAGTGGGAAGGTTAATTGTGGAAGCTATTTCTGTACTAAGAAGATTGATAGAAAAGATATAAGGAGAATAATGGAGGCTTACATATGGTTATCAATTTTCATTGACTTTGGAAAGTAGTCATCATGTCATTTTTGTTTATAAACATTTTAAATCATCTAAATCATGTTAAATGTGATGGTTCTTCCATTTGAATAGCAGACATGTAATTTCAGAGTGGAAGGTTCCTATAAAAAGCCTATTGATAAGTTCCTACTCTCTCAAAATGGAGAAGAGATAAAAGGTTATCATATCTTTCTTAAGTTTGCGCTTTTGTTCTTATGACAAGAATTTAGTATCAACAGATGCAATAGTAAAATCATTTGTACCTAAGCAATAGTTTATACCTATTTTTCTGGTGTGGAACATGGTAATACCGTTGAAAGCACGACATGTTGACAATATGGATTCCAACAGTTATATGGGATACACTTGTCTGACATGGCATGGCTTTAGTCCGTGCGACGTAGGTATGGGCTAATAATTAGTACTTGATGAGTATAACATAATAGTGTAGTAAAAAAAAAAAAAATATGAATGAAAGACAATAAGATCATTCAAGCAATTTTGTCGTAAACCTTTCACAGAGTTGATTTTTGCTGACATAATTCACTGTACACTCATGAAATGGCTTTCTTTATCTAAAAAAAAGAAAAAGAAGTTTTTTTTTTTTTTTTTTTTGGGGTTGTTTGGTGTTTTTGGGGGGGGGGGGGGTGGGTGGGGGAGCTGGACGGTGGTTGTGTGAAATAAAAAACAGTAACTATTTTGATCTAATATGAACTCAACCTGAAGCTGTAAATAAGATGCACTTCTCTGACATCTGATCTGAAAATAATAGCACCATCTGATCTTGAATCTGTACCAGCTTCCTTTTACAAGTGATTTTCCATTAGGCAATCTACCATTCTAGTTTTCTAACCTATTTTCTGCTTTTGTTTGTAGGGGCGAAACATCACTGTGAAACTTGCAGACACCAGGAACAGAGCCGTTCAAGGACAGCTCCCACCAACGATTCTTCCAATACCTATTCCTGTTCAAGCTGGATATCCACAGCCTGTTAAGAATCAGGTTGCGGCCACAGCTCCTCTGACCTATGCTACCTACCCACAGTCTTTATCAGCATACCCCAGTTCATATCCAAATGCACCTGCTCAATACCCAACCCAAGCACATTTCTCATATTCACCACTCTCTGCGAAGAAGGATCCCATGGGATTATCTGCAGCTTCATCTGCTGGACTCACTGGATACCCATATTATATCACAAAACCATAGAAATATAGGTTTTAAAGGTAATTCTCTCTCTTTTCTTTGCAGTTAATGGCTAGATATCATTAAATTCAAGAGCTATGTCATGCACAGCTATGAATTAGATTCAAACCTGGTACCGGCCCATTGGAAACTGGTTTGTTGTAGAGTGGCAACAAGTGAAGCCAAGAAACATGGAGAAATAGATGCGACTTTTGTCTTACTTTTGGCGCAACATCTCTCTGAATATTGCACTTGTGCTGCATGCTCAGTAGTTATAGATAAATGTATTCCGTCATTCTAAATTTTATTGTTTAATATATACATCCTTAAAATTGTGTTTGTTTTATATATCTGCACGTGCATTCATACTTACTGTTGTAAATGCGTCTTTTTTCATATAATGATTATAATGGCAAATGATACCTATTTTAATATTAGTGTATTTGTATACAAACAAAATATCTAAAGGAGTTTTGGTACAAGGAGCATGCAGTAACAACAATGGAGATTGGGATAATTAGTAGACTTGAAGTGAACTAGAGTCTTATACCGAACTTTTTTCGTTTGTTGCATAAATACCCATATGTGTTTTGAGATACACTTTGATTCCTTCACCCTCTGGTACAATTCTTGCACTTGGAACATGCCAAATATACAAACTCAAGTCACTTTGAATCACAAAGTTGCCTGCATTGCGTGTATCGGCAACACAACCCAGTCTAATATTTCTTTTATTTTATTTTTTGGGATAAAACTGTTCTCTCTTTATTGATTTTTTTTTTAACATTTATTATCTTATTATTATTTATATGAAATTCAAAAAGGAAATGCAATTGCGGATAAGAATGGTAATGAATATATTCAAGGGCTAATTTTTTATGCTTTTAATATAAAATTTTAAATTAGAAAATTGTAATATTTATTTTCAATGCAAAATTTTGTTGTATAAAATGAAAAAAAAATTTGAGCAAGAGGATGGGACCCAAACAAATAAGGTTTGTCAAAAGTACGCGTATTCTACGAGGAGCAAGTATGATAACGTTAGTGTGCAATGGCTAATGATGTCAGAATTTCATTGTCAGAAGATGATTGGCGCACTATTTGTTCATAATAGCTAGGCAATCGCTTCAATCCAACAAACTCATACTAGAAACCCTCAGACGCTCGTGAACTACTGCAGAGGACCTGAGAAGCGTGAACTACTAACTGCTGAGGACCTGAGAAGGGTGGTCAGGTGACAACATAGGTGGTTGACATCTGAACTACTACTACTACTACTATACGTCTTGTTGGTCTGGATGAGATGCTTGTTCTAGGGCTCATGGCCTAGTTGTATATTTTTCTAATCACTTTTGCTTTTACCAGCTAGAATTGAAGTTCTCTCGCTTCCTAGAGAGCGACAGCTTCTTCCATCTGCATCTCACAAGCTTTCCGGATAATTCCACCATCCAACAGCGACCCCGCTCTTTTGCTAAGCTTCAACTAACATCCAAACGCATACCACATGTCTTACAACATGCGTTTGGATTCTCTCATCTGTGGAAAAGTGACGATCGTTCAGGGTTTCAACGTGATCATGCACGAAAATAACTTGTACAGAGTGTAAGGGCTCTCTTCGCAATACACTCATTTCTATTTACACTCGGGAAATCAAAATCATCAACTACTACTATTAAGCTGACATCATCCAGAGAGACCCCCCACACAAATTCCCCTCTCTCTCTCTGGTCTCCTCCCGGCGACCTTGAACGGGGAGGTGGATCGCCCTTCGGCGCGGTCTGACCCCCTCTAGATAGCTCCCAATCTCAACCAAACTCCTAAAATTCAACGGCCAGGAGAGCGATTAGACTTTGACAGGGAGGGAGAGAGAGATTCATGCGCTGTGAGAGTGAGGGAATCATGGAGGAAGCCAGAGTCGCGGCGTGGACTGAGAAGTGCCTCCAATCGTTCCCAGCCACCGCATCATGAAGCCCATCGCCGTAAGAATTCATCCAGATCCTCCTCCTCTTCCACCGCCATCGGATCATCATCCTCCATCAAAGGAAGGAGGGAATAGTGGTTGTTTTGAAGGGGAGGAAGAGGGGCCGGTGGCAGGGTGCTGCGAGCGGAGGATGCAGTGGTGGGAGCAGCGGAGGGTCACTGCGGAGAAAAAAAAAAAAAAAAAGGAGCGGGAGTGGAGAGATCGGGAGGGAGACGAGTTCTCCGGAGTCCTTGCTCACTTTTGTGGACGCGAGGCCGCCGGGCGAGGCGAAAGTGATCAGTATCTCCCTCTGAGTGGGAGGGAGGAGATGGGAGCCAGTCACGTGAGTCTCACGTGCAGAAAACTGAATCTGTGAGAAAAATCAGTGGGCCTCACGTGAAATTTGAGCCCACAAGAGAAAGTGATGCAGATTTAAAATGTGAGCCTATGCACAGTACATATGGGAGTTCCAAAGGGCCACACTATTTTTACCATTTTTACCGGTTAGTCTACTTTATAACTGGTCGGATTTTGAGTTCGGATAAAAAAATCATTAAAGATGTGTTTGGGTATTTAAAAGTAGTGGAATTAAGGAAGTAAATTAGAAATTACTTTCAAAAATAAAAAATTAGAAGTATCACACTTCTAATACTTTTAATGTTTGTTTCTTATTTCTAGAAGAAGGAAGTAATGGAAAATGAATAAAATAATTATTTCTTAGAAGAAAGAAAATAAGAGTAAAATACAAGATAATAAAATATTAATACTTTTTTATTTCTAAGTCTCTTCCATTCAAAATCCATGAGAAGTAGATTTGAGAAGTTGGATTGCCACATAGGATACACCTCATCATTGTGGAATTAACTTCCACTATACTTCTAAACCAAACAAACATATGAAAAAAAAGAAGTGACTTTACTTCTACTATTTCCTCTATATTTTCATACAAACAAACACATCCTAAGAAGTAGGCTCACTAGGAAAATTGGTGTGCGGCTTTGGAAACTCCCGTATATTGGGCTAGGGGTCCCACCAATTCAAAATTTGGAATTCAAAATTTTGATTCAAACCGAATGATCCAATTGAAATATGAAAAAAAAAAAAAAGCTCCTATAAGAATTTGGTGAACCGACTCGGAGTTGGTAAGCCCCTTTGCTGTGGACTGTAGTATTGGGAAATAGCAAAACAAGATGAAAAAAAAAAAGGCAAACATTCTACTTGTAATCACATACGAATACATAAATATACATAAATCAAAAGAGAATCACCTCGGATCCAAGTGATCCTTCCTCATTCATTCCAATCAACCAAGCCTTTTAATTCCAAGTACTTGTGAACAGATACGAATGTGGGCCCCTTGTCAGCGTACTGGAACTTGTATGTGAGCATGCTAGTCTGAATTGCGATGAAGCCTACGCAGGGACACTTATAATTTATTGAATCTGTGAAAGGTCGCTTAGTGCTGAACGATTATCTTACTGGAATGACTTCTTTTTGGCACATTCAAGAAGAGCAATAAAAAGGGACCCTGTGTAATTAATTAATTATAACCACTGGTTATATATGTAAACAAAATCAATAATATGTTTGAGAACCAATATTGTAGTTAGAAAGACGAAAAAGAAAATAAATGGTCGAGCTGCACGTGTTTTCAATTTTGGATGGGTGTGAAAAGTTGGATTCAGTTTGTTTGTTTCTTTTCTTTTTCTTTTTTTCCTTTCGTCTTCTTTTAATGTTAAGGACAAACAAAATTGACTTCCAGTTAGAATTGATCTCCCCAAGGGGCATTACAATCTTATTCTTTTTCTCAAGTAATTTTTTTATCCATTTGTTTTTTTTTTTTCTTCTAATTTTTACTATTGATTACTTGAACGAAAAATCGTGCACATTTTACTACCAGTAGCAGTATTTATGATAGGGTTAATTACACTCAGATCTCTGTAGTATAGGGGTATATAACTTATTACCCCCAAAGTTTTAAACTCTCACTTAGGCCTCCTGAACTGCGAAAAAAATATTTTCATTTGAGTTTTTTTGTCAGTTTTTTTTGCGGTTCAGGAGGTTTATGTGAGAGTTTTAAAGTTTAGGGCTGATAAGTTATATATCCATCATATTACAAGAGATTTAAGTGTAATTAACTATTTATGATAATAACAACAATTGCAGCAACAACAATATTAATAACTATACATGGGCTTGCGCCAAAAACTACTCTAAACTCCTAATACTATGTGATTAACTTGTTAGTTTTTCCTCTTCCCATGAGAATCGGTAACAATCGATTTGAGAAAGATAAAGATGAGAATCGGTAACTACCGATTTGAGAAAGATAAAGATGAGAATCGATGACAACCGATTTGAAAAAAATTAAAGATATGGTCCATGTATTCCACGATTTTAGGAACGAAATCACGTTCAAAACTGCCACACGTTTTGTGCTCGGTGGAAAACGGCTCCGTGATGGACATAGCCTATTTATACCGTGTTTTCTCCTCAGGTTAGGTCCCTATGCCTTACAATCTCCTACAGTCAAAAGTACGCCATCTAATTGAGGTTGTGTGAGGTTTAGAATCACCCAAAACCGAAATTAAACACATTCTCTTGAGTGTTTTTACAGCTTGAACTGCAATGGCTGGAGGTATGAATTTCGATTCAATTTTTACTTCCGCTTTTAATTAATCAATGTTCACTTAGATCATTGAATATGTTTATGATTAACATTAGGATCAATTTATTTTAACATTTGGTATCAGAGCATCGTTAAATTTTCATTCTCTACCTTGCTTTATTTTTAATGTTTCGATTCTGTCAAAATTGACATTTAACATTTATGCTAGTAAAATTTTCCTGATCTGATACATGAATAGCTGTGTTTTTACCACTTTACGTCGGCCGTATTTGATTGGTGCTGATTACATGAGGGATTTGCATTTGCAAAATGAGAAGGAGAGGGAAATTTTAGAGAATTTCCGAGCAAAAAAAAAAAAAAAAATTCAAAGTGGGTTTAATTACAGCTACTAATTTGAATGTGAATCAGAACTTCCTAAAAAAAAAAAAAAATTTCCAAGTTTTCATATGCAAATGCAAATACAAATACAACACGGCATTAGTTGAATCAACTGGGCTATTGTATGTATAATAAAAAAAAAATTATACACACAATATTAAATTAAATCATTTAGTACATCAAAAATTTTAATTTTGTGTTTATATTGCTTATGGATTTGTGCAATTTATATAATCGTATTTTGTGAATTAAATTAAATGTTGTGTGATCCATATAATTTTAATTAATTAAGGAGTAGCCACAGCATCTTTAATTATGCAAAATTATATATTAAGTGTTTTAGGATCACATTATGACATTAATTGTGGTTAGTCATATTGAATATAATAGATTTTATCCCACAGGAATTTTTATTATATTTGTATGATTAATTAGGATAAAATTTCAAACTATATTTTCTAATTTACCCACAGGGATTAGAAAAAGGAACATAATTTGATAGTTTTATCATGAATTTAAGATGAATCTAATTGAATTATAACTTTAGCCCACAGGTAAGTTTAATGTCACTAGATTCATATTATACATGATTTTACATTGGTAGAACATGTTATATAGCCTCAAATTTTGTAACATGAGTATGAATGTTTGATTTATGCAGTACCTATGAATTTTTCTGATATGAAATGTGATATTCCTGAGCTCAAAGTTGACAATTATAAAATGTGGAAGGAAAGAATTCTCCTTCATTTAGGTTGGATGGACATTGATTATGCTATTCGGAAAAACGAACCACCTGCCATTACTGAGACCAGCATGCCTGATGAAGTTGATCTTTATGAAAAGTGGGAGCGATCTAATCGCCTCTCTGTTATGTTCATAAAGACGAAAATATCTGCTGGTCTTAGGGGTTCCGTCGAGCAGTATAACAAAGTCCGAGAATTGCTTAAGGCTATTGATGAACAATTCGTCACTTCAGATAAAGTAATGACCAGCACTCTCATTATGCAGTTTTCATCCTTGAAGCTCACCGGCATTAAGGGTGTGTGCGATCATATCATGCGCATGAGAGATATAGCGGCCCAACTCAAGACATTGGAAGTTGAGATGTCTGATTCATTCCTGGTTCATTATATCCTTTGCACTTTGCCTCAACAATATGGCCCATTCAAGATCTCCTACAACACACATAAGGATAAATGGTCCATTAATGAGTTGCTGACCATGTGTGTTCAGGAAGAGGGCAGGCTACTTATGGAGGGAAGTGAAAAGAAAATCGTGAATTTGACGACTCCAGGAAAGAAGAAGAATGATCAGGCCAAGGACAAGGAAAAGGAAAAAATCCATCATCAAAAGGACATTAAGAAGGAGATTGTGTGCTTCTTTTGCAAGAAGAAGGGGCACGTTAAGAAGCAATGCTCCAAATTCATGAAGTGGCTTGACAAGAAAGGTACTCAACTCTCACTTGTTTGTTATGAATCCAATATGATTGATGTTAATCATAACACATGGTGGATTGATTCTGGTTCTACGATCCATGTAACCAATTCATTGCAGAACTTGCGAGACCTGCAAAAACCAGTGGGAAGTGAGCGAAGCATCTATTCAGGAAACAGGATGCCCTCACATGTGGAAGCCATTGGCACGTGCAGATTGGTTCTAAGTAGTGGTTTCATTTTAAATTTAGAAAAGACCTTTTATATTCCCAAATTTTCTAGGAATTTGATTTCAGTTTCCAGACTTGTATCAGTTGGTTATTTCTTTAACTTTTCAGACTCTGGTTTTAATTTATTTTATAAATTTGATGTTATTGGATATGGTACTTTGTCTGATGGTCTTTTTCTGCTTAATTTACAAAATGATGATAACCATACTACTATGCACGTTCATGAAAGTGTTGGTACAAAACGATGTGTTGTAAATGAAGAGTCTTCTATGTTGTGGCATCGGAGATTGGGATATATCTCCATTGATAAATTAAAATGTTGATAAATGATGGAGTACTTAGTGCTCTAGATTTTACAGACTTTGAGACTTGCATAGACTGCATTAAGGGCAAGTAGACTAACAAGTCGAAAAAGGGTGCCAAAAGAAGCTCTGAATTATTGGAGATCATACACACAGATATTTGTAGTCCAGACTTGGATGCATACCGTGATAAATACTTCATCTCTTTCATAGATGATTACTCACGATACATGTATCTCTACTTGCTTAACGGTAAAAATGAAGTTCTAGATGCTTTTAAGGTTTTTAAAGCTGAAGTAGAGAAATAATGCGGTAAACAGATTAAGATCGTGAGATCCGATAGAGGTGGAGAATACTATGGTAGATACACTGAGAGTGAACAAGCGACTGGTCCATTTGCGAAGTTTCTTCAAGAAAATGGGATTGTTGCCCAATACAGTTTGCCTGGTTCTCCGGACCAGAATGGGGTAGCTAAAAGAAGAAACCGAACATTATTGGACATGATGCGTAGCATGCTTGCCAACTCCAAGCTTCCTAACTCCTTGTGGAATAAAGCTCTTAAGATGGCTGTGTACATATTAAACCGAGTTCCAACCAAGGCTGTACCAAAGACGCCTTTTGAGTTATTCAAAGGTTGGAAACCGAGTTTACGACATATACGCGTTTGGGGATGTTCGTCTGAAACAAGAGTCTACAATCCACATGAAAAGAAGTTAGACCCAAGGACCATAAGTGGGTATTTCGTTGGATATGCATAAAGGTCTAAGGGATACAGATTTTATTGGCCATCTCATAGCACTAGATTTGTGGAATCAAAAAATGCAAAATTTCTTGAGAATGACTTGATTAGTGGGAGCGATCAATCCCGGGGCACTGGTCCTGAGAAAGATCATTCAGATGCTCAGTGTGCCACTTCAAGCAACAAACTGATTATTGTTGTTAACAACACGCCTCGAGTATAAACGTGTGTTGAAAGATCAGTTCATGAAGTTCCACAAGCTATTGAGCTTGATCCAGTAGATACTGAAGTTCAACAGATTCCTGAAGCTGTTGAACAACCTGCTGAACAAGATGATCCTGCTTCATAGGATCATAATGATGCGGCATTAAGAAGATCTGCTAGAGTAAGGAAATCGGCGATTCTTAGTGACTATGTTGTGTATTACAAGAGTCTGACTACAATGTTGGAGCCAAAAATGATTCAGAAACGTTTTTACAGGCCATGAGTTGTGAGAATTCAAACTTATGGTACAATGCCATGAAAGAAGAGATGAATTCAATGGCATCTAACAAGGTCTAGGATCTCGTCAAGTTGCCTGATGGTGTAAAAACTATTGGATGTAAATGGGTCTTCAAAACAAAGAAAGACTCACAAGGCAACATTGAGAGACATAAGGCAAGACTAGTTGCCAAAGAATTCACTCAAAGGGAAGGAATCGATTACACGGAAACATTCTCTCCTGTATCTAAGAAAGATTCGCTTCGAGTAATTATGGCATTGGTCGCCCATTTTGATTTAGACTTACATCAAATGGATGTGAAAACGATGTTCCTTAATGGTGATCTAGAGGAAGAGGTTTACATGAAACAACCTGAAGGATTTTCTTCTAGTGGTGGTGAGCACTTGATCTGTAAGCTTAATAAATCCATATATGGATTAAAACAAGCTTCACGTCAATAGTATTTGAAATTCCATGATGTTATCACTTCATTTGGTTTCAAAGAGAACGTCATGGATCATTGCATATACCAGAAGGTCAGTGGGAGTAAGATTTGTTTTCTTGTTCTATATGTGAATGATATTTTGCTTGCAACCAATGATAAGGGCTTGCTATATGAAGTGAAACAATTCCTCTCGACGAACTTTGATATAAAGGATATGGGTGAGGCATCTTATGTCATTGGCATTAAGATCCATAGAGAAAGATCTCGAAGCATTTTGGGTTTATCTCAAGAGACCTATATCAACAAAGTTTTAGAGAGATTTCGGATGAAGGATTGTTCACCGAGTATAACAACCATTATGAAGGGTGACAAATTTAGCTTAATACAATGTCCCAAAAATGAGCTTGAGCGGGAACAGATGAAGAACATTCCATATGCTTCAGCTGTTGGAAGCCTGATGTATGCTCAAGTCTATACCAGACCTGACATTGCATTTGTTGTTGGGATGCTGGGGAGATATCAGAGTAACCTAGGAATTAACTACTGGAAAGCTGCAAAGAAGGTAATGAGATACCTTCAAGGTACAAAAGACTACATGCACATGTACAGACGGACCGACAATTTGGAGGTGATTGGTTACTCGGATTCAGACTTTGCTGGTTGTGTTGATTCACGCAAATCAACATCTGTTTACATTTTTATGCTTGCCAGTGGAGCTGTATCTTGGAAGAGTACAAAGTAGACCTTGACTGCTACTTCTACTATGGAGGCCGAGTTCGTATCATGTTTTGAGGCTACCTCACATGGTGTATGGTTGAAGAGTTTCATGTCTGGGCTTAGAATAATTGACTCAGTTTCTAGGCCATTGAAATTGTACTGTGACAACTCAGCTGCTGTGTTTATGGCTAAGAATAACAAGAGTGGAAGTCGTAGTAAGCACATCGACATTAAATACTTAGCCATTAGAGAACGTGTTAAAGAGAAGAAAGTGGTCATTGAGCACGTTAGCACTGAGTTAATGATTGCTGATCCTTTAACTAAAGGCATGCCACCAAAGAATTTTAAGGATCATGTAGCAAGAATGGGACTTGGTCTCGTGATGTAATTTTTATGGTACGTACATTTGATGTTTTTTCTTTTAATGAAACTCTTATTCAGTTGATGTTTTCTCATTTGTTTTGTGCACATTTATTCATTTTGAGAAATGTCATTAAGTTAGGACCTTGAATAAACATTGGGTTTATTCATTAAGTTTTATGGGGTTGAGAGACACAATGCATCGTAATACATGGAAGATAATACTCGTCATTAGAGGACCTATCGCCATGATTCATGTATTTTGTTTCTCATTATAGTAAATGATGGAATATATGGACCAAGTGGGAGAATGTTAGTTTTTCCTCTTCCCATGAGAATCGGTAACAATCGATTTGAGAAAGATAAAGATGAGAATCGGTAACAACCGATTTGAGAAAGATAAAGATGAGAATCGGTGACAACCGATTTGAGAAAGTTAAAGATATGGTCCATATATTCCACGATTTTAGGAACGAAATCACGTTCAAAACTGCCCCACGTTTTGTGCCCAGTGGAAAACGGCTCCGTGATGGACAGAGCCTATTTATACCGTGTTTTCTCCTCAAGTTAGGTCCCTATGCCTTACAATCTTCTACAGTCAAAAATACGCCATCTAATTGAGGTTGTGTGAGATTTAGAAGCACCCAAACCGAAATTAAATACATTCTCTTGAGTGTTTTTACAGTTTGAACTACAATGGCTGGAAGTATGAATTTCGATTCAATTTTTACTTCCGCTTTTAATTCATCAATGTTCACTTAGATCACTGAATATGTTTATGATTAACATTAGGATCGATTTATTTTAACATTTTTTGTTAAATGTTATTAACTACCCTAAACTAGTTCAACTTTTTGTTTAAAAAAAAAAGCCCACAACGGACTACCCTGTTGATCACTAGTTGAACATGTAATCTTAAGCGGAGCACACGCTTTCCTTGGTAAGGGATATATTAGTCATTTTATTAAGCTGTTAATAACATTAGGATAGATTTTTGTCCGCTTAGAGTAATTAATTGTAAATTATGAGAGATTAAGATAGTTTAGTACGAAACTATTTATAGCTTAGAGTAACTTTTTGCAATCATGCGATAATAAACATGGCATAGATGCATGGGAGGTTGCTTCCTAAATGGGATGCTTATTGCGTGTGAGCAGAACTATCATGTCACTAATTATACATGACTGTGCGCCTATATCTGCCGGTCTAGAGAAAAAAAGGGGTAGAAGATTAAAGACATCAAAAGAGACCTAGAATGAATAAAATAAGGTTGGTTCAGTACATTCTTTTAGTCTTAGAAATTTTACAGTCTATATGAGATATTGGAGAAGATTGATACTCCCTAAAAGAAGGGGCAGGTCATCCACATTCCCGGGAACAATACAAAAAAGTTATGTTGTTTTCACCATTCCAAGTTGGCATCAATTCATGCACTGAAACATGAGTCACAATTAGTTCATTGGGAAGTGGGTTCTAGCTCACCATTGTAGATGAGTTTCCTTCATATCAAGGATACTCAAATAACAGGACAAGACTAACAATCTTTAGTAACTACCTTATTATTAGGATATGTATAACAGTGTGCTTAGGATTTGTAATAATATTTTTGTTGGAGTAAAAAATATGAAATCATATTTATTTGGTATAACAAACTACACACGTCTCATATATATATATATATATATATATATATATATATATATATATATATATATATATATATATATATATATATATATATATATATATATGACAAACACCAATGAGGTGATTTGAAAAATATTATTATGGTATCAGAACTATTTGCGGACTAACCTCTCTTGATTCATAAATGGCCTCTGATATCCCCACTTCATCTTCTACTCTTTCCTTTAATACAATGGCAATGGTACGTATGATCACTATTAAATTCTTATCCACAAACTTTCTTTTTTGGCACGACTAGTTAAGTCTGTTTTAAGAATGTCAAGATCTCCTCTGTTACACCAATAGCACCACTTCCATGCCTGCCACAGCCACATCTCCGGCACCGATATGGTTTTCAATTCTAAATATATTGATTGGAGGCGTCAAGATCAGAGAATACTTAGTCTTGTTCTTTCCTCTCTCTCTCTCTCTCTCTCTTTCTCATGAAAGAAGCAAGGTTATCGGTCTCATCACCTCCTGCGATGTTTGGAACACCTTAGAGAATTCTTTCAATCACAGTCCAAAGGAAGATTTGTAGCTTTTAAGCATGGTACTCATAGCGCCATCGAGTGTTCTTGCTCCTCTAAACTCTACGTGATCAACTCACCGGCAGGGACAGACCTGTAGGTGATACAGACAAAGTTTATTGGTATATTTGTGATCTTGGCCCATACTTCGCTCACTTCTCCACTCCTCAGATATCACTCACTCCATTGCTTACTTACAAAGATGTTGCTTCAAGGGCTAAAAGGGTTGAGATTTTTGTGAAATCTGTCGATCAATAGTGGGATTAGTCGCTGCTATAATGTCACCAAATAAGCTCAACAGATGCATGGCAGAAGTTCCAAGCATGATGGCCATGTAAAGGAGGACTATCAGGCCATTCTCAGCGTGTTTGAGGTTGCAGTCTTAGCAAGTATAAACCTTGTTGTCAAATATTCAAGTTGAAGTGCATACCGTTGGTCGTTGTCATGATAGGCGTTCCGAGCCGACATCTGTGCTAATATTTCAAGGAGTTCCAATCTTACTCCTTTGTTAATGGGCAAGATTCAGAATGGTACGTTGATATGGAAGCTTCAACTCACATGACACTAGATCCAACTCAACTTACCAGGGCAGACCTATACAATGGTGAGGACTTTGTGGCTTTGGGTAATGGAGCAAATCTTCTATTACCCATGTTGGTGATTTGTTTGCAATAATTTTCCTTCGACTTTTAGATATTTTAGTTATATCTTATAGATGTTCTAGTTGTACATCATCTTACCAAAAAGTTGCTCCCCATAGTAAATTACCTTCGATTTTCCTTCATATGTAATTTTTACTAATTCTGCTTTCACTATACAAAACTACGAAACAAAAATGGTGGCAACTGGTCGGCATGAGAAGGGTCTTTATGTGCTAGAATATGGTCACAAGGCTTTCATCTCATGTCATAAGAATAATTGTTTGCGTTCTTCCTTTCATATATGGCATGCAAGACTACGTCATGTATCCCCTTCCATTATTTATTTACAAAATAAAAAAGAACATATACATATTACCTCCCTACTTTCTAATCCAAAAATATGTAGCACCTATCAACTTGCTAAAAGCCAACCCTACTATTTTCTCTTAATGAGCCTCGTAACATACAAGTCCTATATCTTATTCACTGTGATTTATAGAGCCCTGCGCCTATTAACTCAACATCTGGCTACTATTATTACGTAATTTTTATTAATGGTCACTCTCGGTTTATATGACTATATCCTCTCAAATTTAAATTAGATTTTTTTAATGTTTTCTCAAGTTTCAAGTTTTTGTTAAAATCAATTTTCTTCATAGGTTAGAATATTTCAAAGTGATAGCGGGACTGACTTTACTTATGCTCATTTTCAATCCCATCTTCATTCATTTAGTATCCACCATCAAAATGTCTTATCCCTACACTTCTTCACAAAATGGCTGAGCAGAGAGAAAACTTTTCCATATAATAGAAACTAGACTTGTAATATTATTTCACTCTCATATCTCTCTAAAGTCTAGGCTTGATGCTTTTAGCACAGGAATATACTACCAACCAGTTGCCCACCCCCATTATTGGCGGTATCTCTCTATAAGAAGTTCTGTATGGTAAGGCCCAAACTATGCCCTTTTCCATCCACTTAGGTCCTGTTTGGATATTGGAAGTAGAATAAGTAAGGAAAAAAAAAAATAGAAATAGCTTTCACAATGAAAACTTAGGCAGAACCATTTTTAATATCACTCTAGTATTTGTGTGTGAAGTTCTTAAAGTAGGAAGTAAGCTAGTAAGTAGAAAGACTATTACTTTATCATTAATTAAAATATTATAATAGTAATATTCTAGTTGTTTCATGCACTAGAATTGAAAATTAATGATTAAATTTAAATAAAATATAATATTATATCTACTTCCTTGAGTTTCAAGAGCTCTTCCAACAAAAAAATGAGAGAAAGTAAAAAGAAGAAGTAGAGTTGCTACATGGGTTCTACATCATCCTAATAGAAGTAACTTTTAATTTTCTTCTTGGTCAAACATACACATAAATTAGTGGAAGTAGGCTTAATTCTACTACTTTTATTTTATTTCCATGCAAACAAACACACCCTTAGTTGTGGTGTCTACCTTTACTTGCATGATTATGTACCAAACAAGTTTGCTCCTCATAGCATTATTACATGTATCTTCATGGGTATAGCATGTCTCACAAATGATCTTGGTGATATTCTCCACAACAACATTGTATTTAAATAACACGATATGTTAAATTTGACGAATTTTATTTAATTTCCACTCGTTGCTTCATCTCCCATTCAAAGTTGGATATACTGAGTTTTCTTAATATGTCAAATAATAGCAATATCCAGCCCAACCCGAAAATCATAAATGCTCCATTACTCTCTACTCTCAGGATCGAGCAATTCAAATTGGCGTAATATGAAACCTATTAATCTGAAAACAAAGCACCATGAATACCAACAAAAGTTCATAGCCTCCTAATTGATGACAAATGATTAGGCTAGAATCAGAAGTATCGTAGTAAAAATGGCTAATAAACCTTCTGTTATTCATATTAACAACTACTCTAGGAGGAATGTTTCTGTGTGATGCTAATGACTTAATAGCTATCATTGTACCTTTAGAATGTTTCAATTTATGTTCTTGTTTCACGATTATGATATTTTCTAGATATTTCTAATAATATAGAGTGTTACTACTCCTATCTTAGTATTCGTAATTTTCGAAATTTTAGCTCCGATTAATAAAGAATGCTACATAGATGATTCTCATCCTTCAGAAAGGACAAGTGTAATAGGTGCATCCATTGATAAAATGATAACCCTAAAATGATCATCTCATGACTATTGAGAACGAATCAAATCAGATGGTTCTTATTCTCAATCTTTCAAGAAAAACAAATCTCGATCGAACCTATATTTGCTCAATGGATACAATTCGCTCATGGTAATACTTTATATGGGTTCGATGTACTTCTATATTCAACAATTGTGCTGATATTTAATGTAGACCGAAGCATATGGTTATATTATTTTGAAGTCCTTTCTCTTTATTTTGTAAAATCAATACGTTTAGATATTACCTCGGTAATCCTATTACTTCTCAAAATGTTAGCAACATACCTGTTACTTGAAATTCTTGATTGTTCTATTTCCTGATGTTAGCAATGTACAGTGGGAAAATAGGATTACTTCCTTCTCGAGACCTTTAACATTTTTTCCCTCATGTGGGAGTTATAATTAATTCTTGTTTACTTAGTTTTATCCATGTGGGGAGGAAAGAGACATTCGTACTCAGGTACAAAGTTTATTTTGGAGCATGTTTCCGATCTCTTGTCAAGAAACAAGTTGGTATTTCTTTGCAAAACTGTACTCACTTTTATATGTGGCAATTTCTCACTTTCATTACTGAACATATATGTACTTTATGCTGGTGATGTTGTTAATGATCATGTGAGGCAAAAACAATGACATTGCTACAGCGTGCTACTCAAAATTCATCAGATCCTAACGCTCAACTCTGACAACACATGAAATTTGGTCTCTCGACTATCGAACACAAATGTTGCTGGATCGAATTGGGTTATAGTATTAAATATCTCTTTGATGGATCAGTCGTCCTAGGAACTCAATCGCACAACCTCTGAGTTATTTCCAAAGTCAAAACAAGTATGCACATAACATATTAGCCTGAAGCAAAATGCTTGATTGCAAGTCAGTTCTGACATCGATTAGCGTTGGTGATCCAGGTGACGACCTTATGCACTCTACCGCTCATTTCTTGGTGATCTTTAGTATTTGACAGTCACTTGTCTTGTCATCTCCCATTCTACTGATGCAATTAGTCAATACATGCAAACTCCTACTAACGTACCTTTTCAAACTACAGGCACACTGCAACATGGTTTGTTCTTTTTTTCTTCGCCTCCTCATAGTCTGCTAGGCTTATTCAGATGCTGGTTGGACAGGATGTCCAGACATTTGTCGTTCTCTTAGAATTTTGCAGCTATTTGGGTGACAACAGTCTCTCGGTCTAGCTATGAATCAAAGTATCGTGTTCTTATTGATTATTCGAATGACTAACCTTCTCCATGATCAGATGATTTCTTTAAAACATCCGCCAATTTTACTTCATGATAATAAGAGTGCCATCTTCTTATACCAAAATCTAGTGTTGCACAAACACGCCTAGCACATTGCTGTGGACTATCACTTTGTGCAGGAAGAAGTTGCGGCTGGTACTTTGCAGACTCAATTTACTCCTTCACATCTTCAAATGCCAAATTGCTTCACTTGGAGCCTTTCCCGTTCTGTGCTTACATTTTAAAGATCCAACACGTATACTTTTCACCTACACACAGCTTGAATTGGAGTGTCAAAGGTTTTTGAATAACATGACAAGGATAACAACTTTCAGTAATCACCTTGTTATCAGGATCTATATAACAGCGTTTGTTTAAATTGGTGTAATCAATCTATAACCATATTTATTTTGGTTTAACAAACTATACACATGTCATATGCATACATTCAATACAATTTGACAAACACCAGTGAGGTAATTTGAAAAACATTATTACTCCAGTATCTTCACACGTAGAGCCCGTAATATTGCTTCAAAATATAGTTAAGACTAGAATAATGAAATAATTAACAACCGATACTCTTGATTGTTTATTTATTTATTCATCAGTTTGAATTCTCAACAAAATTAAATTTTTGCTTCTAAATGAAAACCTTACTAAATTTGGTTTTAAAAAAACCTCATCAAAATTTTACATTATGAATTTGAAAAGAATTTTTATTTCAAGTGTCCAGAACCAATACAATTTTTTGTGGTCTTGATAAATATGATTTTCTTATATTTTTACATTTCTATTTATCTATGTTTGTATATAAAGTGAACTTACTACTTGGGTATTTTAGTATGATACATATGAAACTTTTTTAAATAAAGAATAAAGATAAGAAGCCGAAAAGACGATTATTACAATTCAAAAGTTCGAAAGTCCAAGATCCTATAACAATATGTAAACATTCAAATTTACAATCAAGTTAGAGAAAATCAAGCAAGATGAAAACAATCAAGAAAAAGATTAATTTGTTAAGAAGCAGATCAAGTGTTAAGAGAAGTATAGAATTAATTTCATATACAAAAACCTTAACAAATTAAGTGGTTAAAGGAAAATCAAGTCAAAAATAACCATTTTTCAAATTAGTTATGAGAAATCAAGAAAAAAAATCTTAACAAATCAAGTTATTATGACAAATCAAGTCAAGATTATAAATATTTGTTTTGAAATCTTTTTAGATATTTTGTAATAAGTATAATCATCTCTTCCACTTATAAATAGTAGAAATTTTCTCATTGGTAGAGGACACAAGATCTTAGACTAGTTTTCTTCTTAAAATTTCTTTTCTTCTTCTAACATTATTGTTCTTTCTTAAGTGAGTTATACATATAAAGTCCATTCTTTATAAGTTTTTTTATTTTTAATAAATGTCTTTATTTATTTATTCATCTTCATAGTTTTACATCTATCTAATTATTTTAGTTCAATCATGAATAGCTAAATATTTTTATGCCTAGTTCTTCAGTCATATTAGAGATCAAGAAAAATCAATTATAATAAAATCAATCAACAAAAAGATTAAGTTATCAAGAAAGAGATCGGGTGTTAAGAGAAGCGTGACATAAACTTCTTATAGAAAATTTCTGACAAATTAAGTGGTTAAAGAAAAATCAAATTAAAAAATAAAATGAATCAAATTAGTTATGAGTAATCAAGAAAAAGATTTTAACAAACTAAGTTGTTATGCAAAATAAGTCAAGATTGCAAACATTTATTTTGATCTTTTTCAAATATTTTGCAATAATTGTAATCACCCTATTTACCCATAAATAATAGGAAAATTCTTACTGGTACGGGGAAACAAATCTTAGATTAGATTTCTTCTTGAAGTTTGTTTTCTTCTTATAATATTGTTCCTTATTCAATAAGTTGTAGATCTAAAATCATTATGTCACGTCCTGCTCCCAAAATATGGCATGCAATCACATTAAACAGATATCGGCAATATATTCAAAATAAATATGTT
Organism: Dracaena cambodiana; assembly: GCA_036321105.1. Classification (NCBI taxonomy): domain Eukaryota; kingdom Viridiplantae; phylum Streptophyta; class Magnoliopsida; order Asparagales; family Asparagaceae; genus Dracaena; species Dracaena cambodiana. Next base: position 25,735,129 of record JAYEPQ010000008.1, on the reverse strand, counting down.
AAGCCCAGTAATATATTAGTCACAATTATCATAGCCACAGAACATTAAATACAAGTAAATGTAATAAGAAAACCTCTTTTATTTCATTTAGAAGTTATTATATCAGGACAGTAAAAATAAAATATAAATTTAAACTAAGTACGAATCTACACAAAAGGCCTTTTTATTACAAAACTATTCATAAAATGGAGACTAAAAGAAATTAGTATCTATAAGTCTTTAGTTATCTCCGAAAAGTACACCTCGTTGTTGTAAGTCCAATTTGTTGGTTCCATCTCAAAATCTGGGCATGCAAATCCAGATCATCAAATCATGACCAAATAAAAAAAATAATACTAGTATGAAAATAATAAAAAATAAGAGTAACTGAAATAGATATGAATAATGCATATGATGTAAAAATATAAAATATGAATGAATTTGTACTAAGTTTTTCATAATTAATATTATCTTCTAGTCTATATGTTAAGTATTTTAATTTATGATGTAATATATTATTGAAGAATTTAACTAATACTCTATATTCGTATTTCAATTGTCTCTCTTACAGATCTAGAAAAATGGTCACATGATTGACCGAAACTGATTCAGACCTACATAACGACAACAGTAATATTATGATGTGATCCAACCAATCACCATGCACTCATGGTGTGTGCAAAAATAAATTGTACAACTTAATGGTGCAACCGAAATACAATATTCACATCAATTAGTATCTCCCTCTATCCAATATTGTTTACAGTTACAAGATCGTGTCAAGATAAGTATAGTACATTTTCAGTCAATATCCAATCTTGATTCAATTTGAGTTCAGGTATAGTTTAACTTCATCAAAATCAATTAATATTTATAAAGAAGTTTTTAATTTTAATATGGTATCCGAATTCCAATAACTAATTTTAGAAATTTTTTGACTGCATATAATAATGACACATAGTTAGGTAAGAGTAAGAAAATGAGAGTTTTTCCGTGCAAGTATGTTTCTTAATTAAGTAACTTCTTTCTATTAGAACTCTTTGTTAAACACTATTGCCACACAATATTGTAATAATTAGCACCATAAATTAGCATTTCGATTCACTATTTTTGATTATTTATTAGTCAATTTATAACCTATATTTTATTTAAATAAAATTTGTAGGATTATTAAATTTTATGTAATTAAAAAATATCTAATCGTATGAACATGTACAAATGATGAATGTACAACAAGAGAATGACATTTTCTTTTTGGAAATAAAATCATGCTTTATTTAAATAGTTTTTGTCAAAGAAAATAACTAAAATTAGCATATATATAAAAAACAATTTTATTAATTTGAAATATAATTCATTCCTATCTAATATGTATGGTATATGAAAAGTGAGTTCATGAAGTGTGAAAGTGAGTTAGTATTGTAAGGAAGGTTTTAATAAGTATATTCAGGAGAAGCTTAAGGAGGTTAGAGGGATTAAATAGGTTTTAGAATGAGAGATTTAGGGGAGAGATTAATGGAATTCAAGAGTGCTATTTAAGAAAAATTTAAATGAGTCAAATAGCTCATACATTGGATAAATTTAGAAGAATTTTAAATATTTATTTGTAATTGGTCAAAAGACTCATAATTGTAGTTGACTAAGAAATTCTAATGAAAATTTTTAAATTTGATTTAAAAGGGTTAAAAGGGCTCATTAATATAACTGACTATAGTAGTTGATTTCGGGTTTTATGACAAGTTTTAAATTTGAGTTCAAATAGGTCAAAAGGCTCATTAATGAAATTGACTAAAGATTAATTTTAGGAATTGAATGATGGAAGTAAATTTGAATATATATTCAAAATAAAAGTTTATTATTTCATTATTATAAAATAAAATTTGACTAAATTGTTGGAATGTGAGGTTCATAAATGTTATTGAATTTTGGATTCAAGTCCAATCTTATACATTATTATTATTCTCTCTATTATTATTATTATTATTATTATTATTATTATTATTATTTTGAGTTTGGGCCATGGAAATGAGCTTGGGCCCTAATCAGATAATTAAAATATTATTTTCTCATAAAAATAGTTTATAAAAATATATTTTGTAGGCTTAAAATTATTCTTAAGTTAATTTATTTTAAATTTTATCTAAGCATAAAGATATGAGAAAAATATATATCAATAAATATAATCATATCAGTTTTGGATAGATGGATAGATACACATTATTTGCAAGTTTTGTATTTAAAATAAATGTCATTCTTTCTTCATTCTTCTTCATGCTTTTATATCTATACAACTGTTTTAATTGAATCATGAATCACCAAATATTTTTAAGCCTAGATTAGATGAAGCTAAAATCATAATGTGTTCAATTAAAAAACTATCATGTTCATTATGTCTAAATTATGATACATCACATAAATATTTAGTTAGTAAATTTACAATATAATTTAATAGATCATGTATGTCATCTATAATATCATATACTTGATGGTTGAAATTTATGATTATGATCAGAGAAGATTTAATTAATAATTTCTTATGCTTGTTATTATTAATTAAAATTAGATTGATAAATAATTTATACTTTCTAGTAATTAATTGATTTATACAAGTGAGATTTTAAGAAATTTGTTTAGCTGATTGTAACTCCCTAATCACTCAGCTCCCAAACCAGTACTCTTCTTACTCGATATATTCCTGGGTACTGATTTGTCAACTATGTCATTTCTTTCTTCTATTTTGCAAATCGTGTATCAAAAAAATATTCGAATTTAAAGTCTATCACTAGCATTTTTCTAGGAATTTTCTATGAACACCAAAATTCATGGACTCGAAAACCCATTCTAATAATTGATTTGTCCTTTCTCATTTCCTCCACTAAGAACCATTTGATTGACTATGTCTTTTTCTCCTCATTCAAAAGAATTAGTTAAACAACAACCATGAAACTTTGGGTTAGTCTTGGTAATATGGTTGTTAAATAATGACGATGCTTATATTTACAAGGGGCATGTTTTTAACATATTTACAACAAACCCTAGGTTCATATTTAAACAACCTACGCCAAATTCCTCTCCTTCCCTCATAGATTTATTCATTTCTCATTCATCTCAAGGTAACAACATGCTCAAGGGCAGCCAACGGGGTGAAGGCTTGAAGCTAGTAGTGGGAGTTTATGACCCATTATAAGTTACACTTTTTTTCCTCCTCTATTTAGTCTTGATGATCTTTTAATGTACAGCTAGTACTTTCATTTTTAGACCACAGAAGTAGGTTCTACAAATGATTTTATAATCATAGAACAAAGCCATGATCATCAGAAGCCATCAAACCACCAGGTAGAGGTCTTGGCTGCCACCTAATGGTATGTTGACTTCAGATGCTGGCGAATTTTTTTTTTTACATAAGCTTATTTTGAGATGTAGAGTAATCTATTGTGGTTAAATTATTATAATATATACTGGATGCTGATGAACCCGAGAGTAATTAAAAGCATGCATAATTTTACTACAAAATTAGTTTATAAATTAGGATTTTGCTGCTAAATTCCTCTATACATGCCATATCAATGATTAGGAAATGAAATAGAGATTTGCACATTATACTAAGATTCTGCCAATTATTTTAGGGCAATCAAAGATTATTGAACCTCCAGGTGGTGGTCAAGACTGCTACAAGTAGTCTGATGATGCCAGATACCAATGAACTCGGCTCTAAAAGATTTACTAGTTGTATAGAATTATATTCTGCGGTTAAATTATTAAAATAATTATTGTATGATGATGATTCTTGATAGTTACTTGAAATCATGTATTTCTAATATTGAATTTGATGTTAATATTTAAGTTTCATGCTAGAATTTTCTGTATATTGTATATGTCATGTTGATAATATGATGTTGGAATTGGAGACTATATTGCAAAATTAACATATTGGGAATTTTTCTAAAAACTCATTGGATAGGAGAATTGCCAGCTATAGTAAAACCGTAAACCATCAGCTCCTTTGCCTTAGGATCCAGGAGATTTTATCTTATGAACTAATTTACTAGAAGGATTTTACTTGTAAGTTTACCTAATTAGAATCTTCTATGTAATTTGAGTAAATGGATGTATATAGTCCAGAATCATCTCAGTCTGATAAAATGCAGTACAAAACTTGACTATGGTCTGATTCCCAATGATAATGCTCACAAACCTCAAATTTTTCTTCATTCCTTTCAACAAGCCTTACTTTGCCAAAGTCTGTAAAATACATTTTCTAATATGTTCCAACCTCATGTGTCATAACCATAAGGTGTCATTATCAGTACCCCATGTATTGAAGTCACTGCATCTCTACCAATAACTATGCTACCTTGTAGATACAACAAACTTTTCTTTCGACTACTCTTCATTACTACTAAAGCACCTTTAGTAGCTCTCTGATCTAAATCAACCAAATTAATTTGTAGTCCCTTATCTATCAGGACTCTCAATGAGATAAGATTTAATTATCTCCAAAACATACTGATCATCTATCAAAACCCTAATAGTTTCATCGTGCATTCACAATTGGACTTCTCCTATGCCCTTAATCACTCCACCTTCTAACTCTTTCACGCTAGAAATAAATTCTTGATTGGAACAGATGTTGTAGGTGCAATCTGAATTCAGAATCTACTCGTCCTTGTGGCTAATCATAGATGATCCTATTTGAGAAATATCTGAATCTTCATTTTCACCATTTACCATATTTATAATTGAACTGTGCTTCTTTTTACCTTTGACCATTTTGGGATAATCTTTTATCCAATGGTTTGTTTTCAATAGTACGAGCACTCATTCTTTTCAGGATTTTTTTCTTGGACTTAGGGTGAGATTTTCTATGTTCACTTTTATTCTTATTTGCCAACCAACTCCATATTGTCTAAGCATTTGAACTCGAACTTGATGAACCTTTTTATTGAGCTCTCAATACTCATTATTCATCAAGACATTAGGTATATCTTCAAATTTAATTTCAAACTTTCTATATAGTACGGTGGCAATTAGTTATTCATATGAATTAGGTAATGACTTTAACAAAAAAAATTTATTTTTCTCATTCCAAATTTCAACATTTAAATTTTGCAAAATGGAAAATATCATGTTAAATTTATTAAGATGTTCAGACATAAAAGTATATGATTTATGTTGGAACTAACAGAGCCTCTTTTTTAAATAGACAGTTCTCTATATTGTTCATTATATACTTATTTTTTAACTTCTGCCAAAAGTCACTTGCTGTAGTTTCTCTTATCACTACATATTTTTGATCTTTTTTCAAATAAAGCGTGAACCTTTCACATGCCAAATGATTTATATTCTTCAATTTAGCTTCCATCATGTCCTCATATTTTTTTGTTTCTAATGCTTTATGCAGATCTTGTTGAAATAAGATATCCATAACTTCACCTTATCACAAGTTGAAATTAATAGTTCATCGAACTTTTCAACTCGAACTTAGTGTCGTCGTTGTAGACCTTAGGTTGTTGAATACTGATGATTTCCCTAATGTCGATTGTTGTATTGAAGAACCTGAATCTCCTGATATAATTGTCAGAAAATATCTTAAATTTATAAATCTTCAATAACCCTTATCTCCCAAAATTCTAGGAATCAATCTGGGTGCTTTGATGACACTCACTATGAAAGCAAAAGCAATCCAAACTGAAAACTAGGGATTATTGAGATTAAAGATAAATTAGAAACTAAAACTTTAAGAAATAGAATAATTAGAAGATCAAAATAAAGAACATCAAGAGTTTACATAGTTTGAAGTATGTCATGCTTCCACTGGCCGAATTAAACTTTACTATTATTGATGTTTTCAACTTACAAATTTCGTGATCTTTCAAATTTCGTGATCGTATCATTAAAAAGTTGATTTTTAATAATCCTATTATGTCAATTTTTTCTTAAAAAAACCATGCATATTCCTAGAAATCTCTGTTAGGCTATGGTACCATGTAATAATAAGTTTTGCCCAGATTTGATCGAGTTGGATGCACATAATAGGTAGCGAATCAACAGGGTATAAGCCAAAATGGGAACCAAAGTATGATGGATACATTAATTGTCTGGGCAGGGCCACACCCTACCTCAACCCACTGCACATTAGGGTTTTGGAACTTAAATAATTATCCATCCAACTTCCATCGAAAGTCACTTGCAATATTTTTTCCTCATCACAAAATACTTTTGATCTTTTATCTAATAAAATATTATCATTCCACATGTGAAACGATTTATCTTCTTCAATTCAACTTTCACCTATCCTTGGTCTTTCTCTAGCACCATCTGCAGATCTTGTTAAAGTAAGGCATCCATAACTTTATATTATCACATATTGAAATTGTTAGTTTCATCGAACTTCTCAATCTCGAATTTAGTAGATCCTGAGGTTATTGAAGACTTAGACTCTTCTCTAAAGTCGGTCGTGGTACTGAACAATATGAAGCACAATCTCTAGGCATAATTTTTAGAATATGTCTCATCTTTATTAATCTTCAATAACCCTAATCTTCCAAAATCCCTAGGCATTAAACTAGGTGCTCTGATACCACTGTGGAACATGAAGCGATCCAAACATAGAACTAGGGATTATTGAGTTTAAAGATAAATCAAGAACACAAGAACTTTAAGAGAGAAAAAAAATTAGATGGTCACATTTGAGAACACCAATAATTTATATTGTTCAAAGCACGTTCTATATCACGGGCTGAGTCAAACTTTAATAGTGCTAATGTTTGCCACTTATAAATCTTGGAATCTCTCAAACATCTCAAAATTATAAAGAAATCACTATCAAATTAAGATAACGGTTGGAAACGTTCAAAAATTACAAAAGAATTTTAAAAATTCTCAATAATCTCTAGGGTTTCAATGATGCAAAAAGAGATATCTTTAAAAATTCTATTTAACCACCTTATATAGATTTAGAATGTTTGACATAAATCCTAAGTCTAATAGGATTAGTTTGGCATATTTCTAGGATAATTAGTGTTAGTATGGCACAAACTCTAAGTCAAATAGGTTTAGTTTCCTCATGAGGCCAATCTAAAAATAGAGCTAAAACTCAACATTTAACTTTAGTATTTGACCGAGAGTTCAATACTTTCTTTAAGTCAAATACGGTTAGTTTTCTCGTGAGGTCAACCTAAAAATAGAGCTAAAATTCAACGTCTAACTTTAGAGTTTGACTAGAAGTTCAACACTTCTTAGTGCATGTGATCTAATTAGGTCATGACCAAATTACCGCAATTTGCAGGAGTGGATCGATGTGTGTTCACATGAGCTACATATCCTCGATTCGACGGAGGCCAAGCGCTATGCCGTGTGCTAGAGAAAAATGTGCCGAACACGCTGCCCACAAGAACGATCAACAGCGCCCTTCAGCTGAGGCCAAGAGCGTCTCCTGCTAGGAGAAGCTATATGGCGACTTGGTCAGATTCAATTGAATTCTTGGCCAAATTGATTGCACATATGATTGTGAAGTCCGACAGACGTATTTGACGATGTACTCTAAACTAATACGCCAAGCCTAACAATATAATTAATAGAGGAAGTACTACTATCATATGGTCATATACATATACATAGAATGAATAAAATGAAAACCTAAAAACAATTTATTCTAATAAAATAATAATCAAATCAAAGGATATGAGAGGATCTAAAATAGATAATCCTGTTTTCCTCGTAAACAGTTTTGCTTTTCATTGCCATTGAATTCAAGAGAAAAATTACATATTCTTTAAAATTTCTCTTCTTCGAGACTACAATGACAAGAAAAATCAGACAGAGAGGGTTTATAAACCACCGCTATCTTTTTTACAGAAGTAGTAGGCTCTGTACTAGCTGTAGGGATCGATCATTTTCCCGTTGATGATCTGGCATCAACAATTGGAGGAGAGCTTCTTCCTCTTCTTCTTCTCCTTGATTCTTGGAGAAAGGACAAAGTTCTCGTGCACAAAAGATTTTTGCCAAAGGTCCCCTATTCTTCTTCAAGGGTATTTATACGCTTCCGATTGTTGAGCCGGTTTCTTTATAGATGGAATCGAGAAGATTTGATTTTGAGGAGTGTTTCCATATAGATAGAACTGATATCTTCATGAAATCTTAGAATATTCCTCTTAGATGGATTTTGATTCAAATTCGCTATATCGGGCCCTATTTCTGCACCCAAAGAATCAATTAAAGATTTAATTGGAATTTCATTGATTAACAATTTCCAAAAATAATTATTTATTTTGTATCCAAAAATTAATTTGATTTCAACTTAGAATTTGGATAATTATTCAACTCAAGAACAATTAATTTAGAACTTTGTATCCAAAAATTAGTTGGACTCTAATTAGAGTTTGAATTTTATTTGGATTTGTACAATACACAAGACGATTTGGGGGGTTAAAATCAAGTGCGGGGGCAAGGGTTTACTGCGCGCGAGGCCGAACGCGGCCTCGCGTTAGCAAGGATCCTCGCTGCCACTGCGCCCCTTACTCGGACTAGGATTCGGACTCGGATTTTGGATTCCTACTCGGATTAGGATTCCTACTCGGACTAGGATTCCTATTCAGACTCGGATTTTGGATTCGGACTCGGATTATTTTTATCGTTTTATAAAACCCCCTCCAAATTTTTCAAAATTTTGTCTCTTCTGAATATTTTGAAGTACTTTGGATTTTTTTTTTTTTGGGAATTGGTGGATGAGTTTACAAAGATGGAACTTGCCAAGGGTGTGGAGATATTTTAACAAGTTGAGTATTTTGACTGTGATGGGACTCGTTTGGGTTGCCAAACAGAGCCGATGACTCGCTTGGCTGCAGACAAAACTGGTGACTATTTTCGAATTGAAATTGAAGAACCATGAGTAGAGGTGTTCAGAAAACGTACTCATAGAACTTTGACAGAAGTATACTGTTGATCATATCAAGACTGCTTCGTATTTTTAATGGGATACCTTTCCCTTTTGCCTTTCTGGCATCGGGTTGTTCCAACCCCTAATATGATAAGATTGGTCAAAGATTTTAGCTTCCTCTTGCCCCTTGCTCTAGGGCCCTGGGTTGTCTGCACATTCTTTCTTATCATAATGGGTATCTATAGATCGTTGGAGTGTGACCGGGTGAGGGTCGAAAATCATGGGTAGAGGTATTCAGAAAATATACCCACGGGGTCTCAGCAGAGGTGTTCAGAAAACGTATTCATCGGGTCTTGGCAGAGGTGTTCAGAAAATGTACCAAGTTTCGGCAGAAGTGTACTGTTAAACATACCGAAGGGGTCTCAACAGAGGTGTTCAGAAAACATACTGAGATGCCGTGTAAGGGTCGGAAACCATGGGAAGAGGTGTTCAAAAAACGTACTCATGGGGGTCTTGGCGGAGGTGTTCAGAAAACGTACCAAGGAGTTTTGGCAGAGGTACACTGTTAAACATATCGAAGGGGTCTCAGTAGAGGTATTCAGAAAACATACAGAGGAGTTTCGGCAGAGGTATACTATTAAACATACCGATTGGATCTCAGTAGAGGTGTTCAGAAAATGTACTGTGGTGATTGGATTTAAGTTATGGAGTAGCTCGCATGGCTGACAGACAGAACCGGTGACTCGCCTGGCTGACAGACAAAGCCGGTGACTCACCTGGTTGACATATAGAGCTGGTGATCGTGTCAGGATCATAGGTTGCATTATTTGTGTGATTATTCAAATCTTGCTGTTAGGCATAAGATCTTAACATACAGGTTTAGTTGTTTTTGAGATAGATGATTTTGAATCTCGCTGTCAGTGGTAAGGCTTAACATGACAGGTTTGGTGCATTGAGATGAGATGATTTGAATCTCGCTGTCAGAAATAAGAGCTTAATATGACAGGTTTGGTTGTTATGAGATGAGATGATTTGAATCTCGCTGTCAGAGATAAGAGCTTAATATGACAGGTTCACGAGATTTTTAGCAAATCCCCAGCTATCAACGGATTTGACATGCCTTTACCAATCGCCATTTGTGTTGTGCTAGCCATGCTTTTCCCCTCAACATAATGAGTTGTCGAAAGTTTTGTTTGGACTTAAATGCCAAACGTTCCTTCTCCCATTTGCTTTTGAAGTATTTGGTGGTTCATGCTTTTACCTCAGCATGAGGAGTTGTCGAAGATTTGAATTCTTTTTCACTTTGCGTTTGGAGCATTAAGTTATAACTTATCCTTATAAGATAGTATTGTGACAGATTTGTTACGAAATTTTTAACAAACCCTCAGCTATGAATGGATTTGATGTGCTTTTACTAATCGCCATTTGCGTTGGGCTAGTCATACTATTCCCCTAAGCATGATGAGTTGTCAAAGGGTTTGTTTGGGCTTAGTGCCAAACGTCCCTTCTTCCCTTTACCTTTTTGGTATTGGGCGATCGGTCTCATACTCTTACCCCCAGTATGATAGGGTTAACAAGAAATATTCTATTTCTCTTCCCGTTGCTTTTGATAGCATTGGGCTGTTGATTCATTAGTTTTCCCCCTTTTTTAAAAATGTGGCTAGATGTAGTATTTCTTCAAGAATTTTTCATTGATAGGCATTATCATTTTGTCGCCATCTTGATTGATCAGGTGATAGGCTCCATTTGAGTAGACAGTTTCTACTACAAAAGGTCCTTCCCACTTGAGTTCAAATTTTTCCTTAGTCTTGTTGGTCAGGATTATTAGTTTTTTGACAGCTAAGACCAAGTCTCCTTCTTTAAAAAAATTTCGTTTAACTTTCTTATTAAATGCCCTCAAGATGCACGCTTGATACAACTCGATTTGTTGCTTTGCGTTCAGGCGTTTTTCGTCCAAGGCCTCTAATTCTTGGAGCCGCTTTTGATGTTTTCTTCAATCGTCATTTTTGTAGCCAGCGCTACTCACAGGGATGGGATTTGGATTTCCAACAACAATACTGTTTCGCAACCATGCACCAAAGAGAATGGCGTAGCTTTTGTTGGAGTTCGCACCGTCGTGCGGTAAGCCCACAAACACTCGCCTAATTTTTCATCCCAATCGCGGCGACTCGAAGAAACAAACTTTTGTAGAAGCTTTACAATAGTCATGTTGAAAGCTTCGGCTAATCCGTTGGCTGCCGGGTTATAAGGCGTTGAAGCCACATCTTGAATTCTGAACTTGCCGCAGAATTTCACGAAGCCTTGACTAATGAATTGAGGCCCATTGTCGTGGATTATCCGTCGAGGCACACCGAAGCGGTAAATTACGTGGTGTTTGATGAATTTGACCACGTCCATTGTCTTTACTTCTCTCATGGGGACAGTTTCTGCCCATTTAAAGAAGTAGTCGGTTATTGCTAATATGAATCGGTGTCCTTTGGAGGATGGCGGAGTGATTGACCCAACAACATTTATTCCCCATGTTTCAAACGGCTAACTGGCAGTCGATATATGTAAGTACTCTGGAGATTGGTGTATGAAATTAGTATGGACCTGACAGGCATGGCAACGCTTTGTATATGCTACTGTATCTGTGATCATTTTGGACCAAAAGTACCCCAATCTTCTAATGTGGTCCCAGATTTTGGTCCATGTTGGTGGGCCCCGCAGGTCCCATCGTGGGTTTATTTAATCACATCCTGAGCCTCGCTTTTTGATAAGCAACGAAGCAGAATGCCATCATGTGATCTCCGATGAAGAGTCTGGAATGCGGTATTGTAATAAAACTTTGTAGACTTGTTTCTTATGGAAGTAGCTTTTTTAGGACTCTCAGGAAGAATGTCGTGCAATGCATAATCCACAAGTGGAAAATGCCAATCTCTTGGTTCAAATTTTTTTCCAACTTGGTTTGATTCCTCTACCTCCATGATTGCTTCTGAGTGTATCGCAACTGCCAATCGTGACATGCTTAGTTGACCCACTTGGTATGGCCAAGGTTGCAACCAACGATGCAAGAACATCGGCGTATGTGTTCGCATTGCTATTTGGTGATATGGTATGAAGACTTTATGCTTTACCTCATATTCGCTAGACATCTGGTTGACGACTAGTTTTGAATCGCCATATGCTTCAAGATGCCTCACCCCCAGTTGCCAAGCGATTTGGAGACTAGTAATAAGGGCATTATACTCCACAACATTGTTCGTGCAAGACTTGGTTAACGAGTACCCCTGAGGTATCATGTGTTTGTAGGGAGACATTAGGACGACCCCCACACTGGCAGCATCTCTCCTTGTCACTCCATCAAAGTACAGTTGCCACATCGACTCTTCAAATGCTGCATTAACTTCCGCAACTTCGTCGAGGATGTCGGCCTGGAGTTATAGTTTTGTGGAACTGGATGTTCGGCGAGAAAGTCGACTATAGCCTGACCCTTCGCCGCTTTCTGAGGCACGAAGTGCATGTCATAAGGTGATAATAATAACGCCCAATTGGCGAGTCAGCCGTTTAACGATTCTGGATTAGTCATGAGCAATTTCAGTGGATTTATCCGAGAAATGACGTGTATCGTCTGGCCAGCTAAGTAATGTCGCATCTTCTGGACAGTGAATACTAGCGCTAGGCATTCTTTTTTGATTGGGCTGTATCGATGCTCCGCTCCAATCATTGTTCGGCTCAAGTAGTAGATTGCATGCTCCTGACCTTGATCATTATGCTGAGCCAATAGTGCCCCAAGGGCATGGTCCATTGTTCGCACATAAATCAAGAATGGCTTCCCCGAAACAGGTGTCATTAAAACATGCGGCTTTGTGAGATAATCTTTGATATCTTCAAAAGCTCATTAGCAATCTTCATCCCAAACGAATGAGACTCACTTCTTCATTAACTTTGAGAATGGCTGGCATCTTCCTGATAGATTTGCTATAAATTATTGGATATATGCCAATCTGCCTTGCAAGCCCCTGAGTTCTCTCAAGTTTCGCTATGGCTGCATTTCTTTTATTACTTTGACTTTATCTGGATCAAGATAAACTCCCGTCAAAGTCACCACAAATCCCAAGAACTTCCCACTTGATACCCTGAGGAAGGACTTAGTAGGATTCATCTTTAGCTGATGCTTCCTCATGATGTTGAACATGACCCTAAGTCTCGCAGGTGATCTTCCTTCTTCTTACTCTTGACGACGAGATCATCTATGTAACACTCGACGGTTTTACGTAAGTGTTATTGAAAGATGATGCTCATGGCCTGTTAGTAAGTAGCGTCGGCATTCTTTAATCCGAAGGGTATCACCGTGTAGCAATAAATTCCAAGTGGTGTTCTGAACGCTGTGTGCTTCTCATCTTCTGGACACATCTTGATTTGGTTGTATCCTGAGAAGCAGTCCATAAAAGACATCCGCTCAAACCCACACGTATTAACAATCATAATATTTTGGACATGCAACATTGAGATCTCGAAAATCTATGCATATTCTTATCTTGCCATTCTTTATGGGCACTGGCACAATGTTTGCTACCCAATCAGGGTGTCGCTCTTCGCGGATGAATCCTTAGTTTATCAGCTTCTTGACTTCAAACTCTATGACTTCCATCAGTTTGGGCTTGGAGCACCTTTGTTGTTGCTTTACAGGTTCAGCAACCGGTTTAATATTGAGTTGGTGCATAGCAACTTGTAGGTCCAGGCCGGGCATGTCTTTGTAACTCCATGCGAAGATGTCAATATACTCCCTTATAAGGGATACAAGGCCCTCTTTCTCTTGAGGAGTGAGACTCTGGCTTATAAATATAGGTTTAAGGTCTTCTTCAATGTTCATATTGACTTGAACCACTTGGTCTTCGGTTTGCGTTTCTCGTTACTCGAATCTAATATCCCATTGGATATCCAGGTGTTGTGCCCAAGAATTGTCAGGCTCTTCGTGGCTTACTGAAACTATGTTAGCGGCAAAGGCCTTAAAAATCACACTTGCACCAAAATCATAATCAGATTCAACTATTCCTTTAGGACTTTCTGATTCGGTCAGGTCTATGTATTCTGCTTCCGAAGATTCGGAAGTAGTAACATATCCTAACCCTCGGCCGGTTTTATGGTAGTAATCAGGCTCTTTTCCTCATGGGACAAACGAACATAAAAGGTTTCGTCGTCCTCTTCCAAAGTTTAGACCTTGTTTATGTTTGAAATCGTATCCCATCTTCTTCATCATTCGATGAGAGATTGTTTGTAATGGCCAAATTGAGGTGTCACTTGGTCATCGCTTTTACTATTTATAGTTGGCTCGGGCCACGACTCAACTCGCTCGAATATTATCGGCTGTTGGTTTGGCCATTGAGTGGGCACATCAAAAGTAGCCCCATCAGCTTTGTGAATTTTGGTTTGATCGGTCAACGACGATAGAATTGGTAGGTGGAACGCCGCTAAGGCTTCCCACTCAGATATATTATCTACTTCTGTGCTAAGACGGAGTAGAATCCAAAGTAACAACAGGAAAATAAGTAAAAGCTAAATTTTTATTGATAACCCATTCGCCCGCCTCATCATTGGCGTCAATTACATTAAAATCATTACAATTAATCATAATAGGATTTATTTGGAACTCGCGGTCTTCTTCATCTGCCAGCTCGGGCTCGGCATCCACTTTGTTGCCGCTGTCACAATTCCTTACGTCCTCTGTTGATTCCACAGACGCCTCTACTGTATCTCTGTACAGCATGGTATCCATGAAATAGTTTTCTACCCCCTTGAAGGGTTATTTGTTGGCGATCAACGTGTGAACTCTCCCTTCATCGTCGCAATACTTCATGCATTGGTGGAGGATAGAAGGTACTGCCAAGTTGGAGTGGATCCAGGGACGTCCTAAAAGCATATTATAGGAAGTGTCTACGTCGATTACATAGTAAGTTGCTTCGGACTTCAGGCTCCCAATCTGGCAATGAAGTCGAATCTTCCCCAAAGGGTAGCTTCCACTTGAGTTAAATCCAAAGATGGAAGTGTTGGTGGGAGTCAATCGACTCACTGAAATCCCAAGTGTCTGCGTTAACCTTCTTGGGATGATTCTTAGGGCGGAACCCGGATCTACGAGGATCTGATTCACTTTGAGAGAACCCATTTACCATGTATAATGCAGGGGTCTGCTATGCTTGGTATTTTTAACTTGCATGTTATCTGGCGAAAAGGCGATGCACGAGACCTGCCTCGTCACTTGGTTGCAGCGAGGGCAAGGTTCCTCTACGTCTATAGACGGCTCTGCAATTTGAGCCAAAAAGGTTTCGGAGTCAGCCAGAGCTTCTCTCAACGCGTCTCTGGTTGTCTTGGATAATTGCAACAACTCATAAAGAGTTATGCGGACCGGGATGTTGGTCAGCTGGGCAAGCACATCAAATTTAAATGGCGTACTAGCTGCCCCACTATCCTTCCTTGTCCCCTTCTGGAAACAGAGCTCCTTCTGTGTAGAGGGTGGCTCTTCATTCGTCGCGGTAGGTTCGCCAGGCTGCACTTTGGAGTAATTTTTGAGATAGCTCCTCCCCGAGCGAGTTCTGACGGGCCTGCCTCATCATGATGAGTGGCCACAGCCGATGCTTCCGTTTCGGAGTTGGTTAACATACTTGTCTCATCGTGGTCTTCCTCGATGATTGCAGAGATTACATGGCAGTTTTTCCTTTGCTCAGCTTCTATTTGTTCGATGAAGACCATTTCTCATCGTTCAAAAGATCCGGATGTACCCACATAATCTCACCTTTCTTCGTAGTGACTGGAGAGAGATCTTTTTCCTTCATATTATGTGGGTCGTCTTTCCAGCAGACACCGGGGACACTCCTGCGGGAAACTCATTAGTTCCAACTGTTAGAGTGACTGCGTTAGTCGTCACCCTTTTCTGCTCCGACTTTAGTGTGATTACTTTGGCTTCGATTAGTGCCTAGATCTTTCTTTTTAATGTATAGCAATCCTTCGTAGCATGCTCCAAGTTCTAATGATAGAGGCAGTACTTGGGGTCGTTGGTCTTCCCCACTTCCTCTGGCCTCGGATTGGAGGGAAACTGGAGTATCCCTTTCCTGTTGAGCAAATTGAACAGTGTCACTATTTGCTCGTCTTTGAAGTCGTAGACAAGTGTGGGGTACTACTTGGACACGCCTTTTTCTTTCTGATCTTTAGCCTTCTGTTGCGGAGGCGTTCCCGTTGCAATAGCCTCTTTTACTTTCGATCGGAAGTTTTGAGGATATTGTCTTCCTGACTCGGCGTCTTTTGTAGGATGTTGTTCTCCCATGTGGCGGATAAGGTTTTCAGTTAGTTCGCCTTACTTAGCTAGATCTTTCCAACTCTTAGATTCGGCAACTCCCATTTTGACCAATATTTCAGTATGAAGGTTGTGCTTGCAGGTTTCGACCAATGTCTCCTGCGACATGCCATGCGGGTATTGCATTGACATCTCGCGGAAACGCTTATGAAACTCTTGACTGTCTCGTCCTCTCTTTGCTTATTCGCTAAAAGAGAGTGAATGGACACTTCGGTGTCATCTTCGAAGAAGCACGCCAGAAATTTCCTTTCCACATCGGACCAGGCTTTGATGGTCGCCGTGGGCAGCTACATAAACCAAGTAAATGCAGGCCCTTGCAAGGTATTGCAAAAATTATTGCCATCACTGGGTCATTGCCCATGAGATGGTCAGTCTGCGTAAAGAAGTAGTATATGTATTGATTTGGTGACCCCTTCCCATCATATGACTTCAACTTGAGAGGTTTATATTTTGGAGGAAACGGGTCGGACTCCAACTCCATTGGGCAGGGTCTCGTCATCCCGATTTCTCTCAGTCCTTTGCTATGCAGTAATGCCTTCACCGCGTTATGAAGTTTTTCCAACCTTTCCGCGTGAGGATTAAAGATATACTCTTCCTCAGTTTTCTCGTCATTAGTTTGGCTGGGATCATCCTTCTTTGTCTTGTCGTGATTGGATTTATCTTTATTAGTTTTGTCTAAAGAAGAAGAACCCCCTGGCCCATTCTCTGTATCTTTCTGATTATTTTCCAGAACCTTCGCTAGCATTGTTCTGAGGTGATCGATCCTTTTTTGCTGCTCTTGGATGAGACGTTCTTGCGCCTCAATCCTTTGTCTCGTCTCAGCCGACGTCTCGGCCATATGTACTATCCTTCTACTAGAGCGAGAGGAGGCGTGCGATCGCGGCGTTGCTATGGCCGAGTGATCGCTAAATTCTTCCTCTTCATCATCCAACCCCCTTGCTAAATTTCTGTAGTTGCGAGGAGCTATTATGCCCATTTTGAGACGAGTGTGGGGTAGGTCTCCTCTGCTTCGGTCTCGGAGACATACCCATCGGTGACTGGTTTCTTGCCTTTATTCACCATATTTGATAGGAAAGTAGGCAATTCTTCACCTGAGTCAGAGTTCTGCCTTTGCAGTTGTCAATGTAATATTCCGGTTTAGACAGCCGGTTGAATACCAACGTTCTTGGGGCTTCACAGTGATAGTGAGTTAAAACTGCAACGATCAATTTTTTGCAGCAACATGCCCGATGAGGTTGCGCGGCTTCCCTTTTATTGTGAGATATCTCCGTAAGTCCAGAGTCTCTTCATGTGGTGATGCAGTCCTCTTTTGGGAACAAAGTCCATTTTTTGAGTAAATTTTGTTTGTTTGGTCATGTTTGTCAATCTTCATATTAGTTTTATATTCGTCACTAACTTTGGTAGGTCTTGCGTGACTCTGTTGGGAAACTTGACATGTTGATCAAGCCTCACACGCTAGCTTAGCTGGACTAGCCCCTAGCGCTAGCTTAGACTCAGTTTTCTTCTCCTCTTTCTCTGTGCCAAGTTAGTGGGGTTGATTGACATCACCACGACAGAGCTGTTCGCGGCGGGGCTGATTAATGTCACTGCGGCAGGACTGATTGTCATCTTCGCGGCAAGGCTGTTCAAGATCACTACGGTGAGGTTGTTCGCGGTGGGGCCGATTAATGTCACTGCGGTGGGGCTGTTCGTGGCAGGACTGATTGTCATTTTTGCGGCGAGGGTGGTCAATGTTTTCGCGGTGAGGCTGGTCAATGTTTTCGCGGTGAGGCTATTCGCGGCGGGCTGATCAAGATCACCACGGCAAGGCTGTTCACGGCGGAGCTGATTAGTGTCACCGCGGCGGGGCTGCTCGTGGCGAGGCTGATTGTCATCTTCGTGGTGGGGCTGAGTGACATCACCGCGACGAGGTTGATTGAGGCAGAGTTGATCTTGAGCCTCGCCTCCCTCTTGCTTTATGTTAGGCTGTTGAGCACCATGTTGGCGAGTTTGATCCTCGTCAAATTAGCAAGATTGAGTCTGTGTCTTGTGTGTAAAGCGAGCTCTAAGTGCTCTATAGCGTGCCCTTCGGTTCCGGTTGTGGATCTGCATTCACTTTTGCATTGCAATAGGGTTCCCTTTGGCGTCATATGCAGCGAGTTCTCTAAACATAGGGAGTGACTTTGTTTGTTTTGGCAGGTCGGAGCTCGAAAATCTAAGTGGTTGTTGATGGACCAATGCCTCCTTGTCATCCAAGACGATGAAATCTCCTCCTTATTCAGAGTTAGTCTTCTTGTGCTCTCGCCGTGCAGATCTCTTGTAGCGTGGACTCGTTGAGCCCGAGGATATGAAATCTTCATATTTTTGTTGGTCGACTTCGATCACCAGCATTTCGACTGTCTTTCCAATCTCGCCAATGTCAGATTGGTCCACCATCTTCTCGTCAGTGTAGGAGATCTCTCTTACTATGGTCGCCAGTCTGTTTTCCTCGGAAACAGTTTTGCTTTTCATTACCATTGAATTCAAGAGAAAAATTACAGATTCTTTAAAATTTCTCTTCTTCGAGACTACAACGACAAGAAAAACAAGAAAAATCAGACAAAGAGGGTTTATAAACAGCCGCTCTCCTTTTTACAGAAGTAGTGGGCTATGTAGTAGCTGTAGGGATCGATCTTTTTCCCGTTGACAATTTGGCATCGACAATTGGAGACGAGCTTCTTCCTCTTCTTCTTCTCCCTGATTATTGGAGGAAGGACAGAGTTCTCGTGCTCAAGAGATTTTTGCCAAAGGTTCTCCTCTATTTTTCTTCAAGGGTATAGATGGAATCGAGTCGGTTTCCTTATAGATGGAATCGAGAAGATTTGATTTTGATGAGTGTTTCCATGTAGATAGAACTGATATCTTCATGAAATCTTGGAATATTTCTTTTAGTTGGATTTTGATCCAGATTCATTATATCGGGCCCTGTTTCTGCATCTAAAGAATCAATTAAAAATTTAATTAGAATTACATTGATTATCAATTTCCAAAAATAATTATTCATTTTGTATCCAAAAATTAATTTGATTCCAACTTAAAATTTGGATAATTATTCAACTCAAGGAAAATTAATTTAGAACTTTGTATCTAAGAATTAGTTGGAATCTAATTAGAGTTTGAATTTTGTTTGGATTTGTACAATACTCAAGACGATTTGGGGGTTAAAATCAAGTGCGAGGCAAGGGTTAACTGCACGCGAGGCCGGACGCGGCCTCGTGTTGCGGCGTCGCTGCAGGGGGGAAGAACCTCACTGCCAAGGCAGGTGCCTCATGCCTCGCTGCAGCGAGGCAGCAAGGGTCGTTGCTGCTGCAGCGAGGCAGCGAGCCTCTATGCAAGGCTTTGCCTCACAGCAAGGATCCTCGCTGCCGCTACGCCCCTTACTCGAATTAGGATTCGGACTCGGATTTTAGATTCCTACTCGGACTAGGATTCCTACTCGGAGTAGGATTCCTATTCAGACTAGGATTTTGGATTCGGACTCGAATTATTTTTATCGTTCTACAAATCCTTATTACAACATTAAACTTAAAGTCCAGAAAACAATGAAAAGAAGTGAAAGATATTGTCTATTTTACTGAAATGATAGAAAATATATAAATGAAAATCCTCTAATAAGAGTCTTGCAGCGGAAGTACTTATTGAGTCTCTGCTAGCTCTTCGAGATACGGTTCCAGCTGTGGATTTTGTTCCTTATTGGTAATCTATAAATTACTAGTGTCTGGGCATGCCAAACGAGGGTAGTTAGAACGACCTAACAACTACTACAAGAAGAGGGGTAATAACACACAAGCATGCTATTTGTAGTATATAATATATAATGTGCAAAAATTAATAAAATAGAAAATATATGAGAGCATCATGGAAAATATATCTTGTAAAATTAATCATAGATTTAATTATACTTGTCTTTAAAATGATAATGATCAATAGGTAGTATGTGCATGTTATGAATGATATTGTAGCAAATATCATGAAATAGAAATAAATATGTACGTAAAACAGGATAAATCATATTAAATATCTATTTTGAACTAATTTGGAATTGTAGAAAGAAATACCATATATTTTACAAGGGTCCTGTACGAGAGTCCAGTAAATGCACAAGACCACGATCCCATGACTGTTGGTACTGCTCCAGAATATGCCGCTAGATACTTACGAATGAGGGACGAGTGTATTCTCTGGGGTCGAAACCCTATAACATGACATGACAATGATCTAGTAATCATCGAAAACCTCCACAATAAGTCCCTAAAATTCGGACGCGCAACCTTAAAAGGTAAACCTCACAAAACGTGTGTTCAAGTTTATCTTTCCAGTTCTCTCTTAACCCCATAACTTTATTTGTATGTTCTAACTATAACAGTTTTACAAAGTATCATGTGTAACATATATAAAATGAACACACGAAATATATTGGTCTCAATTATGATAAACAACGTACAAGAAGAAAACGATAATTTTCAACATAATTCAATTAACAGGCTGCCCATTAATAACTGCCTGAAAATAAAAACGCATAGTGATAATTAATGGGTATTTGACTTTACCTAATTTATATCCTCAGATATAATTTTTTTTATTTTACTTCTTAGCTTATCTGAGATAGTAACGGAGCATTTCACACGTGTTTTAATTCCATCTTGTTGTATGAAGTGTAAATTCTTATTTTGCATAGGATTTTATTGTATAATAACTTATTTTTATAATTTTTGACACGTGACGTATCCATTATCATTTCTGTTCACCATACAAAAAGAAAGTTATCTTGTGCTGTCCTTTTAGAGATCAATATTTGCAGAAGTGTAATCAGATTTATTACTTTCTATTATGATATATTTTATTAATTTGAAGTAGCACTTAGGTTTAATTAATCCAAACGTTAAAAAAATAAAATAAAATAAAAACTGAACTGGAATTAGACATGTAGCTCTTTAGGATAATTCAAGTTTACAAAGAATTTGCTTTCTATATTCGCAGAAAATATATGCAAGCAATCATATAAATCAAATATATCTTACAATTGTCAATAAATAATGTTTTCATAATAATGGAAGTTCTACATGCTAGCTCTAGAAGAATGGAACAAGAATATACTGCTGTACATCTATGAGCATACTAAATATAAAAAAATTAAACCCTCAACAAGATATGAACATAAATATTGAATGTAAATATGAATGTGCGATTCCAATACTACCGATATCAGTTATTTACTTAGCAGCAATAAAAAAAAAAATCGTTTAATTATTAAATAAAAATAAAGAAATAGAGTTATTGCATTTACTCATACTTGTTTTTTTTTTTTTTTTTTTATTTCCAATGTGAATAAAACAAAAAGGAGATGATGGAGCTATACTTACTTTTGTTCAACATTGGTTGAAAAAGAAAAGAACAAAAAGATATGATGGCATTAGTATTTGTTTCAATTGAATATCAAATTCTTAAAAATTAATTTGAGAAGTCGTGCAATTTCTAGAAATTGACGGAGACAATTCTGAACTCCTTCCTTCCTCTTTCTTTTCTTTTATTTCTTCTTTTCTCTCTCTCTCGTTTTTCTTTTCGCTTTTTCCTCTCTTTTTTTTTTTTTTTTAGCTTTTCACTTTTTTCTCTCACTTCTTTCTCTCTCTTCTGTTTTTTTGGTAAAAGAGAATTGGGAAGTGGGAGATGTTGGGTATTTAGATTATTAGGATAACATAGTATTATTAATTAAGATTGAGTATTATAATTTATATTTTAAAAACTAATCTTATATCTTATTTTTATTTTATTTTAAAAATAATTTTTTTTAATTTAATGGGATTGGGATGCCATAGTATGACATCAAACATACCTTAAAGATCTAATGGAATTTTTTTCCATTCTTATTATTTCATACTATTTCATACATGATTTGTTTCGAGTTAAGATATTTAAATTAATAATTAAAAGGGAAGTGAAAACACATGATCCAAAGGTTTAATGCCAACTGAAATAATATAGAATTAGAGCAAAGGTTTGCATGCTTTCATTTGAATTTAGATAAGCATTATGGAATCATAAAATCCCCTATACCAAAATTAACTATATTAATTCGTGATAATCATGTAATTAATTTACCGTTCATTCATCTCGATTTCACAAGCTCTGACATGGTACTAGGAACTACAAGTTCCCTCTTACAAAATTGACCTGATTAATTTAAGATGAGCAGTCTTGAACCCCAAAAACACTATATCTATGGTGTCATTTAATTAGTTACGATAATTTAATTTAACAATAATCATCCAGACATTCATCATTAAAAACTTAATTTAACATTAAGCATTCGAGACATTCATCATAACAATTTAATTTATAATTTATCCCATCATGTCGTTTCTTATAAAAGGCCGTGGATATTAGTAGGATAAGGATAGGTTTTAACCAATCTGAGCTGGTAGCCAATTAACGGGGTCTTTGGCTTTTCCTTTGTATCTTTTCATTATTGCAGGCCAATCATTTCAGTTGCACATTATCGGTACTGATGCACACATCCAGCATTACAGTATACATCAAGTGGGAGTTTGGAATTTCAAGCACGTCTTTTACACTGTTTGACGGGAATTTCTAGATGGGCACTAGTTTTTTTTCTAGTGAGCCCACTTTTCCTAGTGTGCACATCTTTACTTTTAGAAAACCAGTTTTTTCCTAGTGAGCACACCTATATACCAATATTACCCTCACCATCTCCCCTTCTTTCTCTCCCACCGGTTCACATCTACAAATTCTCTTCCCAAACACATTCTCTCTCCTAACCCATCTCTCTCACTTTCTCCTCCTTCATTAAACTCATATCTCCTTTCCATTCTCTCTCCCAATAATCCAAAATCTCCATTCCATCCTCTCTCCCCTTTGCTTCCGGCCACTTCCCCCGCTCCGATCGCTTCCCCCGTTCCCGCCGCTCGCATCTCGGCCGACTCCGGCGCTAACGATGTCACTCGCGTTAATTTGGAGTTAATGTTCGATTTGTAGCTGTTTTAATTTGGAGTGAGTGAAATCTCTCGCGTGGTCTTTGGAATCTTCTTTCTCATGTTGAGATGATTAATTTTTTTTTCTTGAGACGATTTATTGGTGTTAGGATTACTAGATATATAATTGAATGCTTGAATAATTGTGTTTCTATAGCTAATTTTTTTCATTGGTTTAATGAGAATTGCTTAGAAATAGACTAATTGTGTTCTCTTTTTTTGCTGTATTTATTGAGAATTGCATGATTTACTTAATTTTAAACTATTCTAGTGATGTTGGTTATACTTCTAAACTGTACATGTATGAAGTCATTATGTTCTCATTTTGATATGTTGCGGCTTGTTTTTTATTTTTATTTTTATTTTTTAAAAAATCTTTGTCTTCTCTTTGATGTAGCGCACACTCTATTTCAATACATTTGGAGAAGTTACTTAATATTGATTAAGTATTTTCTTTCTAGTGATTCAGATTTTCGAATGTGTTGAAATTATTAGAAGTTCGAGAGAGCCATTGTTTACTTTATATTATTTTATTTATGATATTTGTCGTGTATAAAATTGGACTTCCTAGGATACTTATTTTTCTCCTACCAATTTTCCTGTGTATGTTGTTATTTTTATTGATTTTTATTGGTTTTAATGCTTTGCTACTTTGTTACTTAATTCAGCGTTTTATATCTTTAATGATAGAAATTGAATCCTGTTTCATTTACATTTTTCTAGAGTTTTCTAGAGCAAGGCGAGACTGCAAGTAAGAGGCGTCCGGGTTTGCTCTATAATGCTCTCGTCACAAACTGATGTTGACACTGTACAACCCGGTACGCCATCCCTCACCGGAGGTCCCAGCTCTTCAAGATGCCGTCAACCCACAAGGAAGCAACCCGCTCGGAAGTCTCGAAGAATCTAGAATTTGCTATTTTTTTTTTAAATGAGTCTCAAACTCAAAATGAAGTTGTTAGTATATAACAAAAATTCCTTTTAATTTGTCGTTCCCTTTAAATGCAGTTGTACTAAAGAAACATATTATATATATCAAGTTGTAGTTGCCGTTGTTTTTAAATGAGTCTCAAACTCAAAATGAAGTTGCCATTGTTTTTTGTGTTTGAAACTATGAATGATTTGTTGATATTGTGTGTTTTGATACCAATGATACCGTTGTTGTTTGACATGCACTCTATTTATTTTGTTTCAAGCACATCAATTTCGGATATTAATATTGTTTGATTTGATAACAAATTTACTATTTACCGGTTTGTACACACCGTATCAGGGCATATCTGGCACTGTATCCATGATCCGGGTTTACATAACCGGATCATTTTTAGGTGATCCGAGACTGTAAACCCAGATCCAGAACTACACATTTTGGGCACACTGTCCGGACTAACCAGCTCGGATCCAATTACTGGGTCCGGGGCTGCTAGCCCGGACAGGGAACAGGGACCACATTTGGGACGAGGAAGGGGCGGAGGCGAGGGCGAGGGTGGGGGGCAAACGAGGGCAGGGGGGCGAGGGCGAGCGAGGGGCGGTGGCGGGGGCGAACGGGGGCAGGGGGTGGGGGCGAACGGGGGCAGGGGGCGAGGGCGAGCGAGGGGCGGAGGCGGAGGCTGGGGCGGGGGTGGGGGCGAACGGGGGGAGGGGGTGGGGGCGAACGGGGGCAGGGGGTGGGGGCGAGCAAGAGGCGGAGGCGGGGGCGGGGGCGGGGGTGGGGGCGAGCGGGGGCAGGGGGGCGAGGGGGGGCGAGAGCGAGGGCGAGCGGGTTGAGCGAGGGGCATTTTGGTCAAAAATATTTAGTGGCAATACTATAATATTATTGAAGTTTAAGTGGGCTCACTAGGAAAAAAGTTGTGCCCCTCTAGAAACTCCCCTATTTGACTGTATGATAGCTGTAGAAGTTTGTAACTAAAATTTCAAACCGCTTAGACGTGTTTGGTTGATTGGAAGTAGTGGAAATAAGAAAGAAGCTTAGAAGTAATTTTTAAAAATTATAAAATAGAAGTATTATATTTCATATAGTTCTAGTATTTGTTTTTTTACTTTTTGGAAATAGAAAAGATGGAAGAGAAATAAAATACTTATTTTTTTGGAAAAAAAATAGGAAGACACAAGATAATAAAATATTATTACTTTTTACTTCTAACTCTACTTCCACCCAAAATCAATATGAAGTAAAGTTGAGAAGTAAAGATGCCATGTAAGATTCACCTCACCATTATAAAAGTAACTTACACTTTACTTCTTGTACAAACAAACACATGAAATAGTAGAAGTGACTTTACTCTACTATTTCCTTTCTACTTCCATGCAAACATACACACCCTTATACACTTAGGCCCTGTCTGGATGTTGGCATTAGAGTGTGTTTGGCTGTATGAATTAATGGAAGTAGAAAAAAAAATTAAAAAGTAACTTTCAAGATGAAAACAGAAAAAGAGATTACTTCTTGTGTTTGTTTGCTGGCTAACTTTAAGAAGGAAAAAATACATATTAGCAAGTGGAATGTGATATTATTTAATTAATTAAATAAAACAATACTCATATTATTTGTTTTATATATTATAAAATACACTTTTTGAAGGGTAATGATAATATGCATATAAAAAAAAATATTTTCTTTGTCTTGATTCCCTACTTCCTATAGCTCTTCCAAGTCAAAACGAGTGGAATAAATTTTTGAAAGTAAGTGTTGACAAAAAAAAATCAAAATCATCATGCATGAACACCAATTAAAGTGGGAGCTACATCCCATTAATAAGTGGTTTAAAATGGGGTTACACCCCATTCAATTGAAAATTAAAATAGAGTTTACACCTTGAAAATGGGGTTACACCTCTATTATCTCTAAATTATTGAGGGGTTAAATCTCCAAAACTCCTATAAAAGCCAAGAAGGCTAAAGAAGAAAAAGGGGAAGAAGATGATTCGCACACCTCTATAAGAGGATCCACCTCTAGTAGAAGATTAGAGATTCTCATCTTATGAAGAGTTATACTTTTTAATCCAGAATTTCTATCTTTTAAAGAGTTTCAACTCTTTTTTAATCTAAAGATTTTTATCTCTTGAATAGTTCTACTTTTTCATTTCCAAAGCCATGCAAAACTATTTCAACTCCAAGAGTTCAGTGTTAAAATCATCAATAGGAAACATGATCATCTCCTATCGCTACATTGGATATGAATAATACATGGATCATCAAAAAGAGATCTATATTTCAAGTCTAAAATGGCTAACATATGGATTATCAACTAAAGAGATATCCATATTTCAAGTCTAAAATGGCTAATACGTGGATTATCTGTCATAGAGAGATCCGCGTCTCGAAAGCAAAAGAAAGACTAAAACGCGACCCTCACAGAGTCGCGTTTTATCTCTCAAAATAGCCAAAACGCGGATATTCAGTCAGAGAGAGATGCAAATTGGGCTAATAAAGTCGCATTTTAAAAGAACGATCCGTGCAGATCCTTAAAGTAGCATTAAAATGCGGATCTAATCTGCGACTCAAGTGAGAGATCATGGTATGGCCTACGAAAGCACATAAAAATCAAAGAAGATCAAACATGGGTATTTAGGTTATTAGGATAACATAGTATTATTAATTAAGATTGAGTATTATAATTTATATTTTAAAAAAATAATCTTATATCTTATTTTTATTTTATTTTAAAAATAATATTTTTTGAATTTAATGGGATTGGGGTGCCCTAGTATGACATTAAACGTGCCTTAAAGATCTAATGGAAGTTTTTCCATTCTTATTATTTCATACTATTTCATACAATGATTTGTTTCGAGTTAAGATATTTAAATCAATAATTAAAAGGAAAGTGAAAGCAAAAGACAGCGCATGATCCAAAGGTTTAACGCCAACCTAAATAATATAGAATTAGGGCAAAGGTTTGCATGCTTTAATCGGAATTTAGATAAGCATTATGGAATCATAAAATCCCCTATACCAAAATTAACTATATTAATTCCTGATAATCATGTAATTAATTTACCATTCATTCATCTCGATTTCACTAACTCTGACATGGTACTCGGAACTACAAGTTCCCTCTTACAAAATTGACCAGATTAATTTAAGATGAGCAGTCTTGAACCCCAAAAACAGTATATCTATGGTGTCATTTAATTAGTTACGATAATTTAATTTAACAATAATCATCCAGACATTCATCATTAAAAACTTAATTTAACATTAAGCATCGAGACATTCATCATAACAATTTAATTTATAATTTATCCTATCATGTCGTTTCTTATGAAAGGCCGTGGATATTCGTAGGAATCTCCATTGGGCTCGGGTACAATAAGGATAGGTATTGCCCAAACTGAGCTGGTAGCCAATTAACAGGGCCTTTGGCTTTTACTTTTGACTCTTTTCATTATTGCAGGCCAATCATTTCGCTCGCATGTTATCGGTACAGATGCACACAGCCAGCAATCTACACATACTCTAAAGTGGTTGGAATTTCAAGCACTTTTACTGTAAAATGGTGTTCTATACTGTTTGACTTATGATAATTGTAAATATTTGTGACGAAAATTTCAATCAGAAGTGAAGCAGAAGAAGCCAAAATAACACCATTTCTACTGATTTAAGTATTTATTTGGCAAAAAAAACTTAGAAATGACTTCATATATGCTGAAGTATTTATTTGGCAAAAAAAATTAGAAATGATATGATATTTAAGTGACATCTTACTTACATAATTTTTTTCTCTTTTTCCTTAAAAAAATTAGAAAGGAGAGGATAAAAATAAACAAAATAATTTTTTTATTTATATATCATTATTACTATTTAAAAATTATATTTTTATATCTAGCAAACAAATAAAATAATTTAAATATATTTTATTTAATTAATTAAATAAAAATCCCACCTCACTTCTTAATATACTTTTTTTTTCTAAAAATTAATAGATCTACAAAATATAAGAAATAATCATTTCTTCTATTTTTATTTTAAAACTTACTTCTTAATTTTTTTTTTTTTTTTTCATACTTGCTTCAAAAGAACTCATTAAGGAAACAACGCTGGTTACTGCGAAATTATTAATAATTATTCACCTTCGAGACTTTCAGTTCGGATAATATCACAAGCTGCGAACTGCGACTTACAAACTAAACAACCACATAAAACATAAAATTAAATGACAAGGGAACACAGTGATAGCAGACTAGGTGGGAGCACAAGAGCGAACAACAAAGACTGCACCGCATGAACTCGCTTCGCTTCACTTGCAAGCTGGAAGTGGGCTGCCGCAGAGACACTTGTTGTGGAAGTAGCTCCACACGGTAAACTTCTGAGTCACGACACCCGGCGGTATCTGTCCACAGAGCAAGTTGTAGCTAACGTTCAACCTGTCGAGCCCAAACGTAGTCACCTCATTGATCTGCGCCGGAATGGAACCGTATATGAAGTTATTGTTCAGCTCCAACTGCGTCAGGCGCCGCGGAAACGTGATCTCCGACATGTTGAACTTCACCATGTTGTGCTGCAGGTGGATCTGCGTCGCAGGAGTCGACGCTCCGAAAAGGAACGACGCGTCCCCGGTGAGGCTGTTGAAGGAGAGGTCAAGAATGAACCACCCGAGCCCGCCGAGAGATCGGGGGATGGGGCCGGACAGCTGGTTGTGCTGGAGGAATATGTTGCCGTCGCCGAAGGAGGAGAAGTCGGGGATTGGTCCGGAGAGCCGGTTGTGGGAGAGGAGGAGGGCGCCGAGAGGGAGCGAGGGGAGCGAGGGAGGGATGGAGCCGGAGAAGCTGTTGTAGGAGAGGTCGAGGAATGTGAGGGATTTGAGCTGCGAGAGGTAGTCGGGGATGGGACCAGAGAGCGAGTTGTGGCTCAGACTGAGGAAGCTTAGCTTCTGGAGCTGAGTGATGGTGGACGGAATGTTGCCCACGAGTTTAGGAAGGTGGGTGAGGGTTAGGCCCGAGAGTTGGGGGAGGTTGCCAATGGCCGGGGGAATCGTGCCGGATATGTTCAGCTTGTCCAAGTCGAGGTTGGTGACGCGGTTGCTTTTGAAGCCGCAGCCGACGCCGGCCCAGTCGCAGCAGGCAACGCCAGGGGCTCGCCACCCGGACAGTGCGGCGGGGCTGCCGAAATGGGCGTATATGGCTAGAAGAACTTTTCGGTCTCGGCTGCTACATTTGGAGGCGGAGACGGTGAGTGAGGTGGAGGAGGTTGTAACTAGCAAGAGAAAGGAGAGGATGAGTTTGGGAATACACATCTTTGCTTAATTTGGTCCAGGCTTTTAGCTCACAATGGATTGTGATTGGGTGAAGAACATTGGAGGGATGGAGGGTAGGATATATACATGTTTTCTCTCCGACATTTGGGGTCTAGTTGATTACCAGTGAAGTTGGGGAGCTTCCAAAGGAGCACACCATTTTTCCCAGTGAGCCCACGTAGAATTTTTCAAAGGAATGATTTTTCTAGTGAGCACACTAAAAATTCAAAGTTACCCTTTATCTCTATTTATCATCATCCTCTCTCTCTCCTCTCCCATTTCCTCTCTAACCTCCTAAACCAAAAAAAAAAAAACCCTAACCCTAACTTTATTTTCCCCTCCTACTTCCCCTAATCCTCTCTTTTCCCTCCTCTACCTCTCTCTCCTTCCAAATTCCCTCTCTCTCCCGTTCCTAGAGGCGGGGCCGTTGCCGCCGCCGCCGCCGTTAGGACGGACGCCACTGTTGGGACGCCGCCGTCGCTGCCATTCTTCCACTGCCGCCGTCGCCTTTCTACCATTGCTAGATGAGATTTCTTAATCTAGTAATTTTTTTTTAAATTTAGATTTTTTATTTTTGGATCAAACAACTCTTCAATATTAGGCTTTGGTGATTTTATTGGGTTGGAGAGGAGAAAGAGGGGAGGAGGTAGCAAATTTGGTTGTAGCATTTTTTTTGTTAATTTTTTTAATATTTAGATTAAAATTATTAAGAAAAAATTAATATTGTAATCCTAGTGTCCTAATGGTTAATTTTAAAAATTAATATTATTAAGAAAAAGTTAATATTAAAATTTATTAGTTAATTTTGAAGTTTAATGGTATTGTCCCAATGGTTGATTAAGTTACAAAATACGGTTTCAGTATCTTTAAACTTTAATATTACACTATCTTTTAGCAAAAAAAAAATAGAAAAAATATGATATTTGTAGCAAATTTTACTTTATAACTACTTACTTACACGTAGAGAAGTTATTGTTCTGATAAATAATATTTATAGATGAAATATCTTTATATTTCATAGATGGATCCGGCAGAATCTTCTCGCATACGACCAACTATCTCGTTAAGGAGAAAGAAAGCAGCATCTCGACCACAAATCCGTCGCCCGATACGAGAGATAGAAATCGAAGTTGCTGTAAATCCTGAATTAAATGTTGAAACTCCTAATTTGATAAGATATGATAGTTCAAGACTAGAGAAATGGAATAATGATGCAGGAGGCTCTCAAGATGATCTTTAAGAGTCAAATTATCGAGATCCATTTGATTTATCAGTATTGAAGAGTTTCAAAACGCACGTTGCTTTCTTCGTTTTAAAAGATGAAGTAATTATTTTCCGTAAAAAACCATAAACCAATTATTATGTGTGTGCATATGTTATAACTATATTATATATACAAGAACGAGATCTACTATGATATATTAGTCATTGGAGGAAAATAAGTGCATGCGATACCGCAGCCAAACACCCAATTCATGGAATTGGTACATGAGTCTTCATTATATCCATTGATCAAATGCACCTACCAATACATTAGCGATGTTGAGGTTAGCGCATTTGTTGAGAGATGGTATCCTGAAACAAACACATTTTATATGCCGTTTGGTGAGATGACGATTACGTTGGATGATGTTTCATGCTTACTTGACTTGTCTGTAGCAGGAAAATCCATGTGCCAATAAGAATTAGCAGCTGCACGTGCTGCTGACACAATTACTCATTCCTTGAGCGTTAATTATTCTGAAGCGTGGAACGAGCTTAATACGAAAGGCGGTGCATCGGTTCGACTGGATTGGTTAAGAGAAAATTTTTGTGGGGTTGTTGACATTGACACCGAACGTAGGATTCTTGCGGGAAACATTACCCTGTGTTCCAATAATTTAACAATATTAATACTAATTAATTGATAAGACTCTTGCGGGAAAAAAATTATATTGATAACACTCTGTCTGGACTTTCAGTCCGGACTAATCTCCTTTGTCCGGACTGAAAGTCCGGACAAGTTCTTCCTATCCAGACTTTCTGTCCGAACTAATCTGCTTTGTCCGGACATAAAGTCCGGACAGGATGTTTGTGTCTGGACTTTTAGTCCGGACAAACATTTTTGGTCCGGACTGAAAGTCCGGACCGAGTAGTTTTGTCCGGACTGAAAGTCCGAACAATGACGTCCTCCCCCGGGTTCTCGCACCGCATCCAACTGAAAACTCAACCCAAAAACCCTAAATTCATTCTACTCAATTTATATCAAAATTCCTAATGTATATTTAGAATAATTTTATACAAAGAAGATAGAATCATACATGAAGAGTGTTTTGATTGTTGAATGGAACCAACGACATGGTTGTATTCTCCATTTACGTCACGTTCGACACAACTCAAAAATTTTTCTTTTGTTTGGATTTCTAATAAAAAAACACAAAACAAAAAAAAAATCGGCTTTAAACTACCAAATTAATAAAATAAAATGAAGAGATGGAGAATGAAATAGATTTTTGTCCTAAAAAAAAATCAAAAAACCTTACATGTGGCGCGCGAGAGCCCTGGAGGACGCGGGAGGAGGAAGAGGGCAAAATGGGACATCTTTTTAAAGGGCATACTTGATATATATGGGAAGTTTTTAAGTGGGCTAACTAGGAAAAAAGGTGTGCCCCTTTAGAAGTTCCCGTGAAATTGTAATGAAAAGGAAAAGTTGTGGAAACTTGTATTATTTTATTGGAGTATTTACAGGTTTGTCCCTTAAATCTTTATAAATTATGATTTAGTCCCTCAAATCTTCATATTTAGATTTAGTCCTCAAATCCTCTAAGTTACTACAATTTAGTCCTTCCATTAATTTTTCCGTCCAAATAAACGACAGAATTTAATTTTTACTTTTTTTAAATAATGAAATGACTTAAATACCCCAATAAAGAAAAAGGGTGAAATATAGAGAGATAGAAAAGAAGAAGAAGGGGGGAAGCCAATGAACCCAATGAAGAAAAAGAGAAGAGAGGAGGAAGAAAGAAAAATAAGAGAGGAGGAAGAATGGAGAAAAGGAGAAGAGAGGAGGAAGAGGGAAAGAGAAGAAAGGAGCAAGAGGGAAGAAGGAATTAAGGAGGGGTAAAATGAAAAAATTAGGTCAAAAAATAAACTAGGCTAACGGAAGTTAGGAAGGGGGATTAAATTGTAGTAACTTAGAGGATTTAGGGGACTAAATCCTAAATATGAAGATTTGGGGGACTAAATTATAATTTATAAAGATATAAGGGACAAATCTGTAAATACCCCTATTTTATTTGGTTTGGGACCGGAGTTGTAAAAAAGTTTCAAATATTATTTTTTTTTATTTTCTAAATATTTAAGAAATAATTTATTTATCAATAATACAATAATTATTTAATAGGAAAGATAAAAATGTCATGCATTTTTTTTTTTTAAATTGGAATTACTGTGAGGGTGAATTTGTTTGCATGGAAATAAAATGGAAGTCTACTTCCACAATTTCAGGTATTTACGTAAATTGTATGTTGCAATTCTATTTTTTCATTTTTCTTTTCCTTATTTTTTTGTTGAAAGAGCGCAAGAAGGGCGAGTTTCCAAAGGAGCACACCACTTTTCCTAGTGAACCCACTAGATAGTTCTTTTTCATTAGAGCTTTCAGTTGGAAAGTGGGCTCACTAGGAAAAATGGTGTGCTCTTTTGGAAACTCCCAAACAAGACCTAAGGTGTGTTATTTTGCATTGAAGTAAAACTATTTTCACTACTTTAAATATTTGTTTAGTCAAAAAGGAAGTTGCAATTTACTTTTTAATTGATGAGGTGACACTTATATGTCTTTTTCACTTTCAAAACTTTTTTTTCTCATATTTTAGAGTTTGGAAGTGAATTAGAAAGTAAAAGAAGAAGATAAAAAAATATTTTGTTTTATTTATATGTTATCATTGTCTTTCAAAAGTTATATATTTATCTCTAATAAATAAATAAAATAGTATAAACTATGTTTATTTAATTAATTAAATAATACTCTTTCACTTTCAAATACACTTTCTTCTTAGCAAACAAATACAAGAAGAGCACTCATTTTTTTACTTTAATTTTAGAAGTTACTTCTCAATTTCTTTTTTACTTCCACTACTTCCAACTTGCCAAATACATCCTTAATGACTCACGCACTGAGAGCATCATTTTGGCCATGCTCATGGAGCTGATATTTTTCTACACCATATCAAATTTTTAGTGTCAATCGAAAAGTTAAGTTTGAGATGGATAGGAAAGAGGAGAGATGGACTATGAAAGAGGCCAGACATTTTTTAGAGTGAATCTCAGTGAAATCTCAAATTAGTAGCACACGGAGAGGTCGTCAAAGAGTAATAAGTTCGGAGAGTAAAGTAGACAAAGATGATGAGGCTCGACCAAGTTGTTCATCTGACATTCATCTCCAATAAAACAGTCTGTTGTTCAGTTGTTCTCATATTAATAAGTTGATTTAAATTCTCTCACAACTCTTTTTTTTCTCTTCAATCTCTTAAATTTGCAAGCTCTTCAATTATTAAAAAGTATTTCCTCTTCCCCTTCCGTGAGGCAGTTAAGAATACAAGTTCCAGTTGAATTTGAACTTTGAGATTTTTCTAATTGTAGATGAATTTCCTTGTATTGGAGATATATTTCCTTATCTATGGAGGATTAGATTCAATAACAGATTCTTCATGACATAGAGATAGAGAATTTGTGCTGTTACTATAGAAGGTTCACATAGTAATAATGGTTTGATTTTGCAGTTGTTGCTTAGATGTTTCCTCTCGAAAAGGTTCTTGAATCACTGATTTTGAAGGTTTTTTTGAACTACGGATCAACTTGATTCTATGTGGGCCTCCCATGGGCTTTCACCGTAGGACCTTTTGTATGGGCTTTCGGCTTGGGTTGTGAAAATTAGTTTATGTAACAATAATTTCTTATTTCTAATTTTGGCCCACCGAGTTCTTGAAGTTTTGATGGCTTTTCCAGTTTGATACTTGAGGTATTCTCATGTCGAAGTAATCAAGTCATCTTTCCGTTTGGTGCTTTCCTATGAATTTAATTGGATGTAATTAGATTCACGTGAAAGTAATTACATGCAAAATCTTTCATGTGAAAGTGAGATTATAATGTTTGGTATCCCATTGTAATATGCCAATTAAATTACAAAGAAACTTTTTATATTGTTTGGTTTGAAAGTGCTTTTCATATGAAAATAAAAAGACATTTCCTAAATTATCCTTGTTTAAATTTACTCATATCATTTAAAATAAAACATCAACTTATAAACACTATAATACCTTGAATAAGCATGAGCAAACCTAAAAAACAGTAGCTGGTCATAACAGAAACACTAGAAAAACACCATAACATATTCATAAACTAGTTATAAACATCACTAAACAGAGTTTCCCAGCTGTACCAAAAAATTTTACATCCCAAAAGTTTAAACCATAGCTGTACCAAAAACATAAAAACCAATTGCAAACAATTTCAACATGGTTTGCAGCATAACATATTCATATACTACTTATAAACATCACCAAAAAGAGTTTACCAGCTGCACCAGAAACCAAAAACTAAACAGCTGTACATACTCAGAACATGTACCCTATATGACAAGAGACAGAATTCCCTTGAGATAAATCAGTTTGGCCTCCTCATCTGGAATCATCAAGAATGAATCACTCTTGTTCCTGTCAGCTGAAATGATGCCATAGGCTGTTATTGCCTCTTCCTTGGTTAGCCCCTCTGTTTTGGTAACAATGTCATAGAGCATGTTTCTGTTAACCATTTTGGCATTGATGTTTTCAAAGTAGGCTCCAACTTTTGCAATCTCCACCCTTGTTGCATCACAAACAACACTGATCTTCTCCATATTAGCCAATAAAGCCTCCTCGTGTGGCTCAGGTGACCCCTTCTTCTTCCCTTTCCTTGGACGGCCAGTTGAATCATCTCCCATCATTCTGCTCCGCTTAGAAGTCCCACTTGAAGATTAAGTAGGCACGTTCTCAGAACCAAAAACTGATTCTGTAGGGCTATCCATCTCCACATCCACCTGGAAGTAGTCATCTAGGGCAGTGTTCCTCATAGTTTCTTCAAGCTCAACAGCTTCAACAACTTCAGCAGCTGACTCTGCCCCCTCACCAATAGCTTGGTCCTTTCCAAATATGGCAGCAAGCGAGTCAAAGTAGGGAATCGGTTTGTTCCTCAAACCTGCTGCCTCTTTGTGGTGCTGCATATAAGAAAAATGATCAGTTTTAATAGTTACATATATATATATAAGTATATATATATATATATATATATATATATATATATATATATATATATATATATATATATATATATATATATATATATATATATATATATATATATATATATATATATATATATATATATATATATATATATATATATATATATATATATATATATGAGTGAATCTTATCCATCATCAGAAAGTATAGCATGACTGATATTCAATTCAGAACATATATATATATCTGCCACAAACAAGAACAAGTGTACAAGCACTTTCAATGCATTCCCTAAACCCTTTGTTCTGAATTTCTTCTACCCTAATCAAAAAGGGGAAAGCAAAGGAAGAAAGGGCTCAAGGTCCCAGACTAGCAGCTATTGAAACATTGCAACCCAACCAGCACTGAAAACCTACTGAAAAATACAGCAAATGCTATTGAAAAGCTATAAAAATATATTTTACTTTCAAGTAGAAGCTGAAATGAACTTACCAGAAAGAAAGCCTCGATAATGGCAAACATGAGCAGATCATAACAGAATAATAAAACAAAACACTTTATATAGCAAAATAAATTCAAACATCATCCAAATATTCGCAAATTACACAGCAAAAATCACTGAGCAAATATTAGGAATTATATACCAGAAAAAATAAATGGCTACTTACCTTGACCCAAGTGTTCCAAATATCATCCTCACAGCTTATGGTTTTGGTTGTGTCATCCCAACCAAAACCAGATGTTGCTTTCATAAGCCTCACCTCTCTATACTCCTTCTTATAGGTCCTCAGCCTTGATTTGATGTGAGGATCACCCCTGATTTTGCAATCTTTGATCCTTTCAGCCATCATTTTCTGCATTTGGCCTAAGTAGCCACTCTTGAATCCATTGTCTGCCTTCCAACCATTGTTCACCAGCTCCAGAGATATGTCAATCAGCACCTTATCTTCTTGTCAAGTCCACTAGTGGTGGGATCTTTTGCAAGATCCTGCAATTGGCTGATTGTTTTCTCCCTCCATCTAAGCCATATTAGCCAAATAAAGATTTTACATGCAATAATATTTGTTAGGAAAATATACATAAAATAGTACAACATAAATATTAATTGAATCATAATTTTGTAATGTCAATGACAAAACACAAATAATACTAATTGAAAAGCAAAATCATGTGTCCAACTTAAAACAGTGCGCATTGAATGCATATTACATGAAACAGTATAATAATTCTGCAATGTGTTACTGAATTGAATTGAATTGAAAAGCAAATATTAGTACAAGATCATGTGTCCCACTTAAAACATCTATGTAAAATAGTACATTGAATTAATATTACATGAAATAGTACATTAAACATAAAATAAATAATAACCAAACGAAATCAGTGATTCCCAGAAGTCTGCCATTCATTCCACATGTCCTGAGCCAGGTTATCTCTAAAGGCGGTCCAAGCATTTGATGGCTCAATGAACTGGATTGGTTGAGAATTTTGGAAGGGGTCCGACTCCACATATGAGTCATCCAATTCAGCCTCGAGGGGATCACTTCCCATCTCATTTCTAATAAGATTATGCAACATTGCACATGCTATAATAATTCTGCAATGTGTCTTAACAGGATACCAAGACCTTTCCCTAAGTATTCCCCACCTCATTTTAAGCAACCCAAAACACCTCTCAATTACATTTCTAGCACTAGCATGCTTGAAATTAAATAATTCTTCCTTTGTTTGGGGTTGATTGTTTTGTCTCCATTCAGATAGATGATACCTCAGACCTCTAAATGGAGCTAGGAATCCCTCTCCATTGGTATATCCAGCATCAACTAGGTAGAAGAAACCTGAGTAAGAAACTAGTTCAGTTTTTACGAACTTAAGTGTCTAATTTTCAAATTTTAAAAAAAATAATTTATGATATACTTAACACTTTACCTTCAGGGACTTTAAATCCATTAGGCCTAGAAACTGCACTCCTCAATACCCTAGAGTCTGCTGCAGATCCTTCCCAACCAGGTAAGATATATATGAATTGCAAATCCTGGGAACAGACTCCTAGGACATTTGTGGCTATGTCTCCCTTCCTTGTTCTGTATCTAGGCTCATCAACTTCAGGGACATTTAACTTAATATATGTCCCATCTAATGCACCTAAATAATTCTAAAGATTACAGTGAAACAAAAATCAGTTAATTGATTACTTAAAAATTCCTTGTATGTTTTAAGTTATTTATTTTAAAATGTTTTATTTACCTTAAACTATTTTCACCGAGAGTCATTAGAGTTCTGAGATACAGTCTCTGGCTTCTTAAAGAGATCCTCATGCAACCTTAACACAGATCATAGGACCAGCTGGAAATGTCTACTAACTGTTTCCCCACTCCTAACAAATTCTCTCTTAACTATCCTATTTTTAGCATGGTGGGACAAAATATACAAAAACATTGCAACCATTTCCTCAACATCCATGTTTTTTGTTGGGGCTAGCCTACCAGTGGTTTGCAGCATGTTGCAAAGTTTCAAAAAGGTGGATATGTCCATTCTGATATTTTCAATACATGTTACATCCGAATCAAATATCATTCTCCTGAAATTTAATTGCCTAATGCAGTACCTATCATAACTAGAATCTGTAATTCTTTTCCTTTTCCTAGTTAGCAACCTGAATCTTAAATATTCTAACATAGCACTCAGTACAGCAACCAAGTTATTCAAGTGAATAGCTAGTGAATGAGCAGCCAACAGAATTGCAACTTCCTCTTGGTCAGTGTCATCCATGTTCAGTAACTAACCCTACAAATTGTTAAGATTTGATCATTAGAAGCAGAAGATATCTAACTAAATTGAGATCAAAAAATTTAAAATTAAAAAGCCTAAGTACATACTACACCTTCCATCATCATGTTGTTCTACTTATATATAATTTGGGATATATATTAATTACTATTGATCATGATTACCATCTGATGAATTGAACCCATGTGATATATAATGTTTCTCTGGCTAAATTAACTTGAAGCTGAAGGAAAAGAGGAAATTAGCTAGCTAGCCATAGAAAGAATAGATGGAATCAAAATGGGAGAGACAGGTTCTGCAAAGGTACATTGTTTGGAAATGAAATGATTGGAAATTGGTGCATATATATATATATATATATATATATATATATATATATATATATATATATATATATATATATATATATATATATATATATATATATATATATATATATATATATATATATATATATATATATATATATATATATATATCAATTAATAACAGAGGTGGGGGTAAGGTCAACCCTTCTTTAAGTATTATATATTGTAGAGGCATGCTATATATATGTTCTAAGTTTCTTTCTGTATAATTTGAATATATATTAATGTAATGAACATGTTTTCTCTCTTTTCCATTTCTAAAATTATTAGAATTTTCCTGTAACCCTTCTTTCTTAATTCAATGATTGCTGTATTTGTGTAATTATATACCATTAGAAATGATGTTAGTTATGATTAATTTCATTGTTTCTGCGGTTATAGTGATAAGAGTATTTAAATATAGTATCTATTGGACTATATTTAACTATATATGATTACATATATATCTATTGGACTAGTTTTTTTGCATGATTTCGGATTCAGATGCAGAAATATTTGATGAGATTTTCCAGTAAATCCCTAAATCCCCAAGAACTAAATCCCTAAATCCCTAAAACGAAAATTCCTAATAACCCTAATCCCATAGCAGACAATGATTGCAAGCAAGCATGTCATGAAAGACTACTGTTGCTTACCTCTGAACTTGTTTCGCAGCTGATGAAACTCCACAACAATCAAAACAACCCGGTGTTTGCCTTCCCTGCAAAACAAACTCCGAAAGAAACAGAGATGGAGGAGAAGTGAGAGAGTATCAGAAAAGAAAATCGAAGACAAAGAAGAAATATTGAATCCAGTTTTCAGAGGAAAATAAAAGGGAAAACAGCTTACCAGTGGACAGTAGAGTAGCCAAAGTAGGTTGAGAAGAGAAAGAATAGAATAAATATCCTGGAGGGAGGCCAAAATTGGGGCGGGAGCATTTGGCGTCAGAAATGGGAAAGAGGGAAGAGGTGGCGCCAGAAAGGGGAAAAGGGAGGGAAGAGGGGTAAAATCGTATTTTAGTCTAACTATTATTTTCACATGTAGCCATGAATCCTGTTTCACACCCCCCTTGCCTATGAATTCCATCTCCTATCATTCAGTGAAATGGTTTCACAAGTGCAATTAAATTCACAGGTAAGTTTAACATACCAAACATGTGAATCGGTTTCACCCCTTTCAGTTTCCTATGAATTTAATCTAATTCACCCGTACCAAACGGGCTGTTGAGGTATTCTCATGTCGAAGTAATCAAGTCATCTTTCCTTTGACTTTGATTGTGGCTACTGTTGATTGAAGATTTAGGCTATCGGTAATTGGGATGTTCAGTCGGTTGATCGGTCAGTGATCATAATTGTTTGAAAAAGCTCCGACCGTCACTAGAAAAATTTTCCGACCGAATTCGGTCGGAGTCGGGCGAAATCGCTAAAGTTAGCGGTGGAGTTCGTCTTTAGATGTTTAGTTGGTCGATCGATCAGAAATCAGAGTTCTCTGATCAGATCCGAGAATAGAAGACTCTGATTGCTGCCAGAAAATTTTTCCGACCGAACTTCAACCGATTTCAGTCAGATTCCGGCGAAGCCGTTGGAGTCGGTGGTCGTGTTCACCCCTAATCGGTAACTTTGGGGCTGGTTGAAAATAATTAATCATGATTACCACCTTAAATTGTTTGTGACTCGAGGAAAATTAGATTCAATGTTGACTGATATTATTTCCTTACTCAGTCCGATTCCTCTTTCGCTATACAAATTCTTCTAGAACATGGAGAAAAAAAAAAAGGAAGAGATTGGGTTAAAATGGGTGTACTGAGGGGAACTTAATATAAACAAATAAGATTAAAAGAATATGGGCCAGGAAACATACCTGGGCCAAATTCCTAATCCAAAATCAATTTGGAAATAAAAACAATGTGTGTCACATATTGATGTGATTTTAAAATATATTATTTTATTGGAAAAACATGTAGATCGCAAAAACGAAAAAGTCGAAAAATCCAAAGCAAAACTGAATCTAAAATAATTTTCTGGAAATTTAGTAAGGTTTTCTATAATATAGTTGTTGTGTCATTGTTTCATTGTCATCTACATTATCTTTCTATTGTTATTTTAGTTTCGATGTGATAGTTTGCTTGTAATATTACCTGAATTGACATAATGAAATTTGATAATTATGTATCAATTTTGAGTGAGAACTCTTTTAAGAATGTCACTCTTTTGAGCTTGATAGGGTCATGAATTTGGAAAACAGATTTATGACTATGGATAGCATTAACCAAATTTTGGATCATCAAATTCTTATTAAAAACTAAGTATTTGGCGAAAAGAGATTGCTTTCCATAGATTGGCTTGTTGAATGGGTCAAAATAGCTGTATATTTGGGGATGATTATTTTCCATCCAAGTACTTATGGATCCTCTTGGCTATGCAAGACATGTAATGTAAGACCCTTCATGTATAATCTTCAAAATTTATTAAGTTGGTGAGTGATTTAGATTTTTTAGGTGTAAAATATATGTTAACGCAAATCACGGGGTGTAATGTGTGTTAGTTTCGGAAAAATCTTAAACTCAATAGATGACCGAAAGTGTGCATATGATGGTCCTAAGTATTTTACATTGTGTTTACATTGTGGAGAGCCTCCAAATCCCTCAAATATTATTAAAAAGATAATGAGAAAGGACGCTTTCTCATTAGTTATAAAATAAAAAAAATCTAAAATCTCCAATTTCAGTTGGTATCTGGCAAAAGGGGAGATTCCAAACTAGATTAAAATCAATGCTACCTCAATACAAATTCCTTGATCAAAATCCTTTAAACAAATATAAAGATTGTATAGATTCTTTAGATTTGTAATGATGAACAGTAGAATCAAAACCGAATCCTTTCCCAAATCTTTGAAATGATCACCCCTTGGTGAATTCTATTATTCGTCATTAGAGATAGTAATAGACGCATCTATGGATTAAATTTTAGTCTATTTTATACAAAATTTTGAATTAAAAATAAAAATTTTATTTTTTAAATTCAAATTTTTATATAAAAAGCGCGTTCATTACTATCCTTATTCGTAATCCAGTTTAGCAGCTTCTACTTCATGGATTTGAACCTCCAATCATTCCTAAGCAATTTGTGGCGCTGATGCTAACTATAGACATCACTAATCATACCAAGATATACCTCAAAAGAGAGAGTTTTGTTACAGGTGACGATATAACATACCCATGTGGTACTTCAAAAAAATAAGAGTCATTCAATAAAGTTGTTAAAATACAAAATAATTTCGTTCAACTCTCACCACAACTTCGGAGTTCTGGTGCAGTGGATGAACTTTTAA
This sequence comes from Dracaena cambodiana, assembly GCA_036321105.1. Classification (NCBI taxonomy): domain Eukaryota; kingdom Viridiplantae; phylum Streptophyta; class Magnoliopsida; order Asparagales; family Asparagaceae; genus Dracaena; species Dracaena cambodiana. Next base: position 25,692,979 of record JAYEPQ010000008.1, on the reverse strand, counting down.
TATGGTATCAGAGCAACCCAGGTTCAATGCCCAGGTTTCTTTTCAAAATAGGCCTTCAACCTGCGGGGGCGTATTAAAATACAAAATAATTTTCCTCAGCCCTCACCACAATTTCGAAATTTTGATGCAGTAGAAGGGACTTTCAACAGAAGTTACATAATGGCATCATTTTTTAAAATTTTTTTTCACTTAATATCTCATACTGTTTTGAGCACCACTTATATAGCCATGCCCATGGAGCTAATACCCTTCTACAGCAGTGTTGACATTAAAAATTGGCCAACTTGATCCACCAGACCAATCTAAAATATCAATCAAAGAGTTGGGTTCGAGAGATCAAATTCTGAGAGCGAGTCTCTAATATACAAAATTTCGAATTAGTAACCTATAAAATAAGTCTGTAGAGAAAGTTGGAGTGGTTAGTTGGGAGAGTGAAGTAGACAAGTTCGCTAAAGATACTCCTTTAGCACACATCCCAGGTGAAAAGAGTCAATAGTTCAACTGTTCTTCTATTAGTGAAGTTTATTAGAAGAGAAAACTGGAATTTCACCGGCATTAGATTAGATGGTCCAATAAAATAATTACACGTTACGCCATTTAAAATAATAAATAAAAGAACTTTTTTAACCCTCCTTTATGTGGCACCACGTGTAATTATTTTATTAGACTACCCAAGCGCCAGTCAAAGAACTCCATTTACTGTCGGTAAATTTTTCGTTTTCTCTTATTATAATTTTCTTTATACCCTTTTCTCTCTTCTCTCTGTTGAAGTTTCAAGCACTCGAATTCCCGACTCTCTTCTGTGATGGGGGCACTTAAAAGCTACTTGAAGGCGGTTAAGAATAAGAGTTCTTGTTAAAGTCAAACTTTGAGTCTAATTGTAAATGAATTTCCTTGTTTTGGAGGTAGTTTTTTTTTTTTTTTTTTTAATCCTTCGAGGATTCGGCTCAATAGAAGATTCATTCTAGTTATTTGATAAAAATAGAGAATTTGAATTGTAATTGACTTTTCATAGGAGAGACCATATAGAGAGGCTTCCTTCTAAGAAGGCTCTCTCACTTATTTTGCCTCTTAATGCAGGTGAATTACTTCTTAGTTAATTTTATTTAGCTTTGTATCCATCATTGATTTCATTTATGATAATTCAGGAGCCACTCCATATAATAACTCTACGAACATTAAGATGTATCACGAGCAATATTTAAAATAGCAATAACGGTAACGTAACGTTTTGCATCTATTAGGTTATATCGCATATAACGTAATGCATAACATAGGTTATGCAATTTCCTATTTATTTAATAAAAATAAATATAAACTATATAAAATATTTTTTATAAATTAAAAAATAAATTTAAAAAATAAAAAATTATAAAACTATTTTATAATCATAATCTATTTTAATTTTATATTAAGTTTACAATAATTTTCATATTTATTTTCATAAATTATATTAAGTTTACAATCGTAATTCAAGTCATCATTTAAACAAGAAAACAATATTCTCATTTTTTAAAATTTCAATTTCAGGTATTATCATTGTCGTAATTTATATTTTGTAATGTTCAATTTATCTTATTTATAATTATTAATTTCAGTTCAGTTAAAAATTCCATAGAATTAACAAGTAAGATATTTCAGCAAGCAGAGAAGAATTAACGAATAAGGAAACAATCACAAATTAACAAATTAGAAATTCTACAAGCAATCAAACAACCCAACAACTAATCAAGTAAAAAAATTACAGCAATTCGCTAATAATCAAAATAATAATCAACAACAATATAGAAATTAGTAAAATGATAATTATAAATAATGTAACATAACGTAATTTAACATAACGTTATGTAATATAATATAAAATAACATAAAAAAACGTACGATTACGGTGCATTGAGTTATTTCCAATTGTTACGTAGCGCTGGGGTTCCGTTAAGTTACGTAATACAATATAACGAATTTCATAATACGTTGTTTTCAGCATTGATCATGAGCTTTAAACCTATAATCACGTTTTATATTCAGCTTGGTTGTTGGTGGTTACGGAGTTAAATCAAAGCATGTATCTCAATAAGTCTCCATTTAGCTCGTGTAGGACCATCATGAGAATGATTTTAGCCTCCTCATCACTCTTAAGCTACATATCATACTTTAATTATTGGAGAATAGGAATTGTCCAATTTAAGATGAGTTGATCTTTGTTACTTCCTTCTCCATGATACTGGGAGCTGTCAACGTAGATAGTCTATGCATCCTACTCTTTCGAAATTTCTCTGCTACCATATCCTCTTTCATCAAATTAGAAATTTATTCTCTAGTCATATTAGCTCCATTTCCATAGCTTTTACCCTTATTACCCTTATAGTTGTGCCTTAAATAATAAAGTTTGCCCATGACTGAGCTTTTTTCGCTAGGTAAGGTGAATACTTAATATTGGACTTGGTAGAGTCACCTTCTTTATGGATTATCTTAACTTCTTCTTTGCTCTTGTGCTTGTTGACGATCTTCAAAAGTTTAGAGAGATAAGTTTGTTTTCTCATACCAATTGATTTTCTCAGGTCGGCATCATCGGCATCATTGATACCACATAATGCTACCCAAGGCGGCCCTTGTTTTAGGCAATTAAGACAATAGCCTTAGGCCTCATCTTTTAAGAATGTATCAAATCAAATTATTTTCTTAATTTCTTTAAATCAAGTCATAATAGATGGTAACATTTGTAATTAATGGATTTTAATTCTCTCAGCATAAAATGGTTAACTTTCCTAACCTTTTGCCCAAATTTGCGCTTCAATTAAATCATTATAAATTTATTTTCCTCCTTTCCGACCTGCTGAAATAGTAACTCTAATTTAAGAAAATGAATTAATTTATGAAAAATAAATGGAATGAAATTTGCTGAAACAGTAAATCTTGAGCGAACTTAAAAAATAAATGGAATAAAATCTGGATATAATTTATAAATTAAATAGAATAAAATAAATTTGTTGAATAATTAATAATGATTTCAATGTTACTATATGTAATGCAAGAACATTACATTTACTATTTCAGTAAATATATTTTTCCTCCTTCCCAATCACCTCCTTTCCAAATTTATTTTTCCTTCTTTCCAATATATCCAGAGTAAATCATGTAACAGTTGTTTTTGCTGAAAGAAGTTTTTCAAAATTAAACTAGTAAAATTATATTCAAAATCAATAATGCCACATGATAGATTGAATGAATTAACTATAATAGCTTCTGAAAGTAATATGTTAGAGCACCTTCAATACAAAACTTTTATAAGTAATTTTGCAACTCAAAAAATTAGAAAATTAAATGAGATCTCTCGTAAAAATAGTATTTACAATAATTAGACCTCACTCAAAATTTTGCCTTAGACTCCAATTTCTCATGGTATGGCCTTGATGCTACCATTGTGACCTTGGATGAAACATTATACCTTTTAATGAAATCTCTTAATGCAATACCCATTCTTTGCTGATTTCTTAGGGAAGAAGTGACACTCTTCTTCCAGCTCATACTTTAAATAGTTAGAAAATTCATAGTAAAGTTATCGAAATATGCAATCGAACTAATAGAAAAATTGTGTTACCAAGTTCTTGCCTCTTATCTAGAATCATAGGAATCTTGGCAAAAGATTGTTTATGTTGCACTATGAAGGTCCATACTGAATGTTAACTAGTGATATGATCTTGCACTTCACTAGTTTGGTTATTATACCCTTTTCTATGATTTGCCTTTTTGAATTTAAAATCCTTTTGCAAGATCTCTTTGCAAAATTATAACTTCCATAACCCAAGTGGAAATTTTTTTTTCCTCCCTTTTCGATGTGGGGATGCCGATTCGAATCCGGATCCAGTATCATTCTCATCTAGGAATGGTAGTAGACTCCTCCAAAGGTCAATTGTTGGCTCATTCTATACAAAATTTTGAATTAAAAATAAAAATTATATTTTTCTAATTCAAAATTTTATATAGAATATGCTAAAAATTGACCATTGTACACGTCCATTATCATCCCTATTCTCATCCCACTTTTGTTTCTTCTTGTCTTGATTTCCTCCACTTTGTGTTTTGAGCATTTGATACACAAGATTAATCATCATCCATTTTTGAGGTCTTTTTGCATCCATCCAAATTCTTCACGAACCATCTAGTTCTTACTCATATCCTACTAAGGAGAGGGAGATCAATTCTTCATAGCTCAACTGATAATCTTCAAGATAAAGAATCTCAAATTAATAATTTACAGAAAAGTAATTAGAGAAAGTTAGAATAGTAAGTTTGGAAAGCAAAGTAGGCAAAGAGCTAACAAGATTCGATCAAGATGTTCTTTTGGCCTCTGTCCATCATCTAAGTATTCTCTAGCCAGTATAATAAGATTAAATTCCTCAAATTATTCAATTTAAAAGCCTATAATAGAAAATATTTTGTATTACAAAGATGTGCATATGAAGCTTCGAGGTGCTGATGGTAGACTAACAAATAAAACTGATAAAGAGTAAGATGCAATACATAAAAGATTTATTTCTTATATTAGATAGTGGTTCTACTAAGGCATGTTCTAGAATGTCTTCCAAAAAACTAAACAAGATATTTTATATAAGAAATTAGAACCTAGATATGAAAATTTAATAAAGCTTCTCTAACTGAAGTATTTGTAAATCTGAAATGCCGAGATAAAAAGAGTATACATGACATCTTAGTAATTTCTAGAGTTTGGTGAACTAATTAACGAACATGAAGATGATATTTTATGATGAGCTCTGAGTATTGTTACTGTTTAATTTCTTATTTGACTTTTGGAACACTCTTGTTGTATCAATGAATAATTCAATATTGAATGGATAGTTACGTATTGATATAGTCAAAAATAATTTGTTGAATAAAGACACTAGAAGAAGGAAATTACATGCAATATCTTCTGATGGCGATATAGTTGCTTCATAGAGAAAAGACATTTAGGAAGGAAGCAAGAGCCGCGGTTTTCGTCCTAACTTCAATAGAGACTATTCCATTAGAAAATTAGTCTAAAGAAAATAAACATTACTACCATTATAAGATATTTGATCATTCAAGAATATAATGCCTTCAAAATAAAAAAGAACAAAGATGTAGAGAAAATGGGAAAAAGAAAAGTGATTACTACAGTTACTTCTCGTATAGATTTCTTCGTGCCATACATTAGCAGTAACTTTAGCTATATAAGAATGGGGAATGATGGTGCATCCGAGATTATAGGAAAAATAGGAAATATTTGTTTAGAAACCAATATAGGTTAGAGGTTCAATACTAGAGATGCCATATACATTTATGGTATGTGGTTTAATTTAATCTTCATTACTAAGCCTAATGATGGAGGTTTTAGTAATCATTTTATTGAAGGCAAATGGAAGTTCACCTTCTCTTGTGATCGTTAGAGTGAAGAAACCAAATACAAGATATGTGATGTGAGCAAAGCTTGGCAGAGGAGAGGATAATACAGTTTAGTCAAGCTCTAAAGAGGTTTGGTATAAGAGACTCGATCACGAGTATAAAGGGGCTTATAATTATCCCTAGAAGCTCTCCATGTGAAAGGTATATCTCTAAAGTCTTATTCACATTGTTTATTTGGAAAGAAAGATAGAAATATATTTCATAATTTTCAATTTAGAAAGAAAAATATTCTTGTTTTAACTCGTAGTGATATTTGCAGTACAAGTGACAAAACTTCAGGTGGTGCATTTTATCTTGTTACTTGTATTAATGATAACTCGAGAAAAGTTTGAGTTTTGCTTTGAAGTGTAAAGACCAATAGGTAGATGTCTTCAAGTAGTTTTATGTCAAATACAAAAAAAATAGTAGTAAGTATAGGGCCATTCAGAAAATATTATAATATCTATGATATTAGCCTTGAAAAGACAGTTCCAAAGGCTCCTTAGCAGAATAAATGGACAAAAAATTATAGAATATGTTAAATATATATTGTCTAATGTCAAGTTCCCGAAATCATTCTGGATGAGCAGTGAGAACTCCAATTATTTTAATTTAATATTTTTCCTTTAGTTCTTTTGGATGATTGTTTATTAGAGTGATTTGAATGGGGAAATCATTCTTTGTTGAGTTGTTTTACTTTATGTTGGAATTCATTTATTTTGTGAGTATTTTAGTCAAAACATTTTGTTAACATGACAGTGCTCTTCCTACTTTTTAAAGAGAAAATTCCCATGATAAAGCTATGAACAAAATCCTTGTTAAATTTTTAGGGGCACTTCTAGTTGATTTCCGTACAAACAAACACAGTAAGTACTAAAGAGTAGTTAATATAAGTGCAAACTGATATAGATCATATCAAGATTCTAGTCAATTATCTCACTAAATTACTTAACTTACAACATGTTTATGGTAAAATAGATGAATAACAAATGAGATAACTTCGATATACGACGGCTGAATTTAATTGATGGCATGAATGTTCGACATCGCGTAGCGAATGCAAGGAATGGATGAAGGCATCGTTGGTGGCAAGTTTGGCTCATATTTGGTTTTCTTGTTATCTTTGCATTCTATAATGCTTGGTATTTTGCAATTTGTTGTATTTTTTGTTCTTTTTTTGAAACATCTATCGCTCGCTATCAAGTGACATATGTATTGTATGCTATATTCTGTTAATTTCTAATTAATGGAACATAGAGGGCATTAGCTCACTGTTTACGCTAAAAAAAAAAATCTTGTCAAAACTTTCCAATTATAGTAAATATTTTTGCTGTCGAATTTTCCCTTTTTTACTTGATCCATATCAAAATTCAAATATTAATGAAAATCTTAATAAATTTTGAATATGACTTAGATATCTGATAAGTTTTTATATTAATAATATTTAGAGAATGCTAGTGCATCTTAACTCACGAGTACTTTTTATTTTAAGATAACCAATCAATGGAACTTACTGGGACTCGTATTTATTGATAACATACATGAACAATATTTACTGAATAGATAATTGCATAAGAAACAATAATATCATTTACTCATGTGATTTCTACTCATATCAATACTTACAATTATTGAAAATGATCCTTTTTGGATCAGATGCGTAACCATTTACTTAGATATTCCCATAATGTTTTTTTATGTTTCTGCCGACTATGATAATATTGTAAGGTCCATCAAATTCAAATTTGTAATCATGTCACAAAATAATATGGATATGAATACATATATAGTTAACAAAAGGTCCCAATAATGCTTATTTTGCAAGTTTTATGAGTCTTTTTAAATGCAACAAAGAAATAGAATAAAGAAAAAAATATTGATGAAAATTAGGAGTTTCTAAATGGATTCAGACCTCGATGCTATCTACGGAAGCCCAATGGGGATTTTCTAACAATCAGGAAAACCCAAGCTCGGATTGCGGGACACCTAATCCGTATCAGATAGTTCTAAAATTGATCCTCTTAATGTAGTTGAGAATCAAAAATTTACTCATATGTTTAGAGAAGGTTTTTATCATGGTTTTCAAACTTTTTCACGTCAAACTTGCCAACGTGATATTTTATATGATTCTAAAACTGAAAAACAAAATTTGAAATCTTATTTTCAAAATCATAAGTATAAAATTACTCTTATTGTGATATCTGGGGCTCTAAACAAAGATTAATTTATGAATATATTATTGTCCACTAAATTGATGAAAATTGACAAATATAAATAAAAATTTCTTTTATTTCTTTTAATGATATACACATGAAAGAAAATCTTGCTAAACTAATTTATAAAGAATTACTAGAATAAAAAATCTCTGATAAAACTTTTACTCCTACTTTTGATAATGCTAACGATAACAACGAAAGTATAGGATATCTGAGAAATCGTTTATTATTACTGATAATGATGTTGGTACATATGTTTTTTATGTTAGCAGTGCATGCCATATTATAAATTTAATTGTATAATCTCCTTTTAATGATATTAAAGAAATTATTATAAAAAATAGAAATGATTGTCTTCCTATAAGAAGTACGTAAAGTAGAATTAAATTTTAGGGTTAATTATACTCAGATCCCCTATAGTATGAGAGTGTATAACTTATCACGTATAAATTTTAAAACTCTCAGTTAGACCCCTTGGACTAGGGGGTCTGAGTTTAATTAAAACATGGTGATTTAGATAGTTCAGGGGGTCTAAGTGAGAGTTTTAAATTTTATGGGTGATAAGTTATGCATGCCCCATACTACATGAATCTGAGTGTAATTAACCCTAAATTTTATAAACAAACTTACAAATTATTTAATGTAAAGTGGAAGAAACGTCACAAGATTTGAAACATAGATGGAGTTCTATATATTTATTGTTGTATGTTATTACTTCTTATAAAATTATTATTGCTACATATTGTTACGTTTAGTGCACTAAATTTCAATAGTCATTGGAGAAAAATAAAAAATATGAGTGGGAGATAATTGTAACTTTACAAAACATATTTCAAGTTTTATGATAATTGTAGCTACACAAAACATACTTCAAGTTTTTATGATGCCACTATTTTATTATCTAGTTGCTATTACTCCACTATTACTCAAACAATCCTGCAAGTTTATTTAAATTAATCATGTTTTAGGATATCATTCATTTTGGATCTATGATATTAAAAATGGAGCAAAATTTGATAGTTATTAATTATCTATTCATGTCATTTTTGACTTAGGTGTACTTATTAATTCTTGCATTAAAGAAATGGATCGTAATAATTTATTTTAACTTTATATAGTAACTATGTCAAAAAACTGTACATTGTTAGTTTAATGTTAAAACAATTATTTGAGTAGTATAATTTTAGACTTGAGACTCAGAGCTAACCCTAATCCTAGCTAAGACCTACAACTACAACAACTAAGCCTTTTATTCTAAATATTTGAGGTAAGTTACATGAACCAAAAAAAAAAAAAAATCACGCCGGATCGATCACCATTTATTTCTATCAAGTAATATCTTCTCATTTAAACCTCTAGAATCCATATCTTTTCGTATCACCTCCATCCATATTTTTTTCGGTCTTCTCTTCATTCTTTTAACTTGTTCTATATAATTGATAAACTCTCTTCATCGAACTGGTGCATTTGTAGGCCTACATTGTACATGAGCAAACCATCATAAGTGATTTTCTCACATTTTCTCATCGATAGAAACTGCACTTAACTTAGCCCGAATATCTTTATTTTTCACATATTCTTGTTAAACTGGTGCATTTGTAGGCCTACGTTGCATTTGTAGGCCTACGTTGCACATGACCAATCCTATCTAAAACCTAACTTATCTAAAAGCAAAAGATATATGTCAAGGATCTCTTTGATTAAGTCCATAACTGGTAGAGGTTGTAACTAGGTATCATTATAATCGATAGGTAAAGTTTTTGAACTTGATACATATTTTTATGCTTTATTAGTAAAATGTTTGAGTATGATCCTGATCTTGATATTTACAGGTGGAAGCTAACTGAATCTTTATTTTTAACTAATTGTTTCCATCATGTCTCACGAACTTATTAGCAATATAAGTTTCCACTGTAACTTCTAAAAGTGCGTTCAGTGTAGAATGGAGATTGATAAATGACCATTGGACAACTCTGGATATAGACACAATGCAAGCACTCTTAAGTCTAGTCGACAAGGAAGAGATAATAAGGTACAGAAGCCATTAATATGGTAAAACAAGCACTCGAAAACTTAGAACAAAGTAGAGAAAAAATTATTTTTTTTAAAGAAACATTTGTATATAATAAAAAATAGATAAGTAGGTGCCAACTTAGGTAGGATATATTTATATTATTGTGATGCAATTTCCTAAATTTTTTGGTTCAAATACCATATGTCGTATCAATTTTATAATATTAACAATATAATGATTGACAAAGGTTTTTTCTTTCTCCCTAAATATACTTTGTATATTGTTATATTTTAATCATATATTTTCAGATTTTTTGAACTACTTCCTGTTATTATTATTATTCTTAATTTAAAAGAACAATCTGAATATCCAGGGGGACCATGCCCAGCCCGCCCTCTTCCTGTCGATACCCAAACAGTGGTAAAGTTCGACCCGATCTCAGGAACCCGGGCTGGGCCTGGGCAGGGCCGCAGACACCCCCTCAATTGAAAATTGGGAGTTGCTAGATGCGCCCCATACTTGTCCTAGTGAGCCCTATGTAAATAACTCACTTTATTTACAAGTTTGCTATTTATAAATTTGGACGAAATTGTCCTTAGATTTTTCTTAGTGAGCCCCAATACCTCTTTTCCCTCTTCCCGTTTCTACTAGTGAGCACCAATCCCTTAAACTCCCTCTCATATTTGCACGAGCGCTCCAAAAAAAAAAAAAGAAAAAAAAGGGAAAGGAAGAAGCAACTCCAAAACTCTAAATTTTCGCCAAAATTGAAATTTCATCGTTTACATACCATTCCAAATTTTTTTATCCAATTTTTTTTTTTATCTTAGTAGCTAGGGTTACAGCACGGACATAGAGACCCATTGGCCGGGACCGTAACCCGACCTATTTATTTAATTGGCCGATTTTCCTATCCCAACCAGGGATAATTGGAAATTTGATTAAACTACCTAGGCAGATCCTACTAAAAATTGGATTATCAAATTCTAAATTAAAGTCTAAACCCTACATTCTACCACTATTGAATAACATAAAAGTTCAAAATTGGAATGAAAGGAAGAAAATAAGGAAAATATCTCCACGGTAGGGCTCAACGGCGCGTCATCGCTTCTTTTTTTCTTCACGGCACTGGGCGCGCTAACAGTGACATGACCGACGTCACTGAAGAGAGAGGCAGGAAAAAGAGAAGAATGGAAAAAACGAATGGAACGAAGAAGAAAACGGGGAGGAAGAAGAGCAGAGTGGGGAGGAAGAAGAAGAAAAAGTATGAGACTCACTAAGAAAAATCTAAGAACAATTTTTTAGAAAGTCCTATTTTTTTCTTAATGAGCCCTATTTTTTTTTTTCAAATGACTTTCGGAGCAAAATTGGAAAAATTACGAGACTTTACATTAAGAAGAGAGGAATTGATTTAAAAACACCATAGCTCCCACTGAGAAATTGGGGCTCGCTAGGACAGATATGGGGCGCATCTAGCAACGCCCTTGAAAATTGTAAGCAAAGCAATGATAGTGTGTGACATGTACATCTCTGTTGCTAAGTACGTCTCCATACTGAGGAAAAATTACATTATAAAAAAGTATGTCTTCATAGTGACCCGTCTCCCTGTTTCTCCCCAGATGGGATGGCCCAGTGGGCACTTGTCAGCTGTCACCTTTCCCCTCCCAAAAAGTTACAGACCCTCTCTCTCTCTGTCTCTCTCTCTCTCTCCCCCCCACCATTCTTCACTGTTCCCTCTCGCTCCACAAACAAACCAACCCTATTATATTAGTTCTTTGAGCCCCCACCCCTCTTTCCTCCCTTCTTCCACTTTCTCAATGTTTGTGATAAAGTAAATCCAAAAAAGGGGGAAAAAAATAGAGAAAAGGGTGAGTTCTCGAAATGGAGATGGGTTCAGGGTCTGGGGGCCTCCCAGCCTCCAGTGACTCCCTCAATGGCCTCAAGTTTGGCCAAAAGATCTACTTTGAAGATGCGCAGGGCATCACTAGCACTGGGGGCTCCTCCTCTTTGCCTGTGGCAGCAATGGCAGCGCCATCTCACGCTCCTCCTCCTGCAGCAGCACACAAGAAAGAGAAGGGGCAGCAGCAGCAGCAGCAGCCGCCGCCGCATCCGCCGCCAAGATGCCAGGTTGAAGGATGTAATGTGGATCTCACTGGTGCCAAGTCCTACTACTGCAGGCACAAGGTCTGCGCGATGCACTCCAAGTTCCCCAAGGTGGTGGTTGCTGGTATTGAGCAGAGGTTCTGCCAGCAGTGCAGCAGGTCACCCCTCCCCCCTTTACAACCCCCTTCTGCCATATTTCTTTGTTACTATTTTATTGAATATTCTCCTTCCTCTTTTGGTAATGTATCTTCTTTATTCTTTGGCTGAACTATTATTAGAATCCTTTCCCTGATTTACTGGTGATGGGGCTTCTTGTTGGGTTTGTTGTTTGAGTGGGCCTTTTCTTCTTCTTCTTATTATTATTTTGAATTAGCATTTTTGATACTTATTTTATTTCTATTATTTGTTTTCTTTAATTCTTATTCTTTTGTTAGTTAGTGGTCCTCCCACTCGTGTACTAGTTAAACTGACTTGATTGTTCATCTGTACTTTCTGCGTTGATGGGGGTTTTAGAAAAGTGCTTCTTCTCCGGGAAGAGATTTAGCCTTAATAAAGAATAAAAATAGAACACATTTATTTATTTATTTATTTTATTTTCTTTGTTTTTTGTTCTCTTCAATTTTGAGTTAGGGGTTTCTCAATCAAGGGTCACCATAAGGAATTATTGACTTGGGTTTTGGATTTGACCAAAAGATATGAATGGCACCTAGTTCTTCTGCCTTTATGGGATTAAATGTTAAATTGAAATCTGAAATTTGTAATATCTTGATTCATTTTTCTGCAGTCATGTGCTGTTGTGGACTGATGACAGTCTAATAAGCTGTATAGTCTTGATCATGATATCTTGGTAGCATTCGACAAAGATCGTATTTTAATTTAGATGCAAGTCATTTTCTATTTGTCTCCTAGTTTTTACTGCTTTTCCTTTGGGGTGGATGTGTTCTCTTGGACATAGGGTTCGATATAATTAGTTTAGTATGCTTAATCCCTATTTTATAGAGTCATAATATTTTTCATGCTGCTTTAGCGTTTTAGCTTTATAACATACTTTGTTAATTATGATTATAATCATTATGTTCATCATATGTTCAGATTTATTAATCAGAAGTTCAGTTACCGTCCTCTTTAAGCCTAGCTGTTGCAATGCTTGAAGGTTGGGGCACCTTTTGATTAGGGGACAAGTTGTCTGCTAGAGATCAAGTTCTCTTCCTTCTCCTATCTAGTTTAGGAACGAATACCACTTTTTGAACATTAGTCCACATTCAGGTGCAGAGGGATCTGGAGAAATGTTCATTGGAATCCTGTTAATTGACTAGAGAGATTATTTATTCTGAATAACATCAATCAAATTGAATATGAAGGCTAGTTAGTGAAAACTAATGAAATATGGAGTAGAAGTTTTATCTTATTTATTGATTTTATTGTATTTTTTTTCGTGCTGATTGATGCTAGTTTACCAAGCATCTAGAACAGTCAACCAAAACAATGATACAGGGGTGTTTTTGAAAATCTGTTTCTAGATTGAGTAAATAAATATATAGGTGTTTGAAGGGTAATCCATCTGTTGGATAGAAACTCTAAGGATTAGGATTTGAGTGATATTGAAATCAAAACGTCAAGTTGTTTGATAAATCGTCTTACATATCTATATAGTGTAAGCCTGAGCATTAAACCTAATAATTGTTTTATCTTAATGATTGCTAATAGACTCTTTAGTCCAATTTTTTTGGTCTTTAAATTCCATTTTCTGCTGCATTAGGACTATTTCCAGCAAACTGATATCAAAAGTTCCAAATAAATGACAAAATGTAAATGGTTTTCTATATAAGATGTAGCCTCTGTACTATTATTGTACTAAATTTGCATGACTTGTTATAGATATTTAAGCCAAGGGACGATAGCCAGGGGCTTAGAGCAAAATGATGCATGTGGGTGATTTATCTTCATTTTAGAAACTATCAATGGGTAGATTGAGAGCATGGTAGAAAAAAGTTACTTAAATTTTGTAGTTTAGAACCATTTTAGAACCAATCTCATCATGCTAATGCCATATATAAACCCTCAATGTTGAAAATAATGCATTATGAAACCTGTTATGTTGCGTTACGAAACCTAACGGAACTCCAGCGTTACGTAACAACTGAAAATAACTTAGTATACTGTAACAGTACATTTTCTATGTTATTTTACGTTATATTATGTAACATTACGTTAAATTATGTTATGGTATATTATGTAAAATATATTTTAGTAATGTCTATATTATTGTTGATTATTGTTTTGAGTATTAGAGAATTACCGTAATTTTCTTACTTGATTAGTTGTTGGATTGTTTAATTGCTTGTGGAATTGCTAACTTGTTAATTTGTGATTGTTTCCTTATGTGTTTGTTGTAATTCCTCTCCGATTGTTGATATATTTTATTTGTTGATTCTATTGAATTTTTAACTGAATTGAAATTTAAACATTACAAAATATAAATTACACTAATGGTAATAATTAGAATTGAAATAAAAAAATTGGAATCTTGTTTTCATATTTAGATGATGACTGAAATTATGGTTGCAGACTTAATATAACTTATAAAGATAAATGTAAAAATTATTGTAAAACTTAATACAAAATTAGAACAGATTATGTATTACAAATTGATTTTATATTCTCTTTTTAGTAATTTTAAATTTAGTTTTCAATTTATAAAAATTATTTAATTTAGTTATATATATTTTTTATTAAATAAATAGAAAATTGCATAATCTATTGTTGAATATTTAGTCCCACATTGTTTGTGGGAGAATGAGGTAAGGGGGGAAGGCTATAAATTGGTCTCTCTCCCTCCCTTATCAATCCATCCCAAAAATCAATCTTCTCACTCCTTTGTATTTTATTACTTTTGTCTAGTAATAAAATTTTTCTGTCTTGTCCGTGATTTTTACCCTTTTAAGGGATTTTCCACGTAAATCTTTGTATGTATATTTCTTTGGTTCTTTGCTATATTCCACTCGTTTTCTCTATAACAGTGGTATCAGAGCTAGCTCAACAAGGTTATGGTACTTATCGTATGCTCTGTGGTTGTAACGTGGATCCTCCACATTAGTGGTTGCCACCTTCCACATCAGAAAATAAGTACTTGCTTCTTTGTGGGACCTACTCGGTATATTTGCGGGGTCCACCCACTTGTTCTCCCACTTTCTTCCACTTGTTCTCCCACTTTCTCCCACTTGTTCTCGTGAGGCCCACTTTCGTGAAGTACCGAAATTAATTTCTTTTGGCTGTTCGGGGCTCGGTACTCTTGAGGCTCACTTTCGTAAATAGTGCTCTCGTGGGGTCCACTTATGTGGAATAGTGGGAGTTGTGTTGGAGTTGGGATATAGCAATGACGGGCAAATTTGAGATTGAAAAATTCAACGGAGGCAATTTTGGTCTCTGGAAAATGAAGATGAGGGCTATCTTGGTAAAAAATAAGTGCCT
This sequence comes from Dracaena cambodiana, assembly GCA_036321105.1. Lineage (NCBI taxonomy): Eukaryota > Viridiplantae > Streptophyta > Magnoliopsida > Asparagales > Asparagaceae > Dracaena > Dracaena cambodiana. Next base: position 25,677,757 of record JAYEPQ010000008.1, on the reverse strand, counting down.
TCCTGCCATCGGTGAAAGGCCAGAAAATATCTCAGATAAGAAATGGATGGAGATGGATGCTGAGACTGTTTCAGATCTCTATCTTGGATTAGGAGATGATATATTATCCAGCATTCAAGAGAAGAAGATAGCAAAGGAGATTTGGGATCATCTCGTAAAACTGTACGAGATCAAATCTCTCCACAATAAAATTTTCCTTAAGAGGAAGTTATACACCATTCGGATGTTAGAATGTACTGCAGTGACGGAGCACATAAATACCCTCAACACTTTATTCTCACAACTCAAGAATTTGGGTTATGATATAAAGATGGGTGAACGTGCTGAAATTCTACTCCAGAGTCTACCCGATTCATACGATCAACTCATCATCAACAAAACAAGCAACTTGGTTGAAGATCGCCTCGACTTCGATGATATTGCAGCTGCAGTCCTAGATGAAGAGAAGCAGCGCAAAAACAAGGAAGACAGGCAAGCAAGTTCACACCAAGCAGAAGCGTTGATGGTGACGAGAGGAAGATCAATGGAACTTGGCCCCAGTGGGAGTCCAAGACGCGGTAGATCCAAATCACGGAGTAAGAAAAATGTTAAATGCTACAATTGTGGCAAGAAGGGTCACTACAAAAAAGATTGTTGGAATTTGGTCCTCAAGGAAATGTGGCAAGCAGTTCAGATGATGGAAATGCCCTAGTATCTGAGGCAACATCACATGAAGGCAGAAAAAGATTACATGATGTATGGTTCGATTCTGGAGCAACATTTCACGTGACTTCTCGCAGAGAATGGTTCCATCGCTATGAACTAGTTTCTGGGGGAATGGTTTACAGCTGTAACGATCATGCCTTAAAGATCGTTAGAAGAGGATCCATCAAATTGAAGATGTTTGACGGGACAGTTCGCACCATCTAAGAAGTGCGACATATGGAGGGAATAAAGATGAACTTATTGTCTTTAGGACAGCTTGACGATCTCGGGTGCAAGATGGAAAGTGAGAAGGGAATCATGATGATTGTACGAGGCGCGCTTGTGATTATGAAAGGAGAAAAGTTAGCTCAAACTTGTACTTAGTCAAGGGAGAGACTCTGCAGAAAGGAGAAGTATCAGTTGTCACAAACAATGATGATGAGAAGACTGCAACGATGTGGCATCAAAAACTTTGCCACATATCGGAGCAGGGAATGAAGATTCTTGCAGAAAGAAAGCTACTTCCGGGTCTTACGAAGGTTTCTCTACCATTCTGTGAGCAATGTGTGACAAGCAAGTAGCATCGGCTAAAGTTCAGCACATCAAATTCTAGAAGTAAAATTATTCTAGAATTGGTTCACTATGATGTATGGCAGGCACCGGTTATGTCTCTTGGAGGAGCAAAATATTTTGTCACATTTATTGATGACTATTTCAGGAGATGTTGGGTGTATCCAATCAGAAGTAAGGCAGATGTGCTTCCAACCTTCAAAATTTTTAAGGCGCAGGTGGAATTGAGACTAGTAAAAAGATCAAATGTCTCAGGTCGGATAATGGAGGAGAATACACTGGTAATAAATTTGATAAATTCTGCAAGCAACAATGCATCAAAAGACAGTTCACGACGGCGTACACCCCTCGACAGAATGGAGTGGTAGAGCAGATGAATAAAACATTGCTTGAACGTACAAGAGCAATGTTGGGAGCAGTAGGCTTAGAAAAATCTTTCTGGATTGAAGCAGTCTACGCCGCCTGTTATGTGATCAATCGGACTCCATCAACAACAATTGAGTTGAAAACGCCGATGGAGATGTGGATAGGTAAACCAGTCGATTACTGTAATCTTCATATTTTTGGAAGTTCTGTATATGTGATGTATAATTCCCAAGAAGCTACTAAATTGGATCAGAAATCCAGAAAGTGTATTTTCTTAGGGTATGCTGATGGTGTAAAGGGGTATCGTTTGTGGAATCCCACTGCCCACAAAGTTGTCATCAGTAGAGATGTCATCTTTACAGAAAAGAAGGTCCAAAATGATAGCACTTCAAAAGCAGAGACTGCAGTGATACAGATAAAAGATAATTCCTCTGAAGCAGTTAGAGAGAACCAGATTCCAGAACCTGTTGATTCTGATGTGCAAGAGATCAGACGATCAAGCCGAGAAAGAAAAGCTCCAGTTTGGCATTCTGACTATGATGTGGATAGTAATATTGCATACTGCCTTCTTACTGAAGACGGAGATCCATCAACTTTCCAAGAAGTAATGACCAGTTCAAATGCATATCAGTGGATGGCAGCAATGCAGGAGGAGATCGAAGCTCTTCATAAAAATAAGACTTGGGATCTTGAGCAGCTACCACTAGGAAGAAAATCCATTGGCAACAAATGGGTATATAAAATCAAAAGGAACAGTGATGATCAATTGGAGCGTTATCGTGCAAGATTGGTGGTCAAAGGCTACGCTCAGAAGGAAGGTATTGACTTTAATGATATATTTTCTCCTGTGGTTAAACTTTCTACAGTTCGAGTAGTTCTGGCTATATGTGCTATCTCCGATTTACATCTAGAGCAATTAGATGTAAGGACATCATTTATTCGTGGTGATCTTGAAGAAGAGATTTATATGCTCCAACAAGAAGGTTTTGGAAAAAAAGAAAATGAGAACTTGGTTTGCAGGTTGAACAAATCTCTATACGGATTAAAGTAGGCGTCAAGATGTTGGTATAAGAGATTTGATTCTTTCATCATGAGCCTAGAATACAATAGACTCTATGCAGACCCTTGTGCATATTTCAAGAGGTTTGATGATAACGACTTTGTTATATTGCTATTGTATGTAGATGACATGTTAGTTGCAGGCCCTAACAAATATCGGATTCAAGAATTAAAGGCTCAGTTAGCTAGGGAGTTTGAGATGAAGGACTTGGGACTAGCAAACAAGATTCTAGGGATGCAAATTCATCGAGACAGAAGTAATAGAAAGATTTGGCTTACTCAGAAAAATTATTTGAAGAAAATTCTTTGGAGGTTCAATATGCAAGATTGTAAGTCAATTTCTACCCCTCTTCCTGTTAATTTCAAGTTATTCTTAAGTATGTGTCCTAGCAATGAAGAAGAGAGGATGGAGATGTCTCGAGTACTGTATGCATCAGCAGTGGGTAGTTTAATGTTTGTTATGATCTGTACAAGACCAGACATTGCACATGCAGTGGGAGTGGTTAGTCGGTACATGGCAAATCCTGGTAGAGAGCATTGGAATACGGTAAAGAAGATTCTACGATATGTCAAAGGAATCTCAAATGTTGCATTATGTTATGGAGGATCAGATGTAATTGTTTGTGGATATGTTGACTCTGATTATGCAGGTGATCTTGACAAAAGTAAATCCACTACTGGATATGTGTTCATTCTTGCAGGTAGGGCTGTAAGCTGGATTTCAAAATTGCAGTCTGTTGTTGCAACCTCAACTACAGCAGAATATGTAGCAGCTACACAAGCCAGTAAAGAGGCGATATTGTTGAAGTTGGTAATGGAGGAGTTCGGGTACAAACAAGAGAAGATTTTTTTGTTTTGTGACAGTCAGAGTGCTTTGTACCTTGCAAAGAATCCAGCCTTTCATTCAAGAACCAAGCATATCCGAGTTCAGTATCACTTCGTTCGTGAGAAAGTTGAACAAGGAACGGTGGATGTACAGAAAATACACACTAAAGAGAACCTAGCAGATTTTTTGACAAAAGGAGTCAACACGGACAAGTTCATTTGGTGTCGATCCTCTTGTGGCCTGGCAGAGACGTAAGCAATATGATGACAAGGCAGAAAGGATGGTGTGAAAATTAATTGAAATTCAATTAAATCTTCAAGTGGGAGAATATTGAATATTTAGTCCCACATTGTTTGTGGGAGAATGAGGTAAGGGGGGGAAGGCTATAAATTGGCCTCTCCCCCTCCCTTATCAATCCATCCCAAAAATCAATCTTCTCTCTCCTTTGTATTTTATTACTTTTGTCTAGTAATAAAATTTTTCTGTATTGTCCGTGGTTTTTACCCTTTTAAGGGGTTTTCCACGTAAATTTTTGTGGCTATATTTCTTTGGTTCTTTGCTATATTCCACTCGTTTTCTCTATAACACCTATGTAATGCGTTACGTTGAATGCGACATAACCTAATAGGGGCAAAGCGTTACGTTACCGTTATTGCTATTTTAAATATTGTAAACCCTAATGTCCGTATTTAAACCCTCTTTGCAACCCTTCTGATACATAAAACTGCAAATTTTGCATGCACCATATGACTATAGCATACTCATCTTGCCTACATCCATTACCTGCAAATGCCACCTATTACATTTTCTATTATCTCCACATGCGAAGTAAGCTTCTTAGATTCTTATTAACTGCCTTAATCCATTGTGTAATGTGTTTCGACCATATGTTGCATCAGCATAAATTCACATTATAATAATCAGTGTGGGCATCATAAATCAAGCGTCTTCATTGTGTTTCCATGACCTCACTGGAGACCTTACTGCCAAAGATTTAATATACAAGACACCTATCCAGTGACTTGTACTGCCTGAAATCATAGATTTGGTAAATTGAGAAAATCAGAACTCCATCAGGAACTTGAGCGACTTATGCTCATCAACATTTGCAATCCTAAACTACAAGCTTGAAGAGGATATTTTGGAAGCCTTAAGGAGTTTGTGGTCAATGGAAAACCTATGCAGAGTTATATTGCCTATGACATGGGAGCAGCTACATGTGTAATTATGTTGTACATTGTTTGACATCATCTGTAACATTATGTTTTGCCCTGATTTTAGAAAGCCTACGATAAATTTAAAAGCACAGAAGAGTGCAATTATAAACTTCTTGTAGAGCTGCAGGGTATCAAGAGTACTTTTTAATAATGATTTAATACCGAGCATGAAACTTCATTCATCTAAGAACTATTGCAAACTATTCGGTAGAAATTCTAGAGGCAGCTAATAGTTTGACTTCAACCTTCCATGCTTTTCCCTGATTACATCCTGTAACAATAGCATGTGCTAGGAAGTTCACCCTTGAGGACCTGAACGGGATAGGTCCCCTCATATTACACCTGGGTGAAGTACATCTTGATACCTAGTAACCTGCTAGAAGACATCAAGATCAACTGATGCAATTGAAGGTTTCAGAAGAATTTTAGAATGACCACTGACAAATGATTGGATGAATATTTGGTAATATTTGTTATTATCTTGATTTAACTACGAGAAATTGATTCTTAAATATCTGTCGAATACTATGTACTAGCTATAAGGATGGTTTGGTAGTTGTTTTATTTTTTTTGTTGGAGATTATGGTGATGTGTTTCTATCACATTGCTCAAGTCTTTCTTTGTTTCATCTATTTATGTTATTCTACATTAGCAAGTGACTAGATGATACTTGCCTATAATGTTAACAATAAAAAGGGGTGCACAACTGAACGACGTGCTAAGAAAATGATTTATATGGCTTGATGAAAGTTCATTCCAAGAAAATCCAAGTGTAAATTGATGAATTCCTTACTTTCTATTGGCATGTATACTAGCTGTACCTAGGCAACCATGACTAAATTATGTTGACATATAAGAACTGCTATTTAGGAGAATAAGACTGTTGGGAAAAAATGCCGGGTTCAACCAGGAGTATGATGGGTCTAAACACAAAGCTGTGAATTTGTCTGACCTAAAACCTTAAGCTGTTAGATTAAGGCCCTGACTTTGTATTTAAATCCATAGACTTTTTTTTTGTCTTATCCGATATGGGACTATACCACATATGAACAACTAACAATCTCCATTGTGAGTATATGAACAACTAACAATCTCCCCCTTCATTGTGAGTTTACCAACTTAATTTTGACAACTATCCACGTGGAGGCAGACACGTGAGAAAACAAACCCAAAGTTAACTCGACCAACTTAATTTTGGCAACCATCTACGTGGAGATGGACTATACTTATATATGAACAACTAACAATCTCCATTGTGAGTATATGAACAACTAACAATTTCCTCCTTCATTGTGAGTATACCAATTTAATTTTGACAACTATCCACGTGGAGGCAGACACGTGTGAAAACAAACCCAAAGTTAATCCGACCAACTTAACTTTGGCAACCATCTACGTGAAAAGCTGATACGTAGGAAATCAAACCCAAAATTAACTCGACCAATTCAGATTTCAATTATCGACTTCACTCCCCCATAGGCTATAACATGGACCATTGACCCGACATTGGTTCGAATCTGGGCTCTAATACCAATTGTTGGGGAGAAACGTCGGGTCCAACTAGGAGCATGATGGGCCTAAAAATAAAGTTGAGAACTAGTCTGATCCAAAAACTTAACCTGTTAGGTTAAGGCCCCAACTTTGTATTTAAACCCATAGACTTTTTTTGTCTATCTGATATGAGACTATATTCACATATGAACAACTAACAAAGACAAACTTCAAACTTGAAGAAAAGGCAGATTCACTTGTTCTTAATGCAGCCAACCATGGTATATTGTAGAAATACCTTCAGTGTGTAGAATATGATCATGGGGAGTTGCTAATGGAGTATCCTCTTTCAAAATAGAAAGATGAGAATATCAAAGAAAAGGAAGTCTATAGTTTGCATTCCTTTTCTCTTTGAGGATGCTAGCTATCAATGAAATTAAAGAGAACAGCTGCTTATGAAAAGCTCAAGTCCTAGGCATGTTTGTTGAAATAAGTGACATCCTTGGGAAGGGCTTAGACCAAATAACTGAAACTAATATCAAATTCATGGTCCCGAGATCACCCATGGAAATTCATGTTCTTTTGGTAGAAAGAGAGAGAGGAGAAAGAGAAAGGGAGGAGAGAAAGGGAGGGGGCGGCTGTTGGGATTGTGTTGTGGATTTTTCTTTATATTGAACTATGGCGAAAAGGAAATTAACATTTATTGTTTGAATAGGTGAAAAGATTGTGAGAAGCAAGTAATTTCTGTGTCAGCATCCATAGACAAAGGTGTGTGGAGTGCCATTGATGAAATTGGTGATAGTTAATTGTTTCAATATATTTTAGTATTTATTGTATATAGATATGGTTGATATACCTCAACTGCTTGGAGGATTATTGGAATCAATGGGGAGAAGGTATGCATGAAAGTGATAGTTTTGTTGGCCTCCCACCAGGCGATGGAGTGAAAAGTTTCTCCTACGTCTACTGATTTTCTTGCCTAGTATTATGAGGGTCTATCTGATAGGATATTTGGAAGGTCGGAAGTGTCTTTGAAGTTCTTTGCGTATATGAAGAGTTTTCTGATTTCTGAAAGGCATTGACGACATGACATTTGTCTGGCACACGACTTTGCATTGGGTCACCATATAGACCATGCTTTTGCACGCATACGAGGGAGAAGAGTGACCAGTCTAGAACATCAGATAATTAAGCATGAGGCATAACTACTAAGGGACAATCATATGGAGCACGAATCCATCTTCAAGCATTATTTCTCAAATTGGTCTATAATTAGGAGAACGATAATTTTATACACTATTGAAACTAGAATAGAAGAAGAAAGCCCTTCTCTAGATAGAATGAACTTATAAATGCCCAAGTTTAATTGTTTGGACGTTAAAGGATAGTCTATTGACCTTAGACCTTATCATCATGTTCCCAAATGTTACCTAAGTTTTTTGCTTCCCAAATGTTACCTAAGTTTTTTGCTTCCTGCTAAACTATGCCTTGTTGATGCCTGGCATGCTGTCACATAGGAATGATACTCGTACTTTTGTACGAAACGAGGAATATTTAAAAGGTAAAAACCACAAAAAGATTTTGTGCCTTCGTTTATGTTAGTGCTTCTATACATCCTAAAAGTTGATATTCCTCCTAGGTGCAATATTCTGGGCGTTGACAACTAGGATCATTGTGCTTCAAGAGGGAAATTTTGTATGTTCATGATTTTTATGTCTGTTTTTGGCATCGTCCTAGAGGATATTGCGAAACTATTGGTGCATGTAGCAACGTTCTAACATATTCTTGATGTACGTCGCCTGAGACAGACTTGGGAGTGTTTGTAGCATGATCTATTATGATTTTAACATCTGGTACATAGCTAGCCTCACCTATGTCTTTCATCTCGAAATTGGAAGATAACCACCATTTGATATAATGAAAATCATATCATTTGCCTGTAGTCTTGTGCTACTAATCGAGCCTTGTATCTATGAATTCTCCCATTTGCTTTACGTTTGATTTTGAGAACCATTTATTCCCGATCTATTCATGTCCTAGCGGAAGATCTATCGAGTCACAGGCTTAATTAGTTTCTATTGGCTCTATTTTCTATGCTGTAGCTTTAATCCATTCCTTAGCTTTAGAACCGAATAGATCCTCTTGTATTCTTTTCGGCTTTTCCTCATGCTATGGAGCTATCATGAAAGCTTCCCCCTCAATCTCAAAAATTGACGTCTAGGAACTCTTTCATGTACTCCGTCGAGGTTGAGATCGTTCATGATAAATCTCCATTAGTGATTGATCAATTAACATTTCCTCTCTAATCTCAGGAGGATTAGAAATAAATTCTATATTCTCAACTATCTGGCTGGGTGTGTTAATGTCAGGATCTTCCATTTCATAAAATTGGAGATATTTTATAATCTCACATCTTTTAGGAAAACCTGATTATAAGAAAACAACATTCCATGACTTGATTTCTGTCCCTCTTCCATCAGCAGGAAGTCTCTACCTAGTCTATTCAATACATCTTGCCCAATATGCCCTAGTTTATTGTGCCATAAAATACTCACTTAAGATTTGATTACTTGAATTAGCAATATATAATAGATGAATCCACACAAGCATCTTTATTAATAGTGTCAAGCACTATAAAACCATGTAGTACTTGACCATAACCATAATAACTTTTGTCCAATTGTAACTTAACACAACTATTCATAAACATAATCTCACATCCTGAACTGATAAGAATAACAATAAAAACAAGATTTCATCAGACTTCCGGAGCGTAAAGCACATCACGGAGATAAATTGTGCAATCTCCCCGAACTCTAGCGTGCAGGTACTGATCCTAAGCACATAAGTGCAAGTGTTGTTTCCCATGTATATGTGTCTACTTCCCTTTGGAATTCGACAATATTCCACAAAGGCTCCTCGATCTCTCGCTGTGTGGTCTGTTGCTCCTGAGTTTACATTCTGATAACGAACAGTCTCAGCTAGTATTAAATAACTACTAACATATAAATTTAACCGGTCGTGTTGTTATAAAGTACCTTCAGTTTAGTGCAATCACGAGCGAGTGACCTATCCTTCCACAATTGTAATGAGCGTTGTTTTTTTTTTCTTCCAAATTTCCACCGCGCATTGTACCTGAACTTGTTCTTCACATTAGGATCAGGACCACACCTTTTGTCGTGTTTAGAACCCCTACACTTCCCACCTCTGTTCTTAGAGCTCGCTTCTCCTTAAGAGGAATAAGTAGTCATATGGGCCTTATTTGCTAGCTTTTCAGTGAGAAGACGATCTTCTTCTAGCTTAACATAACAAACATCATCATAAAAAATTTTGATATTGTCGGCGTGTGTAAGGTACGCATGCATATACTCCCAATTTCCAGGAAGAGTGCAGATGACAGGCTGGACCTGTGCATCAGTTATGTCATGTCAGCTTTCAGTTCGTGGCAGCATCGAATGATTAGAGTGCTTCTTGTACCCATCAAACTTCAGGGTCAACTGATGAAGTCTTGCCTACGAGGTTCTACCAAATTGAACCTTTATAACATTCCAGACTATCAGGACTGAACAATACTTCTCCAATCGCAATATGATATTATTCCTCATATTGCTTAGCATAAATAAGCGACCCACGCAATCTTTGCATTTATAGGTTTGATATGCTTCCATATCTCGCCTATACCATGCAATATTAGCATGCTCTGGTTCAACCATCGATTTTGTGGTGGTTTCCAATTTGTCTTGCTCTTCCATTAGATACTAAAATTTACGACACCACACATTATAATTCGTTTAAGCCAACATATGTCCTTGTTTAAATCAGAGACAATGCTCTTTGTGGCAGCCATTTTAGCTATATAAAAGTAGTTGCACGTAATCATGATCTAATACTATTTATGAGTTTTAATTTTTGTTACAAAATATTTTAAATAAACAATATTAATTTACTAATGAACAACAATAAAGTAATGTTAAACCAATGTTTAAAATAGCAATAACGGTAACATAACGTTTTGTCTCTGTTAGGTTATGTCGCATATAATGTAACGAATAACGTAAATTATGCAATTTTCTATTTATTTAATAAAAATAAATATAAAACTATAACAAATAATTTTTATAGATTGAAAAATAAATTTAAAATTTCTAAAAAAAGAATATAAAACCATATTGTACTACATAATTTATTCTAATTTTATATTAAACTTTATAATAATTTTCACATTTATCTTCATAAATTATAACGTAATTCTAATCATCATCTAAACAAGAAAACAAGATTTCAATTTTTTTATTTCAATTTCAGTTATTATCATTATTGTAATTTATATTTTGTAATATTTAATTTATCTTATTTTTAATTGTTGATTTCAGTTCAGTTAACAATTTAATAGAATCAATAAGTAAAATATTTTAGCAATCAGAGAGGAATTACAATAAGCGAATAAGAAAACAATCGTAAATTAGCAAATTAGCAATTCCATAAGCGATCAAAAAAGCCAACAACTAATTAAGTAAGAAAACTTACAGCAATTTGTTAATAATCAAAATAATAATTAGCAACAATTTATTACTAAAAAATTTAATTGTAGATAACATAACATAACGTAATTTAACGTAACGTTACGTATTATAATGTAAAATAACATAAAAAATGTATTGTTACGATGCATTGAGTTTTTTTCAGTTGTTACGTAGCGCTGGGGCTCTGTTACGTTTCGTAACGCAATATAACGGGTTTATAACGTGTTATTTTCAACATCGTGTTAAACATTCAATCAATAACCGTATTCACAAGTTTATTATCAAAGTTTAATCTAATTGCGCAAAATCTCAATATTAGGTGAGATTTGTCCAACATGTATCTACCAACCTAATATCTCCCATTCTAAGAATATGTTCTCATACATGTAATAAATACAACAATATATAGTAATATATAGTAACATATGCATCAAGAGCATGTTATTGTTAGGAATTCAAAATATGTTAATCAAATATTTCTTGATTACGAATGAACTACTACAAACAAATAAATATCAAACTAGTTCAACTGAATTGAAATAAACTATGCAACAATATTATTTATTCTATCTTGAATTGTTCTATGTGCCAATACATCAAGCATTTTCCCAAGCCATGGAATTCTACTCGCATTGAGATTCATCCTCTCGCCCCTCTAGAATAAGGAGCAAATATTCGAACCGTATATCCCTTGGCACCATTTTGCACTTGGCACTCCAATACTTGATTTAGCTCGTGAATTTTATTATTGAAAGACAAGTCGTTGAGCCTTTGTTTTAGTGTCTTTCTTTCTACTTCCCATAAATCAAACAATGATTCCAACACTATACACATCATTTGTTCAGCGAAAAATCTTTGATACACATGATGGAACATCCCTATTGACCCATACATGGTGCCAATGTGCTCATCCAAACTATGTTCAGAATTCATTCTATAATTTCTTAAAAGGTTAATTACACTTAGACCTCTTATAATATAGGAGTATTAGAACTTATTATCCCTCAAGTTTGAAACTCTTACTTAACTCTCTGAACCATTAGTAGAGTTAATTAACCGTTTAGGGGGATGGCTCATGTACGGTTAAAAAACAAATTTGCCCTTTACAGGTTAAAAGACTTCCCTCAAACCTCTCACTTGCCCCTACCAAAGTCTGCCTCCCTTCCACCACTACAATGTGCCTCCCTCGTGCAGCACCTGTTGCAGTTGCATGCAACCATGCATAGCAGCTGCAACTGCATGACAGAGAGAGGAGATACTGAGCAGAGCTGCAGGGAAGTGGGTGGGTTGGCTTGTCTTGGGTGAAATTATTAAGGAGGGATAAGAGGGCAAAGTTGGAATTAAAGAAAATGAGTGCATATTTATTTAAAAGAGGGTGAGAATATCTCACTATTGAGTAACCCTACTAACGGTTCAGGGGGCTAAGTGAGAGTTTAAAACTTCAGGGGTAATAAGTTCTAGTATCCCCATGCTACACTAGGTCTGAGTGTAATTAACCCTTTCTTAAATGAATCCACATTTTTTTAACTTCCACTACATGTATAATAGGCGACAATTAGTTATAACTAGCAACAATTCCAATAAAATAGTACTAGTCGGAATTATTTCTCAATTATTTTAAATGAGGATAAAATAACTTTAATAGCCAATAGAAATCCCGAATATTAAATCACTTTATTTCTTTTTTAAATGCACAAAAAATAATTCTTAGCATTTCTAGAAATAAATAGTTATTAAAATGAATTAAAAAACAAAATAATTCATTCTAATGTGTGCCCAACATTTAGATGATTTTATTTAAGCCCAAATAAAAAAAATTAAATCAAACCCAAATGATTTTAGGGTCCAAATAGCAGTGAAAAAACAAAACAAAATGGATTGAATACCCTTCCGGGTTGGGTCAGATGTGACCTGCACCCGCCCACCCACCCACCCATTGAAGATTGTTTGCAGGTCGGATTGTTGTCTGCACCCCAAATCCGCACCACACCTGCCCGCGTGCTAGCCCTCATGGGCTGGGTGTGGGACGGGTTGTAGCGCCCGCCTGCCCGCACGTAAACATTGGGCACGGGTTGGTTTGTGAAGCGCATGCCTGGCCACCTAATTAACTTAAAACTTGGGTCGAGAGGGCAGTGCGAAATTGCGCTAATAGCCTGTTAATTAAAAAAAATTAATTTTCAATCATAAACAACCTGTTTTTAGTTAAGTTTATTTTCGGAAATCCATCTATCTAATTTTCAATGGAAAAATTTGAATAAAATATTATATATGTCACGCCCCACTTCCAATATACAGTATACGCAACATATCCTGTTCAAATATGCTAAAGTCTCTAGTAGAATATCAATAAATTTGCTTCAATAATACTTAATCAATATGATTAAAAATTAACAAAAATTTCAATTTCTATTGATTGGAATGAAGTTTGGATACAGTTGAACGAATAACAGAGTACAATAAAGCTAAATAAGAGAAAATAAGGTAATTTTAGGCTTCGACCTATTTTCTACTTGTTTCAGTGTATATGTCGGTAAGTCTGGACATTTATACTTTGGTTATTCTATTATAACCAAAACAGTATATGTAGAAATAGTTAAAAGAATATAAAATTATTATATTAATTTGTAACAATAAAGTTAACTATTATAGGTTAAACCTAATGTCAATGTGCAGTCACAATTATAACAAGAGTAATTTTTACTAAGCATGTTATGTAATTGGAAAAACTTACTGATGAGATATCACTATTGCGATTAAAGTTAACTATTATATGTTAAACCTAATGTCATTAGTGCAGTCATAATTATAACAAGAGTAAGTTTTACTTAGGATATTATGTAATTGGAAAAATTTACTGATGGGATACCACTATTGCAATTGTTTTTTGTACAAATCGAGAAATTGATCACATAGATTGTTTGGTGTTGAATCGGACCCGTTGTCTAGCAAACAAAAATAATTAGATGTAATCTAGCAAATCACTATGCACTCTTGGTGTGCAATATATTAAGTTGTACAACTTAACAAGTTTAAATCCGAAACAAAGTATATTTCCATTATTCAGTTTCTCTGCTAGCCTAGTATCATGTAATATAGTTCATATTAGGTCTCAATTCTGATTCTCATAATTTGTATATGGATCATATCAGCTACGATATTTTAAATTGGTTTCATTAGTTAACAACATGGTTGAAAGAGGTCGTTCAATTTATACTTTATTGTATAATCACAATTGATTAAATCAAATATTTACTGAGTTGAGACATCATAGAGTTATATTGGTGAGGTAACTACATGGATGATGGGAGGTTTTTCATGCTATGCACGTTTTTTAATTAAGTAACCAGCACATAAGACAACTTGTCTAGACACTGCCACAAAATGATTTTGAAGTAGTATTTTTTTATGATTGTAGCTTTTGTGTGATTTATTAAATATTGTATATATCGATTATTCTAAAATCTAATTATACTATGTGATTTAACATATTTAATAACAAGTGCATAATAAAATAACAGGATTTCGATAACATGAACAATCATAAGTACTTGATGGATTCATATAATATAACAAATCAATTTATATAAATAAATAGTGTAATTGAATATTTGTGCTAATCTAGGTGTAGCCTCCATAGAAGAGAAGCGAGAAAATAGCTTATGATATTTTGGTCATGTGCAATGTAGACTTACAAATGCATCAGATGGATGAGGAGAGTTTATCAACATAGGACAAATTAAAAGAGGAAAGGGAAAACTAAAGAAAATATGGATGGAGGTAATATGAAAAGATACGGATTCTAGAGATTTAAATGAGGGCATATTACTCAATAGGATTGAATGGTAATATGAAAAGATACGGATTCTAGAGGTTTAAACGAGGACATATTACTCAAGAGGATTGAATGGAGAAGGATTATCAGCATGAGCGATCCAGCATGATTCTCGTTTGGTTCATGTAGCCTACCCCAAGTATTTGGGATAAAAGACTTAGTTGTTGTTTTGTAAATAGAGTAATTGAATAACATTGAAATAGAATAACATGGTTAATGAGTCCAAAAATGAATTCATTTCGATTCGTGAAGCTCTCATTTATCAATTAGCAATCACGCGAGACAATCTACACATAGAATTATAATATAGTTGTTAAAAATTATTTAACATGAATTTAATTTTTTTTAAGGCATTTTCTAATATTCATAAAGTGTTCAGAATTGTTTTTAAAGTTAAATAGTGTTAAATAGGTCTGAAATCAATAAACGAGTTTGAATCTATCTTATTGGATCTATTACATGGTGTATGTTGTTTTTCAGTTATTAGGGTTGTTGAATAGTGGGTGAGCTAATCATAAAACCCAAAAAATAAATCTAATAATAATTAAAGAAAATAGTTTAACCAAGCTCAATTAATAGAGATGCAAGAGAAGGAAGAAAATGGATGTTCTTTGGCAAAGCTCCGGCAAGGGATGGCGCAATGACAATAGTCCGACAAGATACTCCGATGAGATAAGAGGGAAAAAGAAGAATTTTAGAGAATGAGTGTAGGGACTGAATTGAGAAGAGAGGTTGGGTTTAAATAATGTTGGATCTAGGACTTATAGAATATGAAGAATTTGAGGAGTTATAGAAAGGGTTTGAAAAGTTGTAGAATATGAAGAGTTTGAGCGAGTTAAAAAGGATAGTGGAGATTTTTTTTAAGAATTAAAATGAGGAATTAAATTGGAGGTCATACAGTTCATTCTGGGAGAAGATAAAAGCTTGGGGTTAGAGAAATGAATAAGTTGGGAGGCTATAGGAGATGAAACAGTTGGAAGATGAATAGTCAAATTTGTTATATTTATTTGTTTATTTATTTATGGCTAATAAAAACTAAGGATTATTACAATATAGAAGAGAATGAAGAGTAGAATCCATTTATACCAATTTCAAGAGTCAAAAATCTAGTTTTGTGTGTTGTATTTAATGGATAAACATGAATAACCAGTTGACATCATTATATTCTTTGCATGATATGTTAATAATAAAGCATAAAATCCATCAGATTCATCATAATTAGGACGGAAACACAACATGGCTTTGATACCAATGTAAATTTATGTGTTCATTTGCATAAACAAGTTCAAGTTGAAGAACTTGATTCGCTTTCCTACAAGTCCAGTGTGAATCACAGCCCTTTGCGCAGCGGGAAAATCTCTATTATGAGAAATAGAGATTATAATTACACAACTCAAATGTCTTAGAAATTCATAGTAACAATTTTGATCTCTTTTGGAGTTTTTTGTTTTTCCAGAAACACACAACTATTTGTTTTTCTGCTGTTGTTTCTGTTGTGTTTTTCCCTGTTATCTTATCCTCATTTATAGGTTTAAGAAATTTGAACATCCAATAATTGCCTAAACATTCCCATTTTATTTGAATGTTTGAACATTATAACAGTTAAACCATTCCCGTTCTATGGAACATATTATTGGGTTTGGTTCCAGTTAAACCCGTTATGGGTGACCCGGAGACCAACAGCAACAGTTGTTCGATTAGTCATCATTGCCATCGAATGCTTGCTAAATTTTAAATGCAGCATATTTATTTTCTCTAATCTGTTGGAACATAACTAGTTTGCATGTTATTTCTGCGTTCTTTCAGTAGTTCATCAGGCACTGAGATAGGTAATTGTAGTTAATATCTCACACAATATTTTGCTTAATAATAATAATAATAATATAATTATAATAATAATTAAAATCTCGTACAGTCTTCAAATTTTGTTTTAGTTTTTCATTTAGGTTATTATTTTCATTTAGTTTGTTTTCATACTGTGAATCTCAATACTCACCATATGATTTTCTCGAGGTCTACTATTTTTCATCTGTTAGTATAAAATTGTTGAATTTGCTGTGCAATCGTCATATTACTCTATTTAATATTCACATGAATATCCTTCTATCTAAGATTTTCAGCTTAGGAAGATGCATGGGCAAATAGGGGTATAAATGAGCTAGAGCTGGACTGGCTACCTTGATTTTGGTTTTCTATATTTCGAACTTAGGAGGCTTGCTCAAGTTAATCTTGTTTTAAATTTTGGAATGTTCAAGTTAAGCTTGTTAAATCTCAAAGAGCATAAATGATATGAGAGAATATATAACATAATCAACAAATCATTTGTTTAATTGCAACTTAAAAAGCAAGCATCATCCAGAGTTGACATGCAGTCCCAAATAATTCGATGTAACAAAATGGTAATCAACCAATTACGCAATCAAAATGCTATAAACAATCTCAAACAATCAACCAAGCTGAGCAAAAAAATTTAATATGAAAAATCCAAACTTGGTGAAACCACGAAAGAACTGCATTATGAACAACTGTTAGACATCTATAGTTAGTTACAATGATCGAAAAGTATCTCTCTCTAAGTTACTCGACAACCATAAATTAGATCCCAACCTTCAATCACCCAAGTGATGTACCCTTATTTAAGATTACAGTTATAAATCAATAATCAACGAGAGAATCTAAATATCTAGAGTTTACCACAAATATTTGAACAATGTTTAGGTGAAAATGTTGAAGTTGATCTCCGATCTTAAAACACATGAACTCAAGCGTTTATCAGCATGAATCTACCGAATCTCTCTTCAAATCCCTTGTTTTAGTTGTATATTTTTTTGTTCACAAAAAACCTAGAACATATGACATATTTATATAGTTTCTCCATTCATTAAATAAGCCCTAATTCTTCCTTTTATTCTAGTCCATCTAATTATCAATCCAGTGGAACAATAGAAATAAGTTTCTTTATAAACTACTCCAAAATCCGAGTAGAAAACCAACCTAACCATCGATGGTAATAGGAACGACATGTAGCAAAGGCGGGGTCGTAGACTGAATTGTCGTCAATGGTGGAATTCTGCCATCGATGGCGGCTATGCATGCTTGATGGTTTCAGCCTTGCAGCATTTCAGTAAAACGACCATAATTTTGGATCAGAAGTCTGACTGAGGTGATTCAAGCACCATTAGAAATAGAATTCAAAACTCCACAAAGTTTCCCTATAGTAGATTTTTAGTTCTGTCTGCATCAACGTCAAATCTGAGCTTGAAATTGATGTCGTTGCATAGATTTTTCTCCATGATTTCTGACAAGATTTGCTTCAGTTAACTAGAATAAGATTCAAAATCCTAACAATCTCTCTGTTGGCAATTTCTTGACAAAAAAAAAATTTCTTTAGCTCAAGATTATGAACTTTTCTATACACACAAAACAAATATACAAGATCAAGTGTATAAATCATCATAAGATAACGGAATCTCCATATTAAGAAATGCACGCCATTATCGAATCATTGCACACACAATAGACAGTAGAAACCAATTGCATTGTTAACATGGCTCTCCCTAAATAATTATTCCATCTATTAAGACAATACTTCCAAATTTTATCTCTTCCTTTTTGAGAGAAATTGACAAAACAGTTTAAACACAGAAAAGAGTAAAACCATATTAGAAAAATACCAAGGGATCAACATTTTTGAGAATATCACATTTTGTTCGCAGCAGAAATTCGTTGCTTTCCTTCCATTGAAATAACCTGATTTACAACGAAAGAGAACAAGAAAAAGAACAAACGAGAGGATTTATAATCTATCGCTCTCTTTTACAATAATATGTGGGATCTATGTGACGATGGGATCTAACTAGTAGTTCTTTTGGACGATCTGACGACGATGATCTTCTTGCTCTTGATGAAGAAGATGCTGGCCGATTTTGGAAGATCTTCTCTGGTCTTGATTCGTTCAAGGCTCTCACGCGTAACTTGAACTTCACAAAAACTTCCAAAAGATCCCCCAAGCCTTCCTTAAGAGGGTATTTATAGCCTTAGGTCCATATGAGAGTTTCGATCTAAATAGAATTTGTACTCATCAAGGATTCCAATCAAATATCTTAGTTTTGATTTAAATCTCTTGATTTAGAGCTCTGATTGGACTTAATTTGGGTATTTGGATAAGCCCAAATTTTAATCTTAACAAATTCAGGATTCTGGTTATTTACTCACGCGGAGCTAATCGCATCAAAATGCGGTGCTAAAAAACCAGAACGCAGAGCTATTGAATAGCTCCGCATTTTACTCAAACGAGAGGCTAAAATAGCCAAACGCGGAGCTACAGAGTTAGCTCTGCGTTCTGTTGTGGAAAATTCCATTTTACTTGGAAATTTTCACTGCGAACAGAATCCTCTCCAAAGTTTTCAAAATGGCTTGGAATTTAGCAAATTTTGAAATACTTTGGATCTTCAAATTGGAATGCGGAGTTAGAATACCAGTTATCTTCGCATTTTGTATATTTGTGCGGAGCTAATAGCTTCGCGTTTCAATGGGTAACTGCTCAGTAATTACTCCGATTCTCGCGCCGAATACCAAAGGGCGAGTTTTTTCATTTAAATAGTCTCTTCTTCCTTCATTCGAAGAATCCAAGAACCCAGAGCTCAGGCGACCAAGAATCTCTTGCTTTCGATCGATTTTCTGCTCATTTCTGTCGATTTTTTTTCAAGATTTCGAACCAAATGGCACCCAAGAGGAGCTCTTCTTCCCGTGCTTCTTCCCCACCGGCGGCAGGCGTTAGTAGCGGCAGCAGCGACTGAGGCAGCGGGCACAGCGGCGAACCAATTCATGCCGCGCCCATTGGAGGTAGAAATCTTAACTTTTGGACTTTTTAGAAGAATTTTGGGGTGATTTGGCTTGGTTTTGACCGACCAATCACTCTTTTCCCGGCGAGATCGCCGTTTTCCGGCCGTACGGCTTGGAGAAGAAGAAAGGCCTCTGTTTTTTTCTACGCGAAGCTATCGCGTTCTCGCGTTTGAAACGCGGGGCTATTTTGACTAGCTGTGACGTTTCATCGTGAGGTTATGAATTTTAGCTTCGCGTTCGTAAACGCGAGGCTATCTCGTTAACCTTGCGCAGAGTTATTTTTAACTTCGCGCGGTCTAATCTTTAGCCTCGCGCGGAGTTATATTTTAGTTTCGCGTGGTCTAACATTAGCCTCGCGCGGAGTTATATTTTAACTTCGCGTGGTCTAACTTGAGCCTCGCGCGGAGTTATATTTTAGCTTCGCGCGGTCTAACTTTAGCTCCGCATTTCTATGCTTAGAAGATTTTTCTGAATTTCTCGAATCTTTTTTCTAACTCTTGATTCTTCTTTTGCAGTGGGGTATTCGGTGGATGCTCTCCCTATAGGCACTATTTCGGATTTGCTGGGGGTGCGGACCTGACGGCCCAATTCCGTTTCACCACGGTTTTGGCTGCATACAAACCGGGCCTGAGGGAGCATAGGGAGAAGTTAGTCAGGTACCACCCTGCTACTGCACGGGAGATCATCACCGATGCAGTTTTTGAGGCCACCAACCGAGAAGTGTTGGAGAAGCCCGCATTCTTGTTCGGAGATGCAATGGGGCAATTAGACCAGATCCTCTTTGAAGAGTAGTGCATGTGGCTCTACCAGTCTGGCGACCTGCTGATTTTTCTACCCAGCATGGAACGCAGCTATCCACTGGTCTATCTTCAAAGGCTAGCCATGCACCGTGAATTAGAGTGGGGGCTGAGCCAAGTGTACGACGTGTCCCCACGGGCAAGTTGGGCACTCATGGAGCTTACCAAGATGGTCCCACAAGATGTATCACTGGGTTGCTTCCGGGAAGAATCACCAAGGAGCACCCAGTAGGGGAGATTCCTATTCGCGCACGAATTTTCCTCAGTGAGTTCATGACGCAAGGAGGCCAATACCCAGCCAATGAATTTAGGATGCCTAGCTGGGTTTATTCTTCTGGCAATATGTGGTGGGCCCGCCTACATGATAGACTCCCATGAACCGGTTCTTAAGGAGATTGGCTTATACAAAGCCATCAGAAATGTTCAATTTGGGATTCCCTAGAGCTCCTACTATTTCTTCAGTCTCTTGGTGATGTATAACTCTGAGACTGTCACTTTTTTCACACTAGTGGGTGAGCTGGGACTTGCTCTCCACGAGATGTTTGAGGTGTCCAGGTTATCCATGGGCGAAATCCCCTATAAAGAATACATCCCTACCGCCGAAGAGCTAAACATGCTGAAGGCGAGAGATGAGCGCATCTATGCCCCTTATTGGGAGATGATGTGCCATTACCGCATCTGCGCCGACATGGCAGGTGTGCGTAATCTAGGTATCGGTCATAAGAAGTGGGCCGATTACCTTTTTGCAAACCTGAACTCCAAAGAAAGTTCAGCAACAGTTTACGAATATGCTCCCGTTGACGTCAAGGAGATCGATCGCCGCGTCGTCAAGACTCGTGCCGTACTCTACACTGCTGAATTCAATGAAGGTGGATTCAACCCTGGCACCATCTTCAAGAGTTTCCACTACCAAGCTCAGTTTCCAGTATCCAATAGAGGTCTTATTGCTGGGTTCCTGATGCTGTAGTTAAAAAGATGCGTCGTGCCTTCATTGCCAAAAGAGGCGATTGCAATGAACGTCGTATACCCAGCAGTTCTACTTGCATACGGCCGACCTTTCGGACTCCTCACCATGGTGTGCAACTTACAGAGCGGACTATGAGCGCTCTGTAATGGTTTTATTCCCGCCGACAAGGGGAAAGGGAAAGGAAAAGGCAAGTCAAAGGAGACTGTCAAGGCGAAAACTCCAAACCCAAGGGTGGAGATGCCTTACACCTATTTAAGGCGTGGCTTGTCATGCACTGCCCCTCTTTGATGAGTGCGGCTGAGTATCGCTCCGGTGACAAGCCCTTGTGGAGTTATACGGGCGCTCCTCATGGAAGAGTCATTATATGTCTCAAATCCGAAAGACACTTCGCCAACACCAGAATTATGAAATCTTCCGGTGTTTTCCCGACTTCTCCGGTGGAGAATACGGGTCGAAATTCAAGAATATCTCGGGAACAAACAACTTCTCCGTCTTATCCTCAGGGGCATTATGGTGGCTTCTCAATATTCGATCCGGGCACTTGGTGTATCGTCAAGACACCATGTGTTATATTGAACCGTACATCCCGAGCCGCTTCGCTCGTTAGTTTGGGTACTCTCAGCTCTATGTGGGTAACCCAAACAAGAAGCTGGCCTACGAGGGGAATTTGTACGAAGGTGCCCGCGGCTGGTTCCACTTTGTGGCAGGTGGGACCGGGGCTGAATTCGTCTTGCCTCAGAAGTTGCCCGAACTGAGCATGACGCTGAGCTTCTGCACGTGGTACAGTGTCGCCAACGCTGACGTGTCCAACTTCTCCATCAACCGGAGTTGTTGCAAAGAGATAGAAACCTTTTACTCTAGCCGCAAGGGTGCTAAAAGAGTAAGGATAAAAGTAATGGACGAATTCCTTGGTGTGGCGGCCGACCCATCAGATGTTGGCGACTCTGATGACGATGATGATGATGGTGATGATGACGCTGATCTTAGAGGTGCTCCCTAACCCGTAGTCACTCGTTCCCGGAGTTTGACCGTCAAACGCCGCGGAGCCCTGAGAGAAGGGCCTGCCAAGAAGAAGAAGTTGGCCCCGGAAACTCTGGTAGTTCCCCAATAGGCAGCTGTCCAGTTTGTCACGGACCTGCTGACCTCAACTCTGCCATCTGGGTCGGCAGAGGAGAATATGCTCGGTGAAGCCCCTAACTGTCCTGATGCTCCGGCTCGCCTATCAACTGAAGACACTGGTGAGCATGCTGCAACGCAACCGTTAGGTGACGAAACGGGTGTGCTCTTGGATACGACGACGGCTCCTCCTTCAAGTCCAACGACAGGACTTGTATCCCCTGGTATGGTTCTTTCAGATTTTATACTCTATCTTCTGTTCATTTTTCTATATTTCATGTAACACTTTTTGTTTGCTTTCTGAGATACAGGTAGTCAACTCTACTCTCCTATGCACTCAACTACCAGGGTGGAGTCCGATGAGCTGGTCGACTACTCTGGCACCACCGGCTCGGTGGGTGGTCTTGGTAGTTCGGCGGAGGAGTTCGGCGTGGATTATTTAACACCAGCTCCTCGCTCTATTCCTACTTCAGCTCCTTCAATCGACGAACTCGGGAGTGATGATAGGATAGAGGTCGTCGTCGCGGCCACAGCAAGAGAGGTTCCCCTATCTCCGAGTCTGCCATCTCCAACACCAATGGTCTGCTCCGAAGAAACCTTTCCAGTGGTTGTTGGTGTGCTCTCTGCTCCTCAGCCAGCAATATTGACACCGTCGACAATAATGGCTGTTGAGACACCGGTGACTCCTTCCGCTTCAAGTCTTCTGCCATTAGGAAACAAAGAAAATTTGAAGTTCTCATTCGAAGTCACTTCTGCCGCAGGAGGAGCTTCGGGTGAAGACACTCCATCTATCCCTGCTGGTGGTGCTGCTCGAATGACCTGTACTAATGATACTTCTCCTCGGGTTCCCAGTTCTGCCAAGTCTATATTGGCTTTACTGGCCCCGCATGTTATGAATCTAGTACATGGACGGGCTTCTTCTCCAACAGAAGCCACTCCTCCCCCGACGACATTTTCCCTAGCGCTTCCTGCTTTAAATTTAGACACTGCTGATCCTCTTGAGGCGTTTTTCAATCACAGTGTCAACGATTTTATGCGGCTACTAAGGAGATGTATCGGGATGATCCTGGACGAAAGAGATTTCCTTAATCTTGGACGTCCAATGTTGTCCAGTTATTTGGATAATATTGAAAGGATTGGGGGTCGCGACTGAGCAGCTCCTTACCGGGCCCGCCTTGAAGCTTTAGAAGAGCAGGTGAACACGCTAAACACAGTTCGTCAAGCTGATGTGGAAGTGATCACTGAAATAGAGTTTGCGCGGCTATGGACAGAGTTAACAGCTCGTCAAGAGGAGTTGAGACGACAGAAGGAAGGATGGTCGCGGGAGTTAGCGGAGCTACAGGCCGGCCAGGAGTCGATTCTTAGGGGGCTGGAGATGGTGGACTTTGAGATTGAGGGGAGCCAGGCCGCCATCTTAAGAGCCCGAGAGACTATCTCTAAGGCCCAAGCTATTTTAGAAGCCAACGAGTCTCGTCTAGGGAATCTGTCAAAAGACGGAAAGAGTTGGTCTTTCAACAAGGACAGCTCGAACAAGAAGGCATAATAAGAAGCTGTGCTATTGAAGAATCTCGTCAGCAGTTGACCCAACAACTTGCAACAAATGACGATGATTTGCGTCGGCAAGCTCAACACTCCGTGGAGGAGACTCATCGTCGAGTTATTGATGAGACGACAAATAAGTTGAAGCTTTTGGGAGAACCATAACTCCCTTTTTATTTATTCATTATTCTTTGTAAAAGAACTCAACAATTATTTGAATTCTTTCATTTTTGTAACTTCATTCTTTTGATTTATGAATAAAGATAAATTTTTTTAATTCTTTTATCTGTTGGCTACAAAATTTGCTTGCACAACAAATAACTTGTCATCAAAATAGTTTTATCGTTTTGGTAAAACAATCTAAGGCTCATCTGCGTAACTTAGACTGTTAATACCGATCGGATCACAATTACAAACCACGGTAAAGTCCTTTGAACAGAGCTAGGATGATCGGGTAAGAATCATTAAACTTAGACAGAGGCGCCTAATTGCACATGTCTTAGTTTGGTAAAGAAGTTCAAGTGCTTATATGCGTAACTTGAACAGGTGGATACTAATCGGGTCACAATTACAAATCATGGTAAAGCCCTTTGAACAGAGCTAGGATGATCGGGTAAGGATCATTAACTTAGACAGAGGCGCCTAATTGCATATGCCTTAGTTTGAGGGAGGCAGTTCAAGTGCTCATATGCATAACTTGAACTGCACATGCCAAAATGATCGGGCCATGATCATCAGATTTCGGCAGAGGCGCCTAATTACACATGCCTAGAGTTTTGGCGGAGGCACTTAATTGCACACACCAAAATGATCGGGTCATGATCATTGATTTCAGCAGAGGTGCCTAATTGCACATGCTTAGTCCAAGTGCTCATATGCGTAACTTGAACTGTTGGATAGTTATACTTCCAGGGATATGAACCAGATATGATAGTCACTCTTATCACCATTCTGTTTCATTAAGCATAGTATTTTTTCAAAAATTTACTGTTGATCGGCATCATCATTCTATCGCCATTCTGGTTCATTAAGTGATAGGCTCCCCTAGAGTATACCGTCTCCACGATGAACGGTCCTTCCCACTTGGGTTCAAATTTACCCTTAGTCTTGTGGGTTAGAATCATTGGCCTTTTAATAGCCAAAACCAAGTCTCCTTGTTTAAAGGTCCTTGGTTTAACGTTCTTATTGAACGCTTGCGAGACTCGGGCTTGATACAACTCAATTTGCTATTGAGCCCGGAGACGTTTCTCATCCAACACTTCTAGTTCTCGCAATCTTAGTTGATGGCGTTCTTCTATCGTCATCTTTGTGGCTAAGGCCACTCTTAATGATGGTATCTGAACTTCAAGAGGCAAGACAGCCTCACTTCCATAAATCAAGGAGAACGGGGTAGTTTTTGTTGGGGTGTGGACAGTGGTGCGATAAGCCCACAAATACTCTCCCAGCTTTTCATCCCAGTCTCGTTTGTTGGAAGAGACGAACTTCCGAAGAAGTTTAGTAATAGTCTTATTAAAGGTCTCGGTTAATTCATTTGCCGCGGGATTGTATGGTGTTGAAGCAATATTCTTGATTCTGAACTTATTACAGAATATTGAGAACCCCTGACTGATGAACTACGGTCCATTGTCGTGAATAATTCTTCGAGGGATGCCAAAACGGTAAATGACAATGCTTAATGAACTTAATCACATCCGTCGTTTTCACCTCTCTCATGGGCACGGCTTCGGCCCACCTTGAAAAATAATCGGTTATTGCGAGAATAAACTGATGTTCTCTAGATGACGGGGGAGTTATTGACCCCACAATATCCATCCCCCATGCCTCAAATGGCCAACTAGCAACGGTATTGTGCAAGTATTTTGGGGTTGATGAATAAAATTGGCATGTACTTGACATTCATGGTACCGTTTTGCATACGCCATTGCCTCTGTAATTATCTTCGGCCAGTAGTATCCTAGCCTTCTTATGCGGTCTCCAAGTTTTGGACCGGGCTGGTGAGCTCCACATACTCCATCATGTGTTTCTCTCAGCACTTCATCTGCTTCTGACTTTGATATGCAGCGTAGCAGAAGACTATCACTTGACTTTCTATATAAAGTCTGAAGCGTATGATCATAATAAAATCTCGGGGCCTTCCTCCTTATCGAGGCGGCTTCCTTTGGATCCTCTGACAACATCCCATATAAGACATAATCCACAAACGGAAATCGCCAATCACGAGATTCCAAAGTTAAGCTTATTTGGCACACCTCTTTGGTTTGGAATACCGTATTCGGATGGAGGAGTTCTCTGCTACCAATAGTGATGCTTTTAGCCTCATCTGGCGGGATCACTAATGTTACAGCTAGTGCGACAAGAGCATCTGCGTAGACGTTCTCGCTTCGATATGTGGTAGATATAAAACTGTTCAAAATATCCTGCCAGTTCAACGGCTAGTTGATGATAGAGGATGAGGGGTTCATGTCTGACTTCGTACTCACCCGTCATTTGGTTGACGATGAGCTTATAGTCTCCATATGCCTCTAGACGGTTCACCCCCAATTGCAGAGCCATTCTTAAACCAATAATGAGCGCGTTGTATTTCGCCACATTGTTTGTACACGGTTCTGTTAATGAGTAACTGTTAGGCAGTATGTGTTTATGTGGGGGTATCAACAGAACCCCCACTCCAGCAGCCGATCGTCTGGCAGCACCATCAAAGAATATCTGCCATGATTGTTCTTTGGTAGTGGTGTTAATCTCTAACGCCTGTCTAGAGTTGGACCAAATTGGGTGGTCTGCCAGGAAATCGGCAATCGCTTGTCTCTTAATAGCTTTTTGAGGAACAAAGTGTATATTATATGGCGATAGCAATAATGCCCATTTCGCTAATCGGCCATTTAAGGATCCCGGTTTTGTCATCAGGATTTTTAAGGGATTAATCCGTGATATGACATGAATTGTTTGCCCTGAAAGATAGTGTCGCATTTTCTGAACAGCGAACACTAGGGCTAAACATTCTTTTTCAATCGGGGTATACCGATGTTTGGCCCCGATCATTGTCCTGCTTAAGTAATAAATGGCGTGTTCATGGCCGTGCTCATTATACTGAGCAAGTAACGCTCCTAACACATTATCCATGGCTCTTACATATATGAGGAATGGTTGCCCAGGGACCGGTGCCATAAGGACAGGAGGTTTGGTAAGGTATTCTTTGAGATCGTCAAACGCCTGTTGACATGCCTCATCCCATACAAAGGAAACCCCTTTTTTAATAAGTCTGGAGAATGGTTGGCATCGCCCTGATAGGTTGGAGATAAAGCGCCGAATATATGCCAGTTTTTCTTATAACCCCCTCAATTCTTTAAGATTGCGGGGAGGCGGCATTTCGTTGATCGCTTTTACTTTTTTAGGATCAAGGAAAATTCTTTCTGAGGTAACTATGAACCCAAGGAATTTCCCGCTGCGCACCCCCATGAAAGACTTGGCAGGGTTCATCTTCAAGTGGTGTTTTCGTATAAGATCGAAGACTGTTCTTAGGTTATGAAAATGATCTTTATTCTTGCTTTTGACCGCTAAGTCGTCCACATAACACTCTACCGTTTTACGGAGATGTTCTTTAAATATAATGCTCATCGCACGTTGGTAAGTGGCACCAGCGTTCTTTAGTCCGAAAGGCATTACTGTATAACAGTACACCCCCAGCGACGTTCTGAAAGCCGTGTGTTTTTCATTGTCTGGGTGCATTTTGATCTGATTGTAGCATGAGAAGCCATCCATAAAAGACATCCTCTCGTAACCTCAGGTGCTATAAATCATTACGTCGGTAATCGGGAGTGGGAATTCATCCTTAGGGCATGCAGCATTTAGATCCCGAAAATCGATGCATATCCGAATCTTGCCGTTTTTCTTACAAACTGGCACTATATTAACCACCTAATCAGGATGTTGCTCTTCACGGATGAATCCTAATTTTATAAATTTATTGACCTCAGCTACTATCGCCTCCATCAATTCCGGTCGAAAACGTCTTTGCTGTTGTTTAACTGGCTTGGCGTCTTCTTTAATATTTAGCCGGTGTGTGGCAATATGAGGATCAAGATCAGGCATGTCTTCATAGCTCCATGCGAACATATCTATATACTCCTTTATGAGGGATATAAGTTCCTCCTTTTCCAAGCGAGTTAGCGTGTCGCTTATAAAAATGGGTTTCGAATTCTCCTCCGTCCCCATATTAACTTGTACTAGTTTATCCTCTGTAGGCAGGTCACGCTGTTCAAAGCGGACATCCCAAAGAGTGTCCATGTGTTTAGCCCAGGAATCATCTTGAACATCAATTGGTTTCTCGTCGCTTTCCGGTGCGGCTGAAACTATGTTTACTGTTAGAGATTGAAACCAGGCGTCGGTACTTAGATCCGAATCATAGTCAAGTGGATGTAAGTCCTTATTGGCCGAAGAGCTTTCTTCGTGTTTGTGTGGTGATGAGGGAGGAGTAGATATATAGCCCAACCCCCTTCTAGTTTTCTGATAATAGTCCGGGCTCTTCCCTCTTGGTCTAAACGAGGGTATGAGATTTCGTCGTCCTTTTCCAAAGTTCAATCCCGATTTTTGGGTAAAATTATAACCTATCTTTTCCATCATTTGTCGGGATTTCTGTTCATATAAGTGAAATTGAGGTGACATTTGTTCATCACTTTCACTACTTTGCCTTTGGTTAGGCGACGTGAGCACTTTGCCGAAGACAATTGGTTTATGCGATACATGTCACGGCGGTACTTCAAAGAAGTAATCTCGTCCTTTTGTTATTTTAGATCGAGAGATGAGAGACGACTTTATTAGCAAATGATACGCCGCCAAAACTTCAAGTTCGGACAGGTCATCTGCCTCGGCAGATGTACAGGACGGCTCAGACTCAGTAGTTACAATAGGCTCGCAGACTAATTTTATATTTTCATTAATAATCCACAAATCATCTGCTACATTGGCTACATTATTATCAAAATTCATTTTAATATTTATACGAGGGTTAATTTCGTAATCACCCCCGTTATCCTCTTCCAGAGATTCGTACTCAGTATCGGCCTCGTTGCCGCTATCTTCGGGTTCTTGGGGCTTTTTGCAGTTATTACTAGAGACTTCGTGGGCTGGCTTGTAGAGCATAGCATCCGTGAAGTAGTTCTCTAATCCTTTGAATGGTTGCTTATCTGCAACTAATGTCCGGACTTTTCCTTGATCATCGCAGTATTTCATGCACTGGTGGAGAGTTGACGGGACATCATATAGGCATGTATCCATGGTCGCCCCAGTAAAATGTTATAAGACGTATCTGCGTCTATAACATAGCATGTAACCTCCGTTCTTAAATCTCCGATCTGACACCGAAGTCGGATTTTGCCAAGAGGACGCTGTCGTTAGCGTTAAAACCGTATATAGTAGTATTTGTCGGTGTCAAACGATGAGGAGATATTCCCAATAGCTGCATCAATCTTCTGGGAATAACGCTTAATGCAGATCCCGAATCGATTTGAATACGGTCCATCTTTGTGGATCCGACATATCCGGTAAAATATAAAGGCTTATTATGCTTTATATTCCTTACCTGCATATCCTCTGGAGAGAAAATAATTCGTGGGACCTGCCTCCTTACTTGATGACAGCGGGGGCAAGAGTCCTGTTCTTCATCGGCCGGCGCGACAATTTTAGCTAAGAATGACTCAGAGTCTGCTAAGGCCTCTCTTAACGCCTCACGAGTCAATTTCGGCAATCGTAATAACTCGTAAAGCGTGACTCGAGCTGAAATATTTGCCAGCTGAGCTATTATATCAAACTTAAATGTAGCCTCCTTAGATTCCTTGTCTCTAGAATTCTTCTGGAAACGAAGTCCTTTTTGTTTTGCAGGCTTCGCGAGTTCCTCGTATATATTCTTTGGGTCTACTCTGGTGTAGTCCTTGAGATATGTTTTACCAGATCGAGTGCCGGAAGGGCCCGCCCCATCCTGATGAGTGGCCATAGTTTCGGGCTCCTCTTCAGAGTTTGTAAATGCCCTTGCAATTATGTATTCATCTTTTATTTTCGCGGAAATAGTATTGCTAGTCCGCTTTTTCCTTTGACCCCCCGCGGCAGTCCACTGTTCATCCTGTAGTAAATCAGGGTGGACCCACGTGACTTGCCCTCTTTGAGTTGTTACGGAGATAAGTCCTTTCTGGGCCTTTTTATGTGGGTCCTGGTTTTTCACGACCAACTTTCCCTCTGGTATTGGGGTCACTCCCGCGGGGAACTCATGGGTTCCGACCACTAGGGTTGCCATATTGGCAGTGACCTTCTTTTGCTCCTCTTTTAATGTTAGGACTTCAGTTTCTATCAATGCTTGGATCCTGTTCTTTAGAGGGTAACAATCCTTGGTACGGTGTCCAACATTCCAGTTGTAGAGAAAATAATTAGGATCGTTGGTTTTACCGGCGTCCTCCGGTTTCCTATTTTCCGGAAGTTTCAACATTCCCTTTCTAAGAAGCAGGTGGAAGAGTGTAGACGTCTGTTCCGCTTTAAAGGTGTATGTCCTTTCTTGCTGGGGCCTATTTTGTCTCGTGCCTTTTTGATTTTGGGGCTTTGGGCTCGGAGGATTTGTCTTCTGTGGAGCGGCCTTTGACGCCATTACCGCTTTACCTTTATTCTTATTATTGTTTTGCGTATACAGCCTATTATTTCCATTATTCCTTGGTCCACGAGATTCTTCAACTCTGCGGATCAAGTCTTCGGCGTGCTCTCCTTATTTGAGCAAATCCTTCCAAGTCCTAGACTCTACGGCTCTTATCTTTAAGAGCACGTTGGTCTTGAGATTATGCCGACATGTCTCCACCAGAGTTTCCTGGACCATTCCGTATTTGCAATGCACGGACTTCTCCCGGAACCTTTCTATAAAATCTTTTACCGTTTCTTGTTCTCCTTGTTTAGTTGCAAGGAGGGAATGAACCGAAATTTCGATATCATTCTCAAAGAAACGTGCGAGAAATTGCTTCTCAACATCAAACCATGTGCTAATAGTTCCTGGGGGCAACTGCATAAACCAAATGAAGGCAGGCCCTCGCAAGGTACTTGCAAATATCTTGGTCATTACTGGGTCATTGCCCATTAAATGTCCTGTCTGAGACAAAAAGTAATAAATATGTTGACTGGGAGACCCTTTCTCATCATATGACTCCAATTTGAACGGTTTATATTTCTGAGGGTATGGTGCCATATCCCATTCAGGCAGATATGGTCTTGAGACCCCTGATTCTTTTAACTCCTTGTGCATTAACGCCTCGAGTTGGTTTTGTAACTTCTCAATTTTCTCTTCATAAAGGTCATGAAAATAATATTTATCCTCGTCCTCATGTATCGAGTGGGCTTTTTCTTCTTTATCCTCCTCGTTCAGTTTGTTGAACGAGGTTTTTTTTTCCTTCTTAGCGTTATCCTCGACAATTTTCTGAGTATTTTCGACCACTTTTGAGAGCATCATTTTAAGATCCTCAATTGTCTTTTGGTGTTCCCGAATCATCTGTTCTTGGGTCTCAAATCTTTGGTCGATGTCGTCAGATTTGTCCATTATATGTGATGCTGACTTCTGCAATTTAGACGATGTCGAAGAACGAGGAGAGGCTATGGCCGAATTATCACTATCGTCGTAAGAACCTTTCACGAGTTTTTTATAGTTTCAGGCCGGGATAGCGACTAATTTAAGTCGGGTAAAGTGATGAGGTTCTTCATCACTTGATTCTGAATCATCATTTCTTTCTATGATTTTCTTACCCTTGCCAACCATATTAGAAGTCACAATTCTCCATTCTTTTCGGGGAGTAGCTTTTGTTTTCTTAGCAGGGTTTTTGTCCGACTCAGTTAATTGGTCGAACACCGATACCCTGTTCTTGCTGCAGCAACAATTATCTACTACAGCGGATACTGCTGTTATAAACTGCTGGCAATAAAAAGTAGGTTCAGATTGAACTTGCTCTATACTTCTCTTCTTGGTTAAATACTCCCTGAGGTCGGTGACTTTAGACATGGAGTTGTGGGGCCCATTCAGCTGTTGAGAGGGTCCAGGAACCCACTTAAGCTTCTTGAGATTACTGGAGTCCAGTTCTGATCCACTAGTGTGATGATCAACCCTGATTTTGTATTCGGGTTGATTTACGCGGAGCTGAGAAATAGCTTCGCGTTTTGACACGCGGGGGTGAGAAATAGTCTCGCGTTTGGATACGCTAGCCTCACATTTGGATACGCTAGCCTCGCGTTTTACACTGGCTTGACGTCTTTGCAGAAGTTTATCTTCTGGAATTTTAGCCCCGCGTGGAAGAAAATTCTTATATGCTGGCTTACTCTTGCGATTAACACAAGTCATAATTTCGCGTTTAGCGCGATTTTTGCGATTAACGCAAATTTGCCAATCACCTTCGCGATTTACGCGGAGCTGAGGAGTCTTGCGATTATCGCAAGTTGTACTGGCTTCGCGTTTATCGCTAAGCTCAGTATTAGCCTCGCGTGGAGAATCACACACTTGCTCCAAGGAAACTTTATTCTCGCGATTAACACGAGTGTTAGAAATCTTGCGTTTATCGCAAGTTGTACTGGTTTCACGTTTATCGCTAAGCTCAGTAGTAGCCTCACATGGAAAATCACACGTTGGCTCTAAGGAAATTTTATCCTCGCGATACACGCGAGTGTTAGAAATCTTGCGTTTATCGCAAGTCTTAGCTTCGCGTTTATCGCGATATTGGCTGGTCTTGCGGATTCACGTGAGCCAGTTTGCAAGGGACCATAGCCTCGCGTTTTGTGAAGTTAGCCTCGCGTTCAATGCGGGCTTTGAGGGCCTTTCGCCTAACTCTCCGATTTCTATTTCGTAGTTGGGTTATGGTCAATCCAGTTCTCGAACTTTCTTCGGCAGTAAAGAGGCCATCCTCTGCTAGGTTTTCTTGTCCAAACAACGGTTCTATGACCGCGGTCTCCAAGGGTCTCAGTTTATCGGTGGATATCCGATTACCCGATCCTCGGGTATTGGAGCGCACACGACGATAGCGTTGCGTTTCAGTCAGGTTACCTGATTCAGAGGAAAGATACTCGTACTTCTGCTGGTCGATCTCTACGACCAGCATGTTCACGTCGGATCCGATCCTCTCAACGTCAGATTGCGCCACGATCTCTTCTTTGGTGAAAGAGATGTCTCCCACTGTGGTCGCCAGTTTGTTCGCAGCAGAAATTCGTTGCTTTCCTTCCATTGAAATAACTTGATTTACAACGAAAGAGAATAAGAAAAAGAACAAACGAGAGGATTTATAATCTATCGCTCTCTTTTACAATAATATGTGGGATCTATGTGGCGATGAGATCTAACTAGTAGTTCGTTTGGACGATCCGACGACGATGATTTTCTTGCTCTTGATGAAGATGTCGGCCACTTTGGAAGATCTTCTCTGGTCTTGATTCATTCAAAGCTCTCATGCATAACTTGAACTTCACAAAAACTTCCAAAAGATCCCCCAAGGCTTCCTCAAGAGGGTATTTATAGCCTTAGGTCCGTATGAGAGTTTCTATCTAAATAGAATTTGTACTCATCAAGGATTCCAATCAAATATTTTAGTTTTGATTTAAATCTCTTGATTTAGAGTTCTGATTGGACTTAATTTGGGTATTTGAATAAGCCCAAATTTTAATCTTAACAAATTCAAGATTTTGGTTATCTGCTCACGCGGAGCTAATCGCATAAAAACGCAGAGCTAAAAAACCAGAATGCGGAGCTATTGAATAGCTCCGCGTTTTACTCAAACGCGAGGCTAAAATAGCCAAACGCGGAGCTATAGAGTTAGCTCCGCGTTCTGTTGTGGAAAATCCTATTTTACTTGGAAATTTTCATTGTCAACACATTTCAGACTACTTTTATTAACCTTATAATATATATTGACTAACAATTAGTAAACAAATATACACAATAAATTCTCTAAATATGATCTTTTAAACTTTTGCTCCATCTCAAACATATATTCCTTTTATTTCTTAAAACAAACACAATGTCATCTTCGATAAGTTTATACCACTTTTGAATTTTTTTCGTTTTGTTCCACATCCTCATCATCGATGAGCGTATACCCCCTTTATATGATGGTGACTTTCACCCTTATGAGTACATAAAGTTGTTTCATTTGTTAACACATTTTACGCTTAATATGGTAGTCGCCTTCTATAACTTGGAAAATAATACACAATTCAATTTTTCTTCAGCTTCACTGGGGGGGGGGGGGGGGGGACAACTTATTTTTGTCAAATTATCACATATACACATAGTTAAACTTAAACACCTTTATAGTCAACACAATAAACAATCCAAAATAGAATTACTTTTAATCACATCAAGGATCAAATTCAAATTCACCCTTTGATGCTAATAATAAAAAAATATACTAAAGGTGTCATACATATAACCATAGGATAAATGTACATAATTATGTCAATATTCTATGATATGAGATACGTATTTTATGAACGATACAATATGCAAGAAAATCGATACATATTTTATTTGTGATACTATTGAGTTAAGTATCTTACGATAACGTAAGCATATTCTACAATATGCGATACTCATCTTACAGTATGTAATATATTACGATATACTGAATTGACTAATAAATAGATTCAAACTCATTAGAATGACCTTTTTAAGTTAAATATGGAATATAAATTCCGAACAAATATAAACATTTAACAACAAAAAATATCAAAATTTATGATACTTACTTGATAAAGATATTTAAACATATCATCAGCGAAGGTATATTATTTATTTATAGTCAATGTAAAATTTTAATTATTAATTCTCAATTCAATTATCTAATGAGCTTATTATTATACACTAAAATCTCAAATGAAGGAAGAATTCACATAGATTTGAGAAATGAAGATAAAGAAATTAAAATAAAAGTTTTGAAGAATAATGATAGTGATATATTTATGAGGAATGATTAAATGATGTTATATTACTTGTTTTGAATCTTTTTGGAGGGATAAAGAACTTATGCTCAATATTTTGGTTTTTGTGAATATAGCATACAATCAAAACTAAGGCAACAAAAAAGTGACATGATCTAATTTGACTTTGTATATAAAATTCAATTATGAATGGATGATGAAAAATAAGAACGTTGCATAGTGAAAGGTGTTAATTGAATAAATTTCAATACATGTTTAAGTTGAAGTAAAAACAATGGATCTACTTGAAAGAAAAAGAAGAGAAGATGTAATGGTAAATATTTTATCAATTATTTATCCATGTATTTAGTTTCTAATAGATTATTTTATAACTACTGATAGGATCTCTTAAATGCAATTGTAAATAATAAATGAGAAAAAAGAATGAAAAATTAGAATATGCTAAAAGAGTTTGTGTGGAGTAAAATAGGCGAACATGAAAAAAAAATGAATACATTTTTCAACTTCTAGTAAATTTCGCAATATATTTGTTAATGTAGTATAATTTTGATTAATGACCACGTAGACATTTGAATATTAGTTACCTATCTATATATAGCTATTGACTTATATTTAACATATTACTAGATTTAGTATTTGTCATTATTTATTTACTTATACCTTAAATTTTCTTATATATTTGTTATATTAGATATTGTTATTTACTTATTATTTATCTATTATACATTAATCAATGATCTTGCGATATACGATTAAAGATGAGAATAGGCGAGTTCATGGGCTAATTTTTAATTTACGCTATTCAAAATTTTGAATAGAAAAATGAAAATTTCATTTTTAATTCAAAATTTTGAATAGGGCGGGCCAAAAAGTAATCCATGGATGTGCTCATTGTCGTCCCTATATACAATATGATATGCGATACGATACATAGGATAACAATACACTACATATCCCAATTTGACGACTTTGTAAAAGTAGGCATTTAAGCTCAAGTTTTAGGCCGTTGGGTCTATATGATTACTCAATAATGTTAACCACTACAGTACTCCTAAGATATTGTAATTTAAGTTTCTCTGTCCAAATATATTTTGTTTTCACAATTTTAGGGATTGAGGATAATCATGCAATTTAAACTTTTCTATACAAATCATTTTTGTTTTCACAACTTTGGGGATTGTGGATATAAAATATCAAAACAAGTAGGTCGAGTGTGTCTTAATCTCCCACAGTGATGATATGTCAGAAAATTTTTATGTAAGCCTTAGGATGGTGACTATGTTTGGCAGTTGTATGCTTAGGTGTTAATGATCTCACTTTCTGTGGTGTAGATACACTTACCTTTGAGCATGACAAATGAGCACCTGGAGCAACGGTGGACGGTAGATTTAATCTGTGATTCCTGTCGAACATATCCAAGTCCTTGGTGCTTATGGCCCAGCAATTATGCTCCTAATATTTCATCTAGGAGCATACATTAAAGTGACCAGTTAGATGTTTTCATTTTACTCTTAAATTGACTTGCATTCTTTGATTTAGCATTGGAATCTTGGACATCTTTAAACTTTTGGAGAATAGTGTTCATCTTAACTTTTTCATGACATCCTCAAAGAAAGCAATAGTAGTTATGGAATTCAATTTGTAGACTTCAAGCTTCTCATTCCTTTTTACTTCCAAAGCCAATTTTAGGTCTACTTCTACTAGTTTCTTCATCAAAAACTCAATCTTCTTTGTGACCTTCATATTCTGTTTCTTCAATATTAGAAATACCTCAAATGGCTTGTATGCATCCTGGATGTTTTCATTCTCATTCGAATTATAACATTCGTCTTCGGTGCTGGATTTTATGAAATAGTCTCACAAGAAGAGTCAATGGAGACAATAAAAATAGTAAAAACAATAAAATTAGTTGATTCGTCATTGATTTTCAATGTCAGAATCATCATAATCATCCCTTGTAGCTTGTGTGGCGTTTTCTTTTTTCTTTTTTTGATGAGCAGACTCTTGAGCCATATGACTAAATCCATGATGCATAACATTATATACCACTCGGTTTCTTATTCATGATCTTTTTTTTCCTTTTTCCTCTCAAATTTATTTTCTAGAGAATTTGAAGGGGATGATTTCTTTCCAAAAGATATATAGAGTTATTTGGAAATTTTTTCTTAAAGAAATGTTTCTTATATTTTTTAACAAAATTTTCAACCATCTCAAGATCAAACTTACTTTTACTCTTGGAATCATTGTCATAGTCACAACTCTCATGTTTCATAATTAAAGCTAGCTTTCATATTTCTTATGATAATTTGCCTCATAGGTCTGCAAGTTTCCAACTAATTTATCGACTTTCAAATTGTCAACATTTTTACTTTGGAATCTATCAGACAAGGAGCTAAGAATCTTTCTAACTACTCTCGAATTAGACATCCTTTCATCCAAATTGAAAGAAGTATTTTCATCTATTCATTCAATTTACCATAGAAATCTTCAAATGTCTCATCATCATTCATAGTTAAATTTTTAAAGTCTTTAGTTAGCTTTTGGAGTTTTGACACTTTAACAAC
The DNA here is from genome assembly GCA_036321105.1 of Dracaena cambodiana. Classification (NCBI taxonomy): domain Eukaryota; kingdom Viridiplantae; phylum Streptophyta; class Magnoliopsida; order Asparagales; family Asparagaceae; genus Dracaena; species Dracaena cambodiana. Next base: position 25,640,423 of record JAYEPQ010000008.1, on the reverse strand, counting down.
ACTTGTACCCTCAAGTATAGTTTTAAGAATATCCCGTCTCTTTTGCGTTCTCACATGTACCAATGTGTCTAAACTCACTATAACTAATCCCATCGAAAATAGCATATAAAGCTTTAAAGTTTCATTAGGCTAACTCTTGTTTCTTAGTTGAATAGTCTTTTCCAGGTTTTAATTTTTTGCCTTCACCCATAGGGATTCCCAACCATTAGAAATAGATGCCCAAACTTTTATCCCTAATGACAATAAATACTCTCGTCTTTGCTTTCTAGTAAGAATAATTATATCCTTGAAGTACGGGTGACCTATTGATGGACTGATCCTCTTTAAGAATATCCATATAAATCAATAGAAGATCATATTCTAAAATAATTGATCCACTTGATGCTAATTGAAAAAGCAAGCCCAACCAGAGTTGACACGCAATCCCAAATAATTCGATGAATAACAAAATAGTAATCAACCAATCACGCAATCAAAACAATAAATAATCTCAAATAGTCAACCAAGATGAATTAGAGATTCAATTTGGAAAACCCAAACTAGGTGAAAAACCACAAATGAACTACATTATAAATTTTGGCTAATTACAAGCACTTGTCCCACAATTGATAGACCACTATAGTTGCTCGTAATGAATTTGATATAATCTCATAGAATCTCTCATCAGATTGCTTGCTTTAGACATTTTTTTGGTCACAGTCAACTTTGAATAGTATGGCATATTTATAGAGTTTCTCCACTTCCTAAATAAACCCTAAATCTTCCTTTTAATCTAATCCATCCTCAATTCCATGGACCAATAGAAATTAGTTTCCATGTAAGTTACTCCAAAATTTGAGTATAAAACAAATTTAAAATCCCACATCCACACGTATCAGTCGCCCCACCATTGATGGGGCTAGGAACGACTTGTAGCAAAGGCGGGTCGCAGGTTGGATCCCCACCAATGGCGGATGTGCATGCTTGACCATTTCAGCCTTGTAGTGCTTTAGTAAATTGGTTATAACTTTTGGTCAGAAGTTCGATTGAGGTGATTCGAGTGCCAGTAGAAAGCAAATCTCTACAACTTCTTATTGCAGAAATTTTTATGTTTTGTCTGCATCAGGGTCGAATCTGGGCTTGAAGTTGATATTGTTGCATAGGGTTTTTTTCTCCATAATTTTTGACATGATTTGCCATAAGAACTAGAGTAGGATCCAAAATCCTAACAGTAACTAATTGAAAACATTATATATTAACAATATACATGTTTATAAATTATAATATTACCATATTACGAATATGACTTGTATGTATCACATATGTCGAAGATATACACAGATCTCTTGAGCTTAATCAAGCGGACATGAGCCAGCGGGACTAGCTCCGTTTCAGCCCGTTTATAAATTCGAGCATGATTTTAGGCACAAGCACGGCTCCTTTATCAATCAAGTTATTCATAATTGAGCTAGATAAGTTAAATATGAAGAGTTCACACGCAAAGTGCTAGTGATGGAGATCAAATTTGATTTGGAAATAGATTAGATTTGATTAGATTTGGATCTTATTAGAATTTTGATTTTATTAGGATTTTGAATTCTATTAGGATTTTGTTTGTTAGAGTTTTTCTATATATATGGGTTTTGTATGAAGTATTAAAAAGAGATGAATGATATTTGAAAATTTCTTGAGAAATTTCTAGCGTGGATTTCGTTTGAGCAAATATTTTCTCTTGGATTCGTGGAGAGTAAGTGTGGATTCGCTTGGGTGGATTCCCGAACCCTGTAAGTTCTTCCCCAATCTATCTATTTTCCCCAATTCATCCCAAAAACCCTAATTTTCAAAACCCTAACCCTAAATTCGCCTCCGTCCTGCGTCAGCTAGTCGTTCTGATATTTCATTTATTATTATTTAATTCTGAAATAAAACTTATTTATTTCTAAATTGGTATATCTAAGTCTCTAAAAAAGGCATCAATATGCTAAGATTGGATATGCCCTATTATTTTCACTATTTGTACGGAATTTACTTAGACATTTTGTAAGGTCAACATCTTGTTTTATTCCTTATTTTCATTTTAAATTGTCACTTTCATTTCTTTGTTCTGAATTCCGGAAAAAAAAAAAACGCATCTTAAAAGGTACATAACATGTTTACTATAAAGCTGAAACATCATTGTGGGTCCCCCTTGCAGTAATTTCTTTAGCATGATGAAACACGTGGGCAGAAACTCAAGTTGTCCTGTCATATATGGAAATTGATAAGGGAAATCGTGACAGATTTGAAAATTAGAACATCCTTCATTTCTCATTATTGTTTCTTACTATTCAGTGGATTCTATATTGCTATTTGAACATCTGTTTACTGATTTAGTTGGCTGATTTAACTTTTCCCTTCAAATAATTAGAACTTCAGCTCACCCTATTCATGTGTCTTATATCTATGTATTCTCTGCAGTAGTTATATTATATGTGGTGAAAAATTAGTATATCTTTAGACCCTCCTCACTCTGCTGTAGTTCTGCAAACACATTGGTGATCCTATTTGAACATATTCTTACTGGTTTTATTTGATGAGCTGACTTTTAACTTTTAAAATTGACCTTGCTCGCCCTCTTCATGCTTATAATGTCCATGCATTAGCTTAGATAGCAGTAAAAGAAAGTTTTTATACCTCCTTACTCTGCTGTAGTTCTGGAACACGCCCTTTCAACTACCAGCTTTAGCAATCCTAGATGTTTTCCATCAGAACCTTTATCCAAATATTTGTGATCACCTGGAATTAATCCTTTCTCTGTTTTTGGCTATCCCTCTGTTAGAAACGACTATCATTAATTGTCACAGCTTGTTCATTTAGGTCTAACCTCGATACTTGTTGCTCCATTACTAACTACCTTATCATGTATAGCAAGTACTTTTTGGATTCTCTCTTTCATTTTATCCTCAATTAAACCTACCTCTGAATTCTCAAGGTTGTGTATCCTATCGTACTATTTTCAACTACAAGTTTTTTGACAACATTTCTTGTTTGCTTAAAATTTTGTCTAATAAGCATATCTCCTCTAACGGACATTTCACTAGGTCATCCCTGAAATTATATGGGTATCTAGTATCGCATATAGTATTTCAAAATAGCCGCTCAACTTTGATTTGTGAACAACTAACACCTCAATTTAACCAAAATGATAAATAACTGATCTTCACTAGCTAATATAGTTGCTTCTAGCTTTGTTGACAACAATTGCCAAGTTGTACGCTACATCCTCATTTCTTCTCTTAGTTTCTTAAGGAAAAAATGAAGGAAAAATATTTTTATTGAATTCTGCATATAATGGCATGATGATGAATTCTTGACAATTATATCATATGCTAGATTACACACTTCAATCTTGTTGACTTTTAAATCGTACTTGTCATATCCTTGCCAATCTTGTGAATAGACAATTTTAATTTTTTCATAATTTGATTTTCCATAGGCAGTTAAATCTTTTCCAGAAATTCATAGATCTTTTATGAGTCCCTTGTTTGTCTGTATAATTGTATTACTTGAGGTGCTTAATATCCTCTCGGGGATTACTTGAGGTGTCGTTACTATTATCTTCTTCAGCTTCAATTTACTTGTTATTCTGTTCCCTAAAAGTCATACAGAATATGGATATGCTGATGTTTTTATCATTTTTAATCCTTACTCGCATCGTATAAACTCCTTTGCCCCTGTCCTTACTCTCCTCACATTAGCTTAATGGGTTCCTTCAGCTTCCCACAATCTACATCACATACAGGAGGTATCTAGTTGGCATTGTATTACATAGGCTTCTATATCATGTATAATCAGTATAGACGAATTCATGCTTATAACTATATCTGTTACGGATACCCAGCCACGTTTAAAGCATATATCTAATCCTCTATCCCTCTACATGGTCGCATATAATGCCCGACACTGTGAGAGGGCGTGTAAGAGTGACTTTGTCTAGCTAAATGATCCTCATTTTTTCTTGTTCTCATGTCTGTTGATTTCCGTATCTGCACAGGTTCCATCGGCTGCATGAATTTGACCAGGGGAAACGAAGCTGCCGCAGACGCCTTGCAGGCCACAATGAGCGCCGCAGGAAGCCACCTCCTGGTCCACTGTCACCGCGATTTGGAAGACTGTCATCCTCCTCCTGTGGTTAAGATTCCTGTTTATCTGAAAGCTTTACCATTTCGATTCCTTTTATTACCATCCGTTCTCTAAGAGTGTATTGATTGTGTTGCCAGAAGAAGGCAGCAGATTCAGAAGCTTTCTTATGGACTTCAGCTACCCGAGGACTCAGTTTCCGTCAAGGGAACTCTGGCCTACTGTGAGGTCCATTGATCATGCGGCTAGTGGCGGTCAGTGGCAGGGAGGCTCTGATGCACCTCGCGGTGCAGTTGCGACTCATCCATACATCCAACCTGCAAGTCACTACTGTTCTGAGCTTCCACCGAGTGAATGTCTTGCTGGAGTCTCCGACTCCAGCTGTGCTCTCTCTCTTCTGTCAAGTCAGCCTTGGGGCACTACTGTTGCCCCCAGAGGCCGAGCTCCAAACATCCCTGCTAGCAGTGGCCTCAATGGTCCGCTAATGGGCCAACAGATGGTCGTTACAAGCACTTGCGCGGCCCATCCTTGGGGTTTCAAGAACCATGGAGCCGGTAGTAGCAATCAGGAGATCCTGCACGGTGTGGGACTAGGTCACTATGATGATGATGATGATGGGAACGGTCGATTCTCAAGGGAGCTCGAGTTAGCTCTCGAAGGGAACGGGCACTGCCCGGACCATGGTCCGGTTAGGGCCTATGATCACTCTGGCCATGGCATGCACTGGTCCCTCTAGATGATCTCTCTGGCAATGTCATGCACTACTATGTTTATCTTGTGGATTTCTCACCCCTCAGTAGAAGGTGGTTTGTCTCCTTTCCGAGGAGTACTTTTGCTATCTATCATATTTAACTCGAACGTGAATTTTACCTATGTGTGGCTTGTACTGTACTCGCAAGTGCTATCTTAGAACACCTCTATGGTGGCTTATGTTGTCTAGGTGATATCTTAGAACAGCTCCATGCTGTCTATCGATAGCTGAACATATTTCTACGTAGTGGCTTGTATTGTCTTAAATGTTAATCTTAGAACTGTTCTGTGTTGTCTATCAATGTCAGTGTTGATTATGTTGCATGCCGTTACTGTTCTGAGTATGAGATTTCTTTATATCAAAGGTGAAGAGTGTTCCTAGCTAGGAAGTTCAACGCAGTTAGCCTAAAATATTCGATTCGAACCATTATACACTGATTGTCATGTTAATAATATATGCAGTGTATAAAAATGTATGTGATGCAGACATACTTCCGGGACATTGCTTCTATTACTAAATAATTGATTATTGTGGCCAAAAAGTAAATAAAAGTGCATGCTATATTATTTTAGGATATAGAGATCACGATGATGAATTTGTCAAGATCATGAGGATTTAGTTAATGGGAAGTCAACTTTTAGGTCTCACTTGCACCCTAGGACTCTCGAAACTTATGTTATATATTTTTGATGATGAATTTGTCAAGATCATGAGGATTTAGTTAATGGGAAGTCAACTTTTAGGTCTCACTTGCACCCTAGGACTCTCGAAACTTATATTATATATTTTTGTGAACAAAATTTTAATGCAGTCACTTTCTTATGGAAGGAAGGAAGTTCCCTGTTAAAGATGATATTGTATTGCTGCGCTAACATTCTATCAATCTGTGTTTCAAGCTTGCGCACGATATAACCATTTTGAATTCCGCAGTTATTTCTGCGATCTCTTTTTCAAACTGGCTTACTAACACCAGATATCACTGGGGACTATGTTCAGATTATGTGCCCTCTGCCAATCTGAACTATAGGCTTTCTAGCCGAGTTCATTGCACAAGGGAAATTTGCAGATTAATATCATGAAACTTGCGTCGACTTTACACACAAATATCCTGCAGTTGCTCACATTTCTACGCTGTGTGCACCGAAATAGGCTATTTGGTAGTTTACGTTTGGATTCGATAGATTAGAGAATAGCATTCAAACATGGGCTCATCACTCACTGGAACTACTTTTTGAGTAATGGATTATTTGAGAAGGGAATCAATCAAGAGATCTTCATGGGTATGAGAATAAATGAGAGAACAAAACCCATAAAGAGAAAATAGAAATTAAGAATGAGATATTTGACTAGCTATTTTACCATAATGAGATAATTTTTATTTACGTTAGTTACATTCAGGTAACTTCCGAGTTTTCTTTTGTGTATCTTTTGATTTTTCTTTTAAGGTTAGACGATTCAGGTCAAGTGATAGAGATTAGATTAGTTTTTAATTAGATTTGATTATATTAGATTAGAGCTTTGGTTAGATTTTAAAAGATTTATTATTATTTTGTTGCATTAGGATTTTCTATATATATGGTTTGTAAAACGCTAATTTGATATAGAGTGAAATATGATTTTCTTTTGAGGGCATGTAATTTGCTTTATCAAATCTTTTTTTGAGTGATTCGTCAGAAAGTGGGCGTGTGATTCGCCTGGACATGAGGTCCAAATCCTAAGTTCTTCCCCAATCTCTCCACCACAAATCCTAAATCGCTTCTGTCCTGTGTCAAATTGGTATCAGAGCTCAAGATCCATATTTTCAGGTATCATATTCTAAATCCATCTTCTTCTTCTTTTTTTTAAATTTTTTTTTTAGATTTGAGAGAAAAAATCAGAAAAAAACTGACAAAAAAAAAAAAAAAAATCTGACAGTAGATCAAATCCAAAAAAAAAGAGCAAAAATATATTAGATTAAAAAGAGAGAAAAAAGCAGAACAGAAAAGAGAAGCAGCAGAAAAAAAATCCCAAAAAATCTCCCGACCTCCTCTTTCTTCTTCTCCGCCCGGCCCCACAAGCAGCAACAGCAGTAGCAGCAACAAGCGGCAGCAGCAGCACCCACAACAATAGCTATAAAAACAATAGCCGCAACAACAATCCACGAGTCCAGTGAGTTCCTTTTTTTACAGCTAACAGTTCATCTTTTTAGGTTTGATTTGGGTTAGAGTTGATTTGGATCCAACTTAACAAACCCGCATCCAATAGATCAGGAAGTACCAAATTGATTTGGTTTGGACTAGCAGATCTGCAACTTGCAGACCCTACCCAATCCACTTGAGTTTAAAATAGGTTCAGTTCACAGGCAGACCCGTTAGAAGAGAAACAAACCTGTTAAGTTCTTTTGGGAGATTTTGAAGTCATTTGAAGTCCGGTTCGCATAGGATTCGAGATATAATTGACACATTCCAATTCTGATATTTTCTAAACATATTTTAAAATTTTTGGAATTATGAGATTCATATTTTATGGAAAATATATCAACAGTGATATCGATTTCAAGAAAGTGGAGTGCGATATATATGATGCAATCTCCTATTTTCATAGTTATAATGACTATAATGGTTATGAAAATTGGGAGAGTAATTTAGAGCAATTTTTTCGTTACTTTCCTTAGACTTCAAAGCAGGAATACAACTATGCTAAATTGAAGTTGGCTGAAAAAACTTCTGATTGGTACTTCAACAACTATAAATCTCATCCAATTTGGAATTAATTGAAATTTCTTCTTCGTACACGGTATACTTCACATCTTATTTTTAATTGTTCACCAGAAAATTTTAAGGTCAAACAGTGCTCGAAATGTGAAGGATTCGGATACTCCGTTCACCAGTGTCTTTCCATCAAGTATTCAGCTTGTGGAAAATTTTGGCATTATGAATATTAGCGCCCTTCAAAGAGTTCAGATATCGACACATCAGCTTCCGAGAATTTAGGTTCTGATGTTATGGTTGAGACCGAATCCATCATAGAGCCCGTCACAGGTCCAGAAGTTATTGATCCGGTTTTTCTATCAGAGTCGACTACAGAAATATTCAATAGCCGTATTCATGAGGATCATGTTTTTATTGACTCTCCAGCTTCCAAATTCTGTATTTTCTACAGAAGCGACAGATTTCTACTTCTCTCCAGACCTTCCACAATTATTACTGTCGTTATCATTGAAATATAAGACATCATATATTTAGCTACAGATTTGTTCTACTTTCTTATACTTAGTTCGTTGGAAAAGTTTGTCAGATTTTGGAAAGATTGACCAATTTCATTCAGCCGTACTTGATTTTCTTCTTGTCGACATTCACCAGGTTGTGAATATTTCCAAGCGCGGGAGAATTGATAGAGATCAGATTAGTTTTTAGTTAGATTTGATTAGATTGGATTAGATGTTTGGTTAGATTTTAAAAGATTTGTTATTATCTTGTTACATTAGGATTTTCTCTATATATGACTTGTAAAAACCTAATTCGATATAGAGTGAAATATGATTTTTTTTTTTTTTTTGAGAGCATGTGATTTGCTTTATCAAATTTTTACTTGAGTAATTCGTGAGAAAGTGGGCATGTGATTTGCCTGGACATAAAATTCAAACCCTAATTTATCCCCAAAACCCTAAGTTCTTCCCTAACATCTCCACCACAAATCCTAAATCGCTTCCATCTTGCGTGATCACAAATCCTAAATCGCTTCCATCTTGCGTGATCAAGTAAGTAGAAGTTAAAGATAGAGATAAATATGTTTTAGTTGTAGGATATAGGTCGATCAGAGAAGATCATGCAGATTACATGAGAATATTACCATCACCTGTAACAGCACCGTAAAAGACTCCAATCTCAAGAAATTATTGAAGCCTTTAAATGCTATCGAAGGCATTTCTGCACAAAGTTGGTAAAAGATAAAAGTAACGTTAAGATTACCATTCATAGTCGTCGTAGAGGATAAACAAAAAGGATATGCCAAAGAAATTGTCAATTCACCTGATTAAGTGAATTATCGCTGTCATGAAATAACAAGACAAATATGCCAGAGAAATTGCCCAAGTCGTAAGAGAGTAAAAATGCATTACTCATAAAAATTATCTCTTGCTAGCTAACTGAGAACAATGACATGTACATGTACATGTACCATTTTACAATATTTGAATAGAAATGGGAGGGGTAAAGAACCAAGAAGCAAATAATTCCACATCAGTATTCTTGGGAGGTTTTTGCACCGTACGGTCTTCAACTCTGTTGACACCGGGCACAGCTATTTCCAACTCCTCCTGGTTAGATCTCTTCATTTTCATTCTTGGTGAAATGCAGCAACTCTGGCCTTCAAAACTTAATCGGCTTTTCTTGGCTCAACCTATATGGCGCATGCAATTGTCCTTGTTTCAAGAACCTAAAAGAGATTCCAGAAACAAATATGCCATTTAGATTCTTGGAGGCCACGAGTATGACGAGAGAAGGAACCAAGGCCACATGGGACAGGCTGAGAACTAGTGGTCATCTTCATATAACCCAGGACAATTGGTTTCAAGTGCCTCCACAGATTCATACTGAAAAGGGGACCGAAAACAGTTCAATTAGTTAAGATGCATTCACACGGGAAAGGGTAAATGAAAACAGTTCATTGGAACGTATCCAGTCGTTGATATAATAATTGAACATGACAATACCTGGCATCCACAATAGAGGCAGTATTGATGTTCGTCTCTCAGCTTCATCAAAATATCAAGCAGATCCTGAAAAAATATTAATTGCATTTGTCAATCAGTTCTTTAAGTCTCAGTAACCAGGTAAAAATCAGGATATATCTCAACTGGCCATCTAAAATATCCTTGCATGTAAGACCTTTCTGATGGAACTGCTCATGAAGCAAAAATAGTCATTTTATTCTTTCTTTGCAGATACTATTATATATAGGTCTATATCACAAACGTAACTGCCCGTATTTACTTCCAAAACAATTTGAATGCTCATATATCCATATGATGTTTAGCTAAAAATGAAAAGATGAGCTGCTGTGAACATTCTTGTGAAGAAAAACTACAAATATTTACTGATATCATTTCTTATAACAAATTTGCATTTACCAGTATTACTGGACATAAGTAAGATCAAAATAGATCAAATTAATATTTAGATAAACTATTTTCTGAATTGTGATACCAGAGGAAACAAGTTAGGTACACTTCAAAATAAGAGGTACAGCCAAAGTCAAAAGAAGGGGTGAAAGAGGCGAAGTTGTACTGTTTAACCATACCATGGATGAATAAGTTCTAACACCCTTCATGACACCCAAGAGACCTTAAGGCTCTGTTTGGTTTAAGGGAAATGAAGGAAAGAAACCAAGGAAGAAATGTTTTCTATTGTTTGGTTTGAGAGAAAATGTAAATGAAAATAAAAATATTTTCTTACTAACCAAACATCAAAGAAAAATCAATTTCTACCTCTTTTCCTTTTCTTTTTTTCTCTTTATTTTTCTTTCTTACATTTTTTTTCAAACCAAACACAGCCTAAGGAACCAGGCACACGAGAATCTATAAATAGGGGTCTTAACTCCTTATCAGTATACTTCTGTAACTCATTTACTTCTCATTTTGTTTCCCTATTCTCCTCATAAAATAGGAATGGCTCAAGCATCGAAAGGAAGTGCCCCCAAGGGAGCCTGGCTCACTAATTGCATGTCATTCCAAGCTCCTTGAAGCTCAATATTCACGACAAAGGTTCACTGCAACAGCAACGGTATCACACTGGGAAGAGCCTGAAGGAAACTGATTTATTAGCTCTGTCACTGCTATCCTGTCTTGTAAAAAACTGTTCAACACATCTTGGTAATAGCAGTTCAATAGAATTTATGTAGAAAAATTAAAAGGGCGTAGCATAAAGGACAGCATCCCGAAACAAACTGGACGCATCACCAACCCTAACCCTAAACCCTTTTCTTATATAAATCATATTGTGACCAATACCCTTTCTGAAAAACAATATGCTTTCTCCTAAAACCCCAGCTTACTCACTTAAAAATCTAATCGAGTTTCAAGCAGCATCACAACCTAGGTCTCAAATATCCACTAATTGGATAAGTGTATAAAGTATCATACCGGATTTTGAGATACCGGATATAGTGTAGACCAATGTTTAAAATAGCGATAATGATAACGTAACGTTTTGTCTCTGTTAGGTTATGTCGCATATAGCGTAACGCATAACGTAGGTTATGTAATTTTCTATTTATTTAATTAAAAATAAATATAAAACTATATAAAATAACTTTCATAAATTCAAAAATAAATTTAAAATATCTAAAAAAAGAATATAAATTTTTTTTGTAATACATATTCTAATCTAATTTTATATTAAGTTTTACTATAATTTTTGCATTTATCTTCATAAATTATATTAAGTCTTCAACTGTAATTCCAGTTATGATTTAAACAAGAAAATAAAATTTTAATTTTTTATTTCAATTCCAGTTATTATCATTATTGTAACTTATATTTTGTAATGTTCAATTTATCTTATTTGTAATTGTTAATTTCAGTTCAGTTAAAAATTCAATAAAATTAACAAGATATTTCAGCAACCAGAGAGGAATACAACAAGCGAATAAGGAAACAATTACAAAATAACAAGTTAGCAATTCCATAAACAATAAACAAGCCAACAACTAATCAAGAAAATTACAACAATTCGCTAATAAGCAAAATAATAATCAACAACAATATAAAGATTACTAAAAAATAATTGTAAATAACGTAACATAACGTAATTTAACGTAACGTTACGTAATATAACGTAAAATAACATAAAAAACGTATTGTTACGGCGCACTAAGTTATTTTCAGTTGTCACGTAGCGTTGGGACTCTGTTAGGTTACGTAACGTAATATAACGGGTTTCATAACGTGTTATTTTCAACATTGGTGTAGACTACAATATCAGTACAATCATGGCAATTTTATGATATCTCTGATATGATGCAATACATTTGATATTTCAGTTTCTAATACTATAAACCATCGGCCAATATCGATAACAATTCTAATATTTTAAACCAATGTTCTAAAACCAAGTTTCATTACGCGCTCGGTCCGAGAGTGAATAGTGAGTACTCAGAAAATTCAGCAAGTACTCGGGTTACTCGTTCAAAACACGAAATATTAATATTTTACTATGTATATATCAAAACATTAAATGTTTAACATAAGCAGTATTTTAAATATCGGCCAATATACCGGTATATCGGCCAAATATCCCAATTTTTCCCTCCAACCGATACGAAATGTATGCTTCTATACCGTTTCGCATTTTCGCATTTTGGACCAAAATAGCTCAAAAATGAGATATCATGCGATATTTCGGTCTCAAAATATCAACAGATAAACAAAATTATCATATTTTCTTTCAATTATGACAAGAACTTAATCCTACCGATTAGCTCATAAGTCCAATTACCTATATATACAAGGAAGAGATAGAATTAGACTCGATTAGTAGTCTTGTGCCCCTTTCATCGACCGTTTTTCCATCGTGAGAGGCGATTGTGAGATGTGACTAATAGCTATATTATATTATTGATTTTATTTTTGTGTTTTGAAGATTGGATATTTAGCTGGTATGTTTATGATGCATTCAAAAAGATTCTACAATTGTCAAATTATTTATAGGTTCAATTAAATTTACTAAGTTAGATATCTTTAAGGTCCAAATTTGTTTTAAATAAGTTAAAGGAAGGCATGAGCTGCATGATAAGTATATTTATCATCCAAAAAGGCATCCAATATGATAACTGATATTTAGTAAATATTGTAATATATCACCCAATATACGATATTCGATATAAAATCTTGCCCTACTAATGATAGCTAATATTTAAAATATTGATGCAAATTAGCCAAAATAAGTATTCTCTATGACCCTAAACTTGTTCTAATTAGTTTAATATGTTTTGTGTGTAATAACACGTATATTATTTAACCGCTGATATTTCATCCGGTATTTAGTAGCATATCGCGATATATCGTCCGATAACCGATATTCGGTATATAATTTTGTAAACTGATACATTGCTGGTATCCGATATTTAAAACACTGAACATAAGAACATGTAACGTCAATACTGAAAAATCAAGATAACTTAAGGTAATAAACAAACTTTACGACTTATCAAGAACAGTTTTTGAACTTGGTTTTGAGTTATCTCCAAAATCGTTCCATTTTCTGACTCAACTCTCGACTTAATCAATTTGAAAAAAATCAATTTCAAAATAATCAAAACAAAAAGAATGAAAGAAAGCGAAAACTTAAATAATTAAGAAATACGAAAAAAAATAAAAACAACAATCAAAAGAAAGTAGGATCAATTTTATCTTCTTCCTAAACTCGAATCACCACAAGATATCAACTTACTGATCATCTCTGCTCCATGGACCGATCATTGCAGCTATCCCACAAGTTACTGTTGATAGTTCTTTACTAATCGCATCGCCTCAAAACAACTTCGATGAGCACCGATTCACTGCAATTGTAGAAACTCAATGAGAGAGATTAGGACTAAATCAAGTCCTAATCTCTCAATAAACTTTTATAAAAAAAAGACTAGTTGCTCGGTTAGTCAGCTTAGGGTAAAAATATTACAATTTTTTCTTATCTTTTGACCTATTAGGGTTCAAGTGCCCGCTTCATAACCCTGACTCGGCCGAGTCAAACAAGTACTCATTTTTTATCCATTTTTTTGAGCAAATTTCCTAAACTTGGCACATTCAGAGGACAAGTCCGAGTGAGTTTAGAACATTGTTTTAAAACTTCATAAGGTGATGCTTAGAGGTGCCCAGTGGGCCGTGCCGGGTACGGCAAGTCCCAAAACTGGGACGTGTCGTGCCTCCGGCACGGCACGATCGCCCGGGCTTAGGCCCGGGCTCGGCCCGCCAGCACGGCACGCCGGGCTAGTGCCGGCCCATGTTATTAAAAAAATTTTTAAATAAGTTTAGGAGACTACTTAGCTTCATTTAATTGGATTTAACAAGAAGTAATAACAGTAAAAAAAAATTTATATTTAATCTCATTACATTGATATAATTGCTCTATAAATCTCTTTAGAAGTTATACAAAGCCTGAAGAGAGGGAAGAGAACCCTAACCGTCACCCTCAACTTCTTAGTATTTTTTCTATGAGATTTATGAGTTAAAAATTACGAAAAAAATAGAATATACATGAAAATCTGAACAAATGTAAATACTTTTAATCATGATTCATTTTCTTCTAGTAAGGTCTCTACTACTACTTCATTAGCCAAATTTTATTCCCTATCTTCTGCGTCATACCAATCCTTCAAGCAGACATACATCTCCAATGTGTCCGGCACCATTGAGCTTCTCAACTCCGTGAGCACTCTACCACCTGCGCTAAAAGCAGACTCCGATATTACAGTAGACACCGGAGGAGTTAGTACATCACGGGCCATGTTGGAAAGCACGGAATATGTTTTTTTCCTATAATTTCCACCAAGCCAAAATATCAAAAGTTTCATAATTTTCAGAGGATGTGTCATCTTCATAGTTAGCTCTTTCTAAATAATAATGTAATTCATTAAAATATGTATTAGTTTACCTTGCCTTTTTTTGGTGAAATACAGATGATATTATTAGATTACGGATTTCTCTAGTAGATGGTTAATTTGTAGATTGTATTGGCACACCATACATATCTTCATATGTTTTTATACATAATATCTAAAAAGATTTTAATTTCATTAACTAAATCCCTTACATTATCTTCATAAAACATATTTGTATAAAATAAATCTATTAAAATTTCAAGTCCATCTAACTTGCAACGGGGATCCACAACAGTTGCAAAATATAATAAGTATGAAATTTTTTAAAAATATTTATTAAATTTAGTTTCCATAGGTTGAACAATATTTTCAAATATTGGGTGATTTCTACATTCATTAAAAACCGAACTAATTTCGGTTAGATGATATAGTGCAATATGTGTAGTTGGGTAATAGGTGCCTGACAGTGCTCTAGTAGCATTTTCAATTTTGCTTAAAAATTTAGAAATGCAATTCAACTGGTGACATTCATTATTATCTAAACTATACATTGGTGACTCCATTTCATTAAAAGTATTTATTACATTTTTATACTGATTAGCTATATTTAACATTTTATATGTAGAATTCCATCTTGTTCTAACATCTATAGATACAATTTTAGGTGATATTTTCATATTCTTACATATTTGTTTAAATGATTGTCTTCTTGGCCCACTATTTTTAATAAATAGTAATGTATACCTAAATTTCATTAGTGAATCATTTACTATTTTTAATCTATCTTGAACGCATAAGTTAAGTATGTAAGAAATACACCTAACGTGGAATAATTTTCCATCTAAAATTGGTTTTATAATATTTTTAAGAATTTCTATTGCGGTCGTATTTTCAGAAGCATTATCGAAAGAAATGGTAAATATTTTTCTTTCTATTCCAAATGCTGAGAAAACACTTAGAAGGAATTGTGATAAATTATGTGCATTGTGAGGAAATTCAAATACCCTAAACCCTATTATTCTTTTTTGTATACACCAATCTTGATCTATATAGTGAGCCGTTACGCATAAATAATTACGCATAGTTAGAGCTTCCCAACAATCTGCAGTTATAGCAACTCTAAAAATTAAAGAAGTAAAAATAGCTATTAAAGTGTCCCTATGCTCTTTATATAGTTTGAACATGTCGGATATAGATGTTGAAGGTGGGACTTTTTTATATTCGTCAGTAAATATAATTTTACAAAATCTTTCAAACTTTCGATTTTCCGAAAAATTAAAAGGTTGTTCGTTATGTATTATAAATCTTTCTAAATTTTCTCTTGCTTTGATTGGATCATATTTACGTACACCTAACGATCCACCATATGTGCTTATTTGTGTTTAATGTGGTTCATTTGGTGCGTGAGTTTTGTCTAAGTGTCTTTTAAGATGATCCGTTTCGCTACCCAAAGGAAACGAATAAATTTTTTGACAATATTTACACTTAGCTTTTCTAACACCATTTTCCATTATTTTCTCAAAATGTTTCCATATGTCAGATCTAGTAGTCATAGCATAGGTGGTTGTTTGTGTTTCGGGCCTGCTTGTTTCAGTTGGTTCTTCCTCAGATACAGAAAATTGTACTTGAGGAGGTTGTTCTAAGGGTTGTCATAAATTTTGATATTATTCATTAGTTAAAAAGGGAGAAAAAAACCCGTAACTTGAGAGCAAGAAGCGTCGGACGAGTGTGGATCCATTTTAAAAAAATCCCAAAAAAAGAATAAAAATTCTCAAAAAAACAAACAAAAAACTTCAAATTATAAATACCTGTTGACCAATGAATTATTTGAGAAATAGAGTAGAAATATCTAGCTAGACAGATGAAGCTGGAAGTTGAAAAAGCGAAAAAAACCTTACTTCAGAGAGAAAACTTGCTTGAATCTTATTTGGAAGACTTGCTTGCTTGAGACTTCTTGATCACTTGATTGAAACTTACTAGAAAGAGTTGAGAATTTGAGATTTGAGAAGAGTTTTTGAGAGAATGAATTTTGTTGTATAAGTATGATGAATGGAAATAGAGGAAATAATGAGATATTTATAGAGAAAGAAATGTTTTAATTTGTAAAAAAAAATTGCGAAAAACCCCCCCAACGGCTATTTTGACCGTTGGGAGGAAAAATTTGCAAATTAAAATTGCAAGAAACCCCAACGGCTATAAAAATAGCCATTGGGGGGCTCTTTGCAAAAAAATTTGCAAAACCCCCCAAATCTCCCAACGGCTCTTTTTTTTAGACAAAATAATATACGTGCCGGGCCGCCCTGACACGTGCCAAGCACGGCCGCCCACGAGCCGAGCCGAGGTGCCGGGCCGTGCCCGAGGTGCCAGGCCGTGCCGGGCACGGCCCGGCTCACTTGAGCCGTGCCCGGCATGTGCCCAACGGGCCGCCTGGCCCACTTAGCAGGTCTAGTGATGCTAACTAGGTTTTAGACTACTTCAAAAGTCTAGACAAAACTATCATTATACACACACAAATAAATACACACACGCACATACATATATATTTCTCTTTTTACGATTTCAATTTGTTCAAAATAATTAACCTGATGGGTAGGACTTCAATTAAATCATTGCCTCACCAGGTTCAACTGGAACAATTATTTGAACCACGATTTTAAACATTGCCAATGACTCACCATCAAACAAGTTTTCTACCAAGGAAAGTTAGATCTCTGATAACATTCTAATCAATAATTTGTTATAGATTTCAATACTACTTAGCAAAACTCAAACACCATTTCTTATAACTCTATATAGAGATAACAATATTCTTCAGTCCCATGCACATAGTATGTTGTGAATAGTACTTAATGCGAGATTAATTTTTGTAGATTTACCTTTCTAAGGGGTTCTGATGCAGGACGGAAATCAAATTAGGGTTTATTACTAAAAATTTAGGGAAGAACAAAAAAAAATAGAATTTTTGTTGAAATTTAGAACAAAAATAAAAAAATAAAGATTAATTTGGGAATCCATCAGGTGATCTCTCACCTACTCTTAACGAATCCACGATGAGAGATTTAAAGATTGTTTTGGGAATTCACCTAAGCGAATCCACGTCCACTCTCAGTAAATCCATGAAACGAGATTTTAACATGCGAATCCATGCATAGTTTTCATAAATTTTTTCATTTTTCATTTCTCTTTCAATTGTTGATTATAAGGATTATTTATAAAAAATTTCTAACAATAATGATAAGAATAAAATCCTATTAAAATCAAATAAAATCCTATTTGATCTGATTTTCAAAATCAAACAAAATCATATCAGATCTTATTAAAATCCTAACAATAAAATTAAGAATCCTATAAAATTCTATCTGATATGATCTGATTTCCATCAATTGTCTCCGACTTCAAAGTATTCATCTCCGATAAATGCGGAGATAAGAAATGCTAAACTCGCCCAAATTGAACTGATTTGCATCATTCTATAAAGCATTAATTGGGCCATGGTGGCGATCGAGCCTGTTTGAAACTAAGTTGGGTCTGAAACAGCAGGTCGAGCCTGAAATCCAATTAAAATCCAACTTGAATTAATGCAGTTTGGGTATGTTTTGTATGTGGGTTTACTATCCAAAACCCAATTCAGTCCAAACCAAAATCTTCTTTTCTTCTCCTTTCCTTCGGTCTGTAACTATTGAGAAGGAACGATGGCAGCAACTAGGGCTTAGAGGGCGGAGTTTGGCGAGGTAGCTAAGGTCATGAAGTGGAGAGAACTGAAGCAAAGACTCGAGGCGGAGCTTGAGGCAGTGGTGGTAGCAGAGGAACGGGCGTATCTTGTGGAGAAGGTGGCTGCCGGTGCTGGAAGTGGCTATTGGGGCAACGGTCTAGCTGCAGTGGACCTACAAAGTGAGGTCGGTGGCTTGCGGTTGGAGTCAGCTTGCTGTGTGGATTATTGAGGTGGTGGAGCTGCTAGGTTGCAGGGATTTCTGAAGGGTGATGCAGATGAAGTGAAGGAGGAAATGATCGGGGAAGAGGAGATTAAGTTTTGAGATTGGGTTTTGTTATGGACAGGAGAGGGAGGGAAGTTGCTATGGGTGGTCGGTGAAGTTGATGAATGAGGAAAAAGAAGAAAAAAAGGAGAGGTCGGGGTGGGTGCGGTTGGAGAGAAAAAGAAAAGATTGATGCTGTTTTATCCCTCTCTCTTTCAGATGTGTACTGAACTCTTTTTTTTTTCTTTTTCTTTTCGGATCTGCTTCCTTTTTTTTTCTTTTTTTCTTTTTTTGATCTGAACATCTCTCTTTTCTTCTTTTTTTTTTTCAAAGATAAAAATAAAAACTGAAATAAAATAAAAAAAAGATGAAGATAGGAGGAAGAAGATTGAGATGAGGATGAAATTCAGGCTCTGATACCAATTTAACGCAGGACGGAAGCCAAATTAGGGCTTATTGCTAGAAATTTAGTGAAGAACAAAAAAATAGAATTTTTAGTGAAATATGGAACAAAAATAAAAAGATAGAGATTAATTTGGGAATCCACCCAGGTGATCTCTCACCCACTCTCAACGAATCCACGATGAGAGATTTAAAAATTATTTTGGGAATCCACCCAAATAAATCCACGCTCACTCTCAGTAAATTCGAAGAAAGATTTTAACATGCGCAACCATGCATAGTTTACACAAATTTTTTCATTTTTCATCTCTTTCAATTGCTAATTACAAGGATTATTTATAGGAAATTTCTAACAATAATGATAAGAACAAAATCCTATCAAAATCAAATAAAATCCTATCTGATCTGATTTTCAAAATCATATCAGATCTTATTAAAATTCTAACAATAAAAATAAGAATCCTATCAAATCTTATCTGATATGATCTGATTTCCATCACTTAGCTTTCTTAATGACCTTAGAATTTTGTTTAATTTCCATTTATATAAGTAATAAAAAAAGCTTGACCAGCCTGTATCGAGGGCAAGACGAGCCTCTAGCTTCACAAGGCCATGGTCTGAAGTGGAGAGGAGCTTGAAGGTCTCAATAGGAATGAGGAAGTTGCTATTTTTTCTTTCTTAAGTATTCATTTTGATTTATATGAAGTATGCGATAGGAACAAAGGTATCGCTTCAGTGAACACCAACATGATATAGTTGTAAGCATATAGAAAGTAAGTGTGCGAGATATCCAATTCATTGTCAAGCTTTTATTGATCGTTTTAATTGAGTTTGACTTAGCCCAGCTGAGCTCTCTTCTGCTTAATATATTGTTCTGTTATTTAACCAAGCTAAGATTCTGTTCAAAGCTAGCTTGTTTAGCCATCAAACGAACCTGAGGAAGCTTTTATCGAGCTGACTCTGAGCTGAGCTTTGAGCTTCCTTAGCCCATTTAGAGCCTGGAAGGGATCCTCTTGGAATGGTACATATTTGTTTGAAACTTGCTGATTCCATCATATACCTGATGTTTGCTGTGTTAAAAGTTAGTCCCATATCTTCAGTGCAAATTTAGATTACTTCAATGTTAATATAAGACTTTAGAATTGCTTACTAAACAGCCTATTATTTAGTGAGGTTTTTGGAATATGGCCATGCCAGTCTTTTCTAGGAACTTTGTGCTTTTATTATTGAAAATGGATTCCTGTTATGCTATTTTGTTCTTCCATTCAAACTTTATACTAGGGCAATCAATCACTAGGCTTTCATAATGACAAGTGAACAAATGCCTGTTGAGTGAAAATTTTCTGTAGTCTATGGAAACAAATGAAAAGATATATAAGGGGCCA
This sequence comes from Dracaena cambodiana, assembly GCA_036321105.1. Taxonomy (NCBI): domain Eukaryota; kingdom Viridiplantae; phylum Streptophyta; class Magnoliopsida; order Asparagales; family Asparagaceae; genus Dracaena; species Dracaena cambodiana. The sequence goes on along the minus strand of JAYEPQ010000008.1, from coordinate 25,620,237 downwards.
AACCGGGGGTAGGAGATTATCTAGTTATATGCTCCAGTACTGTCCTATCTACCTTTTCTCTCTTTTTTTTTTTTTCCCCCTTTTTGGCAAATAGGAAGTGCTTAGAGAAAGAGTCTCACATGTACGCCACATGGAGCTTTATCAAAACCTCTTTTCTATAGCTTTGGCTATATTCTAAGTTTTTTGGATGATTAATGTTCACTAACTTCTAGACTGTCTCTCTAACTTGGCAGACAAGTTTTGATTGCTGGATTCAAAAGTTTGACCCATGCTCGGTTCTAGTATGCAGAGATCAATCACATTTTGCTTTTGCATTATTAGGGGTGACAATCTGATAAAAAGCATTACTCTATTTTCTTAGTACTGCATCCAAAAATTTACCATGTCAAAAAGCTGATGAGAACCCGATGGAAATTAGATCATATCAGATAGGATTTGATAGGATTCTTATTTTTATTGTTAAGATTTTAATAAGATCTGATACGATTTTATTTGATTTTGAAAATCAAATCAGATACAATTTTATTTGATTTTGATAAGATTTTGCTCTTATCCTTATTGTTAGAAATTTCCTATAAATAATCCTTATAATCAACAATTAAAAGAGAAATAAAAAATGAAAAAATTTGTGAAAACTACACATGAATTCGCATGTTAAAATTTCTCTTCGTGGATTCGTTGAGAGTGGATGTGAACTCGTCTGGGTGGATTCCCAAAACAATCTTTAAATCTCTCATTGTGAATTCATTGAGACTGAGTGAGAGATCACCTGAGTGGATTCCCAACTCAATCTCTATCTTTTTATTTTTGTTCTAAATTTCAACAAAAATTCTTTTTTTTTTTTGTTCTTCTCTAAATTTCTAGCAATAAAGCCTAATTTGACTTCCGTCTTGCGTCTCTAAGATTGTAGAACAACCTTAATTCCTCTGCAGAGAAATATATCTGAGCATGATCCATTAGAATCATTATCACAATAAGGCCAAAAAAAAAAAAAATTCCCCTAAAAATATATTGCAAAATGGATATGAACATGTTCCAGCTAGATTTGGTCTCTTACAGATGGTAGATACAGTAAAAGCAGTTAAAATGGCAAGCTCTCCTATGGAGACCACAGTCTACTGGTTCCAAGACCTATACACACATGAGAGATGACAGCCAGGCTCGATTGGGATGGATCCTGACCTAAATCCCTCTGATGCCTAAGTCATATATCCAGTAATATGTGCCATCTATCAACCTAGGGATCATCAAGTGTACTGTAATCTGTTGGGGATTGTTTTATTTATAAGGCAATGAGTACAACAGTTAGTTAGGAGCTCTTGATTTGAGGTTAGATAATTGTATTAGTTGTAAAGGGATACCTCCCAGAAATGCCCCACATCTGTGAGGGGGCATACAAATAACTGAGGGGCCTTCTTCATAAGCTAAAAATAACTTTTTTGGACTATGGCCTGTGGGTTCAGAAGGCCTCAGTTGATAGCACTTGAGCCTGACTCACCAAAATCCTTAAGTAGGTGTAGAGGCACACTCAAAGCTCTTGAGCTACAAAGACCCTTTTTAAGGGGTTTAACAAAGCACATAAAATATTCAGAATATGTTGAAGAACATAGGAAATTTATCAGATATCCCGTATTGAGAGAGATTACAACAAACATGATGCATACTAATATATATAAGAAGAAAGAGAAAAAAAATTGTCTCAGTGGCACTTCCTAGTAATAGATCGGAATCTCCTAATTCAAAGGGAAATCATAAGGTCCAGAATGTAGCAAACCCAAAATTCTTATATCATACATTAATTCAAAGCTTCCAACTTAGTAAAATTGTTAAAATTTCAACCATCGTACTGGACATACATTCAATTTCACACTCCAGAGGAATATACCATAAGAATAGGAACCAAAACCTAAATGATAACAAATGTCCACACAAAGGAACCAAAACCTAAATGATAACAAATGTCCACACAAAGGGACAAACATTCAATTTCTATAACACTTAAAAGTTACCCTAAATTTCTAACAAGTTTCACAATAAGTTTCACATTTATCTTCATAAATTATATTAAATTCGCATCCATAATTTTAATCATCATCAAACAAGAAAATAAAATTTCAAAATTTTCTTTTCAGTTGCAGTTGTCACCAACGTAGTTTATATTTTGTAATCCTAGAAAATTGTTCTTTTCTCTTCAACTGAGAGTTCAATAGAATTAACAAGAAATTTTCACAACTGGAGTGGAATTACAAGCAAATAAGTAATCGTAAATTAACAAACTAGCAATTCCACAAGCAATCAAACAAGCAAACAACAAGCAATCATGTAACGAAATTACAACAATTAGTTAATAATCAAAGCAAATAATCTGCATCAATCTAGAAATTACTCAAAAAATAACAACAAATTGCATAGCATAATATAATGTAAAGCTATGTAACATAACGTAAAAAAACATTTTGTTACGATGCACTGGGTTATTTTTTGAATGTAAGATGGCACTGTGTTTACATTAAGTATTATAACACAATATAACAAGTTGCATAACATGTTATTTTCAACATTGACTTGAGCAATCTAATTTTCCTATAAAGAATTTGTATTTGACCTATCTAACTTTCTGCCAAATATTCATTATCTATAATTTGCATGAAATATTGGCCAGAGAATTCAACAACCTGGTAACATGATGATGTTCAGAAAGTGTGTGTGCCAAACACTTTAAATCATTCAAGCCCATGAAGTCAAAGCATTTGAACCAATGAAAAAAAAAAAATCAAGATAACCATTTTAATGCAGCAAGTCATGCTTTCTTAAAATAAAGGGTAAAAAATGTTAAAGAAACTATTTATAGTAAAAAGTTGTGTAAACAGAATGTTGAACTGCAAATTTCTTTTAGTTTAGAAACAAATTTTGTTCTTTACAATAGTGTTTACCCTAGTTAAACACATCTTGCCAAGGCCCTCTTAAGCAAGCAATAAAAACTTTTGGTATGAGCATATTGCAAGAATATTCAAAACCCAATATCTCATAAAAATTAAGGAGAGTCAAAAAGAAGAAAAGGGAAAAATTTGCTCCCGACATTTCATAACATAGGATCACCTCAGGTGTAAAGCACTTAGTTGCTCCACAAGTAAAACAACTGTTGTATGTTAAAAGTCGTGCATGCAAACTCTAGGTTGCCATTTTACAACAACAACTAAGCCTTTTATCCCAAGTACTTGGGGTAGGCTAAATAAATTATGGAACAACAACTAAGCCATCAAGGTTGCCATTTTGCAAACTCTAGGTTGCCATTTTAGTCTCCAATAAATTATGGAAATAAAGCTTTATATTTAGATTTGGGAAATATCTTATACTAATGGCCCCATTACTCTAGAGTGTTATATAAGAATGTATAAATAGAAGAATTATTAAGAAATCTCTAAAGGTCCTTCAAATCAGAATACTGTTAACAGTTTGTTTCTGTTGTCCATAAAGCATACTCTTGCTCGAGCTTGGCATACTATGATCAAATAAATGGTGAAAACGTAGTATCAGACTAGGGAATACCAACACCAACACTCACATTATTTTAAAGAGTAGCAAGTTAGCATTTCATAGAAACACCAAGCAAATAGAATAATACTTATATCACTGACTGCAAAAACCTACACAGGCAATAGGGTTTATCTGAGGTCACTATGTTACACAAACAAATTATACAGCATCTTTGTGAGGGTTCAAGCCATATTAACTTTCTCTGAAATATTAATAAAAAGATAAGTATTGAACTCCCAATTTAATAAATAGTTGATTACATTCACTAACATTTAATTGACTAACTGATTCATATTTAAGAAACAAAGCTGACTTCAATGCAACTGAGTCCAGTATCCTCTGTACAGAAACAATTTTACATTTTGGTACTCATCTAAGAGGTTACGATTGGTACGAGAGAAAGAAATCCTAACCAAATTAAGTTTAGTACATAGCAAATTAGTTATCACTGTCAACTAATTAGCACAGCCACTAGGTCCACTACCATCACAAAGCCGTATCGTGTCATGCATGCATTTTGGACATGCATAGGATATATAATTTTTAAAATTTATCATAGTGGCGGACCCACCCTATGCAAGAGTAGGTAGCCGCTCCCCTTCATTTTTTTTAAAATTTAGTATCAATAAATTTTAGAAGCCTGCCCCTTTGAAATTTATATTTTTTCCATTTTGACTTTGAAGAGTCGAGATTCAAGTCTACAATTTCTTTTCCAATGCTCTTTTGGCCTCTATTACCGTCTCTTTCCAACTCCCTCGCAACTATAACTCAAGAAACTCTTTCCTTCAATATTCTAACTGAAGTTTAGTCTTCATCTTTAATCTGTCAGATTGTGTTTCAGTTATTTCCATAGCTTTCACGCATTTTTCTCATTATTTAAAAAATAAAGAACATTTTATTCAACATCAAGGCTCTAAAACAATGCATCAAATTACATCTTTATCATATATTTACCTATAAAATTATAATTGGGGCAAAAATTCATGTCATTATAATATTAAATCTATTGGGTCAAAGGCCCTGCCATGCAACATTGCAGGGGTGCTTTGCCGCTGCGCCCTAGACAAGTTGTCCCTGGATAACTTTGCATAGAGCAACATGCATATTATACAATTTTAAACTAAATATTACCCATATTTTGAAATACACAAACAACTCCATCCCCTAGTTTGAATGCGTGGGTTTGCCTTTGGTGTCAATGTCATCCCGGTGAAAAGATATTGAAATTTTAATAGGTATTACACAAAATTTTAATACAACCCATCTAACAATCAAGCTAGGGCAATTGACCTGCATCAGATGGAAAGATTGCGAACCAATCAATACATCAACACTAAGAACTCGCTTAAAATGAAGTGATCTGATAACACAAGGTGAATATAACTTACAACGATTTATAAGAAGGCTTGGAAGGCCAAGAAAGCAAGCTAATATAACCATGGAAATGGAAACGTTAGCATTTCAAATCCTACTTGGATGTAAATGAAATTAAACTATTTACATGATCTTGGAGTCACTATTAAAAGTTCTATATCAATTTTTCATCACTTACAATGAAAGAAAGCCTCATGCTTCATGAAAAATGTTCAAAAAAGGATAAAATTGAAGAATTGAGCAAGTATACCTCCTCTGTAATCTTCTCTTCCTCCTCTTCTTCCTCTGCCTTCTCCTGATTCTCATCATCCTTCTCAGGCTCAATGACTTCCCTGTTCTCCAGCTGAGCCAGTGCCGCCTCTGCCTTCTTATAATCCCAAATAATCCTTTTAATCCTCCACTGACTCTTCTTCCTCGACCCAAACTCCTCCATCAATTCCTCCTCTTTTTTCCTCTTCCCGTCTTCCTTAACTCTCTCCCTCCTCTTCACCTCCTCATGCGTACCAATCCCTTCTCTTGACCGTCGGATATCGAGCCCCACAGGCTCTGACCTTCCAATCCCGCACTTCCCAAGTGCAGATCCAGGATTGTAACCCATATTCTTTAGCATCTTGAACCCTATATTCGACTCCGGGATTGCTGACTGTAACCCAGCTAGGGTTCGCTCGTCCTCTTCTCGCTGTGTCTGCGCCCTCTCAAGTTTTCGCCGTTCTTGCCAATTAAGCCCTTTTGGCAGCTTTGGCTTAGGCATTTGAGGTGCTTGGGTTTTGACATGAGGTTTCTGCCAAAACAAATAATAATTAAAGCTTTAGTCCAATTAACGAGATCAAAGAAATGGTCATCTTGGATTAGAGTGAAAGCTTAGGGTCTTTTCTTGCCAAAATCAAGAGTAAATTTGTGCAATTAGGGTTAGCTAGAGGGTTTGCAAAATATGGAAAGCTACAGTTTTGCTTCTCAGAGAAGTTGAAGTCGAAAGTATAGGCCAAATTAAGGATTCAGGGCCTAGAATTTCACTTGGGCATGCCAAATTAGGGTTTTTTTGGTCAAAATTTATGAGGGAAATTAATAGTAAACTAGTAAAAGAGGCAGGAGGAGCCAGGTTAGAGTTAGGGTTTTGGGGGAGGGAAAAAGGAAAAGGGAGAAAAAGGGAGTACCTTTTTGGAGGAAGAGGAAGGAGAAGAGAGTTCAGGAGGGAGGAAGAGGGAGAGATCGCCCATGTAATCATCTCCTTCGACTGCCTTCGCTTCGCCCGCCATCAATTGATCGTACACAACGAGAAGAATGAGAAGTTCATCCGCTAGGTCAAAAAACAGCGCGTACGGGAAATTCCAAATGCGCACAGCACTGACTTAGTGCCCACCAATGTTGTAAATCACTTTACGATAGGATGTGGTGTTCACAAAGAAACTTCAGTGCGCATTTAGAATTTCCCAGCGTGTACTGTGTAGTCTGTCAGTGAAGTTTAGTGTGGGACACGTGGTCCGGGGAACAAGTCGAATTCGATCGAGTCTGGACTGTATCCGACTGCACCAACTGCAGGTAGTTTGAGAGCTTCCAAAGGAGCACACCATTTTACCTAGTGAGCCCACATAGAATTTACTAAAGGAAGGATTTTTCTAGTGAGCACATTAAAAATTTCGAAAATACCCTTCACCTCTATTTATCATCCTCCTCTCCCTCTTCTCTCCTATTTTCCTCTCTAACCGCCTAAATCCAAAAAAAAAAAACCTTAACCCTAACTTCTTCTTTCCCCTCCCACTTCCTCCTAATCCTCTCTTTTCCCTTCTCTACCTCCTTCTCCTTTCAAATCTCTTTTTCTCTCCCGTTCCTTCTACAGCCGTCGATCGGATGCCGCCACCGTCGATCGGACGTCGCTGCCGCCGCCGCCGCCGCCGACCTCTAGTCGTTGACGTCGCCGTTCTCCCGTCGCCGCTGTCGCCTTCTCGTCATTGCTAAGTGAGATTTCCTAATCTAGTAATATTTTTTTTAAATTTAGATTTTTTTTTTTTTTGAATCAAACAACTCTTCAATATTAGGGTTTGGTGATTTTGTTGGGTTAGAAATGAGGAAGAGGGATTTGTTCAAGAGGAGTGAATTAAAATTCAAGCATAGCACTTACTCATGTTCATGGCTGTGTTAAGATTTTATTTGATATTAATATTGGTACTACATTTCAATTTTTTCTTGTTCGGATTTTGGACTGATATTGAAGGAGGACTTGGAGAAGAGTTAGCAAAGGTATTTACTTGGAACATATTTGGCCACAGATTCAAGGTTTATTAAGATACTCTGAGCTGCACATTAGCTGATTTTGGGGATAAAAAATGTTTATTATGATATTAGATTAGAACTTCCATTTTAAACCAACAAGCTGGTTTTGAAGATTAATTAATTCTAAGTGTTTAGTTTAAGGTTTTAATTCTCGGAATCGATATCTGTAACCATCCTAGCTAAGAATAGATTCATATCTTATATGAGACAACGAGCAGTATGATCTATAATAATTTCTATGAACTTAAATCATAGCTTGAGGAAACTGCAGTTAAAATTAATAAAAACTAATAGCTAAGCGTGCTCGAGTAGTAATAGTCCTGGGATGGGTGACCTAAAGGGAGGTTTCCGCTGCTTTGAAGTGTCAAAAATGACATCGGAGCTTAATAAGAATCTGAGAAAATGTGCATAACTAAAAGCCCAACACCTAATGCACTGTTACGTATTATTTTTAGCTTGGAAGACATCAAATTCTAAAGATGGGGAGTATGTAATATTCCTAGTTAAGAATATTCCCACTTCAGATATGAGACAAAATATAGTATGATTTATAATAATTTTCATGAACTCAAAAAATAATCATATAGCTTTTTTGGGGAGGAATTTGAGGTAGTCCTGTGATGGGCGATCCCGGGGAAGCTCTTGTTGTTTGGGGATGTTACAATTTCAGTATTGACTAATCATTTATAATATAAAAAATCAAGAATATCAGACTTATGTATTGGGGATGTTACATTGTTAATATTAATATTGATATTATAGGGTTTATATTCTGTCATAATTTGATACAATGTTCATGATGCATATTTGTAATGACTGATATTTAAAACCTTGGTTTAGTTATAGTATATATTTTTTAAAAATTTTATTAGTTAGAGTATTACACATGGAGCAAGAAACACAAACTGCAGAAAAACAAAATTATATATTCTAAGTTCCAATCTTGGTCTACTTTTTTTTGAGTTCATGTATTTTTTGAAGTCTGAAACTGCAGTGTCTTGATTGTTATAATATTATTTTAACTGTTATGCTTAGATTAGTGGAACGCTAATTTTATAGTCGTGTTTACATATGTATACTGTCAATTTGCAATTCAGTTTGTCTAGCGTGATTATTATGTTAGTGGCTTAATTATAGAGCATAATGTGTTTACTGATATGAATTTTATTTTATATTGGTAAAATAGATGTCGGAGTGGTTAAAATAATTTTATACCATCAACCACCTCCCATACACATAGAAGAAGTAAGAGCACAACTTCAAAATATAGAGGAAGTCATGGCCTATCTCTAGCAACCTAACAATCTCAAACGACCGATCTCTCTCAAACTTGCGAAGATTAAAGCCATGCAGACTAGTTGCACTCAAGCAGAGGAACAACCAGAGGAACAAGTAGAGGAACAAGCCACTTCTGATGCACCCGATACAACGAGAACGACTCGAACCACACGTTAACGTCAACCCCCAAGGAAGACACGGAGACAATGATTAGTTTATATTCTAGGTGCAATGATATCTCTATATTTTTATTAGAGCCCGTAAATAATGTTCAACTTTTATCATGTATCTTTATGGATATTGTAAGAAACTCGATGACAATGTTAACTGATTTACAATAAATGAGTGACACTGTTTTTTGTCATACTTTATGATATTTTGATGCCGGTTTGTTTTTGCTTATACTCGATCAAAATTTTCTATTCTTGGATGTGCATGACTTATTATGATATTTGTACTGCAATCGAATTGATTTCTATGATTGGGTGTCCAGGATTTATTATGTATATTTGTATTGCAATTGAATTAATAATTTTTATTTTAATGTTTAATTATTTGATTAAAAATCATATTGATATGGAGTTGTACAAGAAAATATATTTATTGGGAAAAATAAAATAAAGTAAAAAAGAAAATGCAAATAAAGAAAATGCACAAGAAAATATATCATTATATATTTCATCTAATTTATCTTTGAATTGGAATGAAATAGTGACTAAGGAAAAAAATTGTTTGAGTCCGAAATTTAATTAGATTCGTAATAGTTACATTTAGTTACATTTGTAATAGTTACACTAGAAAATATATTTATTTGGAAAAATAAAATAAAATAAGAAGGAATTTGCTGCTGAAAGGAATTGAACTCGAGACGCTCACATATGAGATAAGGATGCTCACCACTATGCTACAATGATTTCAAGAATAATAAAATGAAAAAAAAATCTATTTATAATTGTCCGGACTGGAAGTCCGGACAGTGGATTTGCTCGAACTTCTAGTCCGTACATAATCCCACTATCCGGACTTCCAGTCCGGACGGATATTGGACCGTCCGGACTTTCAGTCCGGACTTTGAGTTTTTTTGGGTTCATAATTTTTTTCAATCCGCACAGTTTCTAGGGTTTTTGAGTAAGCAAAAACCTAATAAAAATAATTTTTAAATTTAATTTGTTAGATAATTTAATATAGGAGAAGATTTGATAGAATAGTTTTGGGTTTTAGGTTTTATTTATTTTTTTTCTTTTGGGTTATCTGTAGTTTTAGAAGAGAAGGAGAAGAGAGGTTGAAGAAAGGGCATTTTAGTCAAAAAAATCGATGACAAGCTTGTAATATGTATGAAGTTTTTAAGTGGGCTCATTAGGAAAAATGGTGTGCCCCTCTAGAAACTCCCGGTAGTTTGAGCATAGGTAAGTATGGGGCCATGAATGGTCAGTTCGAAACTCTACATCAACAATTTGCATTGGAAATTCAAATTAACTTACAGAAACGGATTAAGGATCAATATTACTTGGGAGCTTCAGATCATGGTTTATACTTTGAGATCATGGTGTATATATATGTCTCAATATTTTTTGTGTGATACAGTTGAATCATGGTTTATATTTTTTTTGTGTGATACAGTTCAAATTAACTTTTATACCTTATTTTAAAACTTTGGTTTTAAAACTTAGGTTTTAAAACAAGCACTCCAATAAAGCTGACATTGATCAAGATGTCACGTTGGTGCTTAAATCACATAGGCTACTACAAGTGAGAAATTCTAGAACGACCCTCAAAATAGTACGTAGATAGTTTTAATTCTTTGTAAGGAAGGGATACATTATTACCCAGCATTGTATCGCATGCATTGTAATGGAAGGTAACAAAGGAAGGATAATTCGGGTGTTTCCTCCAGATTAGTGGCGGAGAAAGTTATAAAAGAGGCCCCCTCGGACAATCTTTCGCATAGGCTTGCTTTGGCCAAGGGATAAATTATAAGAATCCCGTAGGTTTCCATAAATAAAGCTTTACAATTGTACTTGGTCCCTAGGACTATATCATTGGGGTTGAGGGCAATTTTGATTTATATTAAATTGATACTTGTATGTCAAGTACCAAGCTTATTGTAGAACGAGAAAAACTGAGCTAGATTGAGCAAGATTCGCCTAGCATTGGCCTTAGCCTTGCGGCACGCGAGGATGGCTCCAGCCTCACACGCCGCGAGGCTAAGAAGTTGGGCCAATTACAGATTTTGACGAGATTTCGTTTAAGTATATAACTAATTTGGGTACATAATTAAGACCAAATACAATAAATATCGGGACCAAATCTAATCAAAAGAAAAGTCATAAATTTAATGAAAATTACAATGAGATTTCATCTCTATCTATAAGGAAACACTCATAACCACTTTATATCTATAAATACCTCCACAAGGGACTCAAAAAAGACTTTTGGTAAGATCTCTCTCGCACAAGAGCCTGCAGTTTTCTTCTGATCAGTAGCAATAAAGAAGAGCCAACCCTAGGAATCTCCACTGTCATCAATTGTTAACATCGGATCGTCAACGAGGATCAAGCACACCTCATAGCTATCTAGATTCAACAACTTCTGTAAAAAAGAGTAACGATTTATAAGTCTTCTTATTTGTTTTCTTATTTATATTTTCCATTGTAATCGATTGAATTATTGTAATATTTCGATGGCAATGAAAAGCGAATCGAAATTTGCGAAAAACGGACTGGCAACCACAGTGGGAAAAATCTCCTACACTAAAGAAGAGATGGTGGCCCAATCCGATGTTAACAAATTTGGAGAGACGGTGGAGATATTGGTAATCGAAGTTGACCAGCAGAAATATGAGGAATACATATCCTCGGCTCATCTAGTCCAACTAAGAGGAGATCCTTACGGTAAGGACACAAAAGGGTCATGGTTTTGAATGACAAGAAGGCCCTTATCTATCAAGAGCCACTTGGATCTTCAAACGTCAATTCACTAGAACACATGGTGTCCCTTTCAACCTTTAGAGCACTTGCCGCGTTTGATGCTAAAGGAGAACCAATTGCTGTACAAAAGCGGAGCCAAATCCGTAGCCAAAATTCGAGAGCACACTGTAGGGCACTCAAGGCCCGTTTTAAAAAAAGGGCTGAACAAAAATGCAAAGTTGCATGGAAACCCCAAGAACGCCAGGCTAAATTTTAGCCTGGCACGAACAAAATTGAACGTCAGGCTAAATCTCAGCCTAACATGAACATAAATGAACGTCAGGCTAAATCTCAGCCTAGCATGAACAAAATTGAACATCAGACTAAATCTCAACTTAGCATAAACAAAATGAACGTCAGGCTAAATCTAAGCCTAGCATGAACAAAATTGAATGCCAAGTTAAATATCAGCCTAGCATGAACAAAAATTAACGCCAAGCTAAATCTCAGCCCAACATGAACAAAATTGAACGCCAGGCTAGATCTCAGCCTAGCATGGACAAAGTTGAACGCTAGGCTAAATCTCAGCCTAGCATGGACAAAATTGGACACTAGGCTAAATCTTAGTCTAGCATGAACGAAAATGAATGCCAGGCTAAAATCCAGTCTAGCATGAACAAAGATGGATCCTAGGCTAAATGTCAGCCCATCATAAGCAAGAATGAACGCCAGGCTAAATCTCAGCCTAGCATAGGTAAAATTAAAAATTAGACCAAGTCTGACAAAACTAAGCTGTTGGAGGTAAAAATTTCCAAATAAGGAAAAGATGATAAATAGCTCACAGAACACGAAACTATTAATTAGGTTTGCGCGGCAGAAGTTTAACTTCACGTGAATAACTAAAATGCGAAGCTAAAATCTTAGTTCCGCATCAAGATTATTTAACTCCGCATGAGTAGATTCTCAGAATCCTAAATTGATTGTGATTGAGATTTAGATTTATCCAATACCCAAATTGAGTCCAATCAGAATCTAAATACAAAAAGCTTAAGTCAAAATTAAATATTTGATTAGAATTTTTGATGAATATAAATACCTTCTATTCCTATCCCTATGAAAACTCTCGTATCCAACTAAAGTTTATAAATAGCCTCTTTGAGGAGACTTTAGGGATCTTTTGGCAATTCAAGTTATGCGAGAGAGCCTTAAAATCTTGGAAATCTTTTGGCAATTCAAGTTACGTGAGAGAACCTTGAAGTTTGGAAGATTTTTTTGGAGTTCAAGTTACGCATGAGAGCCTTAAATTCATTGAGATCAGCAGAGAGAGAGGGAAGTTAGAGCCGACCATCATCTTCTTCAAAAAGAGATCTTCACGTCGGATCGTCAATAATTTCTACTAGATAGATCCGATCGTCATATTAGAATCCACTTTTATTGTAAGAAAGAGCGATAAAATATAAATCCTTTTATTTATTTTTCTATTGTTCTTCTTTCGTTGTAATCATTGTAATCAATGGAAAAAAGTAAAGATTTTTGCAAAGAACAAACTGGCGACCATAGTGAGAGATGTTTCTTTTACTGAACAAGTGATCGTGGTTCAATCCGATGTGAAAAAAATGGATCGGTCGTAGACGTGCTCATCGTTGAGATCGACCAGTAAAGGTATGAAGAATATCTCTTCTCTGAATCAAGTGATCTGACTGAAACATGGCGCTATCATCGCATGATCTCTAAAACCTGTAAATTGGATAATAAGGAATTCTTCGTTAATTGGGGATCTTTTGAGTCCGCGACTATAGAGCTATCGTTTGAGCGAAAAACCCGAAAGGAGTATGTCGTTTCTACTGCTAAAAAGGGCCAAGAGACTGACCTCACTAGAAAATAACTCCATAATCAGAATCGTCGAGCAAGACGAAGAGCTCTCAAAACCCGCATAAAACGCAAGGCTGAAGTAAAGGCAGAACACGAGGTTATGACTTTACCTCGTGAACTGGCTTGCTTTAATCGCAAGATCAGTGAAAATCGCATAAAACGATGAGCACTACTGACTTGGCTATGAAACTAGCAAAAGTGTCAAGACTCGCGTAAAATATGAAGTTAATTCTAAAGATAAGCCAGCGTATGAAGAAGTCTCTCCACATGAGGCTACTAAACTTGAGTATGAAACTGACAAGAGTACTAAAGTTTGCGTAAATTGCGAAGTAATTAAAAGTAATCCAGCGTGTGATGAAAATTCTCCACGCGAGGCTGTCAGAGAAGTTGAGCTTAGCGTTAAATGCGAAGCCAAGAATTCTTACGTAAATCACGTGGTTATGCCAGCATGCGAGGATATTCCCACACACGAGGCTAAACAACCAACTGAAGTTACACCTCTTCAGAAACGCCAAGCCATTATAAAATATGGGGTAAGCATAAAACGCGAAGTTACAACCCAGTCTCGCGTAAGTGCTCTAAAACGCAAAGGTACTCCTGAACTCCGCGTAAAACAGCCATTATACAAATCAAAGCAGATAAATAAAATGTTGAACACCTGAAAGATCAGTAGTTCAATGCCATCAGTACTGAAAAATTTCAATAGGCACATGAACTTCTTCGACAGCCAAGTGGGCTCTATGCCTAAAATATAACTGAAGACTCTTCATCTTCTAAAGTTCTCAATCTTAAAGAATACTTGATAAGTAAAAGGAAAGCGACTCAAACTCAGTCACACTCAACATGCAATTGTGAAAAATTAATATCAGCTGTATTAAATAATTGCTGTTGTAGCAAGAAAAGAGTATATGTATTTGACAAAATGTAGCAAGAAAAGAGTATATGTATTTGACAAAATAATTGAGTCTCGTCAAAGTACTCCAAAAAGGAGAATGTGTAATCTCAAATATAGAATTGAAGATATGAGGTAGGTGAGGTCAAATATGGTCGGTAAAGGTAAAAATGTCATTGAAAATGAAAATGAGTCGGATACAGATGACGAATAACCTCACCATTTCACCTGGCTCAAGTCAAGTGTTGTCGCTCTTTGAGATTGTAAGAAACTTGCAACGGGCTCATACGACTATGACAACGACAATTCAGCAATAGCTTCTTCACAGTCATATACTTCTTCCCGACCAAGAAAATTATCGTCACACATGGTGGACAAGTCCAATGACGTTGATCAGAGGTTTGAAGCCCAAGAGCAAATGATTCGAAACCAACAAAATACTATAGATGAGCTTAACACAATACTCTTGAAAGTGGTCGAGAATACTCGGAAGATAGTCGAAGATAAGGCTAACACCTCCTTCTCGGGACCACCACCCAAAACAAATGAGGAATCACCACTCAAGACAAATGAAGAAGATAAAGAAAAGAAATCTTATTCAGTGCATGAAGAAAACGATAAGTTTTCCTTCCATAATCCTCATGAAGAGAAGATGGAGAAGCTGCGAAGGCAACTTAATGTATTGCTGCAGAAAAAGACAACATAAAGTAGGTTTGTTAACCACCCTACCCAAAATTGTTACATCCTTAAAAATAAGATTCAAGCCTTAGTGGATGTCAATATCATCAAGCTCCAAGAACACCAGAAAAAGTGACTGCGAACATGGTGACTGTCAAGTTCAGTAAAGCGCCCGACTGGATAGAGTCAACAGTTCAAGACGAAGTGGAACCCATTCCTAGAGGCAAAATGCAGGTCGTGAATTTTGATTCGCATCAACAGCAGGAGAAAAGATTGTCTCCCTTCGAAACTGATAGGGGAAGATAATGTGGGTGCATCCAGATCTCCTTAATGATAAGCAATGGACTTCCAACTCATCTGGAAAAAGGCAAAAAGTGAAGATCTTTATTTTCAATGTCGTCTCCATAATTTCCAAAGATGATAGAGGCATTCCTACTCTAACAGACTTGGAAGAAGAAATTGGAGACTCTCTAATGGCCGACGCGGATCTCCCTCCCTCGGGGACCCATTTGAGAAAAAATTATTTGAAAAACTATGGTCAGGCCGCGAAATCTCGACCATCTCCAGAGAAGACCAAACAAAAAGACCTTAAGTTTGATAAAGCTCTGAAGAAGAAGGGAAAGGAGCCCGCGGAAGATTTACAAAAGACGTTTCAGTTCGACAGCTTAACACAGTTAGCCAACATTCCCGCGAGGATAATCTTGTACGAGCTCCTGAAGCTTTCTAAATCTACTAGAAAAGTTTTAAGAGAAGCTCTATAAGATTCGGAGATATTTTTGGCACAGATACCAGAGATGATTGAGAAGGAAGAATCTCTTTGCATGACATGTCACTAGGTCTCTGGTAAGAACGTCCCCTACATCACTTTCTCTCCAGAAAATATGCAAGTCAGGAGCAATAAGCATCACCGCCCTTTGTATTACAGAGATACATAGGGTCTACAGAGATTGATCACATTCAAGTTGATCCAGGCTCGGCCTTGAGTATCATGCCATGGAGGATGCTATGATACCTTGGAGTTCCGATGAATAGATTAGCAGCAACTAGTACTACTATCTTCGGATTCAATACTAACGGTAGTAAACCATTGGGTAAGATAAAGTCTAAGTGCCAAATCGGCGACCTGAAGACGGAAGTCACGTGATAAACACAGACACATCGAACAATTTGCTAATGGGGAGACCTTGGATCCATAGCAATCTCATTGTGCCCTCCACGTTACATCAATGCATGAAGTACGTGGACAAAGACGGGAATGTAAGAATGCTGGTCGTGGAAAAGCAACCCTTTAAAGGAGTTGAACACTACTTTACTGACGCGTTGCTGTATCAAGATGCGTTCGGTGTTTCAGATATACCTGTTCCAGACGACTCTGATAGTAGCGAGGAAGCTGATACAGAATCAGGATTTGAAGATTCAGAATCCGATGATGTAATTTGGGACGGTGAGCCCATTGTGATAAGCCTCGAAGGCCTTGATGTAAATAACACCATTCACTCTGATGGTGAATGGGTGATAAATGAAAATTTAGAGTTTGCTTATTCTTCTGGTGTTAATTCTGAGCCCTCAAGCACTATCACTAATGCATTGAGCGATTGTTTGAATGAGATATGTTCTTTGACTTTCTTCCAAGCACCTATCCGATCATCCTTACATGAATTAAGTAATGACGTTGAAAATGCTAACAAGATCATTTTTGAGGTTCCTCCCAAGGACGGAACGCAGAAGCCATAGTATTTGGAAGGGCAAGTCACAAGAATAAAAAGAAATGCTTAGATTCTGAGGAAGAACAGGGAAATTCCGAGTTCTTCCATTACGATAAAAACTCATAGATTAATAAAGAAAATGAGATATAATCTGGCTAAAGGCAAGGGGTTGAATTCCGAAAAGGAAGAAGGACAATCCTTCAACCCTTTGTTCCAAAAGGAAAAATGCCAGATTGTTACCAAAAAACTGGCAGGGGATTAGGATATGTCACCACTCCTGAGGGTTCCTCAAGTGAGAGAACCGAAGAAAGACAATGCAATCATTCGTCAGAATCGTCCTGCTGGGATTCAGATGTCAGTATTGGCATGATTTTCTGCGAAGTATCCGCGAACATGGCTTTCGCGATCTAAGAAGACGAAGACCTAGAGGAAGCTTTGCCGATAAAAGACGACCCCTGATCCAAGCATCTTAATGAGAAGTGAGAGATCTAGTTTGAATAGCGTGAGCCTCCAATCGAAGATAAAGTGATCCAAATAAATATGGGGATGAAAAGAATTCTAAACTCATATTTATAAGTGAGAGTCTATTATCGGAAGAGAGAGAGAGGAATTGATATCTCTCATTCGCGAATACATTGATATTTTCGCTTGGAGTTATGAGGAGATGCCAGGATTGGACCTAAGTGTCGCGGTTCATAAATTGAACATTCGGCCAAATGCTAATCTAGTAAAACAACAACAACGAAGATTCCGCCCAGAGATCATGGAGGCTATTGAAGTTGAAATTAAGTAGTTGATTGGGTCATGCTTTATTCGAGAGAAACAACACCCTGATTGGGTCGCGAATATAGTTCCTGTGACCAAGAAGAATGGAAACTCCAAATTTGCATTGATTTTAGGGATTTGAATGAGGCCTGCCCTAAAGATGAATTCCTGTTACCCATCACAAATGTTATGATAGATAATACTTGTGGGTATGAGCGTATGACATTCATGGATGGGTTCTCAGGGTATAATCAAATAAAGATGTACCCTGATGATGAGAAGTATGCGTCCTTCAGAACACCATTCAGGATATATTGCTATACAGTCATGCCCTTTGGCCTGAAGAATGAGGGTGCCACGTATCAATGCGCTATGAACGTAATATGCCAGGAGCATCTCCGGAAGAAAGTGGAATGTTACGTAGATGACCTAGCAATTAAAAGCAGAAACAAAGGCGATCACTTGAAGTATTTGAAGACGGTGTTCGACCTCATGAGGAAACACCAGCTCAAGATGAATCCGACTAAATCTTTTTTGGGGGTCTCTAGTGGAAAATTCCTCGGCTTTGTCGTAACTTCTAAGGGAATTTATCTTGATCCAGATAAGGTTAAGGCTATCAAGATATGCCACCTCCCCGTAACCTTAAAGAGTTAAGGGGACTGCAAGGTAGGCTGGCGTGCATCTGCAGGTTTATATCAAATTTGTCTGGTGAATATCAGCCCTTCACCAGGTTAATGAGGAAAGGAGTGCCATTTGTTTGGGATGACGCATACCAGAAGGATTTTGAAGAAGTCAAACAATATCTCATGAAACCACAAGTGCTCGTAACCCCAGTCTCGAGAGTACCTTTCCTGCTATACGTAAGGGTTATGGACCATTCCTTGGGAGCCTTGTTAGTACAGAAGAATGAGTCAGGTCATGAACAAACTATTTATTATCACAGCAGAATGATGATTGGGGCAGAACACCGGTATAATCCAGTGGAGAAGGAATGTTTAGTTTTAGTGTTTGCAGTGCAGAAAATGTGACACTATTTAATTGACAAACCATCCATATTGTATCGAGAGTTAACCCCCTGAGAATACTAATGACTAAACCCAGATCATTGAATTCAAGACTATCCAATTGGGCTATTTTGCTATCATAATATGATATGCATTTTGTCCCGCAAAAGTCTGTTAAAGGACAGGCCGTGGTTGACTTCCTAACCGAACATCCAGTCCCGGCATCCTTGAAGTTATATGAACAAATCCCTAGAGAGTTAGAAGAATGGAGCTCGATTCCAGAAGAAGACGGCTCGCAAAAGTCTCCGGAGGCAAATACAGTTATGAAAGGTGTATGGCAACTTTTCTTCGATGGTGCCTCCCGAATGGGATCTGAGGGAAGAATAACAGCGGGGGTAGGAGTTGTTTTCGTCTCTCCTCACAACCACATCATTTCTCGAGCTTACTCATTAACAAGCCCGTGCTCCAACAATGTCGCGGAATATAACACCCTCCTAATCAGCTTAAAAATAGCTAAACAACTGAGGATCAAATATTTGGAGGCATATGGAGATTCTCAACTTGTTGTAAATCAAGTGAAAGGGAAGTATGAGGTCTAACATGAAGCCCTTTTGCCGTATTATCGTGCGGTGATCAAGACACCCGATGGCTTCGATAGTTTCTATGTCAGCCACGTAAAACGCTAGCGAAATAATTATGCAGATTCACTAGCTTCCTTAACTGCTACATTAGCCTTGCCCAAGCATGAGCAGAGAATTATTTTGTCCAAAGGACGAACTCAAAGAGGAAATGAGGGAACCACAGGAAGACAAAACTGGTGTTTTCGAGTTAGGTTTAGAACCGAGGAATTAGTGTTTTCCTTATATAGACTATGTCCTTTATGGCATATTACCTGAAGATTTAAAAGAAGCCAGAGCAATTCAAAGAAGGGTTGTCCAGCTCTACTACAATGCGGAGCTCCAGACATTGTACAGGAAATCTTATGATTGAATTTTACTTTGTTATCTCTCTAACTGCGAAGCTACAAAAGTACTTGAAGAAGCTCATGCTAGTATCTGCAGAGCACATCAACCAGGGCCAAACTCTGGGATAGAATCTGAAGGATGGGTTATTACTAGCCTAAGATGATGATAGAAGCGATCAACTACGCCAAGAAGTATAGGGTCTGCCAAATACATGCAGACTTTATACATCAAGCTCCGGAGTATCTCCACCCAACGGCTACGTCATGGCCGTTTGAGCAATGGGGGTATGGATATTGTTGGGCCAATTTCTCCGCCATCAACAAGAGGACACCGTTTCATTTTAGCCATAACGGATTACTTTTCGAAATGGACTGAGGTCATTTCCCTAACCGAAGTAAAATCGTCAGATGTTATTAAATTCATCAAGCACCACGTGCTTTATTGCTTCGGAGTGCCCAAAAGAATCATTCATGACAACGGACCTCAGTTTGTGAGCCAAGTATATTCCAGATTCTGTAATAAGTACAGGATTGAAGATATAGCTTCGTCACTATATTACCCTGTAGCCAATAGTCTAGTAGAAGCTTTCAATAAGACCATTGTAGAACTTCTCAAAAAATTTGTGTCATCCAATCAAAGGGATTGGGATGAGAAGCTCGGAGAATGCCTGTGGGCATATCGCACCACAGTCCGAACCCCCATTAATACCACGTTCTTTTCTTTGGTATATGGGTCAGAAGCAGTCTTGCCTTTGGAAATTCAAATTCCATTGTTACGAGTCGCGTTAACAACTAGAATGACACAAAAAGAAAGACATCAACAAAAACTCCAAGAATTAGAAACCTTGGACGATAAGCGCTTGGAAGCTCAATAGAATATTGAACTATATCAGGCACAGATTTCCAGAACTTTTAACAAAAAGGCCAAACGAAGAACTTTCAAGAAGGGTGATCTGGTCCTGTCAGTCAGAAAACCGATCATAACTAGCCAAAAGTCTAGAGGAAAGTTCCAGCCAAAATGGGAGGGACTTTTTGTCATTGATACGGTCTACTCCAATGGCGTATATCGGTTGGCAAAGCTGAATGGTGATAAGATCATGATGCCAATTAACGGCAAATTTCTAAAGAAATATTATTCTTAGCAAAGTTGCAAAACACCAGTTGTAATATGATCTGGGTAGTTCAATGCAAATGATGAACAAAAACTTGTCTGTAATCAGAAGTTCATTAATAAAAATTCGTGGCTCTGGACTAAAGATCTTTAAGTTGCGAATCACATTTGTTTCTATCAAATTTGCCAAGTTAAAAAATACCTCTAGCGAATCAAATTTCCTTCTTTCAAATTTGCCAAGTTAAAAAATAGCACTGGCGAATCAAATTTCCTTCTTTCAAATTTGCTAAGTTAAACAATTCCTCTGGCGACACAAATTTCCTTCTTTCCAATTTGCCAAATTAAAAAAAATATCACTGGCGAATCGAATTTCATTCTTTCAAATTTGTCAAGTTAAAAAATACCTCTGGTGAATCAAATTTCCTTCTTTCAAATTTGCCAAGTTAAAAAATATATCTAGCGAATCAAATTTCCTTCTTTTAAATTTGCCAAGTTAAAAAATACCTCTGGCGAATCAAATTCTTTATACTAGACAGTGCGAGTTTCAATCTAGTTAGTAAAAAGGTTCTTTCATTCACAACAATTTTGGGTGCTTGAAAAATTTTGATTGATTTTAAGATTATCAAGTTGACAGTTATCTCTGGTAATTAACATCAAAATCATCCATCAATCACTCTTAGTTATGTAAAAAAAAAGAGCTTCTTTATTCATTATCAAATCAAGATTACAGAGAATTCTCCAGTAGTTCAACAAGAATGAATACAAATCACTGTAGTAAAAAAAAGTTTGCTCATGTAACATCTTCTTCTAAGGATGACTTAAAAGGCAATAGCCTGCTTCTACAGGCTCTTCTTCTGGAATGACAAACTTGCTTCTGTAACCGTCTTTTTCAGCATGACTCGGATAAAAAAGTTTGCTTCTGCAGGCTCTTCTTTTGGAATGAAAAATTTGCTTCTGTAGCCTTTTCTCTCAGTATGGTTCAGATCAAAAAGTTTGCTCCTGTAGCCTCTACTTCCAATTTGCTCTTATAGCCCCCTCTTCAAAAGGGATGGCTTAAGGGTACAGACTTGTTTCTTCTTTTCGACCATAATCAGGGACCTCTTGGTTAGTTCCCCCAGTGATGATGCCAGTGACTTAATTAGTTCAAAACTGGGCATACCAAGTGCACACACCCAAATGTATAACGAGAGGGATTGCACAAATTTAAGGCCCTGGTCATTAGTACCCCAACCTTGTGGAATACTAGGAAAGAAGAAAAACAATACCACAGACCTGAAATCTTTTCTCTCATGAAAGATACATGAGACCTTCCAAGACCCTAGAGGTATTGGAAGCAATTACGAGCCCATCGGGTCTGGGTCATTATTAAGGAGAATGACTACGGTTATCTCCTGCAGCCAAGTCAAATCCCAGTTAAAAAGAAAGAAAAGAAGAAAGAGAATGATATTAATAGAAGAAGAAATTTACCTTAATTAAGAAAAATGACTACAGTCAGAAAAATCTTTTCGGTGGAACACCCTGCTGGATTGATGTAGTCTGGAGGTCTTGTAACATGCCAACTTCTATCTATCGCTTCAGTTGGAGAAGAAGAAAATATGGCTGCACGAATAAATCAACTACAAAAGAAAGGAAGAGAAGATAAGAGAGGGAATTTTCTCTTGTTAGAATGATCTTCCATAGAACAAGCCATGCATCTTATATAGACAGTCTGGTGGGAAAAAGATAAGGCCGAAATCTTCGGTTAAGATTTTCGGTTCAGATCTCAACAGAATTTATTACTGTTGCATGGGACGTTTAGATCTTGCGGCCCAGAGATCTCGTCATTAATAAAGACGTACAACGCTTGGGATTCCATGCCTGACGGCTTTATCCCAAGGCTCGCAAAAGTCTCTACAAATTCTGAGGAGTTTTGGGTCATCCCGCGAGCTTCCGGGCACAATATCGCAAACTTAAATTCGCAATCCTCGGAAGTCAAGATCGCGAATTTAGTATGAATTTTATTAATCTGCGGACCTCCGGATGTAAAATCGCAAAGCTGACGAAGACTCATGAAAGTCACGTGACAGATATACGGATACCAAAATTTTACGAAGACTCGCAAATTTCAGATATAAGATGGCTGGTTTATTGCGAACCTTCGAAAACAAATGCTAAAGTCACGCCGTAGAAATACAAAATTGAATTCAAGATTCTCTACATAAGTAAGGAGTCATACCATGCACAACAAATGTCAGGGGAACTATTACAAAAGAAGGAACAACAGAGAATCAAAAAAAAAAAAAAAAAGATATACAAGCTTTTACAGTTCAATGATTCAAGAGAGCTTTAATTTTCTCCTCGGCATCATCAATGTCTTGCTGAAGGACCTCATAAGTTTGGACAGTGGCTTAACGACGTAATTCCTTGTCACGGGCGATGACATTCTGCACTGCAGCAGCCTCCAGCTTATCCAATTCAGTTTGTATCTCCTGAAGATCTCTAGTTGTATTGTCCCGCTGGCGCGATAAGTTGGTGAGATTCCTCATTGACTCATCATGTTTCTTGGTGATCTTGGCCAAGAAAGCTTGAACTTTGGCAATAAACTCTTGAGTCCTGACAATAGCCTGGTCATGGTCCTTGACAATTGAAGCAGCAGCCTCCACTTGAAGAATTAGACACTGACGATCTGATTGACCTTTTTCTAAGCAGGCTTTGCAAGCATTGGCCTTCTCCTGGGTCTCCTTCTGGAACCTAAGTTGTTCCTCTTTCAGTCTCTGGAAAATATCTTCGACTGCTTCAGATTTGTCAGCACTTCTGGTTTTCAATTGAAATTCGGCATACTTTTGAAATTGAGTTATCATAAGCCTGAAGGGAGCAGTTTTCTCTTCTCCACCAATGCTGATAATACCAGTCAAGTAAATATTGAGAACATTGGCAAGTGAAGCAAAAGAAGCCTCCTTCAGTATCTTATCAATACAACGATCAAGGAACTGGATGAAAGTTTTCACTGTATCTTTCAATAA
The DNA here is from genome assembly GCA_036321105.1 of Dracaena cambodiana. Taxonomy (NCBI): domain Eukaryota; kingdom Viridiplantae; phylum Streptophyta; class Magnoliopsida; order Asparagales; family Asparagaceae; genus Dracaena; species Dracaena cambodiana. The sequence continues at coordinate 25,596,877 of JAYEPQ010000008.1, read as the reverse complement.
ATCAACTTCAAAAATGTCAACCTCTGCATCAGAGGGATCAACACTGGCTGGGGAGAGACGGTTTGATTTGTACTCTGCTGCACAGAGGCAACAATGCCAACATCAGGAGGAACGGAACCTCTGGAGGCTTCAGCAGAGCTACCAGCTACAACATCCTGAACCAAAATATCGGACGGAGCAGCTACGGCCGAGACCGTGGACATAGTAGTCTCTGGGATTATTACTTTTGTAGTATCAACAACAGAAGTGGTAATCTTGGTCACCTCATTGGCGTTAGCTTCTGCGATGGTGTCATCTGGCGAAGTTACCTTTGCGCCCATGCACTCTAAATCTGGAGTCAAAACCGGAGCTGTCAAAAATGAGAAAGTTGATAGTTAAATGTTACAGTATTAGTCGATAATAACAGAATTGTTATAGGAAAAAGACGCAAACCTAAAGGTTGAATACTGGATTATTCAGGTCCGTACACATCAAGTCCAAACATTTCAGGCCCGTATACCTCGATCCGAACGTCTTTGCTCAAATAGACGTACTTACCATAGTTTGATGGAGGGGTTGAAGATCGAAAATCATCACTGCTGACATCATCGTCATCTCCCCAGTCATCCTGATCTCCTGAAGGAGGTGCTACTTTTGGAAAACCTGATGCGTGGATCTCCCCAATTATTTGTACTTCATCATCCGTGGAAGCTTAATGAACGAGGGCTGCAGGATCCTCTTGTATAGCAGAAGAAGCCTTACTTCAATAGTGACCTGGTGTGTAAGAGTCGCAGGATCCTCTTGAGTAGCAGGAGTAGGATCGCTGTGAAAAACAGGTCCTTAACTCCGACGCTTCTTAAGCGAACGGAGAGTTAAAGATGAGTCATCTTCATCCTCCTCAGGTTCCTCAGCGAGGGTCTCGGAGACTAAACTGGGTGCCGCAGTACCGGCTTCAGATGGGGTGTCCTGCGGATCAATGCCCTACGGATTGATAGGCAAGTCATTGAGGCGCCTTAGTTTCTTCCGCTTATGCAGAATCTTCTTCGGAGGAGACTGCGGTTGAGGAGAAATTTTCTTCAGAATTGAGAGAGGAGAAACAGCAGGAGAGGCAGGCTGAGTTGATAAGGCCGGTGCATTATTGTCCTCCTCCCCTTGTTGAGTCGCTGGTTCCGACTCATCAGAGGCACTTTCTGCCCCAAAATCATTCATCCCTGCTACTTTTGTGCTGCCAGCCTTCTTCTTCTGAGCATACCAAGCTCTGATCTTTCTCAGACAGGTATGATTTACACTGAAGTTCTAAGAAGCTTAATTAGCATTCGCAAACCACTTACAGAAACTGAAACTCATATTTGAGTTCGGGGTCCTGAGTGGAAGATCAAATCTAGTTTGAGTTCCACCTGCGACGAAATGAAGCAAAGCTCGAGCTCATTCAAGAGCATTCCCAGTAAAACTTATCTCCTTATTAGGATTACCAATATAGAGCTGATCATACCCGAACTGTCAAGCGAAACGGCTCGGGTAGTAAGGCTCTATATAGCAATGGTTCCCCAAATGAAGAACCAAATATCCTGCGCGGATGTTTATCAACCACCAGAAGCACCCCGGAGACAAAACAGTGAATTTATCTTCACCAGCTATGTTTGCGAATTCTTCCCCGTATCCAGCATTGGGAAAGTACGAAAAATATCTGAATAATTAAAAATTCGCGAAGTGACGGAGGGTCTTGCAGATCGCATCCATGTAACCCCCTCTCCATTGCTACCTCCCATATTGCTGCACTTTGGGAGCATCTAAGTCTATCTGCGAATCAGTAGGACTCATCAAAGTAGGGCAATGTAGAACTAACCAAGCTATCAAATAGGTATAAGGGAGCTCTACGCACGGATTAGGAGTCTTAATGACTGGATCTCCTTTCTTCCTCTGCTCTTTCTTCACATTGCAGAATTTATCAGATAATCTCCTCAGTCCGCTTTGGATGCTGCACACCATTGCGAGCAACAGACTGAGTCGCTTACCAAATGCAAGTAGGACGGCTGGGTATACGACCCTAACGGGTATATTTTCCTGCAAAGGAATAACACACTTTTTTAACCATACCATCAAATAGCCCGCCAAGAAGGCAGGATCAGATAAAAGTTGATGGGTCTGATAGTGAAATCTTTCAAAGGACGTTCCAGGTTTAAAAACGTCCTCATCAGATTCGGCGATGTAAGCATCTGTCCCAAAACTTGCGATTCTTCTCTCAACCTCCTTTTCAGAAGCTGGAGGAAGGCGAATAAAATTAGGATTACCCTTAGAAAAATTGGGCAAAAGATATTGCAACCACTTTTTCGGCTTCAAATTGCGGGTGCCGGATATGTGGGTGCAAATATGGTAGTGGCAAAGTAGCTCCCAATAAGTATTATAGATCAAAGGGTCCTGGGTCTTTAACAGATGGAGTTCTTCCCCAGTAGGGACGTACTCTTCATATGGTATGTCTCCCATGGGCAGTCCAAAAATTTCATACATCTCGTGAAGGGCGAAACCCAATTCGCCTCGAGGGCAAAAGATTGTATAAGTATCAGAATTGTACAGTTCCAGTAAAGCAAAAAAATAGAATCTGCTAGCAGGAATGTTGTGCTGAACAGCCCTGAGAGCACGATACAACCCCGCATGATGAAGCTGTTCTCTGAAAACTTTCAGAAAGAAGTCAGTCAAGACTGCCCACTCTCCTCTTGAAAAACAATAAACCCATTCAGAGGGACGAAAATCTTGAACAGGGAATTCCCCTTGTGCATTGGCAAATCAGTGCAAGAAAGTCTGTTCGACTATGGGTGTTTTGCCTATAGGAAAGTCATGTTTAAGCAGCCCCGGGAGCAATCCACAAAAGTATTCCCAGTAGAATGAGAAAAAGCACCTTGAGAGTTAAATCCTCCCAATAAAATGTCGTCCTGTGACTTGTTTAGGTGCCAGTTCATTCGTCTGGGCACAGAAAGGGATTGGAAGAACAAGAATGGGTAAGACCTCTCCATATTGGGGAGAAACAAGTAGCGGCTCTCAACTTGACGAAGCCACTTATAATCTCCATCTTCCAAACCGCTATCGGGCACCGAAATATGGTCCACAAATAAAAAGGCGGATTTATATAGTAAAAACCGATCATCTCCTTCAAAAGATGTATTGGTCATCAGTTCTCGCAATATTGAGCGAGTAGGATGAAGAATTTTATTTTCCCTCTCTTTGCTATCAGATACTGTACAACGCGGGAAAACTTGACCATATCTGAACTTTCTTCCCGTCATAGCCATCCGAGTATCTGAAGTAATGGTCCTTAGGCTAAGGAGTCAAAACATAATCAACTGTAGAAAGAGATATTCATATTCAAGACAAAAAATTTTAAGAAATGGATTGTCTTTCGAAATTTATTATTATTACCTCCAATCAAGGGTCCTGCCGAACCACCATCAAACTGGAGGTTGCTTGAGGGTCTTGATGACCACTGGCAGCAACACCAGAGGAGGAAGCTTTCTTCGGTATCTTTTGCAGATTAAAGAAATCCTCCACGAAGAGTATCGAAAGCTAGAAGAGGTTGAAGACGAGAAGTCTGAAGAGCTCTAAAGGAAAACTTGGATTTCAAATTTCTTGAGATAAGAATAGCCTCTCTTATGTAATCGAGATTATATAGAAGATGATTTGATGGCTGAGATCTTCGGATAGATGTGATCTCTGGCCCGAGTACCTTTTCATTTAATGTGGCTCAGAGAACGTCTCAATTCCTACGCCTTAGAAAGCAACAGCCTTCCGGCTTTTCCGCAACCAAAAAGTGAAAGTTCGCGACCATAACACAGAGTCGTGTTCCCTCCAAAGTGAAAGATCGCGATCCTAACACAGAGTCGTTTTCTTCTCCAAAGAGAAAGATCACGACTCTAACATAGAGTCGTTTTCTTCTCCAAAGTGAAAGATCGCAACCCTAACACAGAGTCGTTTCTTTTCCAAAGTGAAAGATCGCGATCCTAACACAGAGTCGTCTTCTTCTCCAAAAAGTGAAAGTTCGCGATCCTAACACAGAGTTGTCTTCTTCTCCAAAATGAAGATTCGTGACCCTAATACAGAGTCACATTCCCCTTTCAAAATGCAAATTCACGACCCTAATACAGAGTCGTATGCTTCAAAAGAAGAAAATTGTGGCGCTAATACAGAGTCACATTTTTCTTCGAAAGCAGTAAATTCACGGCGCTAATATAGAATCGTGATCCTTTCAAAATGGGAGTTCGAGATATTGAGATAGAGTCATGCTGCCTTCAATTGAAGAAAGTTCTAATACAGAATTGTACTCTCAGAATAATGAAAAATGGATATTCTAATACAGGATGTTATATCCAAAGTACTCCAAAACACCTCAAAAAATTATGAGAGTTTTGAAAACTTTGGAGGGAGTTTTATCGGCGAAAAATTCCGGAGTCATCTGTCAAAATAAGCAGATTTATGAATTTAGGGTTGGAGATCCGCAACTTAGCAGATCCGCGAACCTAAAGATCGAGGTTCGTGACCCAGCTACTACAGAACAAGTTCGCGAATCTAAGACTGAGATTTGCATTACTACCCATAGCTTCTGGGTAGGGGTTCAATACAAGGTCACCCGACCCGAATAAGGGAGTTGCCACCTTGGATCATGGAGCTAACTGCAAATGAATGCAGCGGCATTACTTCGATTGTGGGAACAACCACCTAACGAATATGACGGCACTTCTCGAGTAGTGGGGCTAACAGTCGAGTAAATGAATCGGGACGTCGCCCTAGAACCCCTATAAAAGGCGGGAGAGTGAAAGAGAAGGGATCGATCATCTTCTTCTAAAAATTACCCCTTGTGATCAAAAGTCCAGAGCCTTTCTTTTCCAGCCAACTGAGAGAGATTGTACGGAGTGTCAACAGAGAGCAGGATCGTCCTCCACAGGTACATCAGAACCCAACTTTAAACAAAGAGAAAATTCATCTTCCTCATATTCTGTAAACGGAAAACCATTGGATTGTAATACTTTATTGAAAAATCTCAATAGAGCGGCATTTACAATTTTTATGGCGAACAACCATTAATACTTGGTATGATGTGGAGAAACAGTTCTTGGCACGTTTTTTTGAGGATGATACCAAAATATCGATTCATTCCCTCCTTGCGACGCAACAAGGAGAAGAAGCGACTAAAAGTTTCATTGAATGCTTCAGGGAAAAATCCGTGCATTGTCGACATGGTATGACCCAGGAAACCCTGATAGAAACCTGCAAATATAATTTCAGGACCGGCGTGCTGATAAGAATGGGAGCTGTAGAGTCCAAAATCTGAAAAGACCTGTTAAAGTAAGGAAAGCAGGCAGAAAATATAATTCGCCGGATTGAGAAATCTCGTGGTACGAGAAATTCTACAAATAACAGGCCATATCCACAAAATCCTAAGAACAAAGGGAAGGTTATGATGGCATCAGAAGCAAATCCGAATCTGAGACCCCAAAATCCAAGAGGCACGGACCTGATAGAACTTATTCATTCAAGACAAAGAAATTTGGCACTTTGTTTAACTTTCTCAATAAAAAAGGGATGTTAAAGTTTTCAGAGAATTGGAAGGCAGAAGATACAGTAAAGACCAACGATCTTAATTATTGTTTGTTCCACCAAAATATTGGGCATCCAACCAAGAATTGCTACCCTATCAAAAATCGAGTCTAAGCATTGATAGAATCCGGTGTCCTCCAGTTTAAAGAAGAACAGTTGAAGTTTTCTGTGAATATAACAACTCTAGTCTTAAGAACCAATGAGTTTCCTACCGGAGCGATCGCTATACCAGTAAAGAAGCCGATATTAATCAACCATGATCCCCATAAAATAAAGTAGAAGGGACTCTTACAGATTTCTACCAAAAAAGGGGAAACCATTGGGGGTACAATCAGACTTGCTGAATGATGAACAATCGACTTGCTCAGCTAATTCCACAAAAACAAAGGAAAATACTCGATCGACACCAAGCATGGGCAGCCCGCATTGCAAGTTTGCCCTTTGGGTACGCTCTGAACCGCAGATGCAATCGAGTCGTTTTCATTAGCTAGCAGCCGGATAGGATCGGGGGCACTAAAGACATTGACGGTGATAAGTATCATGTTGCTTTTGCTGTTCTTATTAGCCATTGGAAAATTTTGTGCGATGACTAAAAATTTGATGGTAAAATGATTGCCTTAAATTTAAAAAAATTAAAAAAAAAAGAAAAAAAGAGAAAAGAAACAAAATAAAAAAAGAGAAAAAAGGGGAAAAAAGTGTGTGTATATATACGAATATAATTTTGCTAAAGCAAAGGAAAAGAACAAGTTTCTCGATAACCTATTATACTATGGGATAAAACATGAATTGCCCAATGTTGTTAAAGCAAAGTAAAGATAACAAGTTTATCGATAACTCATAATACTGAGGTAAAAAGTATCCACCCAATACTGTTAAAGCAACGGAAATAGGAGATTAAATTTCTCGCCAACCCTATCATACTAGGGGGTAGAAGTATGAGATCATCTGTCCAAAGCCCAAAAACTGAGGAAAGAGGAAGTAAAAATTCTCGGCAACTCACCATACTGAGGGGAATAACATAGCTAGCCCAATGCGAATGGCGATTGGTAAATGCACATCAAATCCATTTATACCTGGAGATTTGCTAAAAATCTCATAGACCTGTCATGTTAAGTTCTTAGCTCTGACAGTAAGTTTAAGTTACGTGTGAGCGCCTTGAAGTGTTTTCACCAAAGTCTCAGGCATGTACAATTAGACGCCTTTATTAAAAATCGATGATCCTGACCCGATCATCTTGGCATCTGCAATTCAAGTTATGCAAAAGAGCCTTGAAATGCCGTCTTCAATCATCAAATTGGGGATCCAAAATATTTTAAAATTTGCCAATCATAAGCAATTTTGAAAACTTTGGAGGGAGTACTATTGGAGATTGATGAGTGCTATATATTGCATATTTATAGCCTCTATATTATCTATTTTTATATTTAAATAATACTACTCAGGTATTTTTAGTGTGCTTTCAAGTAAACCTATTCCTATAAGGAAATGACATAAACTCAAAGTCAGATTAGGAAACCAAGTCCAGAAAAGAGTTAAAAATGAGCAAAACTAAACGATCATGAAGCTGTAGAGACTTAAAATTCAATACAGTCATTTAGATAAAAAGACAAGGATCAGAACTTCATGGAGAAGAAAATTGAGGGCAAGTCTTCCCACTTTTTCAGCTATTTGGCAGCAATTGCCGCTAAATAGCAACACTTTGGGGCTCGCTTGTCATGAATTTTTTATGAGATCTTCGATGTAATTTTGTAGTTACTTACTTGTACTCAGATTAGGGTTTAATTCTTCGAGCCCTATATATTGGTCGTAGCCTTATAATCTAGGATTTTTATCATGCTATTTTGTACTCGAAAATTATTTAATAAAATTAGGGTTTACCAAAGGGGTGACGACCACAATACCGTTCTTCATAGGTGCGCCATTATTCAGAAGTTCGTTCTTGTAAGTTTAATTATTTTATTTGCTTTTTAGATAGATTTATCTTACTTTCTAGTGTAAATCTTTAATTTCTTTCTAGAAAAAATAGGATTTTTAATCGCTTTCATAAATAAAAGTAGGATCTTGTTAATTAGGAGTATGAGTAGTTAATTAGCTTAGTCCTAGGATGTAGATAAAATTAGGGATCAATCTCATATAAATCTATTTATGTTCTTTCTAAAATAAAACTAAAAAAGATAGGATTTTTCTATGAAATAATTAAAATAAAAGAATTCGTAGTTAAAACATTGATAGGTTATGCTTAATTTAAATATTTTGATAGCCTGTGTTTAGTTAGGGTTTAGAGTTATTGGATTTTATTCATTTTGTTGAATTTATCAAACGATTTAGTTTATCTCTATAAAAAGTAATTTGTTTGATGGATTATACTTGCACACCACTTGATAGTTCATACTCAGCATATTTTAAGTAGAAACTAAATTAAAAGATCATATTTTTATGGAAGAAAAAAGACGAAATAGATAATATTTTGTTGGAAAGTAATGAATTTCATATCCTAGGTTAATTAGAATTGCAAATCATCAATCTAGACTCATAGTTAACTTGTTAGAATAATAGGATTAACAAGATTGCAAAACACTCTAGATCCCTGTGGGAACGACCTGTTAGCATTACAACTGACACTGTGCGCTTGCAGTAGAATTATCACATTAGAAGTAAAAATTTCCAAATAAAGAAAATTGACAAATAGCTAACAGAACGCGAAACTATTAATTAGCTTCGCACGACAGAAGCTTAACTTCACGTGGATAAGTAAAATGCTAAAATTTTAGCTCCGTGTCCAGATTATTTAACTCCGTATGTGCAGATTCTCATATTCTAAATTGATTGTGATTGAGATTTGGGCTTATCCAATACCCAAATTGAGTCCAATCAGAATCTAAATACAAGAGATTTAAGTCAAAATCAAATATTTGATTAGAATCCTTGATAGATATAAACACCTTCTATTCTTATCCCTATGAAAACTCTCATATCCAACTAAAGTCTATAAATAGTCTCTTTGAGAAGACTTTAGGGATTTTTTGACAATTAAAATTACGCGAGAGAGCTTTGAAGTCTTAGAGATCTTTTGGCAATTCAAGTTACGCGAGAGTGCCTTGAAACTTGAAGATCTTTTTGGAGTTTAAGTTAAGCACGAGAGCCTTAAATTTATTAAGATCAATAGAGAAAGCGAGAAGCTAGGGATGACTATCATCTTCTTCAAAGAGAGATCTTCACATCAGATCGTCAACAGGTTCTACTAGATAGATCCCACTGCCAAATTAGATCCCACTTTTATTGTAAAAGAGAGCGATAAAATATAAATCTCTTGTTTGTTTTTTTATTGTTCCTCTTTCATTGTAATTATCGTAATCAATGGAAGAAAGCATGATTTTTGCAGAGAACACCAGTGTGTGAGGCTAGACCAGTGCGCGTGGCTAATAAACTTAAGCCAGTGTGCAAGGCTAATCAGTGCACAAGATTAAACTAGTGTGCCAAGCTAATCCAGTGTGCCAAGCTAATCCAGTGTGCGAGGCAAATCCAGTGCGCCAGGCTAATTTAGTACGTGAGGCTAATCCAGTGCGCTAGGCTAATCCAACGTGCGAGGCTAATCCAGCTCGCCAGGCTAATCTAACGCGCCAGGCTAATCCACCGCGCCAGGCTAATCTAACGCGCCAGGCTAATCCACCGCGCCAGGCTAATCCAGCATGCGAGGCTAATCCAGCGTTCGAGGCTAATCCAATGTGTGAGGCTAAACTGGGTGCTAGGCTAATCCAGTGTGTCAGGCTAATTCAGTGTGCGAGGCTAATCCAATGCGCGAGGCTAACGCTAAAATTAAGTCTCAGCCTTGCGTGATAACTGTAGAACGTGAGACTAGGAGAAGTACTATGCAAAACATGTCAAAGTCAATACTAGACATCAGAGCAACCCGTGGGCTGACAAATATGGTCTCCAAGACTTTTCAGAGTCATATACATGGACAAATAGGCCTTCTACGAGAAGTAGGGCCTGCTTACCAAGGATGGTCATTTCAACACACCAAGAAGAAACTCCGAATTTATGAGAGTACTTAACAAACAAAAGGAGAGATGTACAACCCCACCAGTCATGCTGTTGCAAGCAGTTAATTGCAGCAGTCTTGACTCATTGTCACTGTGAAACTTCAAGACTGTCAGTGTTTAGCTGACTGTCAGCACCAGAATATAGTATTCCAAAAAGAAGATGCCTACACGTCAGGACTTAGACTCAGATGAAGACCTGCCAGCTATCACATCAAACATGGTGAATAAAGGGAAAAACCAATCATTGAAGAGTATTTCTTTGATACAAAAACAAAGAAAGTACATCATCACACATGCCTTAAGATGAGCGCGATGGTTCCCTATGACTATAAAAGATTGGCAGGGGTTCAGATGAAGAGTATGAAGAATATAGTGATCATTCAGCCGTAGCAACACCATGATCACATGCCTCCTCTCGATTTGGGTGAAGAACAGCTCATATGGCCGAACGGTTTGAAATAAGTCAAATGATAGAAGTACAAGAGCAGCTCATCCAAAAACAATAAAAGAGTATTGAAGAGTTCAAAGCACTGCTCATTAAAATTATGGAGAATACTCAAAAACAAACAGAAGACGGAGTAAGGGTTCTTCTGATGACAAAGACAAGAAAGATGAGTATGAATTAAATCCAGAAGCCGAAAGAAAGGGCAAGGAGGAAGAATACTTCATCAATCCCCACGTCGAAAAGATGGAAAAGTTCCAAAATCAAATAGAGGCGTTGATGCATTGGAAGGGGTTATAGGAAACAGGAATCACAAGACCCTACCCAATAGAGTGGGAGTCCACACCTTTTCCAACAAAGTACAAAGCCTTGAAACTGGAGTCATATGATGGGAAAGAATCTCTGAACCAACATATGTACTACTTCCTCTCCCCGCTTTCACCTGGATTATGCAGTTGCCCCCGAAAATTATCAAAGCCTGGTATGATATAGAAAGTGAGTTCCTAAGACATTTCTTTGAAGATGATACTGAGGTATCAATTCATTCTCTTCTAGAAACTAGACAAAAGGAAGAGAAAACTGTTAAAAACTTCATCGAATGCTTTTGTGAAATGTCAGTTCGATGTCCACACGGCATGTCTCAGGAGACATTGGTGGAAACATGCAAGCACAATCTACAAACTAAAATACTGGTCAAAATGGGAGTCGTGGAGTCGAAAAACTGGAAAGAGCTAGTCAAACAAGGCGAACTAGTAGAAGATATTATCCGCTATTTAGAATAACAACGCTCGATGAAGAATACTTCCATCGGTACTTAGTATCCGCATTTTTCTCAACATAAAGGTAAGAACACCATGGCAGCAGACACAACATCAAATTGCAAACTCCAGAATCAGAAAGATAGAAGTATTTCCAAGGAATGTGATGAGCAGGCATACTCCTTTAAGGACAAGAGACAGTTGCAATATTTCACCAACTCAATAAGAAAGAAATGGTCAAGGTTCCAGAGAACCGGAAGTCGGAGGAGGCAGAGAAGATGGATGATCCTAGATACTGCCTCTATCATCAAAATATTGGACACCCTACTAAAGAATGTTATATATTTAAAGACAAAATTCAGACATTAATAGAGGCCAATGTGATCTAATTGAGGCCTAAACAGAAAAAGATCTCGACTAATATGACAACTATCACGACGGGATCAATCAAATTTCCAGCGGGGCGTCCCCATATATGCGGGGAAGATGATGTTAATCAATCATGACCCATACAATTTAAAGCAAAAGGGACTCTCCCCAGTTTTCACCAAAAAAAGGAGAGATTATATCGGTGTATCTAGATTTATACAAAGATAAATAGTAGGCATCCACAAGAGGTCAAAAAAAGGAAAGTAAAAGTAAGTTGCGGAATTGTGATACTATCTCCACTGTCACAAAAGAATATTAAGTCGAGACCATGATATTAACAAACTCGAAAGAAGATTATGATAGCGGCAGTGGGGCAGACTCCGAGCTCGAACTGATAGAAGATGATGACTCCAAGTAAGAAATAAAACTAACAACATTGATAAGGCATGTGAGTGGGTTATTAGTGAAGTCTTAGATATCATTTATATGCCTGTTGTTGCTTCTGACTCTGTACCTTCTTGTGTTAGCATAGAAGTAATATTTATCTGAGTCAGAAATCTAAGCAACCTTTTACTTGCAAAACTGGCCATCTCTCATGGTACAATCCAAGATACATGAAGTAAAAGTGGCGAAGAACGTTGAAAGAATTTAAAAGCAAACTCAGAACCACTGCAGTAGGAAAAGAACACTCAAAGCCAGAGATAAATACAGGGCTGAGCTAAACGCGAGGCTAAATCCCACGTACAACGTGAGGCCAATCCAGCTTAAAGCTAGCCAGATGCGAGGCTATACCTGCAAGTGAAATGTGAGACTTATTCAGTGCATGAGGCTAAACCAGCGCATGAGTCTAACTCAGTACGCAAGGTTAAGCCAGCGCCCAAGTCCAATTCTGCATATAACACGAAGTTATGCTAGCCCAGTCGCGAGGCTATGCCTGCTTAAAATGCGAGGTTAAGCCCTCAACTAAGAAAAAATGAGATAAGCTTACACTATGAATACGAAGCAAACATCGCGTAACACTATCAAAGGCATAAATTTTGTAATTTTCTAGGGCCAATATTGCAAGAAAATTAGGATCTAAATCAATTTCATAAAACTAGAGACCAGAGAACCCGTAGGATGTTGGGATATTTTACAACTCCTACTTCTCAATAGGGGTTAAGATATATTACAACTCCTACTTACAACAGCGATTGTATACATTAAAACCTACTTCCTCAGAGACCGTTTGTTAAAATTTAAAGAATAAGTTTGGCAATTGTTCTCTAATCGTGCAAAAAGAAGAGCTGTGGTAAGAGTGGGGTAGCACCGATATCTCCCCACAGATATGTAATCCTTCTAAGTTACTCACTTACTGAACCATGCACAAACAACATAACAGAATATAATGCATTCATAATCAACCTCCAAATACCTCAGCAACTGGGGGGTGAAACGCTGTAAACTGTATGGCGATTTGAAACTTATTGTCAAATAGATGACTGAAGACTACAAGGTTAACATGAAGTCCTTGTGCTCTATCATTAAGTGGCAATCAAAATGACCAATAAATTTCAAAAATCTTACATCGATCATGTGTCGCAACACAAGAATATATATGAAGATGCCCTCACGCCACTCGCAACTTTAGCTCTGCCACCAGAGTCAAGTAAGCACGTTGCTATCGGGAGCCACAATCTTCTTTTCCCTAAAACAGTGTTGGAGACAGACAAAGTGCACCAAGTTGGATCGAGTCTTGAGCCCTTGGACTAGCGCTTTTTATTTATAAATCTGAAGGAAGCGGTCTCAGTAAAGAAAAAGACACTCAAACTCTACTATGATACAGTGCTACAAGCCCTTTACCGCAAATTACATGATGATATCTTACTCTGCTGAGAGGAAAGGTCAAGAAGAACTTGAAGAAATCCATAGCGAGACTTGCAGGGCCCACCCGCTAGGGCCAAAACTTTGAGTTTGCATAAGATGAATCGGCTACTTCTATGCAGATGTTGTGGCATATTCAAAGCATCGCCACGCTCACTAATTACACGCCAACTTCATTTGGAAATTGCCAAAGTATTTGCACAACTTTGGGCCAATGAACTCCGCCCTCATCCAAAGGACATCGGTTCATATTGTGACTAATTACCTCTTCAAATTGGTTGAAGTCGATCCTAAGAGAGGAGTCAAAACGGCATATATAAATAAACTCATCAAGCATCATATGATCTTCCACTTTGTCATACGTCGGTGGATTATGTAGGATAATGGCGCCAGTTTGCCAATCAGGGCTTCTCCCAATTCTACAACAAGTTCAGAATCCAAACTATTATCTCAACAGTCTAAAGTCCGATAATTAATAGTCTAACTGAAGCTTTCAACAAGAAAACCATAGTGAAAACTCCTCCAGAAATTTGTCTTTTCAAGCCAATGCGATCAGGATGAAAACTTGAGAGAATGCATGTAAGCTCACCAAATTTGAACTCTGATTGAAACTACACCATTTCCTTTTGTGTATGGCTACGAGACCATCTCACCTTTTGAAATCCAAATTCCATCTTGGCAAGCTATGTTAGCCACAACAATGACAACCGAAGAACATCAGCAAATGCTTCCAGAATTAGAAGCACTAATGAAGAGCGCTTAAAAGCACAACAGCAGATCAAATTATATCAAACATGCATCTCAAAAGCGTTCAACAAGTAGTTAAGGAAAAGACTTTAAAAAAAAAAGGGATCCTGACCTATAAGACCAAAAACAAATTCGAACCCCAAATAGGAAGGACCCTCCGCGATAGAGACGGTCTGCTCGAATATAATTTACTATCTAATCAATTAAAATAGCTTCACCCGAAGGCCACAATGGCCAAGGGAAGAGAACATGTTTCTCGCTAATCCTATCATATTGGGGGTAAGAGTATGAAATCAACTGCATGGAGCCCTAGAGGCGAAGGGAAGAGGGAACTTTTAACATTTAAATCCAAACAAAACTCTCGACAAACTCAATATGCTGAGAGGAACAACATGGTTAGCCCAACGCAAATGACGATTGATAGAGGTAGCTCAAATCCGTTGATAGCTGGAGATTTGCTAAAAATTCAGAGTAAATTTGTCATAATATTGTCCTATAAGGATATATCATTGCCCAATGCTACGAAAGTAAAGGGAAGAGAACAATTTTTTTGCCAATCTATCATGCTACGAGATAAAGTATGAATTGCCCAATGCTACAAAAATAAAGAAAAGAGAACAAGTTTCTTACTAACCCATCATGTTGAGATAAAAAGCATGAACAACCCAAAACCGCCAAGGCGAAGAGGACAGAAAATCAAGTCCTCGACAACCCATCATCCTGAGATAAAAAGCATGAACAACCCATAGTAGTAAAGGCAAAGGGGAGAGGAAACCAAATCTTCGACAATCTATCATGCTAGGAGATAAAATATGAGTTGCCCAATGCTACGAAAGCAAAGGGAAGAGAATAAGTTTCTCGCCAACCCATCATGTTGAGGTAAAAAATATGAACAATCGAAAGCCGCAAGGCAAAGGGGAGAGGAAATTAAATTCTCGACAACCTATCATGTTGAGGTAAAAAGTATGAATAACCTATATCCACAAAGGTAAAGGGGAGAGGAAATCAAATTCTCAATAACTGCTCATGTTAAGGTAAAAGCATGAACCACTCGATGCTGATATGACAAAGAGAAGAGGAAATCAAAATCCTCGCCAACCTATTATGGTAAGGAATAACGTGCAAATAGCCAGTGCCTTCGAGATAAGGGGCAAGAGGAGGCTAAAATCCTCGACTGATCCTATCATATTGGGGTAGAAATGATCCAATGTCAAAAAGGCAAAGAGAAGAGGGAACATTTGGTATTTTAAACCCAAACAAAATTCTTACCAACTCATCATGCTGAGGGAAATAGTATGATTAGTCCAACACAAATAGTGATTGATAAAGAAATGTCAAATCCATTGATAGCTGGGATTTGTTAAAAATTTCATAGACCTGTCATATTAAGCTCTTATCTTTGACAACAAGATTTGAACTATCTTACCCATATTACCTCAAAACGATCAAACCTAAGATCTTGCTTCTAACAGTGAGATTTGAACTATCATACACACTACAAAAAATAAATACCCTCTTTTGATCCAAACCCGATCACCGACTCTGTCTGTCATCCAGGCGAGTCACTCCTTGATCCTAACACGATCACTATCTCTGTCTGTCACCCAAACGAGTCACCCATTGATCCTAATATGATCACCGATTCTGTCTGTCATCCAAGCGAATCACCCCGTAAGCATGTCAGCCATACCTCTATCTACGGTTCTATGATCCTGATTTGATCATCCCTTTATAGGCAAATAAGCCATATTTTTGTCTATGACTCCGTAATCCTAACTCGATCACCGATTCTGTCTATCATCCAGACGAATCATCCCATAGGTATGTTAGTCATAACTTTGTCTACAGTTCTATAATTCTGACCCGATCACCCCTTCATAAGCATGCCAGTTATACATCTATCTATGACTCCGTGATTATGATCCGATCACTGATTATGTCTGTTATCTAGGTGAATCACCCTATAGGCATGTCAGCCATACCTCTGTCTATGATTCTATGATCTTGACCTGATCACCCCGTAGACATACCAGTTATATCTCTGTCTACAATTCTATGATCTTAAACCGATTATCCTGGCTCTATCTGTCAGCCGAATGAGTCACTCTTTGGTCGTAGCCCGACCATCGGCTCTGTTTGTCAGTCAAGCGAGTCACTATTTGTCCATAGCCCGACCACTAGCTCTACTTGTTAGCCAAGCGAGTCACCCTTTAATTCCCAATCGATCATCTCGGCTCTGTCTATCAACCAGATGAGCCACTTTGTGAACTAAACTCCATAATACTGGCATCGCAACCGAAACACTTTGCTTGCTAAGGTGTTCCTACACCCTTAGTAAGTTTCCATTTTTCATCGCTCTCATTCGCCAATCCCAAAAGAAAATCCATTCACCAAATTCAGTGCCAACAATATTTTCATCGGAGTATCACAAACATTTATTCATTCCATCATTCTGTACTATGTATCAAGAAGATTGAAAATAATACAACGAGATCTAAAGGCAAAAAAACTATTTTCCTTTATGTATGAAAAGTACAAAGTATGTAATAAAAAAAGAAAGAGAAGAAATACAAAAGAGAGATAGCAGTGGTTTGTTAGAAGCTCTTAGCCTCTCTTCTATTTCTTGTAGGCTCTTTAAACGAGCTTCTTCAGCAACGACAGTGGCTTGACGACATAGCACATCCTTATTAACAATAAGGCATTGTACTGCCTCAGTGCATATGTTTTCCAAAGCTTTGGTCTGTATGGCTACTTCTTATTGTGTCTGCGCCTACTAGTGGATTAGAGTCTCACGGAGCTTCATAATCTTATTAAATTTTAACTCTTCAGCTTGAAGGATAGCCTGAGCAATGGCAATGGCCTCACGGGTATGAGAGATGTTACCATGCATGGCCTCCATTTCAAGTTCGGCCCGCTTAAGCTCATTGCCTATTCCACTCTGAACATTGGCCAAATCCTAGAGCGGAGAATCACTGTCGCGGCTCAAGGAAGAGCATTTAGAAGCATTTGATCTAAGAAATCGAGGAAAATCGATGAAAATCCAAAGTAGAAGAGTTGTGTTTTCTTGGGTTCTTTGAGGAGTTGGAAAAGAAGAAGAAAACGTAAAGAGAAAAAGTTATTGGCGCCTTAAATAAGTGGATTCGAAATGTGCGGCCCATATTTGAGGCGCTAATCTCGAGAGAAATATAGGGAGACGTTACTAATATGCGAGGTTATTGTAGCCTAATGTAAATTTATAGTTTACGTGAGGATGCAGCCAATGTTAGGAAAAAATCCAAAGTATTTCAAAGTTTTGCCAAACAAATGGAGAAATAAAATTTTAAAAATTTTGGAGGGGATCTTGTAGAATGAGCAAAACTGAGCCAAATTGAACAAGATTCGCCTCGCATTGGCCATAGCCTCGCGTGCCATGAGGCTGGTCCCAGCTTCACGTGCCACAAGGCTAAGAAGTTGGGCAAATTACATATTTTTGACGAGATTTTAGTTAAATCTATAGCTAATTTGGGCACATAATCAAGACCAAATATAATAAATCTTTGAACCAAATCTAATCAAAAGTAAAGTCATAAATTTGATGAAGATTACAATGGGATTCTGTATTTACTTACAAGGAACATCCATAACCACTTTATACCTATAAATACTTCTACAAGGGACTCAAAAATGACCTTTAGAAAGATTTTTCTCATGCAAGAGCCTATAGCGTTCTTCTGATCAGAAGCAATAAAGAAGAGCCAACCCAAAAAATCTTCATTGTCATCAATTGTCAACATCGGATCGTCAACGAAGATCGAGCACATCTCACAGCTACCTAGATCCGACAACTTCTGTAAAAGAGAGCAACAATCATAAGTTCTCTCGTTTGATTTCTTATTTATCTTTTTCATTGTAATCAACTGAATTATTGTAATATTTTCGATGGCAATGGAAAGGGATTCAAAATTCCCAGAAAACACTTTTCTGACCAATGATCCACATCATTGAAAATTGATAGGAGATTTTTCATATTATAGTAGAAGTCAATTAAGTAACCACCTTTCAGAGCAACTATCAAGGTACTCACTTGTTATCCGACTTTGGAATCCAACTTAGCCTTCATCCTATTTGTTCAATCAAGCTCGAAGATTCATCATGGTCAATATTTAAGCAATTTTAATTATGTTGGGGTTGATGATGATGAAGAATAATGTTTTTTAGCTATGAATGATGAAATCCCAATTTTATCATGTTTATTGGGTTTTATAGTTAGTTGAGTTTAAGACTATAAATATAACAAATCAGAATATCAGAAATCAACTTATGAGTACTAATCATGCATGAAGAACCTGTGCCACTGTATAGCAATTCAGCTAGCTTTTTCTTGTCCCAACCTTCTAATTGTTTTTCCCTTGTCGTCGAAAAAATCTTCTTTCAATCCGTGATCCTATAACTAAGTTCTTGAAACTCTAAAAGGATCAATTTGGTAAGAGAATTGAAACCAAAAAACCCATCCTTCCTAGCAACAATGCTAAAAGCTTGATTCAAAATTTTAATTTACCACAATCATAACGTATATATATATGGAATACAACTGGTAGATCCAATGAAAGATGGTTATTTCTAGTTTTTAATCTTATTTAGATGAATTGTAGGAAATATGATAGGAATTGATGGTTATTTTAAAGATTAATAAGTTGAGAAAGATTAAATATCTAGGTTTAAATTCACCAGCTCAATAACATAAAAACTAAGTAGGTCTCTCCATAAATCATGTTTTACACATTATCAAGTTAATTTTTTGAAGCATAAGTTATATAAGATCATGCAATCATCAATGTATATAGAATAAATTACTATAAAAGATAATATAAAAAGCCAACTATATATGAAATTCATAAGTCAACATTTTTTTGTTAATCTAAGCATTGATTATTATGAACTAATAAAAAACCTATTTGTTGATGTGATGCCGCAAATCAAATGGTGAGTCCGAGTGTGTTCCAATAATGGGTAGAGTGTCATTTGTGGGTACTCTTAGCACTAGAGTACACGAGACTATTTTTCCATGCAATCACATGCAAGAGATATGGAAGTGTGCAAATATGAGATATATATTACAGGTCTACATATATCTACCACAATATCACAGACATAAATATAACAATATCCAAAAACAGATATATGAAAATGATAAAAAATATGTACATCAAAAGGTTACTCATGTAGAGTCAAGTACAATATCAAAACAGACTAGCATAAGTACTGAATATATATAAGAGTATCTGGTACCACGGAAGAATTAGAAAGTAGACTACATATGCATATACAAGTCAAAATAATATATATACAAAAAGGATAAGGATCATACAAAAAGTTGCCTACTTGTGCACGGGATACTTTTGGAAATGTGAAAACTCAAAGGGTGGGTCCTCCTTCTCTACTACCGCTGTCTTGGCTAGTAAACCTGAGGTGTGATAGTCATAAGAGTCAAAACTCAAGCAAAAATGCAAACCCAAATTCGCGCAATACTAAAGAAACCCTATAAAAAAAGGGGTGTGGCATGCTAATAGAAAACAATATAAAAATGTATGCAAATAAATCATGAAGATCAAAGTAGGCAAAGTATAATATGAATAATGAAGTACATAGTATACAAAATGTAATATGATCATGCATATAAATCATGAAATATAATTTATGCATAATGTAATTAAAATCATGGAGTATATGATATATAATATAATATGATCATGCATATGAGATATGAAGTATAAGGTATACATAAGGAAACATGAATCATGAAGCAAATGATATATAATATAATATGATCATGCAAATTGATGCAAATTCTACTATATCAGTTTGAAACTGAATTGTGAAAGTATTCACATGTTTCAGTAGTGTATCGTACATATTTGATATTACAATCACAAATATTGATCCTCACATGGACCGAATTCCTCCGCTAAGCAAACAAATACTAGATATCCCAAACCCATGCATTCCTGGGATCATAGCCTCAAATACCGGTCTCTATATAAGTTGGATGTCCGCCGTTAAGCAAACTAAGAAACCAATAGTACCATTCTACAGATCGACAAATGCATCCCAAACTAAATGAAAGACTCTCACAATACGTGTTTCATTCTACTATTTATGTTTCCCATACCTACAATATAGTAAATACTTAATATTAATGTATCAAGAATATAATAAGAGTGCATGTATCACTAGCCATGTGAGCCATGAAACGATATGCACAATAAAATTGACAAATACAAAAGTAATACTGGTAGATAAAAGAGTTATAAAATATTGTCATATATGTAAGATATCATTTCCAAGTAAGAATAATATGTACAAGTAATAACATACCAAAATAAATGTGTGCATGTATACCATATCTTAAATCAGTACTAGCACAAACATGGCATGTATGCCTAAATATGAGTTATGAAATATCTCACTCGCCAAGTATAGGTAATAAAAGGAGTGATTGAATATGTGCACATGTGTATCATATCATGTGTCAAGCAGGATATGTATGAACATAACATATATGTCTGTACTACTACAATTCAGCGAACAGTTAGATTTCTACGTCTAGTTTGACTATAGTAAAAAATAAATTAGATGCTAAGATTTGATAGTTATAGAGAATTCAATTATTTTTCTAATGAATTTGAAATGAGCTTAACTGGAGTTCTAAAACAAAATTTATGGTTGTTTTACAATGTACCTGCTGCTACTGAGCTATAGTAGTAACAAGTAAATTTCCATATTTGAATTGACTATTAGTAGTCAAATTATTTTAATTACTCCAGATAATTTAATTATCTTTCCAACGAATTTTGAATGAGCTAAATTAGAGTTCTAGAGCAAAATTTATGATTATTTTACTATGGACCTACTGTTACTGAGCTTTAGTAGGTAAATTTTCAGATTGTTTTTGACCCTGATGAGATTTTATTTAGAGCCTAATATCTTAATTAATTCTAAATAATTTAATTATCTTTCTAATATATCTTGAAAAAGTTCAATTAGAATTTCTATGCAAAAGTTATGGCATTTTACTATAGACTTGCTTTGCTGAGCTGTTGACCTTGTACAACCGTCATAATGCAAATTTTAGATTATTTTTTGTTAGGTAAATGGCTAAAGTAAGAACCACTGTAGTTGGAAGAATTGTAGTTTAATAAATTATTTTTTGAATGACATTGAAATGAGTTCAATGTTCAATCGGAGTTAAGATGTAAAAATTATGACAGTTTTAAGATGGACTGCCGCGTATGTATGGACATCGATACGATATGTGCATATATGACATGCACAATGTGAAATATGAAATAAAACTCAAGATAAATGTAAGTTAGAACATGTATAATCTTGAAATTGGGTCAATACTACTTTTGATATCATATATGAGGAGATCATCAAGAAATCACAAGTTTAAAGGATTTTTACCACTTGTTAAATCAAAATTGGAAAATAACCGATATTGATGTGATTATCCTTCAAAAATTGAGAAATCTCCTAAGAATCACACTAGGGAGGAAGAAGAAATGTTGAAAAAGATGTCCCCATATTAGAGGAGAAGTTTAGAGCTTATTTGCAGAAGAAAAACTCAAGAACAAAACTCAAATAGTAATAGAGTGGATTTTCGGTCTATTTTCAGGTTGATTATTTGGTGATCTATTTGAGGGAATTTGAAAAGAAATTAGGGTTGGAGGTTTGAAGAGAAAATGAAGTGAAATAAGAGGAAGAAACTACATTTTCCCCCTATACTTCTGAATTTATTTGAGGAGTCAAATAACTGCTGGAAAATATGTATGTTGCCATGTTAAAAACCCTTGGACTTTATTTTAATTACAAGTTTACTGTTGGGTCAACTCCAATCCAAAACTAGTCAAATAAGAATGCTAAGTTGCTGGATATATATATATAGGGATTACTGTAGGTGAGCCGTCAGTTTAGGAAAAGTTATGTGAGATAGTGACAAAACTATAATGATCCAATAATTTTTCTTCAATTTTTTTTAACCATTACTATCTCTACCTCCTTAACTTCTTTCAGATTAAATTTTATAAATTTTGAAGTTCATTTACCATTTCATCAAGTGCATACAAAATATTTTATTCATTGAAAACTATTAATTTTGTATTAACTAGATGGATGACCAAATCAAAACTAAAACCCAAAAAATTGGATATGAGTGAATCCTAGTGGGTCTAGATCATAATCCTAAAGATTTTTTTTTAAAAAAGATTATTGGAGATAGTGGAAATAAACTGCTGCTTAGCTAACTTGCATGAGCTGTCATCTCATTTCCATATATATATATATATATATATATATATATATATATATATATGAGGTGCGAAAAAGATTAAAGTTGAAACTTTATATTTAATTTGATTATTTTAGTCAGGTATTCTTATTTGAAAAATATTAGTTACCAAATTGAGAAAGTCAATTAGAGAATTGATTTCCATGTTGAGACGGTCATTGAGATAAATTGTATTAAATATGAGATATTAGTTTCTTACTATATTTAGATTACCTAGAATAGAATTATAGAAAAATACATATTTGTATAAAGTTGTATTTTCTTATTCAAGAAAATCATACAAGTCAAAATATTCTCTTTTCCTTCTTCTCTAGGTATAATTAAGATATCAAGTTCAGTAATAGATGGGACATCATGCGCTTGTAATGAATTAGACTCATGTCCCTAAAAAAAATCAAATACCTCAATATCCTTGTTAGCAAACCAATAATAATAATAACAATAATAATAATCCTCATCATATTTAAAGTAATTTTCATAGGAATAATTTTTTCCCTCAGATCCTCCACATGTTTGAATCTATGAATTACAAGCACTGATATCTAGGGGTGGTAAATGGGTCGTGCCCGGCCCGGCCCGAGCATGACCCGTGCCTGGCACGGGCATGCCGTTGGCACGGCACGCCTATCCGGGCTCGGCCCGTTGACACTGCCCACCGAGCCCGTGCCCAAGCCAGGCCATGTCAGCTAGTTTTGTATTAAAAAAATTATTAAAAAATTAATTTATTATTAAGTATGTTTACGAGACTACTTAGCTTCATTTAATTAGTTTTAATAAGAAGTAACGACAGTAATTTTTTTTTATTATATTAAATCTTATTACGTTGATATAATTGCTTTATAAATTTCTTTAGAAATCATACAAAGCCAGAAAAGAGGGGAGAGGACCCTGGCCGTCACCCTCAACTTGTTCTTAGTATTTTTTCCAAGAGATTTATGACTTAAAAATTACAAAAAAAATTAGAAAATACATAAAAATCACAACAAATGTAGATATTACGATCTGAAAAGAAAAAAATAAAATCCTACTTTCAATCATCTTTTGGTGAGATCTCTACTACTATTTCTTTGGCCAATCATTATTCTCTTTCTTTTGCATCTAATCAGTCCTTCAAGCAGACACACATCTCTAATGTGTTTGATACCATTGAGCTTCTCCACTCCATGAGCACTCTACCACCTGCACTAAAAGCAGACTCTGATACTACAGTAGATACTGGAGGAGGAGTAGATCACAGACCATGTTGGAAAGTGCGGGATATATTTTTTCTTATGGTTTTTACCAGGCTAAAATATCAAAAACTTCATAATTTTCTGGAAACACGTCATTTTCATAGCTAGCTATTTCTAAATAATAATGTAGTTCATTAAATATGTATTAGATTGCCTAACTTTTTGATATTATTGGATTATGGATTTTCTGGCAGTTGGTTTTTTTGTAGGTTGTGTTGGCACACCATATATATCTTCATATATTTTATATATAATATCTAAATAAATTTTAATATCATTAACTAAATCCCTAACATTATCTCCATAACACATATTTTTATAAAATAAATCTATTAAAATTTCAGATCCATCTGTGGATCCACAACAGTTGTAAAATATAATAAGTATGGAAAAATTTTAAAATATTTATTAAATTTAGTTTCCATAGGTTGAATAATATGTTCAAATATTGGGTGATTCCTACATTCATTAAAAACTGAACTAATTTCGGTTAGATAATATAGTGCAATATGTGTAGTTGGGTAATAAGTGTCTGACAGTACTCTAGTTGTAATTTCAAATTTGCTTAAAAACTTAGAAATGCAATGCAAATGGTGACATTCATTAATATTTAAACTAGACATTGGTACCTCCATTTCATTAAAAATATTTATTACATCTTTATATTGAATAACCGTGTTTAACATTTTATATATAGAATTCCATCTTGTTTTAATATCTATAAGTAAAATTTTAGGTGAGATTTTCAAATTCTTATATATTTGTTTAAATGATTGTTTTTTTAGCCCACAATTTTTAATAAATAGTATTGTATTTCTAAGTTTAATTATTAAATCGCTTACTATTCTTAATCCATTTTGTACGCATAAATTAAGTATGTGATAAGTACACCTAATATGGAATAGTTTTCCATCTAAAATTGATTTTGTAATATTTTTAAGAATTTTTATCGCAGCCGTATTTTCAGAAGTATTATCGAAAGAAATGGATGTAGACATAAAAAAAAGAAGATTAAAAATAAATATATAAATAAATAAAACGGGAATGCCCGGCGGGTCCCACCCTCGGGAGCGCTCCTGCAGAAGTGCACCCGCGGGAATGCTCCCGCGGGAGCGCCCACAGGTCCCACTCGCGGGAGCGCTCCATCCGCGGGTTGCTCCCGCAGTTTTGGTCGATCTCATACTTGGATTACGTGATCCGAATTTTTGGGGATTAATTACGTAGATTTAACAGGATTCGAGGGAAGAATTTGAGCCGGATTAGAAGCGCTCCTCAATCTATAAAAATAGGAGTGGAGTTCAGAACAGGAGGAGATTCTTTTAGAGGCAATTTTTCAGAGACCAGAGTCCAAAAATCCAGAAGGAGAATTTCTAATTTTCATCCCAATCCAGATCGGATCATCAATTGAGTGCAGAACAAGACTCCATCACTGCTAGAACCCACAAAAATAAAAGAGAATCGAAATCCATTGATCCCAATTCATGTAATCTCGAATTTATTTTGTAATTTTCTTTTATTGCTGTAATTCAAAATCAAATTGGTAATTTAAAGAAAGATTCAATTTTTCGGGCATACAAGACTTGGTGACCACAGTGGGAGTTTGGACGGCGCAATCCGATCTTTAATTTTTTTTTTGATTTGTAGCCTAGGCGTCATCGCCGCGTAACAATAAAGAAATGTGCGGCGTCATCGCCCATCAAAACTGACAAGACGATATCATCTGTCCAAAAAAAAGTGAGGCGTCATCGCCCACTAAAATTAACAAGACGTCATCGCCTGTTAAAAAAAATTATGAGGTGTCATTGCTCATAATAAAAGACAAAACGTCATCGTTTGTCAAAAAAAAGTGTGAGGCGTTATTGTCTATATAAATTTTTTTTAAAAATAATAATAAAATAAAATAAAAACCATGCAGTGCAGGAGTGCCACCTGCGGGTTGCAACCGCGGGATGCGCCCGCGGGATGCAACCCACAGATGCAACCGTGGGATGCAACCCTCGGGATACCAAATCCGTGGGATTTAAATAATAATAATAATATAGTAATAAAAAATAAAATAAAATAATAAAATAATAAATTGAAAAGGCCTCATCGACAATAAAAAAGTTAATAAATAAAGAAAAAAAAGGAGGTGACATCCAAAAAAAAATGACAACACGTCATCACCATAAAAAAGGGGTAAGGCGTTATGCCCACAAAAATTAACAAGACCAAAAAATATATATATATACAGCGCTCGGTTGGGGCCCACCTGGGCCTCGCGCTTCCCCCCTCCCCTGCATGGGTTGAGGAGGAAAAAGAAAAAAATAAAAAAACAAAAAGCTACTGTGCTTGGGTGGGGCTCACTTGGGCCACCCGCGTTTTTCCACCTCTCTCCTACACGGGTTGAGAAAAAGAAAATAAAATGTAAAAAGAAATAGAAAAGAGAAAAAAATAAAGAAAAAGAAAAAGAAAAAAAAATAAAAGATAATGAATAAATATTAAAAAAATAAATTAATTAATTAAAAAAAAGAAGAAAGCAAAAATGAAGAAGGAAAAAAATAAAGAAATAGAATTTTTTTAAAAAAGGAAAAAAAATATAAAAAAAAAATAAAAAAATAAAAAAAGAAAAATATAAATAATAATAATAATAATTATTATTACTATAAAAAAACAAAATAATAATAATAATAATAATTGGAGTGGGGCCCACCCATGCGATGGTCCCACCTGCACACCTGCAGTGCGGTGATCTCGCGGCAGAAAAAAAATCATCTTAATCCTTCTTCGATCTTCCTCCACCCATCAAATCTAAAATATCGATTCGTCGAGTGTCGTTGTTGCCACCGCAGAGAATAAAGCGGAAGAAGAAGAAGAAGTCGATGCAGATATCAATTCAAACATGAAGGTTGAAGGAGTCGATGTCGAGATGGAGTCAAAATTCGACTCCCCACAAAAAAACAATGCTTCCAGTTCAAATCCAATATTTATTGTCTCAATTTGAGCATTGCTAACAAGAAAACAATCAAGGAAGAAGATTTTGATGATGTGGAGAGCAATTCTCTATTCGAAGATTTTGATGCGTCGAGCATCTCTGGTTCAGAAGATAAGAAAGCACTAGATAAAACAAAGTTAAGAGTAGCTCTGCTTGCAAGTAGAGGTTCCACAACCCGGAGCACAAACCGAGCTCTGCCCAAATCTAAACTGATATGTCAGTATCATACAAAGCTAGCAGGTTGCTGAACTCCGGTGGGATCAGGCCCGAGACCCTGATGGACGTAGCACCGAAGTGGTGAAGTTCCCAAACAGACCGAACTGCAAAGGAATCTCTCCAATGAAAAACTGGTTCCCACTATTACGGAATTGCTCGAGCGCGTCCATCATGAATTCCTTGTCTGCTTCCAAGTGTTCAACTCAGGCGAAGCTCTTGGCAGTCACAAAAGATCACACCTGGCAAATTCTTATGCTGCTACTGTTGCTGAAATTCCTCTGTTCATGCAACTTTCGAGTGCTCCGTCACCTTCAAGACTGATCCCTACATCTCGAGCATCCTCATCCACATGTATGCTGTGTCAGCAAAGGATGTCCAGTTTACTCACAAGGTGTTCGATGATGGTTCTGTCCAAAAGACTCTGTGTTGGAATTCAATGATTGATGATCTTGTGAAGTGCGAAGAGATCATGCTCACATTGGCAGTGTTTGAAATAATGTGGTGTCGAGATACTGTCTCAGTGAAACACGTCAATCAATGGGTATACGCTCTTGGGCAATTTGGAAGAAACCCGCAAGGTGTTTGATCAAATGCATGAAAGAAATTTGACCTAAGAAACTCGATGTTGGCTGGATATACTAACATACCAAGTGTGGGGCAGTAAGGTTGTGATCTGTATCCTTGATATGGTTTATAATGCCTCTACAAAGCGCTTGTGGCGATAAATGCCCTTGTTAAGAATGACGGACCACCAAATTAAAGGTGCCCGATTGTGAGCAACATATCTTGCTTCCTGCAAGATTTCATGGGAACCTTTTACCGAGAACCGAAATAATAAATAAATATATGATACATCTGATGGTTCTATCTCATGCCCATCGAGTCAAGAGGCTGAAAGACTTTTGCAAGGACGAGCTAGCTTTATGACTAATTATGAATACAGTAATCAGTGTACCATAGCTGGCGAGCCAATATGAGTGCTAAGGCTCCACTGCATGAGATTATTGCACAAATAATTCACTGCAATTTCTCCAAAATTGCAACCCTTGCCTTAAGGTGGAAATTCTCACATTCGAGGATGAAGGGAACATGAAGCAAAGGAGATGAAGAAAGTTAAAAGAGCTCAAGAGTGAACTTAGAATCGCCGCAAGGGGAAAAGAACACTCCAAAATCCACGGTGAATGCAAAATTGAGCTAAATTTGCCTGGACGCCAAGCTATGCCCGCAAGTCATCCAAATGGAGAGCTATGAAAGTGTAGAACGCAAGGTTATGCTCCCAACTAAAACTGGAGTCTAATTCAGTGCGCAAGGCTACAGCAACGTACAAATCAAATGCAGTGCACAAGTCTATCCTCACGTATAACGTGAGGTTAAATCTGTCTAAAAGTAATTCAGACGCGGGATTATGCTAACATACAATGCGAGGATTAACCCTGCGTACAAGTTATTTTAGACACGAGGCTGATTCAAGACCAAGCCAGCATAAAGTCATTTAGATGCGAGGCTAAGTTGAAACCAAACAAGTATAAATTGATCCAGAATGCAAGTTTATACCCATGCCTAAGAGCAAAGCTAAGTTTCAGCCGTGTGCGAGCCAAATGGGATCCACGCAGGGGTAAGACCCACATCCAGAGCGCAAAGCTAAATCCCACATAAAATATGGGAGGGGCCTAGCCAGTTTAAAGCCAACAAGACGCGAAGCTATATCTGCAGGTTGTACGCCCGAAAATTGAATCTTCCTTTATATGCTAATTTAATTTTGAATTACAGCAATAAAAGAAAAATTACAAAATAGAAAATCGAGATTACAAGAATGGGGATCGATTGATTTTGATTTCCCTTTATTTTTGTGGGTCTGGCAGCGGTGGAGCTTTGTTTCTGTACTCCGTTGACGATCCGATCTCTCTGAATTGAGGAATTCCTCTCTGGATATTTGGACTCTGAAAAATTGGACTCTTCCCGAAAGGATCTCCTCCCCCAATCCAAAAGTCCAAAGTCAAAAGTCCCCTCTCCCGTTAAATTCCTGTATTTTATAAACCGAAGAAGCTCGAAATCCGGCTCAATTCTCTCCTGAAAAAGCGGATCACGGGATATCAGGAAAATAAAATAGGAAATAAAACAACGGAAAACAACGAAAAACAACCCACGGGTGGCAACCCGCGGGATCGCCCCCGCGGGTTGCAACCCGCGGGAATTCTCCCGATGGTTGCTTCTCGCGGGGGCTCCCGCTGGTTGCATCCCGCGGGTGCTCCCGCGGGATGGAACCCGCGGGTGCTCCCGCGGGTGCACCCGCAGGTTGCATCCCGCGGGTGCAACCTGCGGGTGTGCCCACTTAGCAAAATTAGGGTTTTTTTTTTTTTTTTTGGTATCTATATAACCCCCTCCAAAGTTTTTGAAGTTCTGTATTGAACCGTACTGAATTTCGAAATACTTTGGATTTTTTAATTTTGGTTATACACCTTTTAAAAGATTTGGTCGATAGAGATAACTATTAATATATTTATTTATTCCATAACAAGCAGAGGTATGATTTTAACGTACTCATTAGAGGACAAGAAGAGGTATAATGTTAACGTGCTTATTTTAGGTCAAGCAGAGGTATAATATTAACGTGCTTATTTTAATTCTAACCGTTCAGTGACATCTAGTATGACGAATCAGGAAAAAACAGAGGTGACATTAAACGTGTCTTGGAGCTTAACCTATTCAGAGGATCTGGTCATGATAGGGACAAGCTGACTAAACAGAGGTGACGGTTAACGTATTTAGTTTTGGAATCGGACTATCAGAGGTAACTGTTAACTTGATAGGGAGATGATTTTCGTCAGAGGTGATTTTCAACTTAACGATATCAAAAGCACGTTCATCAGAGGTTGTAATGTTGGACTTGATGAAGTGTGAATTTTCTTTTCTGTCAGAGGTGAAATCTTAACGTGACAGGGGATTTAATCGGATCTTATCTCATTTGATTTTGAATTATGATGTCAGAGGTATGATTTTAACTTGACTAATATTTTGGAGTGTCGCTTGCTCTGTTGGAGCAAAATGACAAGAAAAGTTTTGCTGTCAGAGGTGAAATCTTAACGTGACAGGAGATTTATCTGATTAGGATTTTTAGCAAACCCCCAGCTATCAACGGATTTGATTAGCCTTTACCAACTACCGTTTGAGTTGGGCTAGCCATGCTATTCCTCTCAGCATGGTGAGTTGTCAAGGATTTCGTTTGGGTTTAAATACCAAACTTTTCCTCTTCCCTTTGCCTTAGCAGCTTAGGGCAGTGATGTATTCTTATATTCGGATAAGAATACTGTTGTGACAGATTTGTCGTGGGATTTTTAGCAAACCCCCAGCTATCAACGGGTTCGATTTTGCCTTTACCAACTACCGTTTGAGTTGGGCTAGCCATGCTATTCCCCTCAGCATGGTGAGTTGTCAAGAATTTCGTTCGGGTTTAAATACCAAACTTTTCCTCTTCCCTTTGCCTTAGCAGCTTAGGGCAGTGATGTATTCTTATATTCGGATAAGAATACTGTTGTGACAGATTTGTCGTGGGATTTTTAGCAAACCCCCAGCTATCAACGGGTTTGATTTTGCCTTTACCAACTACCGTTTGAGTTGGGCTAGCCATGCTATTCCCCTCAGCATGGTGAGTGTAGACACTACAAATAATTAAATAAATAAATTAAAAAAAAAACCTAATTTTGCTAAGTGGGCACACCCGCGGGTTGCACCCGCGGGAAGCAACCCGCGGGTGCTCGCGGGAACCCCCGCGGGAAGCAACCCGCGGGAGTTCTCCCGCGGGTTGCAACCCGCGGGAGCCCCCGCGGGTGGCAACCCACGGGGGCGATCCCGCGGGTTGCCACCCGCGGGTTGTTTTTCGTTGTTTTCCCGTTGTTTTATTTCCTATTTTATTTTCCTGATAATCCGTGATCCGCTTTTTCAGGAGAGAATTGAGCCGGATTTCGAGCTTCTTCGGTTTATAAAATACAGGAATTTAACGAGAGAGAGGACTTTGGATTTTTGGATTCTTGGACTTTGGGAAGATTTCGGGCGAGCTCGTGAAATCAAAGAAAAGAGCAGAGCCATCTTCTCCTGGTCGGACGGTCAACGGAGGCAGCAACGAGACTCCACCGCCACCCGAACCCACATAAAAAAGAGAATAAACTAATATTCCCGTTCTTGTAATTCTTCGGAATTTTTGTAATCTCAAATCTTCGTTGTAATCAAATAATTTTTGCAATGGAATCAAAGATGCAATTTTCGGGCGTACAAGAACTGGCGACCACAGTGGGAGCTCCTCTGTTTACCACAGAGAATTTGGTGGCGCAGTCCGACCGGGTGCCGATTGGCTCAATGGTTGAGATGCTGGTCATAGAAGTTGACCAGCAAAAATATGAGGAATTTCTTTCCTCCTCTGATTCGGACCCTAGGCGTCATCGCCGGGTGACGATGAAAAAAGGTGAGGCGTCATCGCCCACTGGAAATCAAAAGGCGTCATCGCCTATGAAAATTTACGAGGCGTCATCGCCCGTTGAAATTTACGAGGCGTTATCGCCCATTCCAAAGTCAAGCCAAAAGTCAAACCAGTCCCTGACCCGCTCTCAGAAGAGAAACCTGAGGCGTAAGGCACAGCGGGCCCGCCTCAACAGTGCCTCTGGAAAATTGCGCTCAGAAAATCCAGATCAGGAAACATCGGAAAGAAAAAATTCCAAAAATAAAAATTCCAAAAATAAAAATCCGTAGGCAGAAGTGCGGGTTGCACCGCACGGGGGCAACCCCGAGGTTGCAACCGCGGGTGGAAACCCGTGGTTCCAACCGCGGGTTGCACCCCGCGGGGACAACCCCGCGGTTGCAACCGCGGGTGGAAACCCGCGGTTCCAACCGCGGGTTGCACCCCGCGGGTGCAACCCCGCGGTTGCAACCGCGGGTGGAAACCCGCGGTTCCAACCTCGGGTTGCAACCGCGGGTTGCACCCCACGGTTGCAACCGCGGGTGCAAACCCGCGGTTCCAACCGCGGGTTGCACACCGCAAGTTGCAACCCGTGGGTTGCACTCCGCAGGAAAAATCAAGGGTTGGTTCTGGTGTCTATTCGGGCACACGCGCAGTGAGCACACAGCGCACATCTAACTTTTTGGTTACTCTCTCAGATGTACCATCCCGTTCCTCTACAAATAAATATAAGGATGTGCTCATGAACTCACCTGAGGATAGATCTTCAAATTTCTCTTCGGATGAACATATTCATGATAGAATCCTCCAGATCCCGAAGAACAAGTCAGATGCGTGCGAGGCCCGCACAACTGCGCAGGCCAGCACACACTCCAGAAGAATCCGCAGAAGGGTTGGAGAACAATCTAATGCTGGAAAAGAGCTCAGCCCTGAAATATTACAAACTCTCCAGTATTATGAACCAAATTTGAGACGCAAAATACGTCAAGATGCAAATAGAGAGGAGAAGATATCTCAAGACTTGAGAGAATACCTCAATTGGAAGAAGAACTCTGCACAAAATACTCCTCAATGCCAATGCGAACAGTTAATCTCAGCTGTTCTATCAAACTGCGAGTGCCATCCGAGACAATCCGTTTTTGAGCGGATCACCGAACCTAAAAGAATACGGACGGTGAAAAAGGCATACTCTGGAACCGATCTACCTGCTGCCTCACAAATATGGTTAATAAAGGCAAAAAGGTGGTCGGAAACAACCTTTCGGATAAAGAAATTACTCCAGGATCAAAAGGAGTTTCTAGCGAACCAGAGGGCGCGCTTCTAGAAGAAGTCTCTGAAAGGCTTGAGAGACAAGAAAAACGTCTCGAACAGCACGAGGAGACCATAGAAGAAATGAAACAACTTTTGATTGAGTTGCTGGCTCAAACTAGAAAGAACCAATCATCGCCGTCCATTTCTAGTCGGCAGAAAGGAAAACGGCCTGTCCGAATAAATGAAGACAGCGAAGACGAAGATGAAGAAGTGCCTCCTCATTCAAGAGAGGAAGAGGAAGTGAAAGTTATCCTCAATCCTCACGCAGAGAAAATAGAGAAGATGGAGAACCAATTACAAGCTCTTCTTCATCGCAAAAAGCTACAAGAGGTGGGGGTAGTCCGTCCCTATCCCGTAGAATGGGAGACCGTACCCTATCCTGCAAAATATAAACCGTTGAATCTTCAATCATTCGACGGTAAAGGTTCGCCGCAGCAACACATCTTATATTTCCTCTCACAGACAGGACATCTCATGGGGAATGATCCAACTATGACTAGGATATTTGCGAGCACTTTACGGGGGCCCGCATTTACCTGGTTTATGCAACTTCCCCAGGGAACAATTAAATCTTGGGCTGATGTAGAACGTGAGTTCCTAGCCCGATTCTTTGAAGATGATATAGAAGTCTCCATATTATCTTTGCTAGCAGCGAAGCAAGAAGAAGGCGAAACGGTCAAAACTTATGTCGAGCGGTTCCGAGAACTTTCCGTTCGATGCCCACATGGCATGACGCAGGATACGCTTGTGGAAACCTGCAGACATAACTTGTTGACCGATATTTTAGACAAGATGGGTTCGGTCGAATCCAAGTCATGGAAGGATCTGCTTAAGCAGGGCGAACAGGCCGAAGAAATACTTCGACGTCTCGAAATGCAACAGGCTGCAACCGGAGACGGTGCAAACGAATCTTCATTCCATTTTTCCCGTTCAAAAGGGAAAGACATAACGGCAATGGCGGTAGAAAGTACACTGAAGCAGAAACTATGGCCAACTACAAGCAACACAGCAAAGTCGCCCAGACTTCAAAAGCAGTATTCGTTCAAGGATGAACATACTGCTACTATGTTCAATCTGCTCACCAAACGCAAGATGCTTAAATTGCCGGAGAGCAAGAGACCTGAAGAAGTAGGAAAAACTAACGATACGAATTACTGCCTGTACCATCGGATTGTAGGTCACCCCACAAAAAATTGTTTTATCTTAAAAGATAAAATTCAAGCGTTGATTGACGCTGGAGCAGTTCAGCTCAAAGCTGAACAAAAAAGGAGTTAGAGCTAACTCCGACACATTTAATGTGCGTGGTCTAAAGGTACTACTTGGGCTCACAACAATTTCCAAGACGAGCTCAGGACGGTTAATTTAAACCCCCATAAAAAAAAAAAAAAAAAAAAAAAATTGCCCAACGCCGCTAAGGTTACGGGAAGAGAATAAATTTCTCGTCAACCCCACCATACTGGGGGTAAAAAGTATGAATTGCCCGACGCCGCTAAAGCTACGGGAAGAGAATAAATTTCTCGTCAACCCCACCATACTGGGGGTAATAAGTATGAACTACCCAATGCCAACAAAGCTACGGGAAGAGAATAAATTTCTCGCCAACGCTACCATACTGGGGGTAAAAAGTATGAATCGCCCAACGCCGACAAGGCTACAGGAAGGGAATAAATTTCTCGCCAACCCCACCATGCTGGGGTAAAAAGTATGAATTGCCCAACGCCGCTAAGGCTACGGGAAGAGAATAAATTTCTCGCCAACCCCATCATACTGGGGGTAATAAGTATGAACCGCCCAACGCCGACAAGGCTACGGGAAGAGAATAAATTTCTCGCCAACCCCATCATACTGGGGGTAATAAGTATGAACTGCCCAACGCCGACAAGGCTACGGGAAGAGAATAAATTTCTCGCCAACCCCACCATGCTGGGGATAAAAAGCATGAATCACCCAACGCCGACAAGGCTACGGGAAGAGAATAAATTTCTCGTCAACCCCACCATACTAGGGGTAAAAGTATGAATTGCCTAACGCCGCTAAGGCAAAGGGAAGAGGAAAAGTTTGGTATTTAAACCCAAACGAAACCCTCGACAACTCACTATGCTGAGGATAATAGCATGGCTAGCCCAACTCAAACGGTAGTTGGTAAAGGCAAAATCAAACCCGTTGATAGCTGGGGGTTTGCTAAAAATCCCACGACAAATCTGTCACAACAGTATTCTTATCCGAATATAAGAATACATCACTGCCCTAAGCTGCTAAGGCAAAGGGAAGAGGAAAAGTTTGGCATTTAAGCCCAAACGAAATTCTTGACAACTCACCATGCTGAGGGGAATAGCATGGTTAGCCCAACTCAAACGGTAGTTGGTAAAGGCAAATCAAACCCGTTGATAGCTGGGGGTTTGCTAAAAATCCTAATCAGATAAATCTCCTGTCACGTTAAGATTTCACCTCTGACAGCAAAACTTTTCTTGTCATTTTGCTCTAACAGAGCAAGCAACACTCCAAAATATTAGTCAAGTTAAAATCATACCTCTGACATCATAATTCAAAATCAAATGAGATAAGATCCGATTAAATCCCCTGTCACGTTAAGATTTCACCTCTGACAGAAAAGAAAATTCACACTTCATCAAGTCCAACATTACAACCTCTGATGAACTGCTTTTGATATCGTTAAGTTGAAAATTACCTCTGACGAAAATCATCTCCCTATCAAGTTAACAGTTACCTCTGATAGTCCGATTCCAAAACTAAATACGTTAACCGTCACCTCTGTTTAGTCAGCTTGACCCTATCACGACCAGATCCTCTGAATAGGTTAAACTCCAAGACACGTTTAATGTCACCTCTGTCTTTTCCTGATTCGTCATACTAGATGTCACTGAACGGTTAGGATTAAAATAAGCACGTTAATATTATACCTCTGCTTGACCTAAAATAAGCACGTTAACATTATACCTCTGCTTGTCCTCTAATGAGTACGTTAAAATCATACATCTGCTTGTTATGGAATAAATAAATATATTAACAGTTATCCCTATCGACCAAATCTTTTAAAAAGTCTATAACCAAAATTAAAAAATCCAAAGTATTTCGAAATTCAGGACGGTTCAATACAGAACTTCAAAAACTTTGGAGGGGGTTATGTAGACACTACAAATAATTAAATAAATAAATTAAAAAAAAACCTAATTTTGCTAAGTGGGCACACCCGCGGGTTGCACCCGCGGGTTGCATCCCGCGGGAGCACCCGCGGGTTGCAACCCGCGGGAGTTCTCCCGCGGGTTGCAACCCGCGGGAGAACTCCCGCGGGTTGCCACCCGCGGGAGGATTCCCGCGGGTGGCAACCCACGGGGGCGATCCCGCGGGTTGCCACCCGCGGGTTATTTTTCGTTGTTTTCCCGTTGTTTTATTTCCTATTTTATTTTCCTGATAATCCGTGATCCGCTTTTTCAGGAGAGAATTGAGCCAGATTTCGAGCTTCTTCGGTTTATAAAATACAGGAATTTAACGAGAGAGAGGACTTTGGATTTTTGGATTCTTGGACTTTGGGAAGATTTCGGGCGAGCTCGTGCAATCAAAGAAAAGAGCAGAGCCATCTTCTCCTGGTCGGACGGTCAACGGAGGCAGCAACGAGACTCCACCGCCACCCGAACCCACATAAAAAAGGGAATAAACTAATATTCCCGTTCTTGTAATTCTTCGGAATTTTTGTAATCTCAAATCTTCGTTGTAATCAAATAATTTTTGCAATGGAATCAAAGATGCAATTTTCGGGCGTACAGTGAGTTGTCAAGGATTTCGTTTGGGCTTAAATGCCAAACTTTTCCTCTTCCCTTTGCCTTAGCAGCTTAGGGTGATTCATGCCTTTTACCCCCAGCATGGTGGGGTTGGCGAGAATTTTATTCTCTTCCCGTAGCCTTATCGGCGTTGGGTGGTTCGTACTTATTACCCCCAGTATGATGGGGTTTGCGAGAAATTTATTCTCTTCCCGTAGCTTTAGCGGCGTTGGGCAATTCGTACTTTTTACCCCCAGTATGGTGGGGTTGGCGAGAAATCTATTCTCTTCCCGTAGCTTTAGCGGCGTTAGGTGGTTCATACTTATTACCCCCAGTATAATGGGGTTGGCGAGAAATTTATTCTCTCCCCGTAGCCTTGTCGGCGTTGGGTAATTCATACTTCTTACCCCCAGTATGGTGGGGTTGACGAGAAATTTATTCTCTTCCCGTAGCTTGTCGGCGTTGGGCGGTTCATGCTTTTTACCCCCAGCATGGTGGGGTTGGCGAGAAATTTATTCTCTCCCCGTAGCCTTGTCAGCGTTGGGTAATTCATACTTTTTACCCCCACTATGGTAGGGTTGGCGAGAAATTTATTCTCTTCCCGTAGCCTTATCGGCGTTGGGCGGTTCATCATTTTTTTTATTTTTATTTTATTTTATATATACATTTTTATTTCTTTATCTCTTTTTTTTTTGTTTGCAATGATGTCCTTTTTTTTTTCTTTTTTTTTTTAGGTGATGACGCCTAGTATTTTATTTTTTATTATTTATTTATTTATTTATTTTGGTAAGCGATGAGGCCTTGCAAATATATTTTTATTTATTATTATTTTTTTGTTTATTTTTATTTATTTACTTTTTTTTGTTTATATTTTTATATATTTTTTTAATATTTTTTTATTTTTTTATTTTAATTAATTTTTTTTATTTTATTTATTTATTTTTTTGGCATCCGCGGGTGCATCCGTTGGATACAACCCATGGGTAGAGCACTCATACTGCATGTTTTTTTTTTCTCTTTTTTTTTAATATTTATTATTTTTTTAACTTTGTCAATTTTTGTGGGCGATAACACCCTTTCCTTTTTTTTTCTTTTTTTCCCCTTCTTTTTTTTATTTTTTGCCTTTTTATTAATATTATTTTTATTCTTTATTTATTATTTTTTTGTGCGGGAGAGAGGGAGAAAAGTGCGGGTGGCCCAGATGGGTCCCACCCATCTGTGGGTTGCGTCCCGCGCCAGCGCTTCCATCTGCGGGTTGCATCCCGCGCTTCCATATGTGGGTTGCGTCCATGTGGGTCCCAAGATTCCATCTGTGGGTTGTATCCCGCGCTTCCATATGCGGGTTGCGTCCACGCGGGTCCCAAGATTCCATCTGCGGGTTGCATCCCGTGCTTCCATATGCGGGTTGCGTCCACGCGGGTCCCAAGATTCCATCTGCGGGTTGCATCCCGTGCTTCCATATGCGGGTTGCGTCCACGCGGGTCCCAAGATTCCATCTGCGGGTTGCATCCTGGAGTTGTATCCAGTCTTGTCAATTTTTTTTTTTGGGCGATAACGCCTCAAAATTTTTTTTTTTTTTTTTACAGACGGTGACGTCTTGTCAAATTTTTTTTTCTTTATGGGCGATGACGCCTCATAATTTTTTTTTGACAAACGTTGACGTCTTGTCAATTTTGGTGGGCGATGACGCCTCACATTTATTTATCGTTACCCGGCGATGACGCCTAGGCTCCGAAAAAAAAAATTTAAAGATTGGATTGCGCCGCCCAAACTCCCACTGTGGTCGCCAATTCTTGTACGCCCGAAAATTGAATCTTCCTTTATATGCCAATTTAATTTTGAATTACAGCAATAAAAGAAAAATTACAAAATAGAAAATCGAGATTACAAGAATGGGGATCGATTGATTTCGATTCCCCTTTATTTTTGTGGGTCTGGCAGCGGTGGAGCTTTGTTTCTGTACTCCGTTGACGATCCGATCTCTCTGAATTGAGGAACTCATCTCTGGATATTTGGACTCTGAAAAATTGGACTCTTCCCGAAAGGATCTCCTCCCCCAATCCAAAAGTCCAAAGTCAAAAGTCCCCTCTCCCGTTAAATTCCTGTATTTTATAAACTGAAGAAGCTCGAAATTCGGCTCAATTCTCTCCTGAAAAAGCGGATCACGGGATATCAGGAAAATAAAATAGGAAATAAAACAACGGAAAACAACGAAAAACAACCCACGGGTGGCAACCCGCGGGATCGCCCCCGCGGGTTGCCACCCGCGGGAGTGGCAACCCGCGGGGGCTCCCGCGGGAATTCTCCCGCGGGTTGCTTCCCGCGGGACCCGCGGGTTGCATCCCGCGGGTGCAACCCGCGGGTGTGCCCACTTAGCAAAATTAGGGTTTTTTTTTTTTTTTTTTTTGGTATCTACACAGGTGAAGCGCGAGACTTATTCAGTGCGTGAGGCTAAACCAGCGCACAAGTCTAGCTCAGTGCGCGAGGTTAAGCTAGCGCGCAAGTCTAACCCGACATATGGGCAAGGTTAAATCATAATCCAAAGTCGAGGTTAAACTCGTTAAAGTCATCCAAAATGCAAGGTATGCCCGCACCTGAAACGTGAGGCTAAGTGTCAGCCTTACGCAGAAGAATAAGAAAGCAAGGCCAAGTGTTAGTCTTGCGCAGAATTTCCAAAATGCGAGGCTATGACCGCATACAACGCTATGCCAAACTAGCATAAATTCATCCAGATGTGAGGCTAAGCATGCATACAACAACTCATATACAAGGATAAATCTGCTTAAATTAATCCAAATGAAAGGCTAAGCTCGCTAGAATCATCCAGATGTAAGGCTATGCTAGCATAGATCGTAAGGCCATACAAGTACAAAAACGAGGCTAATCCTACTACAGGAATGTGAAGTAAAATCAGTACGAGGCCAAGCCAGCGTAAAGTAATTTAAACACGAGGCTATGCTCACGGCTAAAATGCGAAGCTAACTCTCAACCTCGCATAAACTTCAAAGAACAAGAAGGCAGTCAATTGAATTACAATAACCATTCAAATGTGGCCCACCCAGGGGGCCATACCAATAAGCCTTGTATGCAATGAAAAGCAAATTCTGCATACAATATAAGGCCAAGCCAACGTAAAGTCATCTAAACGCGAGACTATACTCACGGCCAAAATGTAAAACTAACTCTTAGCCTCGCATAGACTTTAAGAAGCGGAAGGTTAAGGTCTACGTCAGAAACTTAAGGCGCCAAGCCAATCAGGAGCCTTGCGTAATATTCGATAAAAAAGAAGGCGGTCTGTCGACTCACAATGGGCTCGTAACTAGTCAAATGTGGCCCACTTAGGGAGTGAGACCCACGTCCAGTAAACATTGCAAACAAAACTAAACTCTGCATACAATGCGGCGCTAAGGCAGCGTAAAGTCATTTAAATGCGAGGGTATGACCGCACGGAGTGAAAAGTTATGCCCACAATTAAAATGCAAACAAAACTAAACTTTGCATACAATTCGACACTAAGCCAACGTAAAGTCATCTAAATGCGAGGCTAGGTCTGCGCGGAGTGCAAAGTTTTGCCCGCAAATAAAATGCGAAACTAACTCAGTGTGTTAAGCTAAACATGCACACAAGTCCAACCCAGCGTATAATGCAAAGTTATATTAGCCCAGTCGCGAGGCTCTGCCAGCTTAAAATACGAGACTAAACCTGCAGATATAGGGCTAAGGTTGCATCTTGAACACGCAATAACAAATCGATTTGTATCAAGTGCAAATCTCGAGAGCACCTTCAACAAAAAGTACAAGAAAGAACTTTCAAATGGACGACTTGGTCTTAGCCATGACGCACAAGACTAAAGGCAAATTTTAGCCAAAGTGGAAGGGCCCATTTGTAGTAGAGACGGTCTATCCAAAGGGAGCATACTAATTGATCAATCAATACGGTGACCGGATGACGATACAGATCAACAAAAACTTCTCGAAGAAATATTATTCTTAAGGGAATGAAGTCATCCAACCTCTTTTTCAACACAGCAAATAAAGAAATGCTGGCAGCTGCTCAGGTATAGCTTCACACCCCAACTTGGGTCATAAAATGAAAATGGATCCAACATCTCTACGACTATGGATAGAGAAAATATTTGGCCTGTAAGTCCAAATGAAATCCTCACTAACCCTATCATGCTGGGGGTAAAAAGCATGAAATGTCCAACTTCATCAAGGCAATATGAAGAGAATAAATTTCTCGCCAGCCCATCATACTGGGGATAAAAGCATGAACTGCCAAATACTGTCAAGGTAACGGGAAGAGAATAAAATTCTCACCAACCCCATCATACTGAGGGTAAAAAGTATGAATTGCCCAATGCCATCAAGGTAACGGGAAGAGAATAAATTTCTCGCCAACCCATCATGCTGGGATAAAAAACATGAATTGCCCAACACCATCAAGGCAACGGAAAGAGAATAAATTTCTAGCCAACCCATCATGCTGGATTGAAGAGAATAAATTTCTCGCTAACCCATCATACTGGGGTAAAGTATGAACTGCCCAACGCCATCAAGGTAACGGGAAGAGAATAAATTTCTCGCCAATCCATCATACTGGGGTAAAAAGTATGAACTGCTCAATGCCATCAAGCTAACGGGAAGAGAACAAATTTCTCGCCAACCCCATCATACTGGGGGTAAAAGTATGAATTGTCCAACGCCATCAAGGCAACGGGAAGAAAATAAATTTCTCGGCAACCCATCATGTTGGGGTAAAAAACATGAGTTGCCTAACGCTATCAAGGCAATGGGAAGAGAATAAATTTCTCGCCAGCCCATCATGCGTGGGTAAAAATATGAGCTGCCCAAAGCTGCTAAAGTAAAGGAAAGAGGAAAAGTTTGGCATTTAAGCCCAAACGAAATTCTCGACAACTTATTATACTGAGGGAAATAGTTTGGTTAGCCCAACTCAAACGGTAGTTGGTAAAGACAAATCAAACCCGTTGATAGCTGGAGGTTTGCTAAAAATCCTATGACAAATCTGTCAGAACAGTATTCTTATCTGAATATAAGGATACATCACTGCCCTAAGCTGCTAAGGCAAAGGGAAGAGGAAAAGTTTGGTATTTAAACCCAAACGAAATTCTCGACAACTCACCATGCTGACGGGAATAGCATGGCTAGCCAAACTCACACGGTAGTTGGTAAAGGATTATCAAATCCATTGATGGCTGGGAGTTTGCTAAAATCTTAATCAGATTGATCCCCTGTGAAATTAAGATTTCACCTCTGACGTAAAACTTTCCTCATTAATTTTCTCTCGTAGAGCCAGTAAGTCTCTAAAATATTTGTCAAATTAAAATCATACCTCTAACACCCGAGTACAAAATCGAATCATTTTTCTCTATGAGCTCAAGTCCAATCAAATCTCCTGTCACGTTAAGATTTCACTTCTGACAGCAAGACTTTTCTCGTCACTTTTCTCCAGCAGAACTAGTGACTCTATAAAATATTTGTCACGTTAAAATCATACCTGTTCGTCGCAAAAGTTCCTTCGCTTCCTTCCATTGAATACATCTTAGATTACAATAGAAGTGAACAAGATATAAAGAGAACAAACGAGAGGATTTTATATTTCAATCTCTCTCTTTTACAATATTGTTTGTGGGATCTGTGGCGATGGGATCTGTCAAGCAACTCCTTTTGACGATCGGTACGTTGAAATCTTCTCTCTTGAAGATATCGGCCGACTATAGACGATCTTCTCTAGTTTTGATTTGTTCAAGGCTCTCTCGCGTAACTCGAACTTCTCAGGAACTCCAGAAAGAAGATGGTGATCTTCTCTGATCTTCACGAACTCAAGGCTCTGTGCGTAACTCGAATTCTCCAAGATTTCAGAAAAATATCTCAATTGCCGAAAAAGAAGATCCCTAGGGTTTCACCAGGAAGGTATTTATAGCCCCAGGTTAATGCAAGAGTTTCTATCTAAATAGAACTTGTCATTATCAGGGATTCCAATCAAATATCTTAGTTTTGATGGAATTCTGATTAGACTTGATTTGGGTATTTGAATAGGCCCAGAATCATAATCTTAATCAATTTGAGATTCTGGTTATCTGCTTATGCGGAGGTTTAATCGCATCAAAACGCGGCGCTAAATAACCAAAACGCGGAGCTAACGCGGAGCTATTAATCATCTCCGCGTTTTACTCAAACGCGAGGCTAATACAAGCCAGACTGCGGAATCAACGTGGAGCTATTAAACATCTCCGTGTTTTATTCAAACGCAGGGTTAATATTACCAAATGCGGGGCTACTGAATTGGCTCCGCGTTCTGTTGTGGAAAATCCTTTTAACTTAGAAATTTTCACTGCCAACAGAACCCCCTCCAAAGTTTTCAAAATGGCTTAGACTTCAGCAGATTTTGAAATACTTTGGATTCTTTTAACTGAAACGTGGAGTTAGAATACCAAGTCTATCTCGCGTTATGCTCACTTACGCGGAGCTAATCAGCTTCACTTCGTCTTCAGTGAAATGAGTAATTATGTCATTAATTACCCTGAATTTCCGCACCGAATATCAAGAGGCGGAAATTTTGTTTAAATAGAGTCCTTGACTCATCTTCTTTTTCATTTCATCCGAAGAATCTAAGAGCTTCAGAGCTCAGGCGACTCAGGCAAATCAGTTTGAAAGAATGATCTTCAACCGAACTTCCTTCATCTTTCCATAGATCTTCATCACTGGGATGTCATCTAAGAAGAGTACAGTATCGCGCGCCTCCTTATCATCGGCGGCCAGCATTAGCAACGGCGGCAGCGACCGAGGCAGTGGCCATAATGGCGAGCCAATCCATACTACACCAATTGAAGGTATAAATTCTGAACTTTTAGACTCCTTAAATCAATTTTGGAGTGTTTTGGCTCGGTTTTAACCGACCAGCCAATTTTGAACCGGCGAGATCGCCGTTCTCCGGCCGTAAGGCTTTGAAGGAGAAGGAGAAGTCAGAGAGGAACTCTGATATTTTTCTACGCAAAGTAATCGCGTCATCCTTGTGCTTAAAACATATGGCTATTTAACTAGCAGTCACGTTTAAATCGCGAGGCTATTTTGACTAGCAGTCGCGTTTAAATCGCAAGGCTATTCTGATTAGCAGTCGCGCTGAAACGCGAGGCTCAGTCGCGTTGAAACGCGAGGCTATTTTGATTAGCAGTCGCGCTAAAACGCGAGGCTATTTCGACTAGTATTCGCGCAGAAACGCGAGGCTATTTCCTCAACTGTGCGCGGAGTTTTATCCTTTGCTCTACGTTTTCATACTTAGAAGATTTTTCAAGTTTTCTCTAACTCTTAATTCTTCTCTTGCAGTGAAGTACTTAGACCAGATCCTTTTTGAAGAGGAATGCATGAGGCTTTACCAGTCTTCGTCAGCAAAAGTAACTCTAAGGAAGCCAGAAGCATATGCTTTACAACATAGTTGAAGGTTTCAAGCCCTGGCTCCTTTTGAAGGAGTTACAAGAACTCTGCGACAGCCCATTAAGTTTTCTTGAGGATCATTTCTATTAGATGATAATCTCTGTTGCTTTCCAAGGCGATAGAGATGATCATCTAAGGGCTTGTAGCATGTTGAATCCAACTTGTGCATCTTCATTAGGATTCTTGTAGCAGTATCTTCAGATGATCCACTAAGGACTTTAAACAGATCATAGTTGACATTTGCAGAGGAGATCTCTTGTATGTGAACTCTGGAATTGAACTCTAACACTCCGCGGAGGAATCTCACCGTTAGGTTATTAATGAGTTGATAAATATGTAGAAGCTTTTGGGAGAGTTATAACTCCCTCTTTGTAATCTCTTCTTTTATGAATAAAGAGCAAATTATTTTCCTCTCTATCTGTCGGCTTCAAAAATCTTGCTTGCTCAACAAAATAGATGGTTTATAATTTTGGTAAAATAATCTAAGGCTC
Source organism: Dracaena cambodiana (assembly GCA_036321105.1). Taxonomy (NCBI): domain Eukaryota; kingdom Viridiplantae; phylum Streptophyta; class Magnoliopsida; order Asparagales; family Asparagaceae; genus Dracaena; species Dracaena cambodiana. The sequence goes on along the minus strand of JAYEPQ010000008.1, from coordinate 25,552,857 downwards.
ATTTGCGTAACTTAGACTATTAATACCCAAAATGATCGGATAAGGATCCTTTTAAGGAAGCGCCTAATTGCACTTGCCAAAAATCCAAGTTTTTCATAGGAACGCGAAGCTAAGACACCGGGTTATCCTCATGCCTTGCACAGTTGCGCAGAGTTAATAATTTCGCGTTTTCCTTTATCACGCGAAGCTAATTAACTTCGCGTTTTGGAGAGTAACTGATCAGTCATTTTCTCCAAAACTCGCGCCGAATTCCAAGAGGTGGTTTCTTTCATTTAAATGAAATCTTTATTCCTTATCCTTCTCACTTCACTTGAGAATTTTCCAGAAACTTAGAGATTCAGGCGATCATAGTTCAGGCGACCCGCGCTTTTTTCTACCGAGTGTCTCCCGATTTCCCGTCGATTTTCCTCAGGTTTTTAAGCAATGGCACCCAAAACTCGTGCTACTTCTCGCGCAGCTCCCTTGTCAACGACTGGCGCAAGCAGTGGTGGCGGCGGCCATGGCAGCGACGCGCCAGCCCACATTTCGCCTATTGGGGGTAAGAATCTCTCCATTGAGACTCTTTAAAACAGTTCTAGAGTGATTTGGCTTGATTTTAACCGATCGATCAACTCTTTTACCGACGAGATCGCCGTACTCCTGCCGTAAGGCTTGGATAAGAAGAAAAGTCTCTGACTTTCTTCTTACGCGAAGTTATTGCGTCATCCTCGTGCTTTGAAGCGCGGGGCTATTTGATTTTAGCAGTCGCGTTGAAACGCGAGGCTTATTTGAGTAGCAGTCGCGTCGAAACGCGAGGCTTTATTTGAGTAGCAGTCGCGTCGAAACGCGAGGCTTATTTGAGTAGCAGTCACGACGAAACGCGAGGCTTATTTGAGTAGTAGTCGCGTCGAAACGCGAGGCTTATTTGAGTAGCAGTCACGACGAAACGCGAGGCTTATTTGAGTAGCAGTCGCGTCGACACGCGAGGCTTATTTGAGTAGTAGTCACGTCGAAACACGAGGCTTATTTGAGTAGCAGTCACGTCGAAACGCGAGGCTATCTTTTTGACTTCTGCGCGGTCTAATTTTTAGCTTCGCGCGGAGTTACTTTTAGCTTCGCGTGGTCTAACTTTTAGCTTCGCTCGGAGTTACTTTTATCTTCGCGCGGAGTTACTTTTAGCTTCATGCATCCATACTTAGAAAAGTTTTCTGTTTTGTAGAAATTTTTCTAACTCTGGTTGTTCTTTTTGCAGTAGGGTACTCAGCCGAAGTTCTTCCCCACAAGCACTATTTTGGCTTTGCTGGTGGTTCTGATCCATCATCTCAATTTCGCTTCACCACCATCATTGCCTCATACAAACCCGACTCAAGAGGGCGCAGGGAAAAGTTGATTAAGTATTATCCCACTACTGCACGTGAGATTATCACTGATGCAGCCTTCGAAGATGTAAACAGAGAAGCATTAGAAAAACCCGCATTCCTCTTTGGAGATCAGATGGAGCAATCTGACGAGATCCTCTCTGAACAGAATTGTATGTGGCTCTATAACTCTGGCGAAGCTTTAATGTTTCTGTCCGGAATGGATCGCAGCTACCCTCTGGTCTATCTCTAGAGATTAGCAATGCCCCAATAATTAAAGTGGGGTTTAACCCAAGATCAGGATAGCGTCCCTACAGGCAAATTGGGTGCACATGGAGCTTATCAAGATGGCCCCACTAAATGTATTACTGGTTTGCTTCCAGGCTATTTTGGCAAGGAGCTCCCAGTAGGAGAGGTTCCGATCTGCGCAAGAACTTTCCTAAGTGAGTTCCTGGCGAAAGAAGGTCAATACCCGGCTAGCGACTTCAGGATGCCTGGCTGGGTATACTCTTCTGGCAACATGTGGTGGGCCCGCCTTGTCCAATACATGTTGGATTCTCATGAACCCATCTTGAAGGAGATTGGCCTGTACAAGGCAATCAGGAACGTTCAATTCGGGTTCCCTCAGAGCGCCTATTATTTCTTCTGTTTCTTGGAGATGTGCAACCTCGAGACCTGCACTCTTTTTACGCCAGTGGGTGAGCTAGGATTTGCTCTCCACGAAATGTTTGAGGTATCTGGGCTCTCAATGGGCGAAGTTCCCTATGAGGAGTATATCCCTACTACCGAGGAATTGAACATGCTGCTGGCGAAGGACGAGCGCATTTACGCCACATATTGGGAGATGATGTGCCACTACCACATCTGTGCTGACTTAGCAGGTGTGTGTAACCGAGGTATCGGCCATAAGAAATGGACCGATTACCTCTTTGCCAACTTGAACTCTAAAGACAGTTCAACAACTGTCCATGGCCAAACTCCTGTCTATATCACAGAGATTGATCGCCGTATTGCCAAGACCCGGCTGATGTATTATACCACTGAATCCAATGAAGGCAGATTTGGTCCTGGTATTTCTTTCAAAAGTTACCGCTATCAGGCTCAGTCTCCGGTGTCCAACAGAGGCCTTATTGCTGGGTTTCTGATATTGTGGATGAAGAGATGCGTCGTGCCATCATTGCCAAAAGAGACAATTGCAATAACCGTGGTATATCCAGCAGTCCTCCTCGCATACGGCCGATCTTTTGGACTTCTTCCTGCCATGGTATGCAATTTGCAGTATGGACTGAGGGTGTTCTGTCGTGATTTCCTCCCCACTATTAAGGTCAAGGGAAAAGGAAAGGGCAAGTCGAAAGAGACTGCCCAACCGAAAACTCCAAACCCTAGGGTGGAGCTGCCCTACACTTATTTGATGGCATGGCTCGTCTTGCATTGTCCTTCTTTAATGAGTGCACCAGAGCGTCGTTCGGGCGAAAAGTGCTTCTTTGTAAAGCTGTATGAACGCTCTTCATGGAAGCAGAATTATATGTCTCAAATTCGGAAGACTTTTCGTAGTTTTCAGAATTATGAGATCTTCCAGTGTTTCCCTGACTTTCCCGGCGGAGGATATGGAATGAGGCTGAAGGACGCCGTGGGAGCAGATAAGTTCACTACTTTATCTGCAGGAGCGTTCTGGTGGCTTCTCAACATCCGTCCCGGACACTTGGTGTATCGTCAAGATCTCGGGTGTCGGATCGAGCCATACACTCCGAGTCGCTTTGCTCGTCAGTTTAGATACTCCCAACTTTATGTGGGCAATCCAAATAAAGATCTCGCTCACGAGGGGGATTTATACGAAGGCGCTCGTGGCTGGTTCCATTTCGCAGCAGGCGGAACCGAGGCTGAATTCTTCTTGCCCCAGAAGGCGCCAGAATTGGCCATGACCCTCAGCTTCTGCAACTGGTTCAGTATTGCGAATGCTGACGTGCCCGGCTTCTCTCTCAATCGCAGTTGTTGCAAAGAGATTGAAGCCCTCTACATTAGCCGCCAGGGTGCTTCTAGAGTGAGAATAAAAGGAATGGAAGAATTTTTTGGCGCCGCGGCTGAGCCTTCAGACGCCAGCGAGTCCGACGATGATGCCGGTGATGACGATGACAATACTAGTGCTGGTGGAGCTCCCCAGCCTGTTGTTAGTCGTCCCTTGAGTCCAGCTCTCAAACGCCGCGGTACTTTAAAGAGAAGACCGGGTAAGAAGCAAAAATTGGCTCAGAAAACTTTGATACCTCCCCAAGAAGTGGCTGTCAAACTTGTTTCAGACTTGTTGGCTTCGGCTCTACCCCCAGCATCGGCAAGGGAGGATGAACCTGCTAAAGCTCCAAGTGTTGTTGAGGTTTCGGCCCCTTTGGCCGTAGGGCCTGTGGCAGAACCTGTGGCGCAACTAACGGGTAGTGAGATGGGTACGTTGCTGGAAACGACAATGGCTCCCCCTTCAAGTCCGACAACTGGACTTGTATCACCTGGTATGGTCCTTAGCATTTTATCTTTTGCCCGTTATTATTTTAACGTAACACTGCTTTTCTGGTCTTCTGAAATGCAGGTGATCAACTTCTCTCGCCAATGCATTCGACTACCCAAGTAGAGTTTGACGATAGGATGGACCATTCCGGCTCTGTCGGTGGTGTGGGTAGCTCTGCTGGCGAGTTTGCGGCTGATTATTCCACACCGGCTCCTGCCTCTGTTCCTTCTTCAATTCCCCCGATTGATGAATTGGGGAGTGATGAGAGAACAGAAGTCATTATCGCAGCTGCTGCAAAGGAGGCTACGCCTTCTCCTAGCATGCCATCTCCAACGCCAGTCTGTTCCACTGAGACCTTTCCTACGGTCGTTGGCGTGCCTTTTGTCTCTCAGCCAGCGATTCTAACGTCATATGTTGTCATGGCTGTTGAGACACCTGCAACTCCCTTGGCTTCAAGTCTTCCAGCAGGAGAGGAGGAGAATTTGAAATTCTCGTTCGAAGATGCTTCTCCCACCGGAGGAGCTTCAAGCGAAGTGATCCCATCTTCTCTTTCTGTTGGTGGGGGTACCCAAGTGATCTGTACTGACGGTATTTCGTCTGGGGTCTCCAGCTCTTCCAGATCTGCACTGGCTCTACTGGTCCCCTGTATTATGAATTTAATGCAGGAACGGGCTTCTTCTTCTCAAATTCCAGCAACTACTGCTCCCTTGCTTACGACACTTTCCTTGGCATTACCTGCTTTGCCTACTGACAATGCAAATCCTCTTGAAGAACTTTTCAGCTGCACTATCGAGGATTTTATGTGTTTGTTGAGAAGATGTGTCGAGACGGTTCTTGCCGGTCACGATTTCTTCAACTTTGCACGTCCACTGTTATTCCGCTATCTAGGGAATGTTGAAGAATTCGGTGGACAAGATCGAGGAGCTCCATACCGGGCCCGCCTTGCAGCCTTAGAAGAGCAGGTGACCACGCTACACACACTCCGTCAGGTGGATGTGGAAGCGATCACTGAGATAGAGCTGGCGCGGCTGTAAAGCCCCACTTCGGCTCTACCTTTTTTTTTTTTTTTTTTTCCTAAGTGGGCGACATTACTTAATACTATAAATAACTCAACAGTCCCATGATCTTGGAATAACCGTAACTACTGCCATGTCAAGATGAATAACCATGTCTGAAACTGAAAGGATTTCATTTATACAGAGAGTTGATTACATAAAATGGCACACTGCTCTAAATATTTACACAAAAGAGTTAAATACTACAAGTTGAAGCAGTGCCCAGAAAAAGGAAACAAGAACAAGAAGTGCGAATAACCCAAATAGTATTGTGATGGTATCCTCTACTCGACCTGGTTGGTGAAGTAAGGATCGTTGTCTGGAGCAATCTCCCCTTCTCTACTTTCGTGATCTGGGCTTAAGAAAACCCAGGGGATTAAACCCAGCAAGTAACACAAAACAAGAAACACGTGTACTATCACAGTACAAATAATAAAAGAATAAATAAATTGCGTTGGTACAACGTATCTTAAGAACACTGAAAATGAACTGAGTAAGACTATTCATTCAAATATCAAAAACAAATCATGTAAAGGTGACAAGTGTAAGCGAAGTAAATATCAATCATGTTGCATGAACCAGAACTATGTAAGTCATTCGCAAGCTTCATGCAAAATTTAACAGGTCTATATCATGTTAGTGTTGGAATTGAAACTCAATGATAGATAAGATAGCGCGCAGTTTCTCATATTGTACAAGTGCCCGTGCATACCCGGGACTCGGCCTCTAATTCATGGCGCTGAACCATGACACACCGCTAAGTGCTACAAGTCAGATCCCGTTAAATGAAACAAGTAACGGGCATCACCCACATGGTGACTCATGAATCAGATGGTGGCTCAGTACCACCCAGTGCTGCTAGTAAAAGGCCCTCAGCACCTAATCAAGAACTTGGCCAACAAGATCCTTGTACAATACAGTACTTATCCATCCATCATGTAGTTTTTCCCATGTTAGTAATGCATATGATATACGTGAATTAAAGGAAACACGCGGACTTTCATGTCAAATTGTACACATATCATTTCACAAGAATCAAGAGTTCAAGAATCAAGATTTGGAATCATGTACACATGTATTATAAGAATGCTTCATGTCTTGTAATAAGAATACTAGAACTTGTAATCATGTCTTGTAATAAAGATACTAGAACTTGTTATCCTGTAATAGGGATACTAGAACTTGTAATAAGGATACTAGAACTTGTAATCATGTCTTGTAATAAAGATACTAGAACTTGTTATCTTGAATAATCTTGCCTTCATGTATCATGTTGGTATTCACATGTCATGTTATCATAAATCCGCGAATCATGCCAAGTGTATAAATCCGTGTTTCTCTTGAAGCTGAAAATAGCCAAACGCGAAGCTAAAAATAACCAAACGCGAAGCTAAATATTGCCAAACGCGAAGCTAAAAATATAGCCAAACAGGAAGTAGAAAATAGCCAAACGCGAGGCTAAAAATTGTCAAACGCTAGGCTAAAAATATAGCCAAACAGGAAGCAGAAAATAGCCAAACGCGAGGCTAAAAATTGTCAAACGCGAGGCTAAAAATATAGCCAAACAGGAAGCAGAAAATAGCCAAACGCGAGGCTAAAATTGTCAAACGCGAGGCTAAGAATTGCCAAACGCGAGGCTAAAAAAAATAGCCAACATCCTTAAATCAGGCTAAGTATGCAGTCTAGAAATTTTTTCTAAGTATGCAGATCCAATATGATGTAAATTTATCCATAAAGAAAAATGAATCATATACTCATAATAAAAATCAAATAATTTCCAAGAAAGATCATACATGCTACTTGTACTCAAATACGATTCAAAGAGAGAACAAGAACAAGGTGATACTTGCCTCTATTCCCTTTAATCTCCTCCTTTGTTGTAGCAAAGCCTCCCTTCTATTTCCTTTACTCAACGAACTAGAAGAACCAAGGGTGATTTCTATTTTGTTCTTTTTGATAAGAATTCTCTTTGAGGGAATAAGGTTATATATACCTAAGGGCATTTTGGTCACCTTATCCTCTAGCCTAGTCCTAAGACTTCTTGCATGCATGACAAATGTCAACTAGAGTGCCACATCTTACTCTCTTCTAACAACTTATCCCCACAAAATACCAAGGAGGTGCCCTTAGAAATGCAATTTAAATTTGAAGGTGTATAGAAAGAAACTTTTGACTTGATAATTTTGGGGTGTTACATTCTACCCACCTAATAAAAGAATTTCGTCCTCGAAATTCCAATTTTAAAAAGTATACTATTATATACAGGTACGTGTTGTCATACATAAAAATAGACTCAACTTACATACCTGATAATGAAAATAGGTACGGGTATTTTGTTTTGATATCGCCTTCAAGTTCCCAAGTGGAGTCCCCAGGTGATCGTGCATCCCATGAAACAAGGACCAACGGTATCACTTTGTTCTTTAGGATTTTCTCCCGTCGATCAATGATTGCTACAAGTTGTTTCTCATACTTTAGATCGGATCTCAGATCCACCTCGGACAAGTCCACAGCCTTATGTTCATTGCCCAAGCACTTCCTTAACTGCGACACATGGAATACATCATGAATAGTTTCCATCTCAGGAGGTAATGATAATCTGTATGCAAGATTTCCTATTCTTTCTGTAATTTCGAATGGTCCAATATATCTTGGACTAAGTTTTCCCTTCTTGCCGAATCTAATCACTCCCTTCATTGGCGATATCTTGATAAATACCTTATCTCCTATTTCAAACTCCAATGATTTTCTACGTCGATCTGCCCATTTCTTTTGTCTATCTTGTGCAGCTTTCATATGTTCCCTAATAACCTTTACTTGCTCTGTTGCTTGAGTAATTAATTCAGGTCCCAAAATGCTCCGCTCTCCAACCTCGTTCCAACATAATGGAGATCTACATTTCATGCCATACAAAGCCTCAAATGGTGCCATTTTGATACTCTCTTGATAGCTATTATTGTAGGAAAACTCCGCCATATATAAATGGTCTTCCCAAGATCCTCCAAAATCTAGCGTACATGCTCTAAGCATGTCTTCAAGTATTTGGATAGTTCGTTCTGATTGTCCATCTGTTTGTGGGTGATATGCTGAAGACAAGTCTAAATGTGTTCCTAAACTATCCATCAATTTCTTCCAGTATTGTGATCTAAATCTTGTATCCCTATCTGAGACAATTCTAAATGGAACTCCATGTAACCTCACCACTTCCTGCATGAATCTTTTTGCTAATGCTTCTGTTGACTGACCAACCCTAAATGGGATGAAATGAGCTGACTTGATCAGTCGGTCCACTACTACCCAAATCGCATTATTACCTTTGGTGCTCCTTGGTAATCCTGTAACAAAATCCATTGATATTTATTCCCACTTCCATTCTAGAATTGTTAAGGGTTGGAGTAATCCAGCTATTTTCTGATGTTCGACCTTCACTTGTTGGCAAGTAGAACACATGGATACATGTCTTGCAATTTCTTTCTTTATGCCCGGCCACCAGAAGTACCTCTTCATATCCTTGTACATCTTATTGCCTCCGGGATGAATGGAATATGCTGATTTATGAGCTTATTCTAAAACTCTCTTCCTCGTCTCTCCCTCGGGCACCCATAACTTCTCCCTGAATCTAATAGTCCCATCTGAGTGTATCTCCATCTCAGGCCTCTTACCTGTCTCAATTTTGCTCTTTAACCTTTGGAAGCTTTCATCATCAACTTGGGCTTGCTTGATCTGCTCTATCAAGGGTGACTGTAGTCGCATTTCCATAAGTTGTGCTATCATTCCTGGTAGAATTATTTCCAAATCCATCCTTTGTATTTCTGCCAATAATTCCTTTTGTTGAGTCAATCTTTCTATTGCAGGTCTTCTACTCAGAGCATCTGGCACTATATTGATCCTTCCTGGATGATATTTAATTTCCAAGTCATAATCTGCTACTAACTCCAACCATCGTCTCTTTCTCATATTTAGTTCCTTTTGAGTGAAAATATATTTCAAACTTTTATGATCAGTGTATACTTCCACCCTTTGTCCTAGTAAGTAATGTCTCAAAATTTTCAAAGCATGAATTATTGATGCTAGTTCCAAGTCGTGAGTGGGATAATTTCTTTCATGAGGTTTTAATTGTCTTGATGCAAACTCAATCACTCTTTCATGCTGAGTCAACACGCATCCCAGTCCTAGTTTTGAAGCATCACTATAGATTTTCATTCCTCCAGTGTTATCTGGAATTGCTAACACAGGTGATGTTGTCAGTCTTAGTTTCAATTCTTCAAATGCCTTATCGCACCCTTCCGTCCAGATATATTCGATTTCCTTTCATGTCAACTTAGTTAGAGGAGACGCAATTTTTGCAAAATCTTGTACAAACCGCCTGTAATATCCAGCCATCCCCAGAAAACTGCGAACTTCTGATATTGATTTTGGTACAGGCCATCCATCACAGCCTCTATCTTTTTAGGATCTGCTGATACACCATTTTCAGATATTATATGACCCAAAAAAGCAATTTGATTCAACCAAAATTCACATTTGCTCAATTTTCCGTATAGCCTTTGTTCCCTTAAAGTTTGTAATGCTATCCTCAAATGTTTAACGTGCTCTTCTCTATTCTTAGAGTAGATCAATATATCATCAATAAACACCACCACAAATTTGTCCAAATACTGAGTAAAGACATGGCTCATCAAATTCATAAACACTGCTGGAGCATTAGTTACCCCAAATGGCATCACTAAATATTCATAATAACCATGTCTGGTTCTAAATGCAGTCCTTGGGATATCTTCTGTTCGGACTCTTACTTGATGAAATCCTGAACGAAGATCTATTCTTGAGAATACCTTCGCTCCTCCAAGTTGATCGAATAGATCAGTTATCCTTGGCAATGGGTATTTATTCTTAATTGTTACTGCATTCAAACCTCTGTAATCTAACATAACCTTTTACTCCCGTCCTTCTTTCCTACCAATAGTACTGGAGCTCCCCAAGGTGACACACTGGGTCTTATAAAACCCAATTTCATTAACTCGCCCACTTGCTTCTTGACTTCTTCTAGTTCTGCAATCCCCATTCGATAAGGTGGCTTACAAACTGGTTCAGCTCTAGAGATAATATCAATAGTAAATTCTACTACCCTTACTGGTGGTAGTCCGGGTATCTCTTCAGGAAAAATATCCAAGAATTCTGATACTACTGGGATCATCCCTTCTCCTATTTCCATAGCTTCCAAAACTCCTCCCTTTGGAAACACTTTAGATTTAGCTGGTTCTAGGGATTGGCTTCCACTGACAAATTCAAACTCTGGACAGTCAGAAATCTGAAATACTACTCTCCTTCTCCTACAGTCTATCACTGCATAGAAGGTGCTCAACCAATCCATACCTATGATAACATCATATCCTCCTCCACTAATAACTAGTAGATTGGCATAAAATTCCTTACCATCAATTACTAATGGACATAGTTTACACTCTTTATTAGTCATGATACTACCATTCCCGGTCTCAATATTCCATCCCGCAGGTAAGATAGTGAAATCAATAAGATTACAGGAAACAAACATGCTAGTGATGAAACTGTGTGATGCTCCAGAATCAAATAAAACAGTTGCCGGTCTATTGTTAACCAAGATCATACCTGTCACGACTCCTCCAGTGGTTTGAACTTATTCTGCATTCATTAGTCTAACTTGCCCTTGCCTCCGTCCTGCTCCTTCTCGGGCCCTAACATAGGTTTGTTGTCAGTTCTCCCAGGTTCCTTTCTGGCCTGGTCTTGGAACTCTCTGGGCCGACGTTGTTATTGGCCTGGTTGTTGCTTGAAACGGGACCTTGGTTATTGTTGATTGTTGGGCCTTTGGGCAATCTCTCAATTGATGACTAGAGGATCCGCATGCCAGGCACCACCCTTGAGCTCTTCTACACATGTTCTGGGTATGCCCTGGCATATGACAATAGTTGCATATTACTGAATTTCGATTTGGCATTACCATCTATCTCTTTGTTGGCGGACCACCAAATTTCTTGGTCGATGAACTTGTTCCTTGCCCAAACAACCTTTTAAATGGCACTGACCTATTCTCCTCGAATACTTGTTCCAAACGACATGCCGCTTCAAACACTTCTGAATAAGTCTTGTAGTTATGCCCTGCTAAGTGCTCCCTCAGATGAGGCCTCAGCCCTTGCTGGAACAAGTATGCCCTTTCCTCCTCATCAGCTACCAAGGTTGGGGCAAATCGGCTCAGCCTCACAAATTTTGCGGCATATGCATCCAGAGTTCGATCTCCTTATTGCAATCCTAGAAATTTCTTTCTCATTTCTTGCCTTGCTGATGAGTGAAAAAATCTGGCAAGAAATGCCTCTACAAATTTGTCCCAAGTTAAGGGTTCCTGGTGTTTCACTTCTTCTGCAAGCCACCATGTTCTAGTTATGTCAGCCAACTGAATGCATACTACTTCAACATGATTCTCCTTTGGAATCCTTGCTGCCTTCAGAAGATTCTCCATATCCACAATCCACTGCTCAGCTTTTAGTGGTCCTTCTGTTCCGAAAAATACTGATGGCTGCAATCTTCGAAAATCTGACACCACCCCAGTTCTTTCTTGTTCTTTGGACTGTAGCATTCTTTCCAATATTATCGTTGTAGTTTCTTGTGTCTGCGCTACTCTTTCCACTATAGTTCTAAGCTCAGACTCTTCACCCGTAGGATTTGGGTTTGCGCTAGTAGAAGATTGGGTCGTCATCGTTCTGTGACGGTTCAAGAGAAATTGATTAGATGGAGTTTCAAGATAGATATTCCAAATGAATTAGAAACAATAAATAGGCACGATACTAGATCTGATGGATATCAAGGATAAGGAAGAAGTGTCAAGAGTGTATCTTAGACATGTTTTCATGTGGCAGTAGTCATATGGTCTCCCACCTAAACCTAGGCTCTGATACCAAATCTGTAACGCCCCACTTCGGCTCTACCTTTTTCTTTTTTTTTTTTCCTAAGTGGGCGACATTACTTAATACTATAAATAACTCAACAGTCCTATGATCTTGGAATAACCGTAACTACTGCCATGTCAAGATGAATAACCATGTCTGAAACTGAAAGGATTTCATTTATACAGAGAGTTGATTACATAAAATGGCACACTGCTCTAAATATTTACACAAAAGAGTTAAATACTACAAGTTGAAGCAGTGCCCAGAAAAAGGAAACAAAAACAAGAAGTGCGAAGTACCCAAATAGTATTGTGCTGGTATCCTCTACTCGACCTGGTTGGTGAAGTAAGGATCGTTGTCTGGAGCAATCTCCCCTTCTCTACTTTCGTGATCTGGGCTTAAGAAAACCCAGGAGATTAAACCCAGCAAGTAACACAAAACAAGAAACATGTGTACTATCACAGTACAAATAATAAAAGAATAAATAAATTGCGTTGGTACAACGTATCTTAAGAACACTGAAAATGAACTGAGTAAGACTATTCATTCAAATATCAAAAACAAATCATGTAAAGGTGACAAGTGTAAGCGAAGTAAATATCAATCATGTTGCATGAATCAGAACTATGTAAGTCATTCGCAAACTTCATGCAAAATTTAACAGGTCTATATCATGTTAGTGTTGGAATTGAAACTCAATGACGGATAAGATAGCGCGCAGTTTCTCATATTGTACAAGTGCCCGTGCATACCCGGGACCCGGCCTCTAATTCATGGCGCTGAACCATGACACACCGCTAGGTGCTACAAGTCAGATCCCGTTAAATGAAACAAGTAACGGGCATCACCCATATGGTTACTCATGTATCAGATGGTGGCTCAGTACCACCCAGTGCTGCTAGTAAAAGGCCCTCAGCACCTAATCAAGAACTTGGCCAACAAGATCCTTGTACAATACAGTATTTATCCATCCATCATGTAGTTTTTCCCATGTTAGTAATGCATATGATATACGTGAATTAAAGGAAACACGCGGACTTTCATGTCAAATTGTACACATATCATTTCACAAGAATCAAGAGTTCAAGAATCAAGATTTGGAATCATGTACACATGTATTATAAGAATGCTTCATGTCTTGTAATAAGAATACTAGAACTTGTAATCATGTCTTGTAATAAAAATACTAGAACTTGTTATCCTGTAATAGGGATACTAAAACTTGTAATAAGGATACTAGAACTTGTAATAAGAATACTAGAACTTGTAATCATGTCTTGTAATAAAGATACTAGAACTTGTTATCTTGAATATCTTGCCTTCATGTATCATGTTGATATTCACATGTCATGTTATCATAAATCCGCGAATCATGCCAAGTGTATAAATCCGTGTTTCTCTTGAAGCTGAAAATAGCCAAACGCGAAGCTAAAAATAACCAAACACGAAGCTAAAGATTGCCAAACGTGAAGCTAAAAATATAGCCAAACAGGAAGCATAAAATAGCCAAACGCGAGGCTAAAAATTGTCAAACGCTAGGCTAAAAATATAGCCAAACAGGAAGCAGAAAATAGCCAAACGCGAGGCTAAAAATTGTCAAACGCGAGGCTAAGAATATAGCCAAACAGGAAGCAGAAAATAGCCAAACGCGAGGCTAAAATTGTCAAACGCGAGGCTAAGAATTGCCAAACGCGAGGCTAAAAAAAATAGCCAACATCCGTAAATCAGGCCAAGTATGCAGTCTAAATTTTTTTTCTAAGTATGCAAATCCAATATGATGTAAATTTATCCATAAAGAAAAATGAATCATATACTCATAATAAAAATCAAATAATTTCCAAGAAAGATCATACATGCTACTTGTACTCAAATACGATTCAAAGAGAGAACTAGAACAAGGTGATACTTGCCTCTATTCCCTTTAATCTTCTCCTTTGTTGTAGCAAAGCCTCCATTCTATTTCCTTTACTCAACGAACTAGAAGAATCAAGGGTGATTTCTATTTTGTTCTTTTTGATAAGAATTCTCTTTGAGGGAATAAGGTTATATATATCTAAGGGCATTTTGGTCACCTTATCCTCTAGCCTAGTCCTAAGGCTTCTTGCATGCATGACAAATGTCAACTAGAGTGCCACCTCTTACTCTCTTCTAACAACTCATCCCCACAAAATGCCAAGGAGGTGCCCTTAGAAATGCAATTTAAATTTGAAGGTGTATAGAAAGAAACTTTTGACTTGATAATTTTGGGGTGTTACAGCGGCTTCGGGCAGAATCCTTATCTCGAAGAAATACTTTAAGGCAGCAGGAGGAGAAATGGTCTCAGGAACTGACAGAGCTCCAGGCCAGTCGAGAATCTGTTCTCGGCGACTTGCGGAGGGTAGACTTTGGAATTGGGGAAAGTCAGGCGGCCATCTCTAAAGCCCAAGAGACGATCGCCAGAGCTCGGGCCATCTTGATAGAAAATGAACTCCGATTAGGAGAGTCTGTCAAGAAGCGGGAGGTGTTGCTTATCCAGTAGGAGCAGATTCAGCAGGAAGAGACGGCCAGGAATCGTGCCATAGAAGAATCTCGTCAGCAACAACTTACAATAAGTGATGATGAGTGATGTGTTAAATTACTGCAAGCGCACAGTATCGTTGTAGCGCTGTACAGGTCGTCTCACAGGGATCTAAGGTGTTTTGCGATTCTTACTAATTCTATAGTCTAACGGATTAACAAAGAATTTTGGGTTGAAGTTTGCTTGTTCTAATTAGCCTAGCATCTAGAATCCACTAGTTTCCAACCATGTTCTTACTTCTATTATCTTCTTCTCTCATAAAAATTTGATCTTTTTAGTTTAATCTTTATTCAAAGTGCCCTAAGTATGAGCTATCAAGTGGTGTGCAAGTATAACTCATCAAAGATACTACTTTTCATAAAAACAAACTAAATCTTTAGATAATTCAATAAAAAAGATAAAATCAACAACCCCAAACCCTAACTAAGTATAGGCTATCAAGAAACCTAATTCAAGTATAACCTATCAAAGTCTTAATCTTCGAGTTCTTGTATTTTAAACTTTTTATAGAAGAATCATGTCTTTATTATTTTTATTTAAGAAGAAAATACTAGAGAGCAATTACATGATGGATCCTAACTTCATCTACATCCTAGAGCTAAACTAATTAGCTACTCATGATTCTAGAAAGCAATTAAATCTAATCTAGAAAGCAAATAAATCTATACTAGAAAGCAATTAAATCTATCTAAAAAGCAAATAAAGATTAGAAAACAATGGCTTACCTCTGGAGCACGGTATTGTGGCCGCCACCCCTTCAGCAAAACCCTAATTTTATTAATGGAAGACGAGTACAAACTAAATCCTAATCTATATTAACTACTGCATAAAACCTAGAATACAAAGATACGACCAATATATAGGCTTTGGAAATAAAACCCTAATTCTAGAAGAACTATAAAGCCACAAAATTACATGAAAGCCAGTGAAGAAAATTCAGCATGTGGAGCCCACAGTTGGCCGCTAAATGGCGGCTAAAACCGCTAAATAGCGGTTTTATTTCGAGTAACTCAATTGAAATTTCTTCCACGTCCGTTTCGTGTCTTGCTCATTATATTTCCTTGACTGTATTTTACTTTTCATCTCTGTAACATCGTAGTCTCGTAGTTTTTCTCACTTTAGAAACTTTTCGGACTCTGATTTCCTACTCCAACAATGATTTCTTGCCATCTCCTTGTATGAATCGAATTACCTGAAAAAAGCACTAAAAATACCCGAGTAGCATTTATTTATATACAAAAATAGATAAAGTATGAGAGAAAAAATACAATATATGATATTCATCACACCCCCACACCTATCTTTTGCTAGTCCTCGAGCAAAACCTAAATCTAAAAAGAAAAATAAAAATCCTAACTCACTTTCGCAGGAATCGCGATTGCACTTAGCACGTGCAATAAGCCTTTAAACCCCTAGGTTACCCTAGTGGACGAGTGTTGTCTCGTGAGGGTTTGCAGTGAATATACCCACAAAATTCAAGAAGAAAATAGATTAAGGAATAAAGAAAAGAAAAATAAGGATAACCGAAAATCAAGAAAAATAGAAATTTTATACAAAGGAAAGAAAAATCTTTTTTTTTATGATATTTTCATCAATTAATCTCACTAATGTACAAACTCAAGAACGCATTTAGATTATCAATTTTCAAATTGAGCGTCATATCAGATACACTTATCATTTTAATCAAAAATTTAAATCCTATCTTTCAATACCTACTAACAGATAATTCATTGGCTCCTATACAACTACGTGCACGTGTGATAGTTTATTTCGGCCTTAGACTCAAACTCTAACTCATGATTCATCTCCTCTCTCATAACAAATTTTTTCCTTTTTTTTTTCTTTTTTTTTTTTAAGAATATTTCACCTTTCATGCGAATATTCACGCTTGCTTAGGCGCAACATACCCGATTACTTGGTTCATACTCTTTTCGTTTTTCTTTTTCTTTTTTTTTAGAATATTTCACCTTTCATGCGAATATTTACACTTACTTAGGCGCAAAGTACCCGATTACTCAGATCATACTCTTTTTTTCACTCTTGAGGCTATTGCCTTAATACCAGGCGCACCCCATTATTTTATCACTCTCGAGGCTATTGCCTTAGGCTCACCCCATTATTTTATTCTCACTTTTTTTTTCTTTTTTTCTCTTTTTTTTTGTTTAGAGAGAGAAAACTTACTCAATCGTTATCATCTTTGTCCTTAATCTAATAAACTATTGTGAAGTGAAAAATAGATGTATATTTGCCTCAAAACTACTGTTAGCAATATTTATTTTTTATATTTTGATCTTTTTCATAAAATTCAAAGTGTATCATCCAATCTACTCTCCTATCCAATTTCAAATCTAAATTTGTTCCTTTATCTGTAAGTAGTTTGATCTATTGATAAAAATACATAAGTTTTTTTTAATTTATTTTTCTTTTCAGTTTTTTTTTAATTTTTTTTTAGTTAGTTACCCTAAAAACTAACCAAAGTGTAAAATAAAGAAACCCAAAAATCTAAAAAAAAAAAAAATCATAAAAACAAAAATAAAATCCTAAAAATCCTAAAAAATAAAAATCTCCTAATCTACTCCCCCACACCTAAACTTGTGTATGCCCTCATACACAAACCAAGGGTGGTAAAATAAAAAAAAGAAAACTATTATACAAATATTATACACTTATTAGAAAATTCAAACGGTTACGACCTCTTGCTCGCTTTCCACTCTCATAATGTGTCCTTTTATGTTTTGATATGGATGAACTTAGCCTTTTTGTCAGTTTTGCATTTAATCTCTCCATCTTATTTTTGATTTTTCTCAATTTTTTTCTACTTTTCTTTTTTTTATTCAATAATAAAATTTTGAGGTTGGAAAGCGTACCTTTACCATCGTTCGTATTCCATCCACGAGCATCTTTCATATTTGTAAGTATTTTGGTTTTATCAACGTGTGAAATAACATACTCACTTTGGTATTGTGGAATCATTAGCTCAATTTTGGAGGGCTCTTTTAAGTCATCAGGTACCATGATCTCTTCTTTTTGATATTCCTTCCTTCCCTCAATTATTATGGGCTTGTCATGCAAATTTTCTTCAAACCTGTCATCAAAATTCTCAAAAGAAAATGCCATACTAGTGGACTTATCATTAGTCAAGTTATTATGAATGGATAAAAATTCTTCTTCACAATTTCCATCAAAAGAAACAAATGATAATGTGTCACTAGCAAGCTCACCATCAAGCAAAATATTTTCTTTGTCACTGGTTTTTTCATAATTATTGCCACAATGGTCTAAAATAGGTTGGTCACAATGTTGAATTCTAGACTCATTATGCACAAAATTATTTAATTCATTTTGAATCATATCTACTTCAGAAGATGACTGGATTGACTGCTCGTTGGAGTTAGATATGTTCAAACTATTATATGGTTGATCTATAAAAAGTTTAGCTTGAGAAATCGCTTTGAGAAGATCTTCCATACAAGATTCAATTTTAGAGGATGATTTTTGAGATGATGATTTTAGCAAAGCTTCCATATCTTCCTCTATTCTACGTCTTCGTTCCTCAAACTCATGATCGTAATTTTCCTTATTTTTCTCAAATAATTGCGTCTCGAGATCATGAGTGAAATTTGAAGAATGATATGATGGATCCATGTACATATTTGATGACAGATATGAAGTGGTTGGAGGTAGATTCTCATGACATGCATATCTCGATTCTAATCTTTTTAATCTTTCATCTAACATGTTCAATTGAATATCTTGTTCATGATTGAATGTAGAACATGAAGATGAATAGCCCATAAAGAAAGGATCAGATGGAGGATTCTCTTGATATGGCTCTTGATTATATGCAAAATTAGAATTATTCATCCATTCATAATTGTAATTTTGTGTATAAGAAGCACTCGTAGGTTCATTATATGTATAGTGAATTTGATTATGACCTAGTCCTAGCGAACTTCTTATCCATGGACACTGATAATAATTATGATATGGATCACGACAATGATAACAACCAGTTTGATTTTGAAACATTTTTTTTTTAATTTTTTTTTTGTTTGTTTTGAAGAAGGCGGAGAGGGAAAGAGATGGAAAAGAAAAAATAAAAAACAATTGAAATATGATTTTTATAATTTTTTATTATTTTGTTTTAGAATCAAGAACGATAAATAAAGAAATACACAAAATTTAAGGGAGAAACGGAAAGATAGTGCCGCGAAATAGCGGTATTTACCACTATTTAGCGGCCAAATCTGGGAGGTTACCTCTCGGATTTTTGCAGTGCACTTCCACAACGCTTTCCTTCACTTTGTATATCCTGTATCTAAAGTTCCAGATCTAGACACACTCAACACACACTGTTAAGCCGTAAAACGTTAGAAAAAGTAAGAAAAACACCGTCGATCCCCGGCAACGGCGCCAAAAACTTGATGTGTTAAATTACTGCAAGCGCACAGTATCGTTGTAGCGCTGTACAGGTCGTCTCACAGGGATCTAAGGTGTTTTGTGATTCTTACTAATTCTATAGTCTAACGGATTAACAAAGAATTTTGGGTTGAAGTTTGCTTGTTCTAATTAGCCTAGCATCTAGAATCCACTAGTTTCCAACCATGTTCTTACTTCTATTATCTTCTTCTCTCATAAAAATTTGATCTTTTTAGTTTAATCTTTATTCAAAGTACCCTAAGTATGAGCTATCAAGTGGTGTGCAAGTATAACTCATCAAAGATACTACTTTTCATAAAAACAAACTAAATCTTTAGATAATTCAATAAAAAAGATAAAATCAACAACCCCAAACCCTAACTAAGTATAGGCTATCAAGAAACCTAATTCAAGTATAACCTATCAAAGTCTTAATCTTCGAGTTCTTGTATTTTAAACTTTTTATAGAAGAATCATGTCTTTATTATTTTTATTTAAGAAGAAAATACTAGAGAGCAATTACATGATGGATCCTAACTTCATCTACATCCTAGAGCTAAACTAATTAGCTACTCATGATTCTAGAAAGCAATTAAATCTAATCTAGAAAGCAAATAAATCTATACTAGAAAGCAATTAAATCTATCTAAAAAGCAAATAAAGATTAGAAAACAATGGCTTACCTCTGGAGCACGGTATTGTGGCCGCCACCCCTTCAGCAAAACCCTAATTTTATTAATGGAAGACGAGTACAAACTAAATCCTAATCTATATTAACTACTGCATAAAACCTAGAATACAAAGATACGGCCAATATATAGGCTTTGGAAATCAAACCCTAATTCTAGCAGAACTATAAAGCCACAAAATTACATGAAAGCCAGTGAAGAAAATTCAGCATGTGGAGCCCACAGTTGGCCGCTAAATGGCGGCTAAAACCGCTAAATAGCGGTTTTATTTCGAGTAACTCAATTGAAATTTCTTCACGTCCGTTTCGTGTCTTGCTCATTATATTTCCTTGACTGTATTTTACTTTGCATCTCTGTAATATCGTAGTCTCGTAGTTTTTCTCACTTTAGAAACTTTTCGGACTCTGATTTCCTACTCCAACAATGATTTCTTGCCATCTCCTTGTATGAATCGAATTACCTGAAAAAAGCACTAAAAATACCCGAGTAGCATTTATTTATATACAAAAATAGATAAAGTATGAGAGAAAAAATACAATATATGATATTCATCAATGAGTTACGTAGGCAAGCTCAGCAAACCGTGGAGGCTTCTCATCGTAGAAATTTGGACGAGACAATAAACAAATTGAGACTCCTGGGAGGCCAATAGTTTCATCTCTCTTTACGCTTTTATCTTCCTTGTAATAAGAACTTCGTAAACAGGAGAGAGATAACCTTTGATGATGATTTTTTTTTTGAAATTCTTTTTGCATCCTCACCTTTTTAATAAAGATGATTCTTTTGACTCTTTTATTTGCCGGCTTCAAAACAAATTTGCTTGCCCAACAAATAACCTGCCGTCAAAACGATTTATCTCGGTATCGTTTGTGCGAATTTTCTGAATCATACTGTCAGAGGTAAGAATTTTAACATGACAGAGTTTATGGGATTTTTAGCAAACCCCCAGCTATCAACGGAATTGATTAGCCTTTACCAACTACCGTTTGAGTTGGGCTAGCTATGTTATTCTTCTCAACATGGTGAGTTGTCGAGTATTTCGTTTGGACTTAAATGCCAAACTTTTCCTCTCCCCTTTACCTTATCGGTATTGGGCAATTCATACTTTTTTCCCAGTATGATGGGTTGGCGAAAAACTGGTTCTCTTCCCATTGCATAATCGGCATTGGGTCATTCATACTTTTACCCCAGTATGATGGGTTAGCGAGAAATTTAATCTCTTCCCACTGCCTAGTGGGCGTTGGGCAATTCATACTTTTACCCCAGTATGATGGGTTGGCGAAAAACTGGTTCTCTTCCCATTGCCTAGCCGGCGTTGGGCAATTCATATCTTTTACCCCAGTATGATGGGTTGGCGAGAAACTAGTTCTCTTCCCATTGCCTAGTCGGCATTGAGCCATTCATACTTTTACCCCAGTATGATGGGTTAGCGAGAAATTAGATCTCTTCCCATAGCCTAGTCGGCGTTGGGCAATTCATACTTTTACCCCAGTCTGATGGGTTGGCGAGAAACTGGTTCTCTTCCCATTGCCTAGCCGGCGTTGGGCAATTCATATCTTTTACCCCAGTATGATGGGTTGGCGAGAAACTGGTTCTCTTCCCATTGCCTAGTCGGCATTGGGCCATTCATACTTTTACCCCAGTATGATAGGTTAGCGAGAAATTAGATCTCTTCCCATTGCCTAGTCGGCGTTGGGCAATTCATACTTTTACCCCAGTATGATGGGTTAGTGAGAAATTAGATCTCTTTCCATTGCCTAGTCGGCATTGGGTCATTCATACTTTTACCCCAGTATGATGGGTTAGCGAGAAATTAGATCTCTTCCCATTGCCTAGTCGGCGTTGGGCAATTCATACTTTTACCCCAGTATGATGGGTTGGCGAGAAACTGGTTCTCTTCCCATTGCCTAGCCGGCGTTGGGCAATTCATATCTTTTAGGTCAGAGGCGCTTAATTACACATGCCTAAAAGAAAAATTGGGGGCTTGTTCAAACTTGAGAACTGAGCACACCAGGTTTGGGTCAGAGGCGCCAAACTGCGCATGCCCAAGAAAAGACTGATGGTGGCTCAAACTTGAGAACCAAACTGGAGGCGGTTCGAGGCTCTCTCGCGTAATTTGAACTGGGCACTCCAAACACACCAGGTTTAGGTCAGAGGCGCCAAACTGCACATGCCTAAAAAAAGACTGGAGGTGGTTCAAACTTGAGAACCAAAACACACCAGGGTTTAGGTCAGAGGTGCCAAACTGCGCATGCCTAAGAAAAGACTGGAGGTGGTTCAAACTTGAGAACCAAACACACCAGGGTTTAGGTCAGAGGCGCCAAACTGCGCATGCCTAAGAAAAGACTGGAGGTGGTTCAAACTTGAGAACCAAACACATCAGGGTTTAGGTCAGAGGCGCCAAACTGCGCATGCCTAAGAAAAGACTGGAGGTGGTTCAAACTTGAGAACCAAAACACACCAGGGTTTAGGTCAAAGGCGCCAAACTGCGCATGCCTAAGAAAAGACTGGAGGTGGTTCAAACTTGAGAACCAAACACACCAGGGTTTAGGTCAGAGGCGCCAAACTGCGCATGCCTAAGAAAAGACTGGAGGCTTGTTCAAACTTGAGAACTGAGCACACCAGGTTTGGGTCAGAGGCGCCAAACTGCGCATACCCAAGAAAAGAAGATGCGTATCTCCAAGGGTACTAAGAATAGTATTTTTTTCAGAAATTTGCCATTGATTGGCATCATCATCCTGTCGCCGTCTTGATTCATTAAGCGATAGGCTCCACTGGAGTATACTGTCTCCACAATAAACGGTCCTTCCCACTTGGGTTCAAATTTACCCTTAGTCTTGTGGGTTAGCACCATTGGCCTTTTAACAGCCAGAACCAAGTCTCCTTACTTAAAGGTCCTTGGTTTGACGTTCTTATTGAACGTTTGAGATATTCGGGCTTGATACAACTCAATTTGTTGTTGAACCCTGAGACGTTTTTCATCTAACGCCTCTAGTTCTTGCAATCTTTGCTGATGGCGCTCTTCTGTCGTCATCCTTGCGGCTAAAGCCACTCTTAATGATGATATCTGGATTTCAAGAGGCAAGACAGCCTCACTTCCATAAACCAAAGAGAACGGGGTAGCTTTGGTCGAGCTGCGAACGGTGGTGCAATAAGCCCACAAATATTCTCCCAACTTTTCATACCAATCTCGTTAATTGGAAGAGACGAACTTCCGAAGGAGTTTGATGATCGTCTTGTTAAAAGCTTCAGCTAACCCATTAGCCGCGGGGTTATATGGTGTAGAAGAGATATCTTTGATTCTGAATTTATTGCAGAATCTGGAGAATCCCTGACTGATGAATTGCGGACCGTTATCATGAATGATCCGTCGAGAGATGCCAAATCGGTAAATGACATGATGCTTGACGAACTTAATCACATCTGTCGTTTTCACCTCTTTCATGGGCACGGCTTCGGCCCATTTATTGCAAGAATAAACCGATATCCTCTGGATGACGGGGGAGTTATTGGCCCCACAATGTCCATCCCCCATGCTTCAAATGGCCAACTTGCAACAGTATTGTGCAAGTATTCTTGGGGTTGATGAATAAAATTAGCATGAACTTGGCATGCATGACATCGTTTAGCAAATGCCATTGCTTCCGTGATCATATTTGGCCAGTAGTATCCTAGCCTTCTTATACGGTCTCCAAGTTTAGGACCGGGCTAATGAGCTCCACATACTCTATCGTGTGTTTCTCTCAGCACTTCTTCTGCTTCCGCTTTTGATATGCAGCGTAGTAGCAGACCATCTTTTGACTTTCTATATAAAGTCTGAAGTTTATGGTCATAATAAAATCTCTGGGCCTTCCTCTTTATTGAGGTGGCCTCTTTTGGATCTTCTGGTAATATCCCATGTAAAGCGTAGTCCACAAACGGAAATCGCCAATCACGGGCCTCCAGGGTTAGGCCTACTTGGCATACTTCTTTATTTTGAAGAAGAGTATCTGGATGAAGGAGCTCTCTGCTTTCAATGGTGATGCTTTTAACTTCACCTGGCGGGATTGCCAGTGTTGCGGCTAACGCGGCAAAAGCATCTGCATAAACGTTCTCATTTCGAGATATGTGGTATATGTAAAATTGTTCAAAATATCTTGCTAGCTCAATAGCTAGCTGATGATAGGGGATGAAGGCTTCATGTCTGACTTCATACTCACCTGTCATCTGTTTGACGATGAGCTTAGAGTCTCCATATGCCTCTAGATGGTTCACCCCCAGCTGCAGAGCTATTTTTAAGCCGATAATGAGCGCGTTGTATTCCGCTACATTATTCGTGCACGGTTCTGTTAATGAGTAACCGTTAGGCAATATATGTTTATGTGGGGATATAAGCACAACCCCCACTCCAGAAGCAGATCGTCTCGCGGCACCATCAAAGAACATCTGCCAAGGTTGCTCTTTGCTAACTGTGTTGACCCCTGACATATGTTTGGTATTAGACCGAATTGGGTGGTCTACAAGAAAATCAGCAATTGTCTGTCCCTTCATCGCCTTTTGAGGAACGAAGTGTATGTCATAGGGCGACAGTAGCAGGGCCCATTTTGCCAGTCGGCCATTTAAAGCCCCTGGTTTTGTCATCAGAATCTTCAGGGGGTTAACCCGTGATATGACATGAATTGTTTGCCCCGAAAGATAGTGTCGCATTTTCTGAACGGCGAACACTAGGGCTAAACATTCCTTTTCAATCAGGGTATACCGTTGTTCGGCCCCAATCATTGTCCTGCTTAGATAATAAAGGGCATGTTCATGGCCGTGCTCATTATATTGAGCCAGTAATGCGCCTAAGGCATTATCCATGGCCTTCACATATATGAGGAAGGGCTGCCCGGGGATCGGTGCCATAAGAACATGAGGTTTGGTGAGGTATTCTTTAAGGTCGTCAAAGGCCTGTTGACATGCCTCATCCCATATGAAAGACACTCCCTTTTTCATGAGTTTTGATAATGGCTGGCATCGTCCAGATAGGTTGGAAATGAAGCGTCGAATATAGGCGAGTTTTCCCTGTAATCCCCTTAATTCCTTAAAATTGCGGGGATGCGGCATTTTGCTAATCTCTTTTACCTTTTCAGGGTCAAGGAAAATTCCTTTTGAGGTGATTATGAACCCAAGAAATTTTCCGCTGGATACCCCCATGAATGACTTGGTAGGATTCATCTTTAGATGATGTTTCCTCATAAGATCGAAGACCACTCTAAAATCATGAAGATGATCTTCTTTGTTTTTGCTTTTGACTGCTCGGCAACTATTGCCTCCATCAACTCCGGTCGAAAACGCCTCTGTTATTGTTTAACAGGTTTGACATCTTCTTTTATATTTAACCGGTGTGTGGCAATTTGAGGGTCAAGCCCAAGCATATCTTCATAACTCCATGCGAACACATCTATATACTCTTTGATAAGAGATATAAGCTCTTCCTTTTCTGAGGGAGTTAGCGTGTCGCTTATAAAGATGGGCTTAGGATTCTCATCCGTCCCCATATTGACTTGTACCAACTTGTCTTCGGTGGGCGGGTCACGCTATTCAAAGCGGACATCCCAGAGAGTGTCCATATGCCTGGCCCAAGCATCATCCACATAGCACTCCACTGTTCTGCGCAGGTGTTCCTTGAATATGACACTCATTGCGCGTTGGTAGGTGGCACCTGCATTCTTTAATCCGAATGGCATCACCGTATAATAGTATACCCCCAGCGGTGTTCTGAAAGCTGTATGCTTTTCATCATCCGGGTGCATTTTAATTTGGTTATAACCTGAGAAGCCATCCATAAAGGACATCCTCTAATAACCGCAAGTATTATCAATCATCACATCGGTGATGGGGAGTGGAAATTCATCCTTAGGACATGCAGTGTTCAGATCTCGAAAATCGATACATATCCAGATTTTGCCATTTTTTTTGCGGACTGGCACTATGTTAGCCACCCAGTCAGGATGCTGCTCTTCTCGGACGTCAATTGGTTCCTCGTCGCTTTCTGGCGTGGATGAAACCATATTGACCGTCAAAGATTGAAACCAAGCACCGGTACTTACATCCGAATCATGATCGGGTGAAGATGTTTCTTCTTTGGCCGAAGAACTCTCTTCATCTTTTAATGGTGAAGAAGGTGGGGTAGATACATAACCCAACCCCCTGCGGGTCTTCTGATAATAATCAGGACTCTTTCCTCTCGGTCTAAACGAGGGTATGAGATTCCGTCGCCCTTTTTCAAAATTTAATCCCGGCTTCTGGGTAAAATTATATCCCATCTTTTCCATCATCTGTCGGGATCTTTGTTCATACATATGAAATTGGGGTGATGTTTGCTCATCACTTTCACTGCTTTGTTTTCGCCGAGGTGACGTAATTATCTTGCCGAACATAATCGGCTTTTGGGATCCTCTCCGAGGAGGCACTTCAAAGTAGTGACATTTTTCTTCAGCTATTTTAGACTGGGAGAGGAGGGATGACCTAAGTGGCAAATGATATGCCGCCAGAGCTTCAAGTTCGGATAGGCCATCCACTTTGGTGGAAGTACAAGAGGGTTCAGACTCAGTAGCTACAGCATGCTTGTAGACTAACTTTACATTTTCATTAATAACCCATTCACTCTCTATTACATCTACTATATTATCAAAACTAAGCATAAAATCTAAGTTGGGGTTAATTTCATAATCACCCCCATCATCCTCTTCAAAAGGTTCATACTCCGTGTCTGTCTCGTTACCACTTTCATCAGGGTTTTGAGGCTTGCCAGGATCATCGTTGGAGATTTCATGAGCTGGTTTGTAGAGTGAAGCATCTATGAAGTAATTCTCCAGTCCTTTGAAAGGTTGCTTATCTGCAATTAGTGTCCGGACTTCTCCTTCCTCATTGCAATATTTCATGCATTGGTGAAGAGTCGACGGGACGATCATGTAAGCATGGATCCAAGGTCGTCCTAGTAGAATATTGTAGGACGTATTTGCATCAATAACATAGCATGTAACCTCCGTCCTTAGATCTCCAATTTGGCATCGGAGTTGAATTTTCCCGAGGGGGCTGCTATTATTGGCGTTGAACCCATATATTGACGTGTTGGTTGGTGTCAGACGATGGAGAGAGATCCCTAGCAGCTGCATCAACCTTCTGGGTACGACACTTAGTGCAGAGCCCGGATCAATTTGAATTCGGTCCACTTTTGTGGATCCGACACATCCGGTGAAATATAAAGGCCTGTTGTGCTTTATATTCCTTACCTGCATGTCTTCTGGAGAGAAAACTATTTGTGGGACCTGCCTCCTCACTTG
Organism: Dracaena cambodiana; assembly: GCA_036321105.1. Taxonomy (NCBI): domain Eukaryota; kingdom Viridiplantae; phylum Streptophyta; class Magnoliopsida; order Asparagales; family Asparagaceae; genus Dracaena; species Dracaena cambodiana. The sequence goes on along the minus strand of JAYEPQ010000008.1, from coordinate 25,526,076 downwards.
ATGACAGCGGGGGCAAGAATCTTGTTCTTCATTAGCCGGCTCGACAATCTGAACTAGGAATGACTCAGAGTCTGCCAAAACTTCCCTTAACGCCTCACGAGTTGATTTTGACAATCGTAACAACTCGTATAGCGTTACTCGAGCTGGAATATTTGCCAGCTGAGTTATGATATCAAATTGGAAGGAGGTCTTCTTAACTCCATCTCTTCGCGGATTCTTCTGGAAACGAACACCTTTTTGCTTTGCAGGATTAGTATCTTCCGCATATATATCCTTCGGATCTACTTTGGTGTAGTCTCTAAGATATGTTTTCCTAGACCGAGTGCCGGAAGGGCCTGCCCCATCTTGATGAGTGGCCATGGCTTCGGGCTCCTCTTCAGAGTCTGTGGGTATTCCTGCAATATATTCATCTTTTATTTCCGCGGAGATAGCATTGCTAGTCCGCTTTTTCTTGTGACCCCCTGTGTTTGTCCACTGCTCGTCTTTTATCAAATCGGGGTGAACCCACATAACTTCCTCTCTTTGGGTCGTTACAGGGACAAGTCCTTCTTGGGCTTTGTTGTAAGGATCAAGATTCTTTGTGACTGCCTCACCCTTTGGGATTGGGGTCACTCCTGCGGGGAACTCGTAGGTTCCAACCACTATGCTTGCCATATTGGCAGTGACCTTCTTCTACTCTTCCTTAAGCGTCAGAACCCCAGCTTCTATTAGTGCTTGGATTCTGTTCTTAAGGGGAAAACAATCCCGGGTAGGGTGCCAACATTCCGGTGATAGAGACAGTAGTTGGGATCTTTAGTCTTACCAGCGTCTTCTGGCTTCTTGTTTTCCGAAAGTTTTAGCATTCCCTTTTTCTGGAGCAAGTGAAAGAGGACATGTGTCTGTTCAGCTTTGAAAGTGTAATTCCTTTCTTGCTGCGGCCTAATTTGCCTTGATCCTAGCTGACCTTGAGACTTCGGCTCTGGCGGAGGACTGGCTTTCTGAGGAGCAGCTTCTGACGATATCGCTGCTTTCCCTTTATTCTTATTGCTGTTGTTTTGGGTATATGACTTACTACCCCCAGCACTTCTTGACCCGCGGGACTTTTCAACTCGGCGAATCAAGTCTTCAGCTTGCTCTCCTTGTTTGAGCAGGTCTCTCCACGTCTTGGACTCTACGGCCCCCATTTTGAGGAGCACATTGGTCTTAAGATTGTGTCGACAGGTCTCTACTAGAGTTTCCTGGATCATTCCGTGTTTGCAATGTACGGACTTCTCCCGGAACCTTTCTATGAAATCTTTAACCGTTTCTTGTTCTCCTTGTCTAGTTGCAAGGAGGGAATGAACCGTAATCTCGGTATCATCCTCAAAGAATCGTGAGAGAAATAATTTCTCGACATCAAACCAGGCATTAATAGATCCTGGGGGCAACTGCATGAACCAAGTAAAGGCAGGCCCTCGCAAAGTACTCGCGAATACTTTTGTCATAATTGGGTCATTACCCAACAGATGTCCTGCTTGGGACAAGAAATAATAGATGTGCTGACTGGGCGATCCCTTCCCATCATAAGGCTCTAACTTGAGCGGTTTATACTTCTCTGGGTATGGTATCGTATCTCATTTAGGAAGATACGGTCTTGAGACCCCTGATTCTTTCAACTCCTTTTTACGCATTAAAGCTTCGAGTTGATTCTGTAATTTTTCAAGCTTTTCTTCATGCGGATCATGGAAAGAAAATCTATCTTCTTCCTCATGCATCGAGGTGGCTTTCTCCTCCTGTTCTTCTTCATTTGGATTTTCCTTGCCCTTTGTGGCATTATCTTCAACAAATCTCGATAGCATGACTTTAAGACCTTCAATCATCTTTTGCTGTTCTCGAATCATTCTTTCTTAAGTTTCAAATCTCTGATTGATATCATCAGATTTATCTGCCATGTGAGATGCTGACTTCTGTAGTCGAGACGATGCAGAGGAACGAGGTGAGGCTATAGCTGAATTATCGCTGTCCTCATTGTAAAAACCCCCTGCGAGCCTCTTATAATTTCGAGGCAGGACGGCTCCTGATTTAAGTCGAGTAACACGATGAGGTTCTTCATCGCTCGATTCTGAATCATCATTCGTCTCTATAATTTTCTTCCATTTTCCTACCATGTTGGAGGTTACAGCTCTCCCTTACTTCAGGAAAGTGGTTCTTGTCTTCTTAGCAGGATTCTGGTTTAACTCGTTTAATCGGTCGAACACAGATATCCTGTTCTTGCTGCAGCCACAGTTGTCCATCACGGCTGATACCGCCGTCACAAGTTGCTGGCAATGACAGACAGGCTCAACCTGAAGTTGGCCTATGCCTCTCTTCTTAGAGAGATAGTCCCTGAGATCAGCACCTTTCGTCATTGAGTCAAGAGGTCCATTCAACTCTTGAGAAGGTCTGGGAACCCACTGAAGCTTCTTCATCTGATCAACCCTGACTCTGGGGTTGGACCGATCCTCGCGTGGCTTAGGAATAGCCTCGCGTTTCACATTGCGGGCCTGAAGAATAGCTCCGCGTTTATCCACACTAGCCTCGCGTCTCTCGCTGGCTTGGTATGTCTTTAGAAGTTTAGCTTCTGGAATAATAGCCCCGCGTGAAGGGAAGGTCTTACACGCTGGCTTATCTTTGCGATTAACGCAGATCATAGCTTCGCGCCTAGCACGATTTTTACGACTGACAACTATTTGCCAATCATTCTCGCGTTCCTCGCGGGTATCAGAAGTCTTGCGTTTATTGCAAGTATTACTGGTTTCGCGTCTCTCGCTAGGCTCAGTATCAGCCTCGCGTGGAGAATCACAAGCTGGCTTTAGAGAATTTTTATACTCGCGTCTCTCGCGAGTGTTAAGTATTTTGCGACTAGCGCAAATCTTGCTGGCTTCGCGTCTCTCGCTAGACTCAGTAATAGCCTCGCGTGGAAAATCACACGCTGGCTTTGAAGAATTTTTATACTCGCGTCTCTCGCGAGTGTTAGGTATTCTGCGACTAGCGCAACCCTTACTGACTTCGCGTCTCTCGCTAGGCTCAGTAATAGCCTCGCGTGGAAAATCACACGCTGGCTTTTCCTTACTTTTAAGGCAAGTTGTATCTTCGTGTTTAACGCGGTAGAGACTGGTCTCGTGGGTAGTGCGAGCCAGTTTGCGAGGGACCATAGCCTCGCGTCCTCTAGAGTTAGCTCCGCATCCAAGGCGGGCTTTGAGGGCTCTACGCCTCGCTCTCCGGTTCCTGTTCCGGAGTTGGGTCCTGGTCAGTCCAGTCCCTAGATCTTCTTCGGCAGTCGGAAGCTCATCCTCGGCTAGGATTTCTTGTGTGAACTCCGGCTCTATAGCCGCAGTCTCCAAGGATCCCCGTCTCTTGGTGGATACCTTTCTACCCGTTACTCGGGCATTGGAGTACATGCGACGATAGTGCCGTGTCTCATCCAAGTCACCTGATCCGGATGAGAGGAACTCCTCGTACTTCTGCTGGTCGATTTCAACGACCAGCGTGTCTACTTCGGATCCGATCAAGTCAACGTCCGATTGCGCCACTATCTCTTCATCAGTGAAAGAGATGGCTCCCACTGTGGTCGCCAGTTTGTTCGTCACAAAAGTTCCTTCGCTTCCTTCCATTGAATACATCTTACATTACAATAGAAGTAAATAAGATATAAAGAGAACAAACGAGAGGATTTTATATTTCAATCTCTCTCTTTTACAATATTATTTGTGGGATCTGTGGCGATGGGATCTGTCAAGCAGCTTCTTTTGACAATTGGTACGTTGAAATCTTCTCTCTTGAAGATATCGGCCGACTATAGACGATCTTCTCTGATTTTGATTTGTTCAAGGCTCTCTCGCGTAACTCGAACTTCTCAGGAACTCTAGAAAGAAGATGGTGATTTTCTCTGATCTTCACGAACTCAAGGCTCTGTGCGTAACTCGAATTCTCCAAGATTTCAGAAAAATATCTCAATTGCCGAAAAAGAAGATCCCTAGGGTTTCACCAGGAAGGTATTTATAGCCCCAGGTTAATGCAAGAGTTTCTATCTAAATAGAACTCGCCATTATCAGGGATTCCAATCAAATATCTTAGTTTTGATGGAATTCTGATTAGACTTGATTTGGGTATTTGAATAGGCCCAGAATCATAATCTTAATCAATTTGAGATTCTGGTTATCTGCTTACGCGGAGCTTTAATCGCATCAAAACGCGGCGCTAAATAACCAAAACGCGGAGCTAACGCGGAGCTATTGATCATCTCCGCGTTTTACTCAAACGCGAGGCTAATACAAGCCAGACTGCGGAATCAACGCGGAGCTATTAAACATCTCCGCGTTTTATTCAAACGCAGGGTTAATATTACCAAATGCGGGGCTACTGAATTGGCTCCGCGTTCTGTTGTGGAAAATCCTTTTAACTTAGAAATTTTCACTGCCAACAATACCTCTAATATCATAATACAAAATCGAGTCGATTTTCTCTGTGAGATCAAGTCCAATCAAATCCTTATCACGTTAATTACATATCTCTGACACCTGAATACAAAATCAAATTATTTTTCTCCATAAGATCACGCCCAATGAAATCTCGTCACGTTAATATTTCACCTCTGACAAGAAAACTTTTCTCGTCATTTTTCTCCAGCAGAGCAAGTGATACTCAAAATATTTATCAAGTTAAAATCATACCTCAGACATCAAAATTCAAAATCAAATGACATAAAATCCGATTAAATCTCCGGTCATGTTAAGCTTTCACTTCTGATAGAAAAGAAAACTCACACTTCATCAAGTCTAATATTACGGCATCTAATGAACTTGTTTTTGATATCGTTAAGTTAAAAATTATCTCTGACGAAAATCATCTCTCTATCAAGAAGTTACATCTAATAGTTATTCCAAGACTAAATACGTTAACCGTCACTTCTGTTTAGTTAACCCATTCCTATCATGACCAGATCCTCTAAATAGGTCGAGTTTTGAGATATGTTTAATGACACCTCTGTTTTTTCCTGATCTGTCATACTAGATGTCACTGAATGGTTAGGATTCTAATGAGCACGTTAATATGATACCTCTGCTTGATCTCAAATAAGTACGTTAATATCATACATCTGCTTATCATCTAACGAGCATGTTAACATCATACTTCTGCTTGTCATCCAATAAGTACGTTAATATCATACCTATGCTTGTCATCTAATGAGCACGTTAAAATCATATCTCTACTTATTATTGAATAAGCATGTTAACATCGTACCTCTGCTCATATTCCAGGAGACACGTTAATAATTACCTCTGTCTATCAAATCTATTACACGTCTGTTATGCACTTAGCCACTGAGCAAGACGTCAAAAATATTTTTGCATGCAGACAACAAATTTTCTGAAGTAAAGCTACAAGCAAAAGTTTGGCTCGGCCACACAGGTACAATGGCCAGCATCAAGAAAACTCGCTAGAAACAATCTATGATACATCGAAGAGATTCAATAGTATATCTCGAGCAACAAAATAGCTGGAAGGTAGTGATTTCAGAATATAGTTCATAGTATACCATAAAAATCACAATGAAGACTATAGAGCTAAAATCAAAGAGTCCAAAGTGTTTCTAAATTCGTTACAACTCAATACAATGGAAAATATTTTTGTTTATATTCCAAATACTGGAAAAAATACTTAGTAGGGATTGTAATAAATTATGTGCATTATGAGAAAATTTAAATCTCTTAAATCCAATTTTCTTTTTTGTATACACCAATCTTGATCTATATAGTGAGCCGTTACGCATAAATAATGAAAGCTATTTAGAGCCTCCCAACAATCTACGATTATAACAACTCTAAAAATTAAAGAAATTAAAATAGCTATTAAAATCTCCCTCTTATCTTATATATTTTTAACATGTCGGATTTACATGTAAAATGTGGGACTTTTTTAAATTCGTCAATAAATATTTTTTTTTTACAATATCTTTCAAATTTTCGGTTTTCCAAAAAAGAAAAAGGTTGTTCATCATGTATTATAAATATTGCTAAATTTTCTCTTGTATGTATAGAATTATATTTATGAATTCCTAACGATCCTCCGTAGGTACTTATTTGTATATGATGTGGTTCATTTGATGGGTAAGTTTTGTCTAGGTGTCTTTTAAAATGATCCGTTTTGCTACCTAAAGGAAATGAATAGATTTTTTGACAATATTTATACCTAACTTTTCAAACACTATTTTTTTATTATTTTCTCAAAATATTTCCATATATCAGATGTAGCAGTCCTAGCGGGGGTGCTTGTTTGGGTTTCGTGTATGGTTGCTTCGATTGGTTTTTCTTCGAATATAAAAAATGGTACTTGAGTAGGTTATTCTAAAGGTTAGCAGAGGCTTCGATATTCTTAACTAGTTAAAAAAGGAGAAAAAGAACCGGCGGCTTGAGAGGAAGAAGCGCAGGACGAGTATGTATCCATTTTAAAAAAGTCTCGAAAAAACTGAATAAAAAATCTAAAAAAAACCAAATAAAAAATTTCAAATTATAAATACCTCTTGAGCGGTGAACCACTTGAGAGATAGAGTAGAGAATTCTAATTAGAGAGAGGAAGCCGAAAAAACGAACAAAAACTTATTTGAGAGATGAAACTTACTTGAATTTTGATTGGGAGACTTACTTACTTGAGACTTCTTTATCACTTGATTGAAACTTGCTTGAAAGAGTTGAGCATTGAGTGGAGTTTTGAGAGAATGAATTTGTTTGTATAAGTATGAAGAATGGAAATAAAGAAAATGATGAGGTATTTATAAAGAAAAAAAGTTTTGTTTTGCAAATAAAAATTACAAAAAAAAACCCAACAATCATTTTAACTATTGGGGGGAAATTCGCAAGAATCCCCCAACGGCTATAAATAGCCATTGGTGGACTCTGTGCAAAAAAAATTTATAAATAACCCCTCAACGGCTCTCTTAACAATTGTTTTTCAAGAAAAAAAAATTATAATGGGCCGCGCCATGACCAAGGCATGAGCGACCCCGGCTCGGATCCTAGGCCGTGCTGGACACGTGCCCGGCACGTGCGGTTGGGCACGCCCAGGCTATTTGCCAGCCATACCGATATTTTATACCTATGATCTGGCAGCGAACAAAGTCCAATGAATGGCATATTTGAAAATTAGTACAGCAATAGGGCTAACGCTGCCAAAGGATAGTATAAAAAGGAGGCTACACAAGATTGTGACTCTTCACTCTCGTCTCTCTAGCTTCCCTTGCCTCAAGGAACTGATCTCATAATGGCTCATCCTCGCGGAGGTTGCGTTCTCCGTCTCCTGCTGTGCTTGCTGGCAGCGACTGTATCAGCGGCGGCGATGTCTGAGTCGGATGTGGGCGGTTCGTTCAATCGGAGCAGTTTTCCGGCTGGTTTCGTCTTCGGAACAGCCACCTCAGCTTATCAGGTTCGTTTCTTGAATGTACAAGCTAGAAGGATCTAGGAAGGTTTTAGGTGCTTTTAATCGTAGTATTCTTGCTTCGGTGTTCATTATTATCGTTTTATTTTGGGGCTCTGGGGGGTGGTTAGATTGAAGGAGCTGCACGTGAGGGTGGGAGAGGGCCGAGCATATGGGACACCTTCTCAGAAGAGCATCCAGGTACACACACCTCCGCCTCTCAAATTAAATTTCCTTACACTTGTTGGGTGGATTCGTTCAGTCAGGTTGGCTTCAACGTATCAAAGGGTTTGAGTTCTGGATCCAGACCTAGCTAGCCATTAGAGTCATCTTCACCCTTGGGGTTTATCTTCCGCTCTCTACATTAACAGAAAGAGTTAAGGGAGCATGTTGGCCTTGTCCTGATAGTCTGTTGCGATGGTATGGTCCAGGCCACTAGCTTGTTGCCAAATAAGACCGACCTTAAATTACGCTAAAGCCTTGCCTTAATTTGGGCCTGCTCCAGAATGTGTCCATTCTGAGACCGACTAAGGGCCTCCCAAACCGGAGCAATTGGCACGTATTCTGCACATCTAAGAAATATCAATGCTCAAATGCACATATATATCATGCTTAGTTAAATAATTAATAACCATTTTAAAAAATAATTTTGTTACCTTACACGCAAATTGGAACACTAAGATTGTCATTTAAATATTGCACGGTGCATCTTAAAAAAAGATGGATAAAAAAAAAAAAAAAAAAAAAAAAAACAGAAGTAGCAATTTAAAATTTTTTGGGTAAATTAATTTTTAACCAAATTTGGCTTGAAAATAGACTTATAAACTAAAACAATTAAATTGATGTCAAATTATTTTTCCAAGTGCCTTCAAAACATGATTTATGTAATTGAGTAATAGTGTATTTATGAGAAAATTACGATGAAATTTGCAAATTTATGCTAGATAGAATCATCATTTTCAAATAAACTCCAAAGAATTTTTAAAATTTTAAATTAAAAGGAAAAGTTTTTTGGGAATTACGTATAGAGTAAAATCCTACCCTCCACTTTCTCCCTTTCCCTTTTTGAACACTTCCAATTGTCCCAATTTTTTCCTCTTTCTATTTGATACTTAACACAAAGGATGAAAGAGTTAAGAATTAATAATCAATATAGTTTGCCTTTGCCATAGCTAGAGAAAAAAAGGATGCGAGAAGAGTCGGGGAGAGCTGAAAAAAGTTTTTATTTACTAGTTTTATTGATGATGAGAAGAGAGGCTTGTTTTGTTTTTAAGAGTCATTGTTTGCCTAATCTTAATTTTTTTGGTCTATATTTGCTAAACTTTTTATTTAGTATCTAAACTTTTTATTTAGTATCACATTTATCCTTCCAATATTTAATAGAGGTTTTTCTACTAATTTTCTCTTTTAAATGGAAAGATTTTTGTTATGAAAATAATTTTATTTTAGTGGACTATCTCTAGCAAATCTCTAGATTTTCTATTTCAACCCTAAGAATATCTCTTTCAATTTTGTCTTAACTATCCATCCAAAATTATCTTGTGGAGGCACATTTATTAATTGTAAACAAATATAAATACCCAATCTGAATTCAATTCTCTATCTATATTTTGATGAACATGGATGTTTGTTCTCCTCTCTATTAAAAATTATGTTATGGATATCAATAGTGCTAACCCTGTTGGACATAAATAATAGATATCTGATTATTCGAATAACATCTGGATATATATAACTATGTATGACAATATATAAATAAAATCGATTTAATATTTTATAACACATTAAAGAGCACTTTATTATGGTACAAACATGGTTATAATTTTTTCTTTAACACTATTATCATAATTAATAATGTCCATTTAATATATGGATCCTATCTAAATCCATATTTGATTTTGTCATATATGGGTGATAGATTTAATATGCAAGTAATTAATATCTTTAATCATATTTGTATTTAGAAGAAGAAAAGAAATACGAATATGATAATACCAATATTCACTCCAAATTCTCTATATTTATATCCCTAGGCATAGACTATCAAGTATCTCTTTATATGTTGTTGATATATTTGATATGCGTACAAGAGATTGCATAAAAAGCACAAATTAGCATGATTTCAAAAAAATTTCATATGCCATGAAATCTGTTTTGAAAAGAAAATAGTCTTTGAAAAAAAAAAAAATACAGTAGATAATAAAAGCAATAAAGAAGAAACCCTAAAGAGATATAAACAAGCATAAACATGGACTATTTTGAATCGTGAGAAAGTCTATGTTTTTTTTTCCCAAGTTTTTATGCAAGAGATTTTTAATGGAAGATGACTAAAGATAAAAGGATTGATCATGGTGGAAAGGGAGGGGGGGGGGGGGGGGGGGAGAGAGAGAGAGAGAGAGAGAGAGAGAGAGAGATGTTAACAGGATGTGAGAGAGAGTGATTCAAAATGAAGCGAGAACAATTTTATTAGGAGCTATTTCCCTTTTGTAAAAAATAGAAAAAAGATAGGGCTCTATTTTAGACAAAAATTAGGTGTAAAATAGTACAGTAATACACTGAATAGAAAGAAGGGGCAACTGGTGAAGGAAAATTAAAGTAGATGTAAAAAATAATTTAGGAAATAGTGGAGGCATAAACTCATTTTCTCTAATAAGTTATTTAGGTGAAAAACATAATTTAATAATTATTTTTTGAATTATAATTATTGTTTAAAGGATCTCTTACTAAATTTTGTGTTCTCTCCCTTTAGAAGGAAATGTAGTAATAAAAATACTTTATTTTTCAAAAATAATTATTATTTATTGATATTGAAGTCCCTACTACTAGAGTAAAATTCCAAATAAATTGTGAGGGTTGAGGTAATTGCGTTATATATTAACAAGTCCCGTAGATTGAACGTTCTTTTCGGGTTTGATTGGATTTAAACTTGTGTTGCTCTGATATCATATTAGAGTCTTCACTGCTATACCAAAACTTTGAAATTGTGATGAGAGTTAAGAATTAAATTCTAACAATTATTTTAAATCATAACTTTTAGGGAAACTAATAACGTTGGCAAGGACACCACACTATTTAATTTCAAGAGTAACAATTGATAGTATTATAACAACTTAAATAAACAGATCTTAATATTAATATTAATATATGCAACTAGAAATAACAACTCTTTTAGGAGAAATTTTAATTGAATTTAGAGGTGAGGCTCCTATATTAGAAAGAACTCCATTAAATGTTCTAGGAGAACTTTTAATTGAATTTTGAGTTAAGTTTTCTTTACTTAATGAAATTCTATATAATAATAATATTTTTTATTATTTATTTCTGGAAAAACTTAATTTCTATTATTTATTCTTTATAACTTATAATTTGTAGGGAAATAAATTAGAGAAGGGAGAGCAAGATTTCAAGCTATCTTAATGGAATATAAATAATTTGACTATTTTGGAGGAATTCTAACTTAATTTTGAGTTTTTTTTTTTTTCTTATAATGGAATCTATATACGTAATAATCATTTTAATTATTTGCTTCTGAATAACCATAATATAATATTATTAATTTCTAAATTATAATTTATAGGAAGACAAATAAAAAGGAGAGGGACATGACTCTAACTATTTGCTTTTAAGAATAGTAATAAATAGATTAATAACTGTAGTTAATATAACAATTTAGTACTATACATTTTAAACCGATACATGATAGATAAATTTTTTTACATATATAATTAAAAATTATAAGTTTTTTAAGGAGGATTTTCGGCTGATCTTAAAAGTGCTTTTCTTCTTCAAAATAAGTCTAGAGTTTTTTTTCTCAAAAGGAATTATATGCACTAATAATAATATTTTTCAATAATTATTCATTTAAAAAGTCCTATTTTATATTTATTTTTAAATTTATGATTGTTACTAGAAGGATTCTTGCTTGAATTTTGAGTTGAGCTTTTGAGATGGTTATCATTTATAAGTAAACAAAATAATGAAGGGGACAAGACATCAAACTGTTTGCATTTAAGAGGAGGAGTAGTAGTAGTAGTAATAAAGAAAAATCCATAAGGTTCACATCATTTGGGTGGAGGAATATTACAAAAGAGAATGAGGCAATAGGAAGAGTCGAGGCAAGCTGCAATGCTGAGATATTCTTATGCAAACATATGAAAGGTGAGATTGAGAAAAACAATTCAGGTCGAGCTTTTGGATTCCAGTCCATATCTACGGTATATTTTTTCCAGAAGACTATATAATCCTATAAAGAACCAATTATTGTATATATGGTCTTTGATCTACGACTCATTTTATTCTTGATTTTGGTTTGAAGGAGATTTTTGTTTTACTTCTTAAAAAGTGCTTCTGCTACTATATTGTATTGGAAGTACTTATCGTTCTTAATTATATTTCTAATCTTCATTCATATACAACATTTTTTTTAACAGAAAAGATAGAGGATAGAAGCAATGGAAGTGTCGCGACAAATTCATACCATTTTTACAAGGCATGTTACTTATTAACCTACTATTTTGTCCAATTTTTCTGCTATTTCTAATATATATGTGTTTTTCGAGTAAGCACTAATAAGAAAACTATTTTTATCAAAAAGTATATGTGAACAATTAAAATAAATCATGTTACAGGAAGACATAGCCTTGATGGTGGACATGGGCATTGACGTCTACAGGTTCTCTATCTCTTGGTCTAGGATCTTGCCCAGTAAGTAATTTGTTGTCATAATTTTATTGATATATGACAGTTGAACTCTTAAAGCTGGACCTTACTCATAAACTTAATAATTAAATATCTATATTAGATGGAAAAATAAGTGGAGGAATTAACCGGGAAGGTGTTCAGTATTACAATACAGTCATAAATGAGCTTATATCGAAAGGTAATCATCTCTTCTTCACATTTAAATTCTCTCATTATGCATTCGCTACTTGTTAAAAATTTTCATGTCGAACATATCTAGGTATAGTGCCTTATGTGACCATCTTTCATTGGGATCTTCCTCAAAACCTAGAAGACCAGTACAAAGGATTTCTTAGCCCTTTGATTGTGTAAGTCACGTACACAAGCTATTTTTTTTTCTTTAGTACGAGTGTAGCTGATTAAGACCAAAAGTTTTTCTGAAGACGTGATTCATGGATCCAGTGATTACAAAAATTGTCTTCTTCTTCTCATTCCAATTTCACAGCGAGGACTTCAAGAATTATGCTGATCTTTGCTTTAAGTTATTTGGTGACCGGGTTAAGTATTGGATCACACTGAATGAGCCATGGACTTATAGTCAGAGAGGCTATGCTGTAGGGACATTTGCTCCGGGCCGATGCTCTCAATGGGAGAACGGCCACTGTAGCGTTGGAGACTCTGGCCGAGAGCCTTACTTTGTGGCTCATCATCTATTACTATCTCATGGTGCAGCAGTAGAAGTATATAGGGAGAAGTATCAGGTAACTAAGTAAAGATTACAAGCTAACATTTTTTTCCTATTCCCTATTTTTATAATTGTGTGTTAACATTAGAATTATGTTTATGATTAGGTGACATTTTCCGACACTCTTTTTTCCAAAATGCCTATGATTTACTGATGGCTTGAAGCAAAGCAACTGCCTTTTACTCCTCTTTGTATTTTTTTGCTTGAACTCAACTTTTCTTCTTAACAATGCAGGGATTACAAAAAGGGAAGATAGGGATAACGCTAAATACCAACTGGTTCTTCCCTTATTCTGAATCAAAATCTAATCAAGATGCAGCTGAGCGGGCCATAGATTTTATGTTTGGGTGGTGAGATATCTAAGACTGAAAAATCTTTATTTTGATCATGGTGATGACTCTTGAAATACAAAAGTTCCTTAAATTATTAAATTTCTTTTCTAAATTTTCTTCAATAAAATTTTATAAATAAAAATTGAAGATAGTGGAAAATAACTACAGTTTAGATAACTTACTTAAATTGTTAACTCATTTATATTATTTTCAATTATTCTCATATATATATATATATATATATATATATATATATATATATATATATATATATATATATATATATATATATATATTCACACACATATGTATTTATGTATGTATGTACACACACATATGGCTGCTCCTATGATAACAGTCAAGTTAAGGTTTGTGAGAGCTCTATCATGGTCATCCCCATAGAAAATCCTCATCGTCCATCTTGATCCATATATTTTTTATTAGGTTACAAACAAAGTATAAGTTTTTGGGAAAGTGTTTACCTATTCCGTCCTTAAGAAATATGTAACTTCAACCATAGGAAGGTGTTCGAATGCATAGATAAAAGGTGTGCAAATAACTTGAATATTTTCTTGTAAGCTAATAAATATGTATAGATGACCAAGTGGACCAAGATATGGTGAAGTTGCGCCCCACACCCCCCCGGCCCACACACAAATGCATGCATGCATACATACATACACACACACACACACATATAAGTATATATATAAGTGAGTGTGTGTGTGTGTAAGTGTATATAAAGTGTCTCCATGAAGATGCCCATAGAGGCACCTTAGATCTCAAGCGTATATGTGGATTATCTGAACCGTTAATAATGATCTCAACATCCTAAAATAATAATGTATAAATAATCATACATTTTCAATCATGTTTGACCACATACTGGTAGGTGCAAATGAACGGCTTTTAAATAATATAGCAAATAAGACCTCTTGATCAATGATGAATAAGTATCTAAATTATATACTTTCTTATACACAATCTATTTAGAAAATGAAGTTTGTAACTAGTGCTTGATCGTCTACATACACTCTCCACAATGAGATTTAGGAATACCTCCATAAATAACTTCTAATACTTGATCGTTCGTATACACCCTCTAAATTGAGATTTTGGGATACCTCCATCGGTTACATCTTATGACGACACATTAAGTATACCATTTTTTGTTTTTTAGATATAACCATCTTGCCTTGTATTCGACTCGCATACCTTCCATCCATTTATGTGCTATTGAAAATATTGAAATAACCCATCATTTCAAAGGTTTTAAGAAAAAAGAATTATAAAAATAATTAATAATCGTTATGATTTATTTATTGCATGTCATTGGAATAAGATTGAAAAATCAATATACAATAAACATACGAGCTCTACATTTTTCATAGTGCAAACAACTTTATTTAATAATTTATACTATTTTTATTTTATTCATGTTCATTTGCACTTGCCAAATAAATCTGATATGTATGATGAAAAACCCAAAGGATAAGCTTAACAACTTATTTGATATAACTATTATGGATGCAGGTTCATGGACCCCTTAACTCAAGGTGACTATCCATTCAGTATGAGAGCACTTGTTGAACATCGTTTACCACAATTCACACTGGAGCAATCAAAAATGATAAAAGGATCTTTTGACTTTCTTGGACTGAATTACTATACGACAAACTATGCTAATAGTATCTCTTTGTTGCGCAAAGTTAATATCAGTTATGATGGAGACGTACATGCATTTAAGACAGGTATTATAATATCACATTATATTTTGTTAGTATATTTTTAAATAACCTTGGTTACTTTAACTTTTATTTATTTTAGCTCTTCTCCTTATTGCCAACTTGGTTAAAATTATGTTAGTAACATTATACGTTTTTCATTTAGAAGTAACTAGGTAAATGCATATGCTACGCATGTGAAAAAAAAAAAAAAACTAGACTTGTTTTACGTAATGACATATAAAAATTTTAAAGTACTTTTCTTCAAACATGCCAATTAAAAGGACATCTAAGCCTTTTGTTTCCCAAGAAATTCTTTTATTCCTCATCCTCCTAAACTCTATCTAGGGTTTCTAGCTATCCATCACTTCTTGAGTCTTTCTTTCAATTGCCACTATCCTGCCTATTCATGACCTGTCCGCATAGTTTTACAAGGGGTTCTAACCCCCAATCCTCTCTCTCTCTCTCTCTCTCTCTCTCTCTCTCCCCCCCCCCCCCCTTCCCGAAATCTCTCTCTCTCTCTCTCTCTCTCCCCCCCCCCCCTTCCCGAAATCAACTCTCGACAATCTTTGCTAGTCTCAAAGAGCCTCTTCACATGAAGCTCATGCTCCTTAAGTTCTCATAGATGAGGGACCTTTGTCCTAGGCTAATTTCCTTGATGTGAAATTCCTTTGTCATGCCATCTTTTCTGAGAAAGCAACCTAAGGTTCGTTCACACTCTAGTCACCACAACAAGATTAGGTTATTATTTTAATGAATTATGACTTCTTTTTGTTTCGATTACTTCATCAAATTATCGTAACTTTGTTCTTCACAATGGTCTTAAGAGTGTTTTTTTTTAATACCATGCTTGCTATTGAGCCTTGATCCTCCATTTTTAGGCCAAGTCCTAATTTGTGCCATTCTCTGGCTTTCATTATCGGATCTACCATTCGTGCTTAGGACCAAACTCTCTCTTGAGTTGCTCACTTCTGAAGCCGGTCATTTGATGAAGATGGATGACTCCATGTCTGTTAAAGCTAGGAATGCAAATGTCACTATTGAGATCAATATCTTTGTTCCCTTTTTACTTGGTACTGAAGTTGAAATCGAGGAATATGATCTATTTCTCATCTAGCAAAGTCTCGATTATGAGAACATTCATTATTTTTTTCTTTTTGCGGTTGCAATGATCATTGTGTGTCATTGTGTGCCATATTTCTCTAATGTCTCTCTTTGAAGATGGTACAAGATCAGTCATCATTGATATTGAGATGACTACTATGGATGTTACTACTTGAAACTCACTTGTTGATGCTGAGAACATGACTAACCACGCTTGGATTCACATTAGGAGGCATCAAAATCCAGGCATCTATCTCCAAATTTTTTTGTTACTACTTACTCTTCGTGTCACTCACAAAGTGAAGCAAAATTTTTTAAAGCCTTTCATCACATGATGAGACTTGCAGTCTCTCATGATAGTTCACCGGCTTATCTGTAAGAGCTATTATGGATAGTGGTGTTAAAGTGCCAAGGTCCATAGAACCTAGGTTGAAGGCCTACTTGATAGTAAAACATGATGTTATGGACCTTTAAAGGCTAGTAGGCATGACCAAAAAACCAAGTTATTTGAGTTCAAATGAAGGAGAGGGGTCGGAAACCCTGCAAGATGAGGCCCTACTATCTCCAATCTCTCATCTACAAATTGTAGATGACTTGAAGGTTGCACTTTTTGCTACTATCGTAATATCACATGACATTGGCATCCTTGAAAATATTGCTTTAGGTGCCCTTCGTGAAAGAAGGGTAATTAGCAACTCTCTTTGAGCTCCAAATTAAAAAAAGCTCAAAAGAAAAAGTTGTCAAAGTTTTATTTTCTATGCATCATTCCTCCTGATGATCATCTTAATGTGGATGGTGGCTCCATAAAACTTGTTATAGTCAATGCAAAAGAAATATTACTGATACAAGTTTTGCTCTAAAGTGAAATTACTTCCAATAAAATTAAAAGACTTTGCCATTTACAACCTACGGGTCTTAGCATTTGCAGATTACCCTTTTGATTTTTTGCTTATTATTTTCTTTATGTATTAACTGAAAAAATTTAAATAATAAAATAAAAGTTTAAAGGCAAAAGTGAATTCAAGGTTCTATGTTGTTATTGGTCATTAATTCTATATTCTTGAAAATTTTATGAGCCTAACTGAAAATATTTTAGTTTCCTTTAATCCTAATTATGATATAATTTATTTATTGGGTTTACTTTATTAGAATCCTAAATGAACTGAGATTCTAACTGATGCTTATTTATTAAGATAATAATTGAGTGTTTGGTAGTTTATAAAGGCCTTAAATTTAATTAAATTGACATTCTAACTGAAAAATCTAACTTAATTTTAGCTCCGTAATAATCTTTTGTGAAGTTAATATTTGAAAATTTAACTATAATAACATGGTTTGGACAGGATTCGATATTTATAGTAGAAAATTTAAGAATGGCTGTGAAGAATTTTAAAATTTGGAAGGCTAATTTACTTACTTTCTAGTTCTATTTTCATTCTAAGTATTTCTATAAATCTTTGCTCCTAATTGAATTAGTAACCATAGACTATTTATTAACTACATACTTTGAATTTATAAATTAACAACTTTTATAATTTATTTATAATCCTAACATCTAATCACTCTCGATCAATTAAGATTTTTTCTATTAATTGTAATTAAGTTAATCTTACATGAGTTGTAAAACATATTAGGAGAGACTTTTATTTTAAATGAAAGTTTTTCATGGTTTAGGTTTATTCTAGAACAGATGGCTATTTTATAATTTAAATCTAAATTGGAATTATTTAATGGTTAGGATTCATTAGAAGTACATAAGCTATTAAGGGAGAGTCTTAATATAATTAAGATTAAAGGAAATTTAAGGAGAAACTTCAAGAAATTCAATTTTGAGCCAACTCCAAGCACATCCAAATTATTGAACCCCTAATTCAAATAAAGTTTATAAATTATGAATTAAAAAATAGTTAATCAAATAGATATTTTAAAAGATTTAGGATTCTTAAATAATTAATCATTTCTAATACTTTAATAATTTTTTGTATCTTACAATTTTTATTTAAAATTTAAAGTCTTATTATTATGAAATATCATTTAATTATTTAATCCTAATTAACAGAACCAATCTTTTTTTTTAAAATCTATATGAAACTTTCTAATTAATTGAGGATTCGATTAATTAATCAATCTAAAACAAAAAGTGTTTCTCCAAGTAGTGGTGAGTAGGGATTTCTAATTATAATTAGACTCTAACTTGATTGGTTGAATTTTTGTAGATTTATATTATGTCATCGGACTACAATAACATTTGAATAAATATTTATTTATACAGAAGGCTTTCAATATTGTTCTTCAATACCAAAGATAAAAAAAATAGCATGTTTCAATAATAATTGTATTTTTTTTTCTGAATTCTGAGTTTCCTATTTTTAGATACACTTAAACTAAAATATTGATAAAAAAATATTCAATCTTAATAGAAAAATTTGTAATATTGATTTGTATTTCTGTTTTAATATGGAACTATTAATAATAATAATAATAATTTTTAGTAAGCAATTACTTTTTAAGAACAATAATTTATTTTGTTTATAATTAAAAATTATACCGTGTTGAGAAAAAAAGAGTTAGTCACAGTTCAAACCTTTTATTTTTTAAGAGTTAGTAATGGATTTTTACTTTTTAAAAAATAATTCTTAAAGAAGGCTTGATTTCACTACGAAGGATAAGTTGGTTGATCTCGTATGAGAAGCAGTGGAAGAATCTATTCGATGGTGGTTAAGCCTTGGCTTCATTGGTTCTGAAATATTATTTGTAGGGAGGAGTTAAACTAGGAAATTAAAGAAATACTTTAGGGTATTTGGTAGAATAGTGCATACGATCTTTTACAAGAACATAAGAGTTCCTCACCATTTACACTAAAAAAATATACAAGGCCGTAAGAGGTAAGCTTGGTATTATTCTTAAAGAGGACACATGATAAATTATAAATTTGACAATAGCATAGATGGAAAAGAATTCTCTTTCTCTAGCATTTTTTTCCCTTCCTATGAATGGGAGTAGCTTGGATAGTGACTATTACAAATTTCAATTTATTTCTTTCCAAGATGGTGTTTTATTTTTTCAAAATGCATTGAAATTGTTTAAGATATTTTATATAGAAAGTTATAGTATAATTAATTTATTTAATTCTTTTATTTCTCTCCTAGATTATCAATGGTCTTTATAATTTTCTCAATGTTTACCAGAGTAGACTTTATTTTTCATCCTATTCTGCTTTTATTTTTGAAGGAATAAATTTATAATTTGTCCTTATTACTGATGAAGTGTGATGCAAGTAATCATATTGTTACATGGTCATAATCATGTATTAGTGAAGGTGTTAGTAGAGCCTAGTTATTAGGTAAGTTAGATAGTAATAGTAGTAGAGGATGCCATATATTTGTTAGTTTTGCTTTGACTATATTTTTAGGAGTAGACACTATATGATCTAACAGTGGGTGGTAATGGGTAGGCCACTTAGTGTCATGCTGGTCTACTTAAACCTCATGTATGTCCGTGCTATTCCGTGCCTCAAAAAAACCTTTTGCTTCTCATATTAAAATATAATAGTTCTTCTTATCTTTGTCCATTGTACTTGTTCATTCTTCTCCAACATTTTTGGTATCAGAGCGTTTCGATCAAGTTGGGAGTTGTGACGTGTTGCGGAGATCTTACCGAAGCAAAGTATCTTCACCTAAGAAGTTCGAATCTTTGTGGGATTCAAAGAGAGGTAAATTTTGTATATGATTCACCATGTCTAACTGTATAAATACACTTAACCTCTCTACACTTGTAGTGCCAATTTTTGATGGAGATGATTATGAATTTTGGGGGTATTAAAATAATAACATTTTTCATTTCTCAAGATCTTTGGGATTTGGTTGAGAATGGTTATAAAGAATTAGATGCTTGGGCTCAGGAAAATGAGAAGGTAGAATGGAAGGAGCTATGCAAGAAAGATGCAAAGGCTCTGCTAGTGCTATGTTCAAACTCAGGAAAATAAGAACACCGCCTGCTGCAGCAGGCGGTGTTCAAACCATCTTCGCTCGTATTTCAAATGCCAAAATGTCAAAAGACGCCTGGATCATATTGAAGCAAGAATTTTTATGGTGATAAGAAAGTGAAGATGGCAAACTTTCAAACACTTCGGCGAGAATTTGAGGCTCTTTTAATGAAGGCAAGTGAATCTGTCCAAGATTTTTTATTTAATCAGATAAAGTCATATGGTGAGGATATTTTTTATGAGAAAGTTGTAGAGAAAATTTTAAAGAGTCTTCTGGCTAAATTTGATCATGTTGTTATTGTCATAGAGGAGTCCAAGGATCTTTCTATTTTTACTATTAACGAACTAATAGATTCATTATTAGCATAGAAGAAAGGGTGAATAGGTCGACAGAAAGAACATTGAGCATGTTTTTCATTTGAAAGTGGAAGTTTCCGAAAAAAGAAAAAATAATGGAGGTCGTGGTAGAGACGACTTTTGTGGACGAGGCAGAGGCTGTGGCAGAGGGCAAGATGACACCAACCATCAGAAATCTGAAAATATTGTGACAAACAACCAAAGGTATAATTAGTACCAAAAAAGAAAGCCACAGTGTTACTACTACAACAAGTATGGTCATATTGAGGCTAAATGTTGGGAGAAGGCAAAGCAAAATGCCAACTTTGTTGAGGAAAAACAAGAGGAATGTAACTTATTCCTTGTTTAAATCTAAAAGTAAGTAAGGCTAATGTTTGGTTCCTAAATAGTGGGTGTAGCAATCATATGACATGAGAAAGAAGCTTTTTTCGCAGCATTGATGACTCAATGAGACTACAAGTCCGATTGGGAGATGACAAATGTGTTCAAATTGAAGGCAAAGAAACCATTGCAGTTATGTCTAAATCAGATACTGAAAGGTTAATTCCTGATGTTTATTACATACCTGGTTTGGCACATAATTTGCTTAGTGCGAATCAGTTGATTTAAAGAGGTTACACAATCTTGTTTCATGATGAAGTATGTGAGATTAGAAATACCAAATTTGATAGTTTGCTTATTCAGATCCACATGGCTAAAAACAAGATGTTTCCTCTTGATATTTCTTGCCTTGATTATTATGCCTTGGTCGCTAATGTCAAAGAAAATTCACGGATATGGCATTTGCATTATGGGCATTTGAATTTTAGTGGGTTGAAATTGTTAAGTCAGAAATAAATGGTGATTGGTTTGCCTTCTATTGTTTGTATTGATGAAGTTTGTGAAGGATGTGTTCTAGGAAAATAGCACTGTATGACATTTCCAGTAGGTAAAGCTGGGAAAGCCAGAATGTCTTTGGAATTGGTTCGTGTAGATATTTGTGACCTAGGGAAGACTCTTTCTTTGAACAAGAGAAGGTATTTTTTTTTTTTGTTTACTGATGATTTTACTCAGATGAGTTGGGTGCTTTTTCTAGTTTAGAAATCTGAAGTATTTGACAGTTTAAGGAGTTCAAAATCTTTGCAAAAAGGAAATATGGCCATTTTATAAAGATTCTCCAAACATACAGAGGGGAGAATTTTTATCAAATGAGTTTGGTGAATTTTGTAGGTTAAATAACATAAGATGACAACTCACAGTCTGGAAAACTCTAAAGCAGAATGGCATTGCCGAAAGACAGAACCAAACAATTGTTGAAATGTCTCGGAGTATACTTAATAAGATGCAGCTTCCGAATAATTTTCGGGCTGAAACAGTGGCTAGCTCTATTTATATCCTAAATATCTCTCCAACGAAGGCGGTACGAAATATGACTCCATGTGAAGTTTGATGGAATAGAAAGTCCAATGTAAGTGCCTTGAAAATTTTTGGTTGTATTGCCTATGCATTAATTGATTCTGGTGATCATAGTACGATGGATAAAAAAAAGTGAAAAGTGCATTTTTGTGGGCTATAGTGGTGAAACAAAAGGTTATCGACTGTATAATTATGAAAATAAGAAACTTCTTGTCCGTTGAGATGCTATTTTTGATGAGAACAGTTGTTGGGAATGGAAGAAAGAAAAATTCCAGCACATACCCATTGGAGAAAGTGAGGTTAAATTGTCACCAACCGAAGATCAAATGGCATCTCCTCTGGTTTCTCCTTCATCAACTTTCACGGGAACGGTATCTCCATCATATTCAAGCACTCCGGACAGTAATGATGATGATCTTACATGCGACACCGACACTCCTACAGGGAAGATCGTTCTTTACAAGAAATTTATGAATCTTGTACTTTTGCTATTTTGGGTGTAGAGCCTATATCCTATGAAGAAGCATGTGATAAAATCGAGTGGGAGAACTTAATGAAAGAGGAGATTGCTACCATTGAGAAGAACAACACTTGGGAGCTTGCCGACTTACCTTCAGGGAAGAAAGCTATTGGATTGAAATGGGTGTATAAGGTGAAGAGTATTGCAGATGGAAGTTTACAAAAATATAAGGTAAGGCTTGTGGAAAAAGGGTTTGATATGGTATTGACTATCTCGAAATAGTTTCTCTTGTTGCTTGTTTTGAGACAGTTAGAATGGTTTTAGCCTTGGCTGCTAACAAACGTTGGAAAGTTTTTCAGTTTGATGTGAAGTTTGCTTTTCTGAATGGTACTTTGGAAGAAAATGTTTATGTTGAGCAACCACAAGGTTTTGTCATTGATGGCAAAGAGGAGAAGGTGTATACTTTGAAAAAGGCATTGTACGGATTGAAATAAGCACTGAGAGCATGGTACGGAAGGCTTGATACCTATTTTTACCAAAAATAATTTCCACAGGAGTAAAAGTGAGCCCACTTTGTATGTGAAGGTTAATGGTACCGATATCCTTATTGTTTGTGTTTATGTTAACGACATTATTTATGCTGGATCATATGGCTTGCTCATCAAACAATTTAAGGATAACATGATGCGAGAATTAGACATGTCAGATTTGGGCTTGCTACATTATTTTCTTGGTCTTCATGTTAAGTAGACTGATGATGGTATTTTTGTTTTACCAGAAAAGTATACTCATGACTTGCTTAAAAGGTTTCATATGGAGAAGTGAAAGACATCCCCTACACCTATGAATGCAAATGAGAAGTTGTGCTTGAATGCTTGGATGGTAAAGACAAATGAGACTATTTTTAGAAGTATGGTTGGAGGTTTGATGTACTTGACACTCACTCGCCCGGATATCATGTTTTCTGTCAGTTTGGTTTCAAGATTTATGTATAGCCCTGCCATGCAACATTTCGGGATGACGAAATGCATCTTACAATATATTTCCGGGACAAGAGATTATAAAATTTGGTATAAACTAGTTTCTAATTTTTGGAGTCACTGACAGTGATTGGGCAGGTTCTGTAGATAATAGAAAGAGTATAAGCGGCTACATCTTCAAACTTGGTTCGGGTGTTGTATCATGGAGTTCAAAGAAGCAAGCTACTATGGCTTTATCCTCGGTTCAAGCCAAGTCCGTCGCCGCATTGGCAGCTGCATGTCAAGCTATTTGGATGAAAAGGATTTTGGAAGATTTAAAGCAAACTCAACTATATCCAATGGAGATTTTATGGGACAACAAGGCAACAATATCCATAATGAATAATCTAGTTTTTAATGGAAGAACCAAGCACATCGAGTTATGCCATCGTTTCATTCGGGAGGTCATCGCTGAAGGTATGATCATGATGAAGCACTGATAAACCAATGAACAAGTTGCTAATGGCTTCACCAAACCATTCTCACAACCAAAATTTATGAAGTTCCGATCTCTCCTTGGTATATCTAGTTTTATATCAAGGGGGAGTGATGAAGTGTGATGCAATTAACCATATTGTTACATGGTCATAATCATGTGTTAGTAGAAGTGTTGGCGGAGCCTAGTTGTTAGAAAATTTAGATAGTAGTAGTAGTAGAGGATGCCATATTTTTATTAATTTTTCTTTGACCATGTTTTTAGGAGCAGACACTTCATGACTTCATGATCTAGCAGTGAGTAGTAGTGGGTAGGCCACTTAGTGTCATACTAATTTATTTAAATTTCATGTATGTCCGTACTATTCTGTGTCTCAGAAAAGCTTTTACTTCTCACATTAAAATATAATAGTTCTTCTTATTTTTTTTCCACTTCACTTGTTCATTCTTCTCCAACAATTACTCCAAGACCGAAGTGTTTCACCTGTATCAAAATCCTTTACACATGAACAGGGCCTTGGCCTACTGATTTGGAAGAAAATTAATTTTACAACCTTCTTTAATGAAAAGAAAAACTATCGTCATGGCAAATGCCGGAACAAAGTGTCAATCATCAAAGCTCCTTGCAGCTGTTGTGAATGCATTGAAGGGCTTGATTAAGCAATTAGTTAAATGAAAGAAACAGATAGAAGCTAGCTAGTACTTGTTGAAACTATTTTTTCATCTCACTTGTGATATGGGTTTATAGCTCTGGGGATCGAGTGTCAGAATGTAAGGTAGAGGCTAAGTGAATAATGTTTTTAGGCATCAAGATATATGTACTGAAGTGGATAGTGCTAGCTACAAAATCACTGATCACCACTTTTGAATTGTAAGAGCAACTTTTAAATATATGTTTTGTGAACCTGGTGGTCTAAATGTACACCCAAATGATGGAGGGTGCTAGGCTCATTTTCTAAAGACAGCTTCTCAAGCTCTAGCTAGTATGACAAAGGAAATGTGAATGCTAGAAGAGCTAAAAGCACTCACTTCAAAAGAATGTGATGAGCAGAAAGATAAAGCGATGGATATCCATATACACATCAGGAAGAAACTTGGATTTTTTTTATTTTTTATTTTTTATTTTTTTTTTGTTTTTTTTTTTGTTTTGGGGGGGGGGGGGGGGGGGGGAGGATTATCACGAAGAAACTAGGTTGGTTTTAAGTCTAAGAGCTTGTCAAAGCCAAAATAATATGTTTAATTAACTAGAGGTAGAAGTTCTGGATATTGTTTTAGAGTTGGGGAGTACTTTTGCTGAAAGGGTAATAGAGAAAGAGGTAGAGCTTGAAGACTGATGACCTAATAGAGGCTCTTTCAAGAAAATACCATATTCTTTCCCCTTCCAATTTAAGCATTAGTCTTTGGCACTGTCCTGATATTTGGATATTTTAATTTTGATAGAGAAGATTCTTGTATTAGTTAATTATAATAAAGCGTGCATAAATAAAAAGTACATGCTGTGTTTATTTTTCTTGAGGAGCTACTTGAGGAGCTAATCTTATAGACAAAATATTGCTTCATACATCTTTATGTTGAGTTACCTGCCATAGATGAAAAAATTCACTAGTTTTCAGCATTCTAAATGTAGATTGATGACAAAGAGTTTCTGCTAGCAATAAATTTCAAATTCTTCAGATTGCACGGGAATTGAAGATTTTTGTGATCATATGGGATTGTTTTGAATAAAAATTGAACATGCTTCCTGTGTACTCAAGTTAATTCTACAACAGGAATTTTAATAAGAAAAAGATTTTACACTGCTCTTGCAAGTTTTTATGCTAGAATGAAAAGCTAAACCTCTAGACAAGATTTATTAGCAAGCTTCAATAATATTGATGATAAATTTGATTGCTTTTCTTCCAGTTGTTCATCATTTCCAATTTTAATAGAATTGTATCACTCTTTATTTTTCTTGCTAGAAAGGTTCAAGAACATATAGGTAATAAAACATGAAATAAAAATGTGTTGCATATATATATATATATATATATATATATATATATATATATATATATAGACACACACACACACACACATACTGATACTTTTTTTCTGTGCAGGTTTTCGACAGGGTATCCCGGTTGGTCCTAAGGTATGACTCTCACACTGCTCGCACACACACCTATATAGCTCCATGCTGAGAAGTTTCAAGTATTTATTTTTGTATGAAAAAAGTTTCAATAGTTCACATATATAACAATGGTAAATGCCCAATCTACGAGAAACTATTCAGGTGAGAGAGAAACAAAAGGAATTTGATTTGTCTGTGGAATAGACTGTCTCCTGGTGTCTTATGACCCTTTGACAAATTAATTTATGGTTACAATGTTAGTTATATCTATATTGCTAGATATATAAACATAGGATGCATTTGACATATAGATGGCAACAACAAAGCAGGAATGTCTTAAACATGAACCTAACCACTTTAATCTTACTAGTGACACTAAACAATAAAGGAACAAGCCAAAGATCATTTAATTTGCTTTACTTGGCCTCCATTGTGGAGTGTGTTACACAGTTGGATATGATTTACATCGAAATTGATCTCCAAACTTGAAGAATAGGAAATGGAAGAAGTGTGAGAAGGACTGATAGATATTATTCAGAAAGAATGTTTTAAGGGCCTGTATATATATGCTTCATCCAAATCTTTGCTAGACTCTTTTTCATCAAAGAGAAGCTGGATCCAAGATATTCTTTCGCATGATAAACTAGACCATGCACATTGACACAGGCCCTGCTCAACCTTAAAAGCACTAAAATAGTTGTCTTGGGCCTCACTCTTTAGGAACGGCCCCCAATTTTTTCTTCCTTCTCGGGTCTCATTTTATATTAGTTTAGTGTTTTTAAATTTTTCCTTCCAGATTCTTGAAACAAGTTGATCAATTGGCCTAAGAACAAGTTGGGTCTCGCTTTATATTAGTCTAATGATTTTAACTTCTTGCTGGTTTTGTGAGTTTTTTTGATAATATTGAGTAATGCTTGTTAGGAAGTTGGATTCTCCTTTGAAATGACCTATCTGGTTTGAAAATCTCGACAGAGTCCACTCTTTTTTTTGGGAAAGAGACTTTTTTTTAGCAAAAGAAAAGAGGCCATTTGTTTCTATGAGACTCTGTTTGTTGTTTATATTCAGTACTTTGAATAATTCAACTTGGCATTATTACTGAACTTATTAATTTTCTGATTGTTTGGATTACAGATGCCTTGTTTGGATAGTAATCCAAGAGATCTGAATTGTTCTTGGCTATTATCATAATGTTTAACATAGTCTTCATAATTGGATTTCGATTATGTACCGGCGCATTATGGTGCCGCAAAGTAGTTTTCTAGTTTTTGATTTATTGCATTCTATGCCAACATTTTTTCTACGTAAATGGGGTTAAGCTGTAGCTATAATAGAAGTGATACACTTCCCTAGATAAAGTAACTTTAAGCTAGATGATTGTTACTGTGTTGCTAGTTTGTTCTCATTCAAAGAATGCCCCTGTTGTAGTAGTGAAATCTATTAAGGTTGCGGTGATGTGTCATGGATAATAACTTTTTAGCAACTATCAAGTTAAAACTGAAAACTATATAGCATTGCATAAGCTAACTTTCCTTGGCCCCAATTTCTCATGGCCTAAAAAATGTTATTTACCACTTCAAAGTGAAAAAAAAACATTCTAAGTATGCATTTAATGGGCGATATTAACATTATCCTCTAGATAAATACATAATTTTTAATTCTTTACATGTACAAGTAGTAATAATCTTATTCTTGTAAGCCCACTATAATTTGTAATTAGTTCTATCTCAAGCATGATTATATGTAGTAGAGGAACAACTATGCATACATTTCTGATCCAATGATGAAACAATTATCAATGATTGCCACTACAGCTATAAAAGGCTGTTCTAAAGCCATGATGTACTTATAATGCACCCACCTGGATGTTGTCATGCTTTGTTATTAAGTGTGAAGCCGAAATCTTCTTAATAAGATCACAAACATGCATGATCTTATTCGACATCACTGGTTTTAAATATTCACACTCTTTTACTTTCAAAATCTAATGTGTTACTCCAGAAGCCCACCTTTTAGAATAGTAGCATCCATGCATGCATGCATGCACGTCTAAATATTCATCAGGTATATCTAGATAATTTTTCTTTCATATCGTATCTGTAATGTTGGAGTAATTAAGAGATATCTTTACATGAATAATTCCAGGCTGCCTCGGATTGGCTTTTTATCTATCCACCGGGAATTAGACATCTTTTGCTCTACATAAAGAACAAATACAACAATCCAACCATTTACATTACAGAAAATGGTATGAAGCGCAAACTTGAAGTGTACTATTTTGGAGCTTTGGATGCATAAATCTACAAATGCAAACATTTGTATATTTCGCAGGAGTAGACGAAATCAATAATACAACACTACCCTTGAACGAAGCCTTGAAGGATGACTTCAGAATAGACTACTACAGGCAGCACCTACAATTTGTGCAGAGGGCGATAAGGTGTGGTGATGCTACGTTTTTGAATTATTATTATCCTTACAACTAGAAATTGGTTTGTTTATGCTCTGATTGAGGGTAAATGTTCATAATTAATTCCTAGTATCGTGAAAACTTTTGCAGGGAGGGAGTGAATGTCAAAGGATACTTTGCATGGTCGCTGTTGGATAACTATGAATGGATCAATGGCTACACTGTCCGATTTGGTCTTCATTATGTTGATTACAAGACAATGAAGAGGTATCCCAAGAGCTCTGCTCTTTGGTTTCGGGAGTTTCTTAAAAAATGAGGGGTCAGTGTTAAGAAATGACTACTGGAGTGGGTGTTGTGCTCATCGTCTTCAATAAAAGCTGTCTTCTTCTAGCTAGTTCATGATGTTCATCGTCTTTCCGTTAAGCTGGTGCTATCTCTTCTCTAGACCATTACATGGTAACTCTAGATTAAAACTAATTTTCGTGCAAGCTACTCAATTTTACGGGTTAAAAATAACAAAGCTTAAAGGGTTATTACATAATATGGCTAGTACAAACGAATCCATCTCAAAGCTCCTTGAGATAGCGATAATAAAAACATAACGCATTATCTCTAAAGATTAGCCCTTCATAAATTTGCAGACATTAGAGGTGCTTCACATAAAGGGAAAAAGAAGTGAAGATATAGTTTAAACTGAAATTTTTTATCAATTTATTAAGATTTTATAGTTTAGAATCTCAGTCTCTTTGTTTCGTTATTTATGCCCATTCCGGCATTCTAACATTTATAAAGAGTTTACATGGATATATGGGGACTTGAACACTGTAACGCTTCAAACCCCACAACATAGGTTGGAGTCATCATATTGACTATATGTATCCGAGTTGAGAATTATTATAAATCGAAATAAAAAAATTATCAATGATGAAGTTTGTCACTTAGGACACTTCATATCATCAATACTGAGCTTTGTCACTTCTAAACTGCATGCAAAAATTTTCCCTTTATTTTGAAAGTTCCTTTCTTGATCATCCTCAACTTGTAACGACCTATTTCTCTACTTTCAAGTATTATAATTTTTATTTTTAGTTTAAGATTTTATATAGATCGATCCAAAAATTAATTCATGGATGCGTCCATTACCATCCTTACCATTTATCAATATTCACAAGAAATACTAAACATTGAGGCCAAAGTGCAATAAAAGGTTAATGCAAGAATAGACTATTTCCAGCAACATCTCTATTATGATCAAAAAGTTATTAGATCGTAATATATGCTAACTTGTTAACTGCTTGATGAGATCCTTTATTGCGAATGATTTTGATCCTACATCTCCTTCTAGTGATAAAGTTCTGATTCACATGGGCATCTTCAGTTTGGGGTGTCCATGTGGGCGGCTCCGGCGGAGGTCCTGAGAGGTCCTGAGCACCGGACACTAGGCTGTCAAGAAATTTGGACACCTCTATTTTTTTAATTTCAAAAGTAAAAAATAATTACACAAAAAATTTGAAAAAATATTTACAAACGGTTAGAAAAACATAACAAAGCAATATATTTTTAAATAATTAAATAAAGCTTTATCTATTGTTAAATTGATAACATTACAAGTTTACACGATATATATTATTTGATTCAAACAATTTTAAGAAAATATTGCATCATAATAGAATGAGTATATTCCAATTAGATTGGCACCTAATATCTATTTTCGATCATATAAAAATATTTTCAGAAGAAAAAAATGCGTTTATATTCTACTTTGTTGTTTATAATTTTAATTCTTCAAGTGTTAATTTGTTCCGTCACATTAATGGCTTATATACTTTATCACTTTTTTTTGGCTACTTACCAATCATATAGGCACATGAATGCTTGCATAATTGTTATATCTATAGTTGTTTTGTGATTACTGATTAATCGTCTTTTTGTGTTAAATGCACTCTCCGGACTACAGTGGAAACTTGCGCTCTTAATAAGTTACGAGACATGATAGAAATGATTGGATACAATGTCAATTTAATTTGCTTTAGACATTGTGAAATGTCGAAATTAGGACCATTACTTAAACATTCTACTAATAAAGTATTTAAATATCTACCAAGCTTAGAAACTTCTCCATCGATAATGATCATCCTGATCACCACCTCTACCAATTATATAGTTAATCATGAAGTTCTTAACAAAAAAAACTCTTATTATTGGATGGGATAGATTTTTGTTGGGGTTAGTGTTACTCCAAGTCCCAAACCTAGAGTTACAATGTAATACCACAAATTATGTTCTAAAAATTTTCGTAATATATCCCATTTATGGATATGGTATTACTTGTAGGTACCCCAAAAGTGGGCATTTAAGGCTATTTATAGCAACAAATCTGCAACTAGAGTACACAAATTGAAAGGATCTACCTCTCTACAATCCATATATATACAATTCTTGAAAGGATTACAATATTGATAGAGTATAGATTGTTACATAATAAAGAAGGATAACACACTAAAAAAGATGTGCAAACTAGATCCGAAGATAACAACTTCAAAGCAAGAGATAGTTATAGCTGAAAGAAGTCTTCAATGGTCTATTAGAGTTCCATTGCTCCTATAAGTCTGAATTGTTGCTAGGGAATCCTCCTTGAAAACTTCAATACCAGGATGTGTTTGGGAACCTGAAGGTCACACGGGTCCAAAATAGTTTGAGCATGTGCTACTAAAAATGTACAAAAATAGAAGTAATGTGATTACAAAATTTGAAGAAAGGCATGCAAAGTAACCCTGAACCGGAAACAAACATTCTCAAGTATGTAGTTTGCAATTAGAGTGTTACAAGTATAATTTGATATATTATGTTGAATTGCAATGATTAACTAGGAATGGTTCAAGGGTTAAACCTAGTAAGAAATGTAATTGGATCTCGTGCTTGGAAAATACTTGTATACAGCATGCAACATTATAATCATGATTCAATGACACAATATAATAAATACACATGTAATATCCTGTAATGGCCCACTATCCGGCATGTAGATAGCTGGAACCTTTGACAATATATTCGTGTAGAAATATGCTAAGTTTTTGATAGAATGCTATGAGTTAAAATGGTTTATAATTAGACACAGATTTCTTTCCCAAGAAATCTAGCTATGATTATTTTCTGACTTTATAGGAATCATTATAAACTACTTTTACTCTTGTCTCACATCTAGAAATCATTATAAAATACTCTTTCTCTTATTTCACATCCGATGTGGGGTTATTAAGTTATGAGATTGTAATATGACTTGGATAATAGAGTGCTACAAATTCTAGTGACCAAATATAGTAGAGGCAAAGTGGGTGATTAATATCATATTTTGCATTTTTCCTCCTAATTTTATTTTTTTTTGTAAATAAATAATTACTACTCGAGTATATTTAGTATTTTTTATAGGTAGTAAAAGATTCACAAGGAAGAGAAGAAAAAGATGCAAATTTGTCAAGAATATGAGTATAGAAAGTCAATTTTGGTGAAGACAGAAACTCATGTACAGCAGTGGCAATTTCAAGAGCATTTTCGGCTAAGATAAATTTTGAATTGGAAAAATTCATGTAGGGAAAATTTGTATATATTAGAATTATCTTCGAAACGAGTCTAATAATAGATTAATCTAAGTTGGGATCCAAAAGTTATGGCTATTTTACTGAAGCACTGCAGAGTGAAAAATTCGATCCAGCGGGTTATAGGTCTACTGAACTTAATTTCGGATTTTGGACCCGAAAATTAGTATTTTATGTCATCTAATCTCAACCATTGGTTTCTAATACCTATGGGTTGAATTAAGATTATATATCTTAAGATTAGTTTGTGTTGGATTGGGATTATATTTTTTATATTGAGTTTGAGTTGGAGTAGGATTGTGTTTGGGTTATAAATACCCAATAAATCCTTGTAAGTAGGAAGAGTTTTTTAGATGTAATTTTTTACTCTTTTTGATTAATAAATATTAGGATTTTGCCGAAGGAGTGACGACCTCCATACCAAGGTCTAGAGGTAATTCCATTCTCTTCATTACTTTTTAGATAAATTTAATCTCTTTCTAGTTTAGATCTTTAATTGCTTTCTAGGAAAAATAGGATTTTTAATCACTTTCATAAATAAAAATAAGATTTTGTTTATTGGAACCATGAGTAACTAAATTAGTTTAGCTCTAGGATATAGATGAAATTAGGAAAAAAACCATGTAATTGCTTATTATTGTTTTCTTTCTAAAATAAAATAATAAAGACATAATTTTTTTATAAAAAGATTAAAAGTACAATAATTCGTAGATTAATACTTTGATAGGTTATACTTGAGTTAAATTTCTTGATAGTTTATACTTAGTCAGGGTTTGGGATTGTTGATTTTCATCATTTTTATAGAATTATCTAATGATTTAGTTTATTTTTATACAAAGTAGTATCTTTGATGAGCTCATGCTTAGATCACTTTAATTAAAATATTAAAACTAAAAGATCAATTTTTATGATAGGAAGAAAATAATAGAAGTAATAATTGGTTGTGAACTAGTAAATTCTATATCCTAAACTAATTAGAATAACTCAAATATAACTTAGAATCCATAGTAATCCACTTGGACTAAAGAATTAGTTAGAATAGCAAAACACGTTAGATCTCTGTGAAAATAACCTGTACAGCGCTACACCGACACTGTGCGCTTACAGTAGATATTTCACATCAAGTTTTTGGCACCGTTACTGGGGATTGACGGTGTTTTCTTACTTTTTCTAACGTTTTACGGGTTAACAGTATGTATTGAGTATGCAGAGACCTGAAAGTATAAATACATAAAGCTAAAATGGACTAAAGAAATGTTTGCTAATCACTGAAAAAATAGGGAGTAAAACTTCCTGATTTTGTCGCTAAACAGCGGCAATTGCCACTATTTAGAGGTAAAATTTTGTTATCTACCTTATTTTTTTTTCTTGTTTTGTGGTTTTAGTCTTTGATTCTAAAAATAAATCAAAAAAAATTCTCAACATTTTCTTTTTCTTTTCCATCTCTTTCCCTCTCCACCTTTTACAAAAAAAAAAATTGGTTGTTAGGACTAGGTCCATCATTGTCATGGTCCATATTATAATTATCATCAGTGTCCATGGATAGAAAGTTTACTAGGACTAGGTCATGATCAAATTCACACCATATATAATGAACCTACGAGCGCTTCCTATATACAAAATTATAATTGTGAATGGATGAATTATTCTTATTTATTTTACCATCATTTATTTGTGTATGAGGGCATACACGAGTTTAGGTGTGAAGGAGTGGTTAGAAGATTTGTTTTCATGTTTTTCTAGGTTGTTTAGTTTTTTTCTAGGATTTTTTATTTTATTTTTAGATTTTTTTTTTTGGTTTCTTTATTTTACACTTTGGGTAGTTTTTAGGGTAATTAAAAAAAATTTGAAAAAAAAGTTAACATACATGAAAAAAATCTTAAAAAATGTAAAAAAAATTTAAAAAATATTTTCTTCGATAAATCAACCTAATTACAAATAAAAGAATAAATTTAGATCTGAAATTTGATAGGAGAGTAGATTAGATGATACACTT
The DNA here is from genome assembly GCA_036321105.1 of Dracaena cambodiana. Classification (NCBI taxonomy): domain Eukaryota; kingdom Viridiplantae; phylum Streptophyta; class Magnoliopsida; order Asparagales; family Asparagaceae; genus Dracaena; species Dracaena cambodiana. Next base: position 25,492,321 of record JAYEPQ010000008.1, on the reverse strand, counting down.
ATAATTTTATGAAAAAGATTAAAATTCGAAAATTAAATACCACTAACATTAATTTTGAGGTAAATTATACATTTATTTTTTACTTCACAATAGTTTATTAGGTTAAGAATAAAGATGATAACGATTGAGTAGTCCTCTCTCTTTAAACAAGAAAAAAAAAAAAAAGAGCGTGAGCCTGGTATTAAGGAAATACCCTTAGAAGTGAAAAAAAGAGAGAAGAAAAAAAGGAGGTGAGGCTGGTATTAAGGCAATAAACTCAGAGAGAAAAAAAAAAGTATGATCCGAGTAATCAGGTATTTTGCGACTAAATAAGCATGAATATTCGTATGAAAGGTGAAATATTCTTTAAAAAAAGAAAAAAAAAATATTATGAGAGAGGAGATGAATCATGAGTTAGAGTTGGAGTCCAAGGGCCAAGGCCGAACTAGACTATCACACATGCACGTAGATGTATAGGAGCCAATGAATTATCTATTAGTGGGTATTGAAAGATAGGATTTAAATTTTTGATTAAAATAATAAGTGTATTTGATATGACGCTTGACTTGAAAATTGAAAATTTAAATGCATTTTTGAGTTTGTATATTAGTGAGATTAATTGAAGAAAATATCATTAAAAAAATATTTTTTCTTTCTTTTATATAAATTTTTTATTTTTCTTAATTTCTGATTATCCTTTTTTTTCTCTTATTTATTCCTTAATCTATTTTCTTCACGATTATATCTTTATTCGAGTATTTAGAATATATATGAACCACCCTATGACTATTTTACTCGCATTAATTTAAATTTACATGATTATTCCGTTTCCCGTGATACATAAAATTATCGTCATAATGTGCTTTGATATTAAATGTTTATCAATTATGTTGTGCCATTTGATTGCGATTATAATGTTGCATATTGCATATGTTAGCAAAAACAGCGAAATAATACTAATGCAACAACTAGCGGAATCAAATAGTTAACCGAAAAGAAAAATAGCAGAGACAGAGAATACGGATATTTAACGTAGTTCGGCAATGTGCCTACGTCACGGGAACACGATCGAAAACTTCCACTATATCAAAAGATGATTACAACTTTCTAGTTCTCTTCCTCTCAACCACAAGAGAAATTACGATGAAATCACACAAAATACAAGATCAAACTCTCATCTTGCAAAAGAAATATGATGATCTTACTTGTGCTACAGCCACCGCAAAATTTCCTTTGCTTCAGCCACCGAAACACCAAAGGAAGCACTTCTCCAATGCCTTCGGCTGAAAACAAATAACAGCAGCCGCAAATACAATTGCAGCAGCAGCAGCTGCAATTAATTTTTCCCCACTTTGATTATTTTTGTTTCGGCAAAAAAATAATTTGCAACTGCCAACTTAATTTTCTTTTGGCCGTAAATAATCAATAGCAACAGCAGCACAATGATTTCAACAGCAACAGCCACATCAAGGAGAAGAAAACCCTCAGCCTACCGATACCCTAGCCGCACAACCCATGTTTATATTATATTATAACAGATTTGGACCAGTTTTGGACCTGTTTCGGTATACTGAAACCCATTGCGGTAATAGGGCTCCATTAGCAAAATTTTTTTTCACTTCTTTGATTACTTCTCCCTTTGACAGCGGCTACAAATTCAAGGGTGGCGGCAATGAAAAGAAGAGAATCTTTGGTCTTAAACAAACCCTAGCCACAAACTCCCTTTTTATAGATTATATCATAATGGGTTTGGGACAGTTTTGAACCCGTTTTGATAGACCGAAACCCGCTCCGGCAATAAAGCTCCATTAGCAACAGTATACATGTATTTTTTCCAAGCAACGAGCTCCAATTACATTTCTTAGTAGTTAACTCTTAAATCATTCCTAGTTAATCATTACAATTCCACATAAAATATCAAAACACTCTAATTATAAACTATATACTTGAGAATATTTATTTCTAACTCAATGTTACTTTGTACGTCTTTCTTCAAATTTTGTGATCACACTGCTTCTATTTATGTACATTTTTAGTAGCATGTACACAAACTATTTCTTACCAGTGTGACCTTTAGGTTACCAAACACACCCAAGTATTGAAGACTTCGAGGAGGATCCCCTAACCATCATTCATACTTACAGAAGCAACGGAGCCTCAATGGACCGTTGGAAACTTCGTTCAGCTGTAATCATCTCTCACTTTGTAGCCGCTATCTTCGGATCTATTTGTACATCTTTTATTTAGTTAATTACCCTTCTTTATGGTATTATAATCTATAGTGGGTAATATTCTCTCTCATGACCATCAATAGTGAAACCCTTTCAAGAATTGTATAGGATAATACTATGTTTTATTTAAGGATCATAGAAAGGTAAATCCTTAATTTTTACATGTATACTCTAGTTGAATATTCATTATTATAAATGGCCTTATATACCCTCTTTTGGGGTACCTCATGGCAACAATTTATCTAGAAATAGGATATATCATCAAAACTTTCGGAATGAAATTTGTGGCATTACAATTTAACTCTAGGTTTGGGACATGGGCTAACACCGACCAACAAAATTCTAGCCCATTAAAAAATATAAGTTTTTTCTCATGAAACTTCCTAATTAATTTATAATTGGTAAAGGAGGTAATCAGGATCATTATTATTGATGGAAGTTCATTAACTTGGTAGATAATTAAATGCTTTATTAGTAGAATATCAAGTCATAGTCCTGACTTTGAAATTTCACAATGTTTGAAGGAAATTCAATCGTCATTGTATTCAATCATTTCTACTCGTCAACTCTAGTTGTTATAAATGGCCTTACATATTCACTTTTGGGATATCTACTGACTATGTCTTATCCAAAAATAGAATATATCATTATAACTTTCGAAATATAATTTATGGCATTACAATCTAACTCTAGGTTTGGCACTTGGTGTAATATCGGTGCTAACAAAATTCTAGCCAATCTTAAAATAAGAGTTTTTTTTTTATCAAAAAACTTCCTGATTAATTATATAATTGGTAGAGATTGGTGGTAATCGGGATCACAATTATTGATGAGAAGTTTCTAAACTTACTAGATATTTAAATGCTCTATTAGTAGAATATTCAAATAATGGTCCTAACTTTGATATTTCACAATGTTTAAAGCAAATTAGATTGATATTGTATATAATCATTTCTATCTTGGCTCGTGACTTACTAACAACGCAAGTTTCCACGGTAGTCCTGAGAATGTATTCAACATGGGTAGCGATTAATCAACAATTGCAAAACAACTCTGATTTAACAATTGTGCAAGCACTCATGTGTCTATAAGTTTGGTGGGTAGCAAAGAAAAATCGACAGAGCGTATAAACCATTAATATGATGGAACAAACACTTGACTTAAAAATATAAATGACAAAGTATAATATAAATGATTCTTTTTCTGTTGAAATTATTTTTTATGATAAAAAATAGATTGCATGTGCCAACCTAGTTGGAATATACTCATACTATTATAATGCAGTATTTTCCTAAAATTATTTGAATCGAATAGTATATATTGTAAAAATTTGTATTGTATCAAAATCAATAAAACTTTATTTAATTTGTAAGATATATTGCTGTGTTATGCATTTCTAAACTAATTTTAATATATTTCTTTTTTAATGTGAAATTCTTAATTTTTGAAATTAAAAAATAGGGTTGCTCAAATTTCTAGGTAGCCCGGCGTCCGGTCCAGGCTCGAGACCTCAACTCGGGAAATTCTATTTATGCACAGCAATTTACTCTTCATGTCCAAATTACTCTTTACACCAGTCTCTCATTTTGAAACATTACCAATTTAGTCTCTACATCCAGATTTTTTTTTCAAATTTAACCCTCTCTCTTATAATTTCATGTAACGAGCGAACTCAACCCTAGAGATTTGGGATTTAATTTCAATAAAAAAACACGAGCAAACTTAGCTCGTGTAGAAGTAACACCAATTTGATGACAAAAAATTGATTTTATTGGGGTTCTGTGATTTTTTTTTTTTTTTTTTTTTTTTTTTTTTTTTTTTTTTTGTAGTAATGCATGGAAGGTGGTTGGTGAAATGTCACCCAAAGTTAATTTCAATCAATTTTATGTGGATTGTTTTTTTGTAACCGATTTGAAGAGATTGCATAACGAAGTAGTAGATTTAAATACCATAGGAAAAAGTATTCTTTTGGGTTTAGAAAGAGAACATATGAGGAAAAAGATAACAATATTCTAAATGTTTAAGAAGTGCTAAAGATTTGGAATTTAAACGGATAATTTAGTCCAAAAAAAGGAAAATTTATAATTATTTGCAATTTTAAAATATGTACATGAAAAGTAAATTTCTATGTGCAAATAGAATTTCCCTCTCAACCCAAGCCGCCCATTTGGACACCCCTCATTAAAAATTCTCCTTGTGGATTAGAATTTTATCACTAGAAGGAGATGGGGGATCAAAATCATTTGCAATAAAGGATCTCATCATACAATTAATAAGTTATCTTATTACAAACTAATAACTTTTTGATCAATCGAAATGTTATTGGAAATGGTTTATTCTTACATCATCATTTATATTGCACTTTGGCCTCAATGTTTACCATTTCTTGTAAATATTGGTAACCTGAACATTGTTGTACTTGGTTTCGGTAAGACGCAAAACTTCCTGTCGTTGCTTCCACTATGGGTAAACATGGAGCCAAGGTAAACCAGGCAACAATGAAGCAATAAATTAGTACTATATTAACTTCTATTTCTAGTTACTGAATGTGGAATTAGTTTCTAGACTAGAGTTTATGTTTAGATATTTAAGATTAAAGAATATTATTTGAATCTTTACATATGAATTTTCAACCAAAAAAATTGTTTACATTGTCAACACCAATTTCGAGCGAGAGTATTAGCAATGCGAAAAGTGATCTATTTCGCTCTATGGCTTATTTATAAATTAAATTGATTATGTAAAGCATATTTTGTTATCCTTTCTTTTATCTTACTCTTTTATGATCCAAATAAGGTTGAACTATTTTAGTTTTACTAATTTATATAAGTTAAACTTGTTAGAAATATTATTAATTTAAAAGTATAAAATTTGATTATTTTATTTATTGTTTTTATGAGAATATTTATAACTTTATTTATTTATTATTATTGTAGCTATTATTGGCATTATTTGTGGTCATTACCTTATAACTATATGGTAGTATATATGAGAATAATTACTATTGTGCTTATGACTGATTTAAAAGTACCATAAATAGTTGATTTATATAAAGAACAACCAAGCATTTTAACAAATAGATTATAAATAAAAAAAGGAAGAAAATAATGAAGATCTTCCCCACATTACAAAAATCTATTATCTCAAAAATAAAATTGTTTCATCCTAACCTTCTCTTAAAAATCTATCATCCCAAAAACAAAATTCTTTTATCCTAATATTCTCTCAAAATTGGGCATATTGGAGGTAACAACTTGTGATCAACTCGCTCGAAACTCGTGTGCTGGAGGAAATCAGTAGAAACGAAATTGTACTGCTGTTGGATATACTTATATTTGCTAAACATAGATATCAATATATATATTTTGATGTTGTGATTAAATATCGATCCTAAGTCCTATAACGTCTCTCTAATTCTAATTCCAATAATCTAAAATTTTTATTATTTTGTTTATAAATTGTTTTGCAAATTTACTAGAAATTTATAGAAAAATTTCCAACAATCTAAATTTTTTATCAAATATCATATTTTGAAGTTTTGACTACCTAAGCAAACATATGCTTATCTCTTTTGGAGAATTTTGCTTTATATTATTTTACATGAGACTATCTTCTTTGATAAGTACAAACTAGTAAATTCTTGTCATAAAAAATAAGTATCTAAATGTGTAGCTTATTTGTTTTAATAATATCTTTCATATTCATTGAGATTAATAACAAAGCTTATTTTGAATTATCTTGTGAAACTTGGACATGAAATTCTATCTCTGCTTATAATCACCTTTATTATATTCCTATGCTAATTAACTTTAAATGATATTTTACTGCATTAAAAAAATATTTATGTATACAAGGATGATAAGCACAAAAATTGTGAATTAGTTATCATATTTTTTTTTTTCTAAAATTTAAATATCAATGTTAACATTCTACAAACATATAATACATTTAAAAGTACTATATATACTTTAGTTTATATGTCAGCAAAAGGCTATGAGCATATTACAAAGTCATAATTCAATTAATTGTATAATTCAGTTACAATGCTATATAATAAATTATCCATGACAAACTTATTAATTGTAATTAAAATTTTATTATAAATCTTATTTATTACTTCTCCTTTAGAATGACATTATTATTCTGTAGTTTATTTTGTATACTTGAATAAAAAATATATTTCATAATTGTTTGTTTAATTAAACCTTTGATATTGTTTGCCACTCTTCACTTAAATTAGATTCTATTAGACAACTTTATTTATCTCTTATATACTCATATGAGACAATCGATGTGCTAACATTTGACCACAAATCTAGAATTTTTTTTTATTCTTGATTTTAGAAATTTGATAAATATATGTGAAACTCAATTAACAAAATAATTGATAATTACTTTCATTAACTGAGTACTACTCTATTCTATTTTATAGTTTTAAATGATTTAATTAGCAAATAAAAACTCACAATAATATTGTTTCAAACGTGTAAATTAGACACCTAATATAAAATAAATCTTTTGTATATGATTGGTTATGGAATTGATTACAACAAATGGGTTTTCAACTTCATACTATGTACTAGTATAATGCACTTGCAAATAGAATGAACATAGACTTCATGTAATATTTATTTCATGTCTTCTCATGGCTATCTTTTGGTTCTCTCTGAAAAAAGCAGAGAGGTAAACAAAATACTAATCTTGATAATATGTCAATAACTTTTTGAAAGAAGTTTAATTGAGTTTCCAACACATATGGGAAGATTGCCTAGTTGTGTTAGACCTATATTTTAATTTGAATGATACTATATATATATATATATATATATATATATATATATATATATATATATATATATATATATATATATATATATATATGAATTTAATCTTATTAGATGTATTATGTTCAAGCACATTTTTTAACATCTGTTTCAAAAAATTTACATCTCAAAGACAATCAAATTTTAGGTTGTTCTAATTATTTGGTGACCAAGAAAAGTAATTATAATGGCAAATGCCATGTAAAATTTGTTACATAATTAAGGAACGTGTAAAAGTACAAAAAAATTTCAATATACTTACAATTTTCTGAACAAATAGGTTTGAATAATATTTAATTGGTAAATTTATGATGGGCATAGAAATACTTAATCTAACACTAATTTTTTTTAACACAATGAGAGAAAAGTTTAGAAATGCACTAAAAGTTATGTTTATGTCTTAAATCATGATAATGACAATTACAATAGATATACGATTCAAATACTGTTAAAAAATTAAAATGACGAGACAAGTCTGGATGGCTTATTTTGTAAATAATCTAATTTCATCACGCAAATTAATTAATTAATCTTTTTCATTATTGTTATCTCGATAAAGGCAATATTATGCACATTAAGGAAAACTTAATATATGATTGTAACATGTCTCAAAAACATTTATAATGGACTCCATGTATGCAAAAACTGTTTTATTGGTTAATTTATTTTGGAAGAAATATTGTATGTTATACCTAAATTGGGAAATGTAGTGCGATATGTTGTTAATGCATGTTTGTGTTATGAAGTACGATAATTTCATTAATTACTAACACATTTACTCTTATATGGAAATTTTCAAATTTGATATACAAGATAGGCTTGTAAGTTTGCATTGTAATTAAATAAAGATTGCAGAGCATATAAAATGTTTGACCCTAAATTTCAAGTCCTTAGTAAAAAAAGGATCTATTTAAAAGGGTAATCCTAAAGTCATCAAGGGGTAGAGATAAGCCCATATAAAGAGGTTACTTATAATAAAACCTAACTTTTTGATTGACAGGTTGGTTCTAATGTAAAGGTTCAATGTGGTAGAAATAAATAGGACCGGTAATTCTCATGGAATATACTGACCTTTGGCATTTTTCTCCTACAGAACTAACACAAAGATTATTGTCTATCCCATTTATTATGGTAGGAATGCTCAAATGGTATGATCATTTTATGTTGAGTTTTAGAGCTTAAAAGGTCACATAGGATTTGGAAGGTATCGTTCATATCACAAATTCTTTTAGAGGACTTACAATCCAATCGACAACCGTGACCAATAGAAGTGAGAAGAATTTTAGTATATTACACTAATCAATCACCCAATTGAGCCCTCTTTATCAACAGAAGTTACAGTGAAGACTAACTATATATTTAGCAAGACTAAAACATAATTTGTTTGAGCATAATGATTTGGTCGATCTTCAAAGATCTTAAGAGGACTTCTCTTTTGCCGCTAATCTCAACCTTGAAAAATTTCAAAATAAAATGCTTACGGTCTATCCTTTAATTCAAATAACTGAAATAAACATAATCACCTCACAAGAAAGAAGAGTTTGCATTCGGAACTTTACAAAGGTAAACATGCATCATATCACATTCATTGGTATTTATTCACGTTTCTTATGAATTAGTAAGAAGGTGTAGCGCGGTTGGGATAAAATAGTCAATTTCATGATGTAGACACTAATTAGTTATTGTGGGACTGTGATATTCTATTCTTGGCTTAACAAATTCATATTATACAAGCATGCACAATCCAAGTTTTGATGATTGCACGCATATAGATGTATAACCTTTGTAAATTATATGTGGGAGATACTTCGAGAAGATCAAAGGAAAGAAACCATGCAACCCACTTGGCCAGATGCGAGTATATATGTTAATGCATATTGCTCACATATGCTACGTAGGCATGTAGAACCGAGCCAATGTTGCATAGGACTTGGTTCTATTCGGGACTCAGTAGAAGTTGAGTCCTTATAGCTAGGACTTGGGCTTTGACCGCGGGATCAAGCTTTAGCAGCTACATCACAAGCACCCATCGTGTGTTGCACGTACGATCTCATCCTACTTATTCCATACAACACTTTAACTCCCAATTTATGTTGACAAATGCTACATAAAACCCATTCCGTGGAATGAATTTATGAGCACAATAAACAACTAATATTTGCATAACAATTTGCTTTAAAATCCTCTCTCTCTTCAAGTCCATCTTCAAGGCTCGTCAACCAGCTCTCTGGAACTAGTATTAATGGCAACAACTTGGGATATCTGCAAGCTACATCGGTATGGAATCTGAATTGATCCGCTATAGTTAATAAGATTTTATTATGATGTATCTTGATTGAGTTGCTATGAATTAATGGATAATTGTAATAAGGGTAAAGTAATAAGTATAGGGATGATATTGTCCTCGTGGACAGGGACCAACCATGTATCCAGTTCCAGATTTGTCCAGTGCACCCAGCCAGACTCGCCATGATCCACGCAGGTGCCTAGACTCACAGTCCCTTGATGATGCAAAGGGAGATGAAGAACCATTATAGGCTCCGTTTCTATCGAGCAACAAAGATCGTCACATAGGGAGACCTAGGGTTGGGGCTTACATGGGATTTTAGTTATATCGTAATGATTAGCTTCTATTTTTTTTTATTTTATCATATTTTGTTAGCTAGTCTTCTCGTCAGCCAACGACCTTATTATATATGAACTACCATATTCATTAAGTGTTGATTAATGAAACGCGGGAGAATTTTACCCATAGTTTATATTAAAAAATTGATGGGGATGATCTTCTTGAAAACCTTCATTTTACTGGAAGACCAATTAAATGGTACATGTGTACAATTTTTTTTTTTTTTTGAAATCAGAACAGTGAGCTATTACTCCCTATGTTCCATAAAAATATTTTTAACAGAACTTACAAAAGAGAAAACTGATAAAATCATAAATAGACCCATACAGAAGCAAAAATGGATTACGTCATGGTCTAATACAAACTATATAAATATGAGTGTCTACTACATCCTGCGGCTGTAATCACAAATACAGGAGAGGAATATCCACTGTCCCTACTCCTCCCCATCCCCAACATTACGAACCGCTTCTGCCGATCCAGCTCCTGGAGTTGCTGCACCTTGTGATAGCCTTGGGGCATCCGTGGCTGTGTATCTGGGGGGAATATCATGGGAGGTCGTCCTTGAGTCTCCAAAGGTTGTTATCCATAATAACATATCATTAGTAATACAGTATATGTAATGATCTATATTATAAACTTTATTACTAAATATTCTTCTATTCCTCTCCAACCATATTTCCAGATTATAGTAGCCGTGACTCTTCTAAATATATCTGGATTTCTTCCCATGGATTGAAATCTCGTCCGTATTGATGATGGATTGTCTCATCCAAACTGGATGTTGTGCCGGTTAACAATTTCCATCCAAATTAGCTTAGTGAAAGGGCATTCTATCAACACATATGTCATTGTTTCAATAGCAGACCCGGATAAACACATCTATTGGGTCCCTGCCAGCCTCTTCGCTGCAGGTTATCCCATATGAGGATTGCATTCTTATCAACAAGCCGGAGAAATTTTTTATTTTTAGTGGCCATTTTGTATTCCAAATGTGAACTGCCATTTCAGATCTTATCCCCCCATCATTGAGGAAACCATACATCAATTTCACTGAAAATATTCTAGAGTTGTCCCATTTTCAAACTGACAAATCTTCACTATCATTGATCCGGGTTTGTTGTAATATGTTACGTATGTTATGCCAACCCAACCTCGTGTCATTCCCCAACCTCCATCTCCCTCTACTCCAGAACTCTGCAATCATATCCTGCTTTCTGTGACATGCTTCGTAAGCCAGTGGGAATGATATTTTAAAGGTTACGATATCACACCAAGTGTCCTCCCAAAAAACTACGATATCACCCTTTCCTATTTTATATGTGACATCCTGCCAAAACATCTCTTTAATACTCCTAATACCTCTCCAAAAATATGAAGTGTTGTGTATGTTTCTATCTTTGCCACTCCAAGATCCCTTTCGACGACTGTATTTTTTTCGTAGCAGGTTTTGCATTACTTTTCCAGGTTGGGACAATAATCTCCACCACCACTTGACAATAAGTGCCAAATTGAAACTCCTAAGGTTCAAAACACCGAGCCCTCCATCCCTTTTCGCCTTACAAACTTGATCCCAAGCCACTAAGTGGAATTTCCTATCATAGTCTACAGAGTCCCTCCAAATAAATTGACTCCACAATTTGTCGATCTTTTGTCTAACCCACCACGGGATAATGAAGTAGGACATGAAGTATATCGGAATGGTAAAAAGCACTATATAATAAGATCAATTTTCCAACCAAGGATAAAACTCTCCCTTTCCACTATCCAGTCTCTTATTGACTCTCTCAATTATTGGAACCCAATCCAATTTTCTAATCTTACCTGGTCTGATTGGAGTTCTCAAATAAATGATTGGGAATTTACTCTTCTTGCATCCAAAGAGTCCCACTATTGATTTGCTAGTGGTGTTCTCTTGACTAATCAAAGTGAAGGAGCTCTTGTGATAATTAATTCTTAGACCAGACAACGCCTCAAAGTAGCTTAATATCCATTTGATCACGCATGCTTGTAAGACATTGCAATATCCAAAAATTAAAGTGTCATCTTCATATTGTAAATTTGTGTATGTTATTGAGCGATCAACAGATTGTCCATCAATCTTGCATGTCCTCTTCATATACGTAAATACTGAATTAAGTCCTTCCGCCACTAAGACAAAGAGTAATGGTGATAGAGGATCACCTTGTCTGAGACCCCTTTTACAGACAATTTCTTTCCCTGGTTCTCCATTGGCCAATACAAAAATTTTGGTGGAGTGGAGCCAAATGAGGATCCAATTGATCCATTTAGGGCCAAAACCCATATTCCTTATGATTTCTATTATAAAATCCCATTCCACTTTGTCATAGGCCTTTTCAAAGTCACGCTTCAATAGGTAGCCCTGTTTACTGATTTTTCTACATTGGTGAATAACTTCTTGTGCAAGGGCCACACCATCGAGGATATTCTGTCTGCAATAAAGCCCATCTTAGTATCCCCTATCATCTCCTGCAGTTATGGGGGACGAGACGTTAGGACCTTTGATAAGATTTTAAGCACACTATTCAAGAGTGCTATTGGGCAATACTCGCAGATTGATTCTGGGGAATTATTTTTGGTATGAGGACTATGAATGAGAAGTTCAATCTATCCAGTCAGGCATCTCTATTGTTCATTTCTCTGAACAGACTTAGGAGGTTTTGTTTGATCAATGACCAGAAGATTCGAAAGAAAATGATAGGGAAGCCATCTGGGCCCGGTGTTTTATTCTGCCATAGGTCCCCAATCGTTTTCTTAATTTCTTCCTCAAAGAAGTAATTCTCCAAATCGCGTAAGTTTTTTTGTGGGGGCCATAATTTTTTAGGAATCTGATTCTCCTATTTTTGGATCGACCAAATATCTGCCAAAAATACTCATAGATATGTATCTTGAGATCTTCTCCAACAATTGTTCTTCCCTCTAGGGTAATGAGTGAATGGATTGTGTTTATCATGTGCCCCATGTTTGCTACCCTATGGAAATAGGCTGTGTTAGCATCCCCCTCTTTCAACCATTTGATCTTACTTGTTGGCACCATATTATTTTCCCCATTTTGTAGAATTCCTGTATTTCCTTCTGGTATTTTTGCAAGGATGCTCTCCCCTAAAGTAAGAATTGTGACGTCTTCTTATTTCACAAGATCTGTAATTCATTGTATCAACTATTTCTTTCTGATTTTTGCGAGTCCTCAGTATCTTCTGTCCCACCTGGTAAGAATTCGTTGCAATCTACTTAATTTACAGCATAATAAATCAGCCACATCCCTTCCCCTAACCGCAAGAGACCACTTCGTTTGGATTATTTTGTGAACCTTATCATTTTCCAGCTACCACTTTTCGAACCGAAACAATTTGTTAAGGTTAGCACTGGCTTCGCCTTAATCTAAACAAATTGGGACATGATCCGAAGTGGGTCTGGGGATTGAATATACTCTGGAGAGGAACAATCGGGCCTCCCACCTATCAGAGACCAGTAACCTATATAGTTTAGCCAAGCATTGATCTTCCCTCATATTGGACCATGTAAACTGTCGATCGTTTAAGGAGATTTCTATTAGGTCTGTTTCATTGATGATTTCGTTGAAATCTTCTCTATCTTGAGTATTCTGGTCCCCCTCTACACTCCTCCATAAATCTCACCACATTAAAATCCCCTCCAATCACCCAAGAGAGCTCGTTTCGCCGACCAATTTATAGAATTTCATTCCACAATGCCCCTCTTTTATCCCTATGGTTCGGTCCATATGTCGTAGTAACTTTCTGGATCCAACCATTAAATCTCTATTTAACGATTATAGCTAGAGTAAATTACTTGGTAGAAGTATCCAAGATTTCATAATAATTTCGGTTTACTCCAATTACTATTCCCCCAATGTTCCCCTTGCATTTTCAAATGTTAATGCAAAGTTCCTTCTTAACATGATCTCTTGCTCTAACAAAATCAATGGGGCCACCAATTTTGTTTTTTCTAAGCAAAAAAAATCTGCTCCATTATCCCACAGAACCTTTGTGACCATGAGCCTTTTTATCCTCTCTCCTAACCCTCTAAATTCCATAAGATAATCTTCATCTTTAAACATTAACTACCTCTCCATCCGTGACACAACGAAAACTCAATGGTTCTTGCTGGTAGCACTACCCTCCCTATTACCATTGTCCCTAGAGGGTAAGCTTCTTATGTATTTTGGGTTCTACTATTCTTGGTGTCACCTAGATCAATGTTATATATTTGTGCAAATTTAAGCAAAGTTTGATTTGGCAGCAAATTAAGTATATCAAAATAAAATAAAGGGTTACTTTTGTTAAGGTTGACGTGTAGCGCCTTCCTCCTTGATGCAAGTGAGACTACCTATCCGGATTGGTAGTTCTGACCCTCTCTTTTCTCACTCAGTCTTTTACTGTGTCTGGTAAGTGTAACTATGGGTGGTAAATCTGGGATGCCTGTGATTTCCTTGAAGTCTAAAATTGGATCCCCTTGTGCTGTCGGGATCCTTTCCGCATCCTCCCCTACCGGGTCGTCCCCTCCACCCTCTCCAGGATCTTCTCACTCTCCTGAGTAAAAGCCAGTGTATCCACAAGCACCTCTAAACCCATTGATTTCAACCCTATAGTAGATTTTATCTGGAGTCTCTTTGATCGTCGAGAGAGTTGACGATGCTGTATAGAGTTATTATCCCCTCCTCTAATTAGATTTTCCTATGTTTTAGCCATAACTTCCTTTAAAATTTCTCTGTCAAAATGAGGGAATGAGGATAGAAGAGCTATTTGTTACTATCCATCTGGATTTGTGGGCTTCAGCACTCCTACTGCACCTGGGCAGCGACTTACACTTGACCCAATTTAATCCTTGTACTGGGCTAGACTCTCTGTTGGGCCCATTTCTTGAATATTTGATTTAAATAGAGGCCCAAGTCCTCATTGGCCCACCATCTCTTTTGAGTTGCTGTTGTACTCTTTGTATTCTTCCCTTGAGATGCCCTAGAACCCGCTAGGGTTTTCTCTGCCCTCTCCGTCATTTCTTCTTATGCCTTTTCTATCGAGTCTCTTCCTAACCAATCTTCCCTTTGCCCAAGACGCACTGCACTCCTATCGAAAATCAACTTGCTATCTTCTCCATGAGAAAACAATGGAAAATTTGAGCCATTCTCCAATACGTGAAAGCCCCCTCTTCCCCCTTCCTCTTCTGGTGGTCATCCATTGTTAGGGTCTCTGTGTTGTTCTTTCGTGACCACTACTAGTGTTTTTTCTTTCTCAGCTTTTTGTTGTTTGTCTTCCTTTCCTGATCCTCCACTCACCATTTCAAAATTCGAGGCTACTATGTTTCTTGGTCCTTTGGGCAAAACCCTCTAATCTACCTCTCGGGCCGTTTGGCCGTCGGTCATAGGTGGATCCAAGTGGTCCCTCACCCATGTGTACCTCCATTTTGCCTTGAATCTTGTGAATGCTAGCGTCGACTTTGATTCCCTAGTTGGGTTTACTCTTATCGCTAACCGGTTGGAGATTATCTAATTGCTGGTAAGTGGCGAGGTTGTGATCGTTTTGGATCTTCTCCCATTGTATCCTGGCTGATGTCCATTGAACCATCCAGGTTTGCCTCTACCCTTTTCCAGTTTTCTTTAGATATTTTAATTTTAGGCGGCTCCATTATCTGAGCCTCAATCTTGACTGAAGCCTTGTATGATTTGGATCTGATGATGACTCCGATCTCTTCTGAGATAGAACCTATGTCATTTCATATCACATACAATCTCGCCGCTGATAAACCGATTTTGTCTAGCGAAGGCTCACTGATCTCTAAAATTTATGCAAATTTGATTAGAATCTTGCTTAAGTCAAATTGATTCCAGTGATTGAGAGGAATTCCTCTGATCTCAATCCATGCCCTAACGGGGAACTTGTATCGTCGCACCCCCTCCTCGTCACCCCACCTCACCACTCTGAAACCAGCCTGATAACATCTGCAAGTGATTGAGGTACGACATAGTGCTACCTCCAGATCTGTCGGTGATGGGAAGCGGGCAAGGAAATTTCTTCCTTCCTCAAATAGTTTCCAGTCATGCTTTCATAAGCTGCTGAAAGTTCATACAAACCAATTACTACTCCTCTTTTGTGGGGTTCTCGTGCCCTGGTTGAATTTCTTCAATGATACTATTCAATTGGTTAAACTCCTATATTGCCTGTTCTGATATTTAAATGAATAAATGAATACACGAGGGGAGGTGCGGTTGTGTTCACCCAGTCCTCGGGTTGGCGCGACTGTGCTCAGCAGTCCCCTCGATCCTCGGGTTGGTGCAGCTCTACACAACAGTCATCTCCTTTTGGGCTAGTTGCACTTATTGTTTTTCTGGTTGAGGCTGCACTATTGGTCCCCACATTTGTTGTGTTTCTTCTTGTCTCCGTAGTTTCCTTCCACAGCTTCATCGGAGGTCTCCTCTTTGTCTCCTTAGTCTCTTCCTTCATACTCGTAGGAAGTGTGGGACATTTCACAATTACGTGGCTAAGCATTTTGCAGAATCTACACCTCATATATGGACATTCATCCTTGAAGTGCCCCCTTTTCCCATAGATCCAGCAACCTTCAGGTGCATTGCTCGGTAAGTTAAATTTTCTCTTCTTCGGGATTTTACTCTCTAACTTGCACTCATTCTTAATTGTCTTTCTTAATTTATGTTAAATCCATCTTTTCTGAATTTACTCTCTAACTTGCACTCTTTTTTAATTTACTCTCTAACATGACCCGAAGTAGGTCTGGGAATTGAATATACTCTGGAGAGGCCAAATCGGGCCTCCCACCTATTAGAGATCAGTATCATATCTAGTTTAGCCAAGCATGGATCTTCCCTCATATTGGACCATGTAAACTGTCGATCATTTAAGAAGATTTCTATTAGGCCTTTTTCATTGATGATTTCATTGAAATCTTCTCTATCTTGAGTATTCTGGTCCCCCCTCTACACTCCTCCTTAAATCTCACCACATTAAAATCCCCTCCAATTACCCAAGTGAGCTCGTTTCGCCAATCAATTTCATGAATTTCATTCCACAATGCCCCTCTTTTATCCCTATGGTTCGGTCTATATGTTGCAGTAACTTTCTGGATCTAACCATTAAACCTATGTTTAACGATTATAGCTAGAGTAAATTCCTTGGTAGAAGTATCCAAGATTTCGTAATAATTTCTGTTTACTCCAATTACTATTCTCCAAATGCTCCCCTTGCATTTTCAAATGTTAATGCAAAGTTCCTTCTTAGCATGATCTCTTGCTCTAACAAAATTGACGGATCCACCAATTTTCTTTTTTCTAAGCAAAAAATATCTACTCCATTATGTCACAGAACTTTTGCGACCATCAGCCTTTTTGTCATTTCCCCTAACCCTCTAACATTCCATAAGATAATCTTCATCTTTAAACATTAACTACCTCTCCATCCGTGACACAACGAAAACTCAATGGTTCTCGCTGGTAGCACTACCTTCCCTATTACCATTGTCCCTAGAGGGTAAACTTCTTATGAATTTGATATTTTGGATTCTCCTATTCTCAGTGTCACCTAGATCGATGTTACATATTTGTGCAAATTTAAGCAAAGTTTGATTTGGCAGCAAATTAAGTATATCAAAAGAAAATAAAGGGTTACCTTTGTCTATGTTGACGTGTAGCACCTTCCTCCTCGATGCAAGTGAGACTACCTATCCGGACTGATAGTCCTGACTCCCTCTTTTCTCACTCAGTCTTCTGCTGTGTCTGGTAGATGTAACTGTGAGTGGTAGACCTAGATGCCTGTAATCTCCTTGAAGTCTGAAATTGGATCCTTTTGTGCTGTCGGGATCCTTTCCGCATCTTCCCCACCGGATCTGTCCCCTCCACCCTCTCCAGGATCTTCTCACTCTCTTGAGTAGAAGCCAGTGCCTCCACAAGCACCTCTAAACCCATTGGTTTCAACCCTGTAGTAGATTTTATCTGGAGTCTCTTTGATCGTCGGGAGGGTTGACGATGCCGCATAGAGTTAGTATCCCCTCCTCTAATTAGATTTTCCTGTGTTTTAGCCATAACTTCTTTTAAAATTTCTCTGTCAAAATGAGGAAATGAGGATAGAAGAGCTATTTGTTGTTGTCCATCTGGGTTTGTGGGCTTCAGCACTCCTATTGTACCTGGGCAGCCACTTACACTTGGCCCAACTTAATTCTTATACTAGGTTGGACTCTCTGTTGGGCCCATTTCTTGAATATTTGATTTACATAGAGGCCCAAGTCCTCATTGGCCCACCCTCTCTTTTGCGCTGTTGAGGGTCATACTCTCCGTATTCTTCCTTTGAGATGCCCTAGAACCCGCTAGGGTTTTCTCTGCCCTCTCCATCGTTTCCTCTTCTGCCTCTTCTATTGAGTCTCTTCCCAACCAATTTTCCCTTTGCCCAAGATGCGCTGCACTCCTATCGAAGATCAACTTGCTATCTTCTCCATGAGAAAACAATGGAAAATTTGAGCCATTCTCCAATAGGTGAAAGCCCCCTCTTCCCCCTTCCTCTTCTGGTGGTCATCCATTGTTAGGGTCTTTGTGTTGTTCTTTCGCGACCATTGCTAGTGTTTTTCCTTTCTCAGCTTTTTGTTGTTTGTCTTCCTTTCCTGATCCCCCACTCACCATTTCAAAATTCGAGGCTACTACGTTTCTTGGTCCTTTGGGTAACACCCTCTAATCTGCCTCTTGGGCCATTTGGCCATCGGTCGTAGGTTGATCCGAGCAGTCCCTCACCCATGTGTACCTCCATTTTGCCTCGAATCTTGTGAATGCTAGCGCCAACTTTGATTCCCTAGTCGGGTTTACCCTTATCGCCGACCGGTCGGAGATTATCTAATCGCTGGTAAGTGGCTGAGGTTGTGATCGTTTTGGGTCACTGTATCCCGGCTGATGTCCATTGAACCCTCCAAGTTTGTCTCTACCCTTTTCCAGTTCTCTTTAGATATCTTAATTTTTGACGGCTCCATTATCTGAGCCTCAATCTTGACTGAAGCCTTCTACGATTTGGATCTGATGATGACTATGATCTCTTCTGGGATAGAACCTATGTCGTTGCATCCCACATACAACCTCGCCGCCGATAAATCGATTTTGTCCAGTGAAGGTTCACTAATCTCTAAAATTTATGCAAATTTGATCAGAATCTTACGTAGGTCGCATTGATTCCAGTGATTGAGAGTAATACCTCTGATCTCAATCCAGGCCTTAATGGGGAACTCGTATCGTTACACCCCCTCCTCGTCACCCCACCTCACCACTCTGAAACCCGCCCGATAACCTCTGCAAGTGATTGAGGTAAAACATAGTGCTACCTCCAGATTTGCCGGTGATGGGAAGCGGCAAGGTAATTTCTTCCTTCCTCAAATAGTTTCCAGTCATGCTTTCATAGAGATGCTGAGAGTTCATATAAACCAGTTACTATCTCCTTTTTTGTGGGGTTCTTGTGCCCTAGTTGAATTTATCCAATGACACTGTTCAATTGGTTAAACTCCTGTATTGCCTAATCTGATATTTGAATGAATACATGAGGGGAGGCGCAGTTGTGTTCACCCGGTCCTCGGATTGGCACGACTATGCTCAGCAGTTCCCTCGGTCCTCGGGTTGGCACAGCTTTACACAACAATCATCTCCTTTTGGGTTGGTTGCACTTGTTTTTTTTTTTTTTTTTCTGATCGAGGCTGCACTATTGGTCCCTGAATTTGTTGTGTTCCTTCTTGTCTCCTTAGTTTCCTCCTACAGCTTCATCAGAGGACTCCTCCTTGTCTCCTTAGTCTCTTCCTTCAGACTATCAGGAAGTGTGGGACATTTCACAATCACGTGGCTAAGCATTTTGCAGAATCCACACCTCATATACGGACATTCATCCTTGAAGTGTCCCCTTTTCCCACAGATCCAGCAACCTTCAGGTGCATTGCTCGGTAAGTTAAATTTTCTCTTCTTCAGGGTTTTGCTCTCTAACTTGCACTCATTCTTAATTGTCTTTCTTAGTTTATGCTGAATCCATCTTTTCTTGTCCCCTCGGTTGGAGTCATTTTTGTCTTTCTGGACCTCGGCCAATAGTACGATGACTTGTTCACCAGTGTAGACTCCACTTGGGTTCAGGTTGGTCAAACTCACCGTGGGCTTCCGGGGAGAGGTCAGTGCGGTGACAGTCACGCTTGGTTGCGAGTGACAACTCTTATTCGCGGCCACACTCCGAATCACTATCGGTGACTCCTTTTCCACCTCACTCAAACTGCGACGACAATGCTTAGGAATCTTGTCATCGTCACTATTGTCCCTTTCTTTCTGTTTGTTGCCTTTCCCCAGCCAACCCCAAGTGAAATCCATGGACCCAAAAGAGTGGGAAGTAGGCTTGGTCAGAGAGGTAGTCTTCTTGATGGCGTCCACTGAGCTTACACCGCCACTTGCCGGTGATGAATTTGTTCTGAGGCAAGCAATCTCTCCCCATGAGGTTTCTCCAGCAGTTGCTTCTCTGGTGTTTTTTTTTCTTCTTTTTTTTTTTTTTTGTTTGTTTTTTTCTCTCGCCGGAGAAGACTTACCTGAGCTACTAAAAATCGCCTCTTCTCGACGCCTCTATCTGCGTGCCCGCCTCAAGATGGATGAAGTCACCTTAACAGGAGATAAGCTGAAAGGGATCGAGATTTGCTTGTGTTCCTCTTCTAATGAAACTACCAAAGGAAAAAAAGGGAAGAATCCATCTTGGTATGTTTTTTTTCCCCATCTTTTTATGTTTTTCCCCCATCTTGGTATGTTTTCTTACCAAGATGTGTACAAAATTATAACCCAAAATAAAATCACGCAAGTCTTTTTTCCCCATCTTGGTATGTTTTCTTACCTTCAAGAGGCTAATTTTAAGAGAAATTTGAGGGAAAAAGGAAAAGAAGGGAAGAATCCGTTTAGGCTCTAATAATGATTTAACTTCCAGACGTATTCCAGTTTCATGTGAGAGATGACTCAATCGTAAAGCGGGGATCTAGTTATGAGAAGTTTTAAATTTGAGACAAGACTACATCCTTTTCTCGAAAACAAAAAAATAAAGGGAAAAGAAAATGCTAATAAACAACTAATTTTGCTTAGTTGTGTGTCGAATTTAAAATATTTGTTGGAACTTGTAACAAAGGTGATGTCTCAATATGGATTGAAGTCTAATTTAACCAAAAAAATTTAAGCGAAAGATACTTAAACCCAAATTTTTCCTGGGACTATTGCCATGACCCATGACCTTAGAAGATTAACAACTGTTGCTAATCGAGCCATATTGCCGCAGCGGGTTCGGTCTGTCCAAATGGATCCAAAATCGGCCTAAACCCATTATTATATATATATATATATATATATATATATATATATATATATATATATATATATATATATATATAAAAGGCAGAAAAGAAATATGAGGGGGCGGCTGTGTACTTTTTTTTCTCTCTATGGCAGCTGAAGCAAAAGGAGAGTTGCACCTGCTGTAGCTTTTTGTGGTTGCGGCCTAAAGCAAGAAGACAAGGAGCTGCAGCTGTAACACATAAGATGTTAGGATTTGATTTTTGTGTGATTTCTTCGTAATTTATCTCTTGTGGTTAAGAACTAGAGAGTTGTAATCTCTTTTGATATAGTGGAAGCTTTCGATCGTGTCCCTGTGAATGTAGGCACATTGCCGAACCATGTTAAATATGTGTATTCACTATCTCTGCTATTTTTCTTTTCATTTAACTATTAGATTCCTCTGGTTGTTGCATTTGTAGTTGATGAGTGTTATATATTGCATATTTATAGCCTCCATATTATCTATTTTTGTATATAAATAATGCTACTCGGATATTTTTAGTGTGTTTTTCAAATAAACCTATTTCTACAAGGAAATGACATAAAATCATAGCCGGATTAGGAAACTAAGTCTAGAGAGAAATTAAAAGTGAGTAAAGCTACTAGATTATGAAGCTATAGAAGACCAAACTCTAATACAGTCATATATATTAAAAGAAAAGGACAACCCCTTCACGTAGAAGAAAAATGGAGCCGGGATTGCTCACTTTTGCCACCATTTGGTGGCATTTGCCACTGTTTGGCAACACATTGGGGCCCGCTTCTCCTTATTTTTGTACGTGAGTTTCGATGTAATTTTGTAATTTCTCACTTGCACTCAAATTAGAGTTTGATTTTTCGTATCCTTGTAATCTAGGGTGGAGAAAGTAATTATGTACTCTAATTTTATTGAATAAAATTAGGATTTGCTGAAGGGGTGACGGCCGCCATAACGACTCCAGAGGTACCCTTTCTGTTCATCATTATTTTTTCGGTAATCTTCTTATAATTGCTTTCTAGATATTTATCTTGCTTTCTAGTGTAAAACTTTAATCGCTTTTTAGGGAAAAATATGATCTTTTTAATTAGGTTTATGAGTAGCTAATTTAGTTTAGATCTAGAATGTAGATGAAACTAGAAATCCATCATATAATTACTCTCTAGTGTTTTCTTCCAAAATAAAATAATAAAGATAAGATTTTTCAATGAAAAGATTAAAATATGACAACTCGTAGATTAATGTTTTGATAAGTTATATTTAAGTTAGATTTCTTGATAGTCTATACTTAGTTAGGTTTTGGGATTGTTACTTTTCATTTTTGTCATAGAGTTATCTAATAATTTAGTTTATTTTTATAAAAAGATATATTTTTGATGCATTATGATTGCACACCATTGATAATACATGCTTAAAACACATTAAGTAAAGATTAAAACTAAAAGATAAATTTTTATGATAGGAAGAAGATAATAGAAGTAATTTATGGTTGGAAACTAGTGGACTATATCGTAGGCTAATTAGAATAACACAAATTCAACTTAGAACCTGTAGTTAATCCACTAGAACTAAAGAATTAGTGAGAATAGTAAAACACAATGGAAACGACCTGTTAGCACTATAACTGACACTGTGCGTTTGTAGTAAATATTTCACATCAAGTTTTTGGCATTGTTGTCGGGGGTCGACAGTATTTTCTTACGTTTTCTAACGTTTTATGGGTTAACAGTGTGTGTTAAGTGTGCAGGAATCAGAAAGTGTAGATACAAGAAGATAAAATGGATAAGAGGAGCTTCAGAGCTGCGTAGCAAAAACCAGAGAGATAATCTCTCTGGTTCTATTGCTAATTGGCAGTAAGATCCGCCAAATAGCGGGAGCTCAGGTATATTTGACCCCAAATTTTTTTCAGTTTTGTATTTTGGTTCTCTGATTTTGTAAAAAAAATTAAAAAAACTTTAGCAACAAGAAGAATCACATCTTTTCTTTGATCATATCTCTTCCACCATTTTATCCCCACCACACCAAACTTCTTACATTAGTTTAGGAAATTCACACATCCACGGTCACTGGTTCATGCCACATTGGACCCGTGATCAATTTGATCGATTAGTGAGATCAGATTTGTTCATGGAAGACAAGATGGACCAACCGATCCCGATCCTTCAGAATCGATGTTACCCATTGCGCACATCATTACCATAATGCATCAAACTTCCACACGCAGCAGGTAATCACTATGAATTGAAGCTGCAGTACATCAACATGTCTCCTAAATTCACTGGTTTTGATTTTGAGAATGCATATCACTTTATCAGTGAATTTTAGGAAGTGTGCGTGATAATTAAATTATAGCACTTGTCGGAGGATACAATTAAGCTCCGCTTCATTCCATTCGCTCTCAAAAATAACGCCAAGAAGTGGTTGTACAGTATGTCTACTGATTCAATCACTACTTGGGATGAATTCGTTACAGTATTTCTCAAGAAGTATTATCCCACGCATAAGACGGCAAAAATTCGTAATCAAATTAACTAATTCCGTCAAGTTCCAGGAGAACCCTTCTGGAAATACTTGGAATGGTTCAAAGATTTGTTAGCTCAGTGCTCTCACCATGCGATAGAAAAGTGACGGTTATGTCAAATCATGTACGAAGGACTCGATTACACATCCAAAACTCTTCTTGAGTCCATGTGTCAGGGAGAGTTCACGAAAAAGAATGAGGATGAAGCGTGTGACTTCTTTGAGAACCTATCCTGAAAAACTATGCAGTGGGAGAGTCCCGCTGAGAAACCCGATGCATCAACTTTTGCGCATAAGGGTGGGATCCATAGCGTCTATAGCTCTATAACAGTTGAAGCTAAAATTGCAGCCCTTATAAGAAGAATTGAGGCATTGGAGACTCCTAGCGCTCTGATGGGTCAAGTAAATCAAACTCAAGTTTCCATATGTTTTAATTGCGGAACTCCAAATCATAGTATGGAGGGAGTGTCCATTATTAACGAATTTCATGGGTCCCACAGTTGAGCAGGCTAACGCCTTGTATCAATGACTCATGAACAATCTGTAGACATCTAAAAAAAAGAATAACAATAAATAAAAAATTTATTAATTAATTAAAATAATAAATAATAATAAAAATTTATGGTGCGGACCCCGCGGGAAAACTCCCGCGGGAGGACTCCCGCAGTTGCACCCGTGGGAGGATTCCCGCGGGTGCAACCCGCGGGAGCGCTCCTGCAGGTGCCAACCCGTGGGTTTGTTTCCGTTGTTTTCCGTTTTATTTGATTTGCCTGATATTTCGTGATCCGATTTTTCAGGGAGGAATGGAGGCGGATTTCGAGCAGATTCGGTCTATAAAAGAAAGGAATTGAGACCGGAAAAAGGACTTTTGGATTTTTGAACTTTTGGGACGATTTTGGGCGAGCTCGGGAAATTGAGAAGCGGAGCAGAGCCATCCCCTTCCAAATCAGACAGTCCACGGAGGCACTAGCGAGACTCCATCGCCACCCGAACCCACATATAAAAAAGGGAATTCATCAATATTCCCATTCTTGTTGTTCTTCAAATTTGTAATCCACATCTTTTCATTGTAATCCAGAAATTTTATAATGGAAGGAAAGGTGCAATTTTCGAGCAAACAAGAACTGGCGACCACAGTGGGAGCCCCTCTTTTCACAACAGAGAATATGGTTGCGCAGTCTGATTTGGTAGCGATCGGATCTGTCGTTGAAACGCTGGTCGTAGAAGTCGACCAGCAAAAATATGAAGAATTTCTTTCTTCCTCTGATTCGGAGCCTAGGCGTTATCGCCGGGCAACGATGAAAAAAGGTGAAGCGTCGTCGCCCACCGGAAATCAGAAGGCATCATCGTCTATGAAAACTTACGAGGCGTCACCGCCCGTTGGAACTGACAAGACGTCATCGTCTGTCAAGAACACGGCATTATCGCCCGTTTCAAAGTCAAGCCAAAAGTCAAACCAGTCCCTGACCCGCTCCCAAAGAGAAATTTGAGGCGTAAAACTCAACGAGCACGTCTCAATCATACAGGAAAATTTGCAGAAAATTTCGGAACAGTGAAAAATTTCGGAGCAAACCCACGGATGCAACCACGGGTTGAATCCCGCAAAAGCAACCCCACGGGTGCAAACCCGCGGTTGCCAACCGCGGGTGGCAACCCGCGGTAGCCAACCGCGGGTGCCAACCTGCGGTTGCCAACTGCGGGTGGCATCCCGCGGTTGCCAACCGATGGTGCCAACCCACGGGTGCCAACCCGTAGTTGCCAACCGAGGGTGGCATCCCGCGGTCGCCAACCGCGGGTTGGTGGCATCCCGTGGCTTGCAACCGTGGGTGCCAATGGCACCCCGCAGGAGCGAACCCATGGGTATAAACCCACAGTTGCAACCGCGGGTTGCATCCCGCAGATGCCACCGACGAGTTACGTTAAATGAACACAACTCTCATATCTCTTCGAGCACGCCTATGGTGAGCACACTACATACACCAAGAATTTTAATCTCTCTATCAGAGGCGTGCGGGGCCCACACAACTACTCAGGCCAGTGTGCACTTCAGAAGAATCCGCAGATGAGTTGGAGAACAATCTGATGCTGGAAAAGAGCTCAGCCCTGCAATATTGCAAACTCTCCAGTATTATGAACTAAATTTGCGACACAAGAGGCGTCAAGATGCAAATAGAGAGGAGAAAATACCTCAAGATTTGAGAGAGTATCTCAATTGGAAGAAGAACTCCTCACAAAATATTCCTCACTGCCAATGCGAACAGCTGATCTCAACTGTTCTATCAAACTGCCAATGCAACTCAAACCGGTCCGTTTTTGAGTGGATCACCGAGCCCAAAAGAATACGGACGGTGAAAAAGGTGTACTCTGGAACCGATCTACCTGCTGCCTCATCACATATGGTTAATAAAGGCAAAACGGTGGTCGGAAACAACCCTTCGGATAAGGAAATCACTCCAGGGTCAAAAGGAGTTTCTATCGAACCAGAGGGCACGCTTCTAGAAAAAGTCTCTGAAAGGCTTGAGAGACAAGAAAAAACGTCTCGAACAGCAAGAGGAGACCATAGGAGAAATGAAACAACTTTTGATTGAGTTGTTAGCTCAAACTATAAAGAGCCAATCCTCGTCGTCTATTTCTGATCGACAGAAAAGAAAACGGTCTGCCCAAATAAATGAGGACAGCGAGGATGAGAATGAAGAAATTCCTCAAGAGAGGAAGAGAAAGTGAAGGTTATCATTAACCCTCACGCAGAGAAAATAGAGAAGATGGAGAACCAACTACAAGCCCTTCTTCATCGCAAAAAGTTACAAGAGGTGGGGGTAGTACGTCCTTATCCTATAGAATGGGAAACCGTACCTTATCCTGCAAAATATAAACCGTTGAATCTTCAGTCTTTCGACGGTAAAAATTTGCGCAACAGCACATCTTCTACTTCCTCTCGCAGACAGGATATCTCATGGGGAATGATCCGACTATGACTAAGATATTTGCGAGCACTTTATGGGGGCCCGTATTTACCTGGTTCATGCAGCTACCCCAGGGAGCAATTAAATCATGGGCTGATGTAGAACGTGAGTTCATAGCCCGATTCTTTGAAGATGATACTGAAGTCTCTATACTATCTTTGCTAGCAGCAAAGCAAGAAGAAGGCGAAAAGGTCAAAATTTATGTCGAGCGGTTCCAAGAACTTTCTGTTCGATGCCCACATGGCATGACGCAGGACACACTTGTGGAAACCTGCAGACACAACTTGTTGACCGATATCCTAGACAAGATGGGCTCGGTTGAATCCAAATCATGGAAAGATCTGCTTAAGCAGGGTGAACAGGCCGAAGAAATACTTCGACGCCTCAAAAAGCAGCAGTCTGCAATCGGAGGAAGTACAAATGAATCTCCATTCCATCTTTCCCGTTCCAAAGGGAAGGACATAATGGCAATGGCGGTAGAAAGTACACTGAAGCAGAAACCATGGCCAACTACAAGCAACACAGCAAAGTCGCCCAAGCTTCAAAAGCAGTATTCGTTCAAGGATGAACATACTGCTACTATGTTCAACCTGCTCAGCAAACGCAAAATGCTTAAGTTGCCGGAGAGTAAGAGGCCGGAAGAGGTAGGGAAAACTAACGATCCCAATTACTGCCTGTATCACCGGATTGTAGGTCACCCTACAAAGAATTGTATTATTCTAAAAGACAAAATTCAAGCGTTGATTGACGCTGGAGCAGTTCAGCTCAAAGTTAAACAAAAAAGGAGTTAAAGCTAACTCCGACACATTTAATGTGTGTGGTCTAAAGGTACCACTTGGGCTCACAACAATTCCCAAGACGAGTTCAGGGCGGTTAATTTAAACCCCCATAATAAAAAAATAAAAATAAAAAATAAATAGAAAAATAAAAAAATAAAATAAAAAAAGAGAAAAGAAAAAGAAAAAAAAGAAAAATTATGAAATTACCCAACGCCATCAAGGCAACAGGAAGAGAATAAATTTCTTGCCAACCCCACTATGCTGGGGGTAAAAAGCATGAATCACCCAACGCCGACAAGGCTACGGGAAGAGAATAAATTTCTCGCCAACCCCAACATGCGGGGGGTAAAAAGGCATGAATTGCCCAATGCTGCTAAGGCTATGGGAAGAGAATAAATTTCTCGCCAACCCCACCATGCTGGGGATAAAAAGCATGAGCTATCCGACGCCGGCAAGGCAACGGAAAGAGAATAAATTTCTCGCCAACCCCACCATACTGGGGGTAAAAGTATGAATTGCCCAACGCCGCTAACGCAAAGGGAAGAGAAAAAGTTTGGCATTTAAGCCCAAACAAAATTCTCGATAACTCACCATGCTGAGGGGAATAGCATGGCTAGCCCAACTCAAACGGTAGTTGGTAAAGACCAATCAAATTTGTTAATAGCTGGGGGTTTGCTAAAAATCCCACGACGAATATGTCACAACAGTATCCTTATTCGAATATAAGGATACATCGCTGCCCTACGCTGCTAAGGCAAAGGGAAGAGGAAAAGTTTGGCATTTAAGCCCAAACGAAATTCTCGATAACTCACCATGCTGAGGGGAATAGCATGGTTAGCCCAACTCAAACGGTAGTTGGTAAAGGCTGGGGGTTTGCTAAAAACCCTAATCAGATCGATCCCTTGTCACGTTAAGATCTCACCCCTGACAACAAAACTTTTCTTGTCATTTTTCTCCAACAGAGCAAGTGACCCTCCAAAATATTTGTCAAGTTAAAATCATACCTCTGACATTAAAATTCAAAATCAAATGAGATAAAATCCGATTAAATCTCCTGTCGAGTTAAAATGTCACCTCTGACAGAAAAGAAAACTCACACTTCATCAAGTCTAATATTACAGCTTCTGATAAATTTGTTTTTGATATCGTTAAGTTAAAATTATCTCTGACGAAAATCATCTCCCTATCAAGTTAACAGTTACCTCTGATAGTCCGATTTCAAGGCTAAATACGTTAACCGTCACCTCTATTTAGTCAGCTTGTTCCTATCATGAACAGATCATCTGAATAGGTTGAGCTCTAAGACACGTTTAATGTCACCCCTGGCTTTCCCTGATCCGTCATACTAGATGTCACTGAATTGTTAGGATTCTAATGAGCACGTTAACATGATACCTCTGCTTGACC
This sequence comes from Dracaena cambodiana, assembly GCA_036321105.1. Classification (NCBI taxonomy): domain Eukaryota; kingdom Viridiplantae; phylum Streptophyta; class Magnoliopsida; order Asparagales; family Asparagaceae; genus Dracaena; species Dracaena cambodiana. Next base: position 25,463,654 of record JAYEPQ010000008.1, on the reverse strand, counting down.
TCAAATAAGTACGTTAATATCATACCTCTACTTATCATCTAACAAGTATATTAAGATCACACCTCTGCTTGTTACCCAATGAGTACATTAACATCATACTTCTACTTGTTCTCTAATGAGCACAGTAAAATCATACCCCGCTCATATTTTATGAGATGTGTTAACAATTATCTCTATCTACCCAATTCTTGACACGCCTCATAGCACAAAAATAATTAAATAATAAAATAAAATAAAAATAAAAATAAATTAAAAAATCCAAAGTATTTCGAAATTCTGTACGGCTCAATACAGAACTTCAAAAACTTTGGAGGGGGTTATGTAGACATCGAAAAAAAAGATTAACAATAAATAAAAAAATTATTAATTAATTAAATTAATAAAAAAAAATTATGGCGCAGACCCCGCGGGAAAACTCCCGCGGGAGGACTCCCGCGGTTGCACCCGCGGGAGGCTCCCGCGGGTTGCACCCATGGGAGGCTCCCGCGGATTGACACCCGCGGGAGCGCTCCCGCAGGTGCCAACCCGCGGGTTTGTTTCCGTTATTTTCCGTTTTATTTGATTTGCCTGATATTTCGTGATCCGATTTTTCAGGGAGGAATGGAGGCTGATTTCGAGCAGATTTGGTCTATAAAAGAAAGGAATTGAGACCGGAAAAAGAACTTTTGGATTTTTGGACTTTTGGGACGATTTTGGGCGAGCTCGGGAAATTGAGAAGCGGAACAGAGCCATCCCCTTCCAAATCAGACGGTCGATGGAGGCACTAGCGAGACTCCATCGCCACCCGAACCCACATATAAAAAAGGAAATTCATCAATATTTACGTTCTTATTGTTCTTCAAATTTGTAATCCACATCTTTTCATTGTAATCCAGAAATTTTATAATGGAAGGAAATGTGCAATTTTCGAGCAAACACAATCCTTATGCTCCTACATACAATCCTGGCTGGAGGAATCACTCAAATCTCTCATGGGGTCAAGGGCAATATCAGGGAGCCCCCAACCCTAATATGCAGCCTCCAGCCACTAGTCAATTTTCAAGACCAAATGTGGGTACTTATCAACACCCAAATGCTTCAAATCAAGAGAACAATCAGAATAGACCACCTACACATAATCAATCATATTCACAGCAGGGGTCTAACAATAATTATGATAGATGACTAACGACACTTGAAAGGAATGTGAAGAAACTTTTCAAGACGACGTCCAATTTAGACACACAAATACAAAATTTAATGAAAGTATTTACTGACTTTATACAATGAACCGACCAATAACTTCTTACTAGTTCTCAGTCGATTAAAAATATAGAGTAGTAGGTTGGACAGTTAGCCACACAGCTGAGTGTACAGGGGCTGGGTACCTTTTCAAGCCAACTAATAATGAACCCCAACTCTAACTCATCTAAATCTTTTTCATTTCATATTCACCAATGCAACGCCATTCACATGCTCAGATCTGGCAAGCAAATGGACAATAATGTAGCCATGCCCCCTGATTTCACTCCTACTATTTCGCAGGCTACACCATTTTTTCCATCTCTTTCTCCATAGCTATCTCCATCAGCTCCATTACCATCACATGCTTATTTGAAAGAACCCGTTCTTAAGCCGAAAGTACCATATCCCAATCGGCTTAGGAAGCCTTCACTGCAAGTAGAAAAGATTCTTGAAATATTTCAGCAGGTGAAGGTTAATATTCCACTCCTTGATATTAAACAACAGATTCCTACTTATGTCAAATTTCTCAAGGATTTGTGTATTAAGAAACGAGCAAGAAATATTACTGAAAAAAAAATTTCTTGCTGCAAATATATCGCATATCCTCTCTAACTTCTAACCTGTCAAATACAAAGATCCAGTTCTCTTACAATCTCATGCACCATTGGGAACACTACATTTGACAGGGCAATGCTTGATCTAGGGGCAAGTATCAATTTGCATCCTTACACAATTTATCAGCAGCTGGGGTTAAGAAAACTTTAATTTACCAAGGTCACATTACAGCTAACTGATCGTTCGATAAGAGACCACTTAGTATGGTTGAAGATGTACTCATTAAGATCCGCGAGTTTATCTTTCCTGTAGAATTTATTGTCTTAGAAACTGAGCTGATTTCTAATCCACAAAATCAAATTCCCGTTATCTTAGGTAGACCATTTCTTACAAGATTAAATGCATTGATTGATTGCAAGAGTGACCTCATGAAGTTATCATTTAGGAATATGATTGTGGCATTGAACATATTCAATATGGATGAGTAAACAATGAGCTTCCTAATTGAGGTAAACATGATTCACAGTTCGTACTCTCATACTACCTCATGTACTAATGATGAACCATCATTTGAGTAAATTTTCGAAAATGAGCGTATATTAATAGATGAATTGGCACATATTGATTCTATGTATGATTATACTTTTGCAAGTGTGTTATTGATTTATGAGCAAACTTTTAAGGATTTGTTTACAGAGGAGCTCACATTACTTCGTGAGTTAGAAGGACCACCACCACATTCACTTGATCATATTGCACTCTTCTCACCTCACGATATTTCTACTTGTGTGCTTGTTACTAACGATAATTGACAGGTTTATAATAAAAAATTCTTTAACCCAGTTACTAATACTTATGTGGACAAAGAAAAAATGAGGGCGGCATAAGATATAGACATGTAATTTCGTAACTTATAGGAGGATGATGAAATACAATAATGCACCCACTTCACGTTTAAAATACACACACTATGAAAATGGAAAGTGATGTGACAATTTACTGCAAGCGTACAGAGTCGGTTGTAGTGCTATACAGGTCGTCCCACAGAGATCTCAGGTGTTCTGCGTTCTCACTAATTTTATAGTCTAATGGATTAACAAAAGATTCTAAGTTAGAGTTGCGAGTTATTCTAATTAGCCTAGAATCTAAAATCCACTAGTTTCCAGCCATATATTTACTTCTATCATCTTTTTCTATCGTAAAAATTTTAACTTTTAATTTAATCTTTATTTAAAATGCTCTAAGTATGAACTATCATGTGGTGTGCAACTATAACTCATCAAAGATACTACTTTTCATAAAAATAAACTAAATCATTAGATATTTATTTGAATAAGATGAAAACCAACAACTCTAAACCCTAACTAAGTATAGACTATCAAGAAACTTAACTCAAGTATAACCTATCAAAATATTAATCTTTAAGTTCGTGTATTTTAATCTTTTCATAGAAAAAATTATGTCTTTATTTTAAGTAGGAAAAAATACTAGAGAGTAATTACATAGTGGATTCTAGTTTCATCTACATCCTAGAGTAAAACTAAATTAGCTACACATGATTCTAGTAAGCAAAATTAAATTTCTATTCATAGAAAGAAATTAAATCTAATCTAGAAAGTAAATAAATCTAAACTAGAAAGTAATTAAAATAAATTAACTAAGGAAAAATTGAAGAAAAATGAGAATTACCTCTGGAGTCTGGTATTGTGGCCGTCACCCCTTTAGCAAAACCCTAATTTTATTAATGAAAAATTCGAGTACAAACTATATCCTAATTCTATATTAACTACTGCATTAAAAAATCCTAGAATATAAGGATACAACCAATATATAAGCTTCAGAACTCAAACCCTAATTCTAACAGAATTGAAAAACTATAAAATTACAACGAAACCACCAAAGAAAAATCACCCTGTGATCCCACCTTTTTGCCGCTAAATGGCAGAAAATGTTGCTATTTAGCAGCAATATTTTGAGAAAATTGGTTGAAATTTCTTCACATGAGTCTCTTGTTTTGTACTTTTGATTTTCTTGACTGTATTTAATTTTGACTCTCTGAAGTATTTTAATCTTGTAGTTTTGCTCTCTTTGAACTCTTTTCCGAGCTTTGTTTCCTAATCCGGCTCTGATTTTATACTATCTCCTTATATGAATTGGATTATCTGAAAAAGATACTAAAAATACCCGAGTAGCATTTATTTATATACAAAAATAGATAAAATATGGGAGAAAAAAAATATAATATATGATACTCATTATACCCCTACACCTATGTTTTGCTAGTTCTAGAGCAAAACCTAAACCTAAAAAAGAAAGATCATAACTCACTTTCGCAAGAATCGCGATTGCACTTAGCACGCGCAATAAGCCTTTAAACCCCTAGGTTATCTTAGTGGACGAGTGTTGTCTCGTGAGGGTTTGCAGTGAATATACTCACAAAATTCATGAAGAAAATAGATTAAGAAATAAAGAAAATAAAAATAATGATAACTGAAAATCAAGAAAAATAAAAATTTTATACAGAAGAAAGAAAAATATTTATAATATTTTCATCAATTAATTCACTAATATATAAACTCAAGAATGCATTTAGATTATCAATTTTCTTGAGCGTCATATCAAATACACTTATTATTTTAATATTTTTTTATAATATTTTCATCAATTAATATCATTAATATACAAACTCAAGAATACATTTAGATTATCAATTTTCAAATCGAGCATCATATCAAATACACTTATCATTTTAATTAAAAATTTAAATCCTATCTTTCAATACCTACTAACAGATAATTCATTGGCTCCTATACAACTACATGCACGTGTGATAGTCTATTTCGGCCTTGGACTCCAACTCTAACTCATGATTCATCTTCTCTCTCATAACAATTTTTTCTTTTTTTTCTTTTTCTTTCTTTTTGTTTTTAGAATATTTCACTTTTCATGCGAATATTCACACTTACTTAGGCACAAAGTATCCGATTACTCGGATTGTACTCTTTTTTCACTCGCGAGGCTATTGCCTTAATACCAGGCGCACCCCATTATTTTATCACTCTCAACGCTATTGCCTTAATACCAGGTACACCCCAAATTTTTTTCTTTTTTTTTCTTTTTTTTTTGCTTTTGTTTAGAGAGAGAACACTTACTCAATCGTTATCATTTTTGTCCTTAACCTAATAAACTATTGTGAAGTAAAAAATAGATGTATACTTTCCTCAAAACTACTGTTAGCGGTATTTATTTTTTGGATTTTAATCTTTTTTTCATAAAATTCAAAGTGTATCGTCCAATTTACTCTCATATCCAATTTCAAATCAAAATTTGTCCCTTTATCTATAATTAGGTTGATCTACTGATGAAAATATATAAAATTAAAGTTTTTTATTTCAATTTTTTTTAGTTAGTTACCCTAAAAACTATCCAAAGAAAATCCAAAAAGCTAAAAAAATAAATAAAAATTCTATAAAAAACTACAAACCCTAGGAAAAAAACACAAAGAAAATATCCTAACCCACTCTCCCACACCAAAACTCGTGTATGCCCTCATATATGAACCCAGAGTGGTAAATAAATAAAAAAATTATAATATACATATTTTACATTTATTAGAAAATTCAAACCGGTTACAACCTCTTGCTCGCTTCCACTCTGATAGTATGTCCTTTTATATTTTGATATGGATGAACTTAGTTTTTTTGTCAATTTTGCATTTAATCTCTCTATCTTATTTTTTATTTTTCTTAATTTATATCTACCCTTTTTTTTATTCAATAGTAAAATTTTAAGGTTGGAAAGTGTACATTTATTATCGTCCATATTCCATCCAGAGCATCTTTCATATCAGTAAGTATTTTGGTTTTATCAACATGTGAAATAATATATTCATTTTGGTGTTGTGGAATCATGAGCTCGATTTTAGATGGCTCTCTCAAATCATCAGGTACCATGACCTCTTTCTTTTGAGGTTCTTTCCATTCTTTTAATATTCTAGGCTTGTCATACAAATTTTCTTCAAACCTTTCATCAAAATTCTCAAAAAAAAATATCATACTAGTGGACTTATCATTAGTCAAGTTATTATGAAGGGATAAAAATTTTTCTTCACAAATTTCTTCACAATTTCTATCAAAAGAATCAAATGATAATGTGTCACTAGCAAGCTTATTATGAGGCAAATCACCTAGAAAAATTTCTTTTTTATCACCAATTCTTCATAATTATTTTCGCAATGGTCTAAATTTGGTTGATCACAATGTTTAATTATAGACTCATCATCCACAAAATTATTTAACTCATTTTGAATCATATCTACTTCAAAAAATGACTAAAGTGGCTGCTCGTTGGAGTCAGATATATTCAATCTATTAGATGGTTGATCTCCAAAAAATTTAGTATGAGAAATCGCTTTGAGAAAATCTTACATACAAGATGCAGTTTGAGAGGATAATTTTAGCAAATCCTTTATATCTTTCTCTATTCTACGTCGTCATTTCTCAGACTTATGATTGTAATTTTTCTTATTTTTTTAAATGATTGCATCTCGAGATCATAAATGAAATTTGAAGAATGATATGATAGATCCAAATACATAGTTGATGACAGATATAAAGTGGTTGAAGGTAGATTCTCATGACATGCGTATCTCACTTCTAATCTTTGTAATCTTTCATCTAATATGTTCAATTGAATATCTTGTTCATGTTTGAATTTAGAACATGAAAATGAATAGCACATAAAGAAAGGATCAGATAGAGTACTCTCTTGGTACGGCTCTTGATTATAAGCAAAATTAAATTAATTTATCCATTCATAATTGTAATTTTGTGTGTAGGAAGCGCTCGTAGGTTCATTATATATGGTGCGAAATTGGTTATGACCTAGTCCTAATAAACTTCCTATCCATGAACACTGATAATAATTATGATATGGACCACGACAATGATAGCAACCAGTTGGATTTTGAAATATTTTTTTAATTTTTTTAAGAAGGTGAAGAGAGAAAAGAAAAAAATAAAAAAATTGAATTTTTTTTTTATATATATTTTTTTTATAGAACCAGGAAACCTAAATACAGATTAAACAAAATTTGGGGAGAAAATCTCTAAAATTGCCGCTAATTAGCGGTAATTACCGCTATTTAGAGGCAAAATCAGGGAATTTACCTTTTGCTTTTTTCAGTGCGCTTGTGAGACTCTTTTCTTCCCTTTTTACTTTCTCTATCTGAAGTTCCAGTTCTATACACACTCAACACACACTATTAACCCATAAAACATTAGAAAAAGCAAAAAAAACACTGTCGATCCCCAGCAACGGTGCCAAAAACTTGATGTGATAATTTACTGCAAGCGTACAGTGTCGGTTGTAGCAATACAGATCGTCCCATAGAGATTTTCGGTGTTCTGCATTCTCACTAATTCTATAGTCTAACGGATTAACAAAGGATTAAAGTTGGAGTTAAGAGTTATTCTAATTAGTCTAGGATCTAGAATCCAGTAGTTTCCAACCATATATTTACTTCTATCATTTTCTTCTATCATAAAAATTTTATCTTTTAATTTAATCTTTATTTAAGGTGCTCTAAGTATCAACTGTCAAGTGGTGTGCAAGCATAACTCATCAAAAATACTACTTTTCATAAAAATAAATTAAATCATTAGATATTTCTTTGAATAAGATGAAAACCAACAACTCCAAACTCTAATTAAGTATAGGCTATCAAGATTAACTCAAGTGTAACATGTCAAAGTATTAATCTTCAAGTTCTTGTATTTTAATCTTTTCATACAAAAAATCATATATTTATTTATTTTAATTAGGAAGAAAATTACTAGAGAGCAACTACATTGTGGATTCTAGTTTCATCTATATTTTAGAGCTAAACTAAATTAGCTACACATGATTATAGTAAGCAAAATTAAATTTCTATTCATAAAAAGCAATTAAATCTAATTTAGAAAGCAAATAAATCTAAATTAGAAAGCAATTAAAATAAATTAACCAAGAAAAAATTGAAGAACAAAGAGAATTATCTCTGGAGTCCGGTATTATGGCCGTCACCTCTTCAGCAAAACCCTAATTATATTAATAAAAAATTTGAGTACAAACTATATCATAATTTTTTATTAACTACTGCATTAAAAAACCCTAAAATACAAGGATACGGCCAATATATAGGATTTGGAATTCAAACCCTAATTCTAACAGAATTAAAAAACTATAAAATTACAACAAAACTACCGAAGAAAAATTACCCTTTTATCCCATTTTTCTACCATTAAATGGCCACAAATACCGCTATTTAGCTGCAATATTTTGAGCAAATTAGTTGAAATTTCTTCCGTATGAGTCTCTTGTCTTATACTTATGATTTGTCTGACTGTATTTGACTTTGACTCTCTGAAGTATTTTAATCTTATAATTTTGCTCTCTTTGAACTCTTTTCCGGGCTTTGTTTCCTAATCCGGCTCTGATTTTATATCATCTCCTTGTATGAATCGGATTATCTGAAAAAGACACTAAAAATACCCAATAGCATTTATTTATATACAAAACAGATAAAATATGGGAGGAAAATTGCAATATATGATATTCATCAAAAAGCGATCGAGAGGTCGTTACTGCTTTTTATGCGTTAATAGGGTGACGATATTAAGATCGTAACTTTTTACGACGCTTATTATTTGTATAGTATTTGTATAATAGTTTTCATATTTATTTTACCACCATTTATTCGTGTATGAGGGCATACACGAGTTTAGGTGTGGGAGAGTGGGTTAGGGTATTTTCTTCGTGTTCTAGGATTTTAAGTTTTTTTTAGAATTTTTATTTTATTTTTAGATTTTTGGATTTCTTTTTTTTACACTTCGGGTAGTTTTTAGAGTAACTAACTAACTAAAAAAAATATTATATATTTTCTTCAATAAATTAATCTAATTACAAATAAAAGAATAAATTTAGATTTTTGGATTTATTTATTTTACACTTCGGGTAGTTTTTAGGGTAACTAACTAACTAAAAAAATTATTAAATATTTTCTTCAATAAATCAACCTAATTACAAATAAAAGAATAAATTTAGATTTGAAATTTTATAGGACAGTAGATTGGATGATACACTAAGAATTTATTAAAAAAGATTAAAATTCGAAAAATAAATAGCGCTAATAGTAATTTTGAGGTAAATATACATCTATTTTTCACTTCACAATCGTCTATTAGGTTAAGAACAAAAATGATATCGATTGAGTAGTCTTCTCTCTCTAAAGAAAAAAAAAAGAAAAAAAAGGGTGAGCCTGGTATTAAGGCAATAGTCTCAGAAATGAAAAAAAAAGATTAAAAAATGGTGTGAGCCTGGTATTAAAGTAATAACCTCAGAAATTAAAAAAAAAAGAGAAGAAAAAAAAGGGGTGAGTCTGGTATTAAGGCAATAGCCTCAGAGAAAAAAAGTATGATCCGATTAATCAGGTACTTTATGCCTAAGCAAGTGAATATTTGCATGAAAAGTGAAATATTCTTTAAAAAATTGTTATGAGAGAGGAGACGAATCATGAGTTAGAGTTGGAGTTCACGACCGAAGTAGACTATCACACGTGCACGTAGATGTATTGGAGCCAATGAATTATTTATAAGTAGGTATTGAAAGATAGGATTTGAATTTTTGATTAAAATGATAAGTGTATTTGATATGACACTTAACTTTAAAATTGAAATCAAAATGTGTTCTTGAGTTTGTATATTTGTGAGATTAATTGAAAAAAATATCATAAAAGAAGATTTTTTTTTTCTTTCTTTTGTTTAAAATTTTTATTTTTATTGATTTTCGTTTATCCTTATTTTTCTTTTCTTTATTCCTTAATCTATCTTCTTCACGAATTTTGTGGGTATATTCACTGTAAACCCTCACGAGACACAACTCGTCCACTAGGGTAGCCAAGAGATTTAATAGCTTGTTGCACATGCTAAGAGCAATCGCAATTCCTGCGAAAGTTAGGATTTTTCTTTTCCGTTTTAGGTTTAGGTTTTTCTCGACTACCAAAAAATAAGTGTGAGAGTGTGATGAGTGTCATATATTTCATATTTATAATCTCTATATTATATATTTTTGTATATAAATAATACTACTCGAGTATTTTTAGTATGTTTTACAAGTAAACATATTCCTACAAGGAGATGGTATAAAATCAGAGTTGGATTAGGAAACTAAGCCCAGAGAGGAATTAAAAGTGAGCAAAACTACAAGATAATGAAACTACCAAAAACCAAAGTCCAATACAATCATATATATCAAAAGAAAAGGACCAGACCTTCATATTGGCGGTGAAAATTTCTATGTAAAATAGGATTTTCCACAGCAGAATGCGGAGATAATCTATAACTCCGCGTCTGGCTATTTTTAGCCTCGCGTTGAGTAAAACGCGGAGATGATCAATAGCTCCGCGTTAACTCCGCATTCTGGTTATTTAGCACCACGTTTTGATGCGAATAAATCTCCACGTAAGCAGATAACCAGAATCTCAAATTGATTGAGATTATGATTTGGGCTTATCCAAATACCCAAATCAAGTCCAATCAGAATTCTAAATCAAGAGATTTAAATCAATATTAAATATTTGATTGGAATCCTTGATGAGAGCAAATTCTATTTAGATAGAAACTCTCAAATCTTCCTGGGGCTATAAATACCATCCTGGTGAAACCCTAGAGGCGTCCTTTTTCCTTTCGGCAGGTCTTCTTTTTGGCGTCTGAAGTCTTCTTTTTGAACCTTTGGCAATTCAAGTATGCGAGAGAGCCTTGAAGCCTTTGGTGATCATCTTCTTTTCGGCATTTTAAAGAATTCAAGTTACGCACAGAGCCTTGAGTTCGGGAAAGACCAGAGAAGACCGTCTACAGTCAGTCGATATCTTCAAAAGAGAAGAGCTTGACGTTCGATCGTCCAAAGGAGCTGCTCGACAGATCACATCGCCACAGATCCCACATTATATTGTAAAAGAGAGAGATTGAATATTCAATGGAAGGAAGCAAAAAAACTTTTGCGGCGAACAAACTGGCGACCACAGTGGGAGCCATCTCTTTCACTGATGAAGAGATTGCGGCGCAATCGGAAGTTGGCATGATCGGATCCGAAGTAGACACGCTGATCGTTGAAATCGACCAGCAGAAGTATGAGGAGTTCCTCTCTTCTGAATCAGGTGACTTGGATGAGACACGACACTATCGTCGCATGTACTCCAATACCCGAGCAACGGGTAGAAAGGTATCCACCGAGATACGGGGATCCTTGAAGACTGCGGCTATAAGGCCGGAGTTCGCACAAGAAATCCTAACAGAGGATGAGCTTCCCACTGCCGAAGAAGATCTGGGGACTGGATTGACCAGAACCCAACTCCGAAACAGGAATCGGTGAGCGAGGCGCAAAGCCCTCAAAGCCCGCCTCGGACGCGGAGCTAACACCAGAGGACGCGAGGCTATGGTCCCTCGCAAACTGGCTCGCACTAATCGCGAGATCAGTCACTATCGCGTTAAACGCGAAACTACAACTTGCCTTAAAAGCAAGGAAAAGTCAGCGTGTGATATTCCACGCGAGGCTACAGCTGAGCTTAGCGAGAGACGCGAAGCCAACGAAGTTTGCGTTAGTCGCAAAATATCTGACACTCGCGAGAGACGCGAGTATAAAAATTCTTTAAAGCCAGCATGTGATTTTCCACGCGGGACTGATACTAAGCCAAGCGAGAGACGCGAGGCTACTTGCAAGAAACGCAAGACTTCTGACACTCACGAGAAACGCGAGTATAAAAATTCTTTAAAGCCAGCGTATGATTCTTTGCGCGAGGCTGATACTGAGCCAAGCAAGAAACGCGAGGCCAGTAATACTTGCGAGAAACGCAAGATATCTAATACTCGCAAGGAACGCGAAGATGATTGGCAAATTGTTGTTAGTCGTAGAAATCGAGCGAGACGCGAAATTATGACTTGTGATAAACACAAGAGTAAGCCAGCATATAGGAATTTTATTCCACGCGAGGCTAAGATTACAGAAGAGAAACTTCTGAAAACACGCCAAGCCAAAACGCGAGGCTAGCGTAGAGAAATACGGAGCTATTCTTCAGCCCCGCAAAACAAAACGCGAGGCTACTTCTAAGCTCCGCGTGGATCAACCCGACTACAGAATCAGGGCTGATCATTCAAAGAAGCTGCAGTGGGTTCCTAGACCCTCTCAAAAGTTGGATGGGTCCCACGACTCCATAGCTAAAGGCGCTGATCACAGGGAGTATCTGTCCAAGAAGAGAGGCATCGACCAACTTCAAGCAGAACCTGTCTGTCATTGCCAGCAGCTTATGACGGCAGTATCTGCTGTGATGGACAACTGCAGCTGCAGCAAGAGCAGGGTATCTGTATTTGATCGATTAACCGAGTCAGACAAGAACCCTACTAAGAAGCCAAAAACTGCTTCCCTAAAACAATGGAGAGCCGTAACCTCCAATATGGTGGGAAAAGGGAAGAAAATTGTAGAGACGGATGATGATTCAGAATCAGGTGATGAAGAACCTCATCATCTCACTCGACTTAAATCAGGAGCCGTCCCGCCTCAAAATTGCAAGAGGCTTGCAAGGGGTTCTTACGACGAGGACAGTAATAATTCAGCCATAGCCTCGCCTCGTTCCTCCGCATCGTCTCGACTACAGAAGTCAGCATCGCACATGGCGGATAAGTCTGACGACATCAATCAGAGATTTGAGGCTCAAGAAAGAATGATTCGCGAGCAACAAAAGACGATTGAAGACCTTAAAGTCATGCTATCGAGATTTGTTGAGGATAATGCCAAAAAGGGCAAAGAAACTCCAAACGAAGAAGAACAGGAGGAGAAAGCCCACTCGATGCACAAGGACGAGGATAGATTCTCTTTTCATGATCCACATAGAGAAAAGATAGAAAAATTACAGAGTCAACTCGAAGCACTGATGCGTAAAAAGGAGTTGAAAGAAGCAGGAGTCTCAAGACCGTTTCCTCCTGAATGGGATATGGTACCTTACCCACAGAAGTATAAACCGCTCAAGTTAGAGCCGTATGACGGGAAGGGATCGCCCAGTCAGTACATATATTACTTCTTATCCCAAGCAGGATATTTAATGGATAATGACCCAATCATGACCAAAGTATTTGCAAGTACTTTGCGAGGGCCTGCCTTTACTTGGTTCATGCAGTTGCCCCCAGGTACTATTAATACCTGGTTAGATGTAGAGAAATTATTTCTCTCACGTTTCTTCGAGGATGATACCGAGATTACGGTTCATTCCCTCCTTGCAACTAGACAAGGGGAACAGGAAACGGTAAAAGAATTTATAGAAAGGTTCCGGGAGAAGTCCGTGCATTGGAAACACGGAATGGTCCAGGAAACTCTTGTCGAAACTTGTCGACACTTAAGACCAATGTGCTCCTAAAAATGGGGGCCGTAGAGTCTAAGACATGGAGGGAGACTTGAATTGCCAAAAGTTCAAAAAGAAGACTTCAGACGTCAAAGTCGAAGCCCCAAAATCAGCATGGTATAAGGCAAAATAGACCGCAGCAGGAGAGAAATTATACTTTGCCTATCCTCTTTTACCTACTCTAGAAAAAGGGAATGTTAAAACTTCCGGAGAATAAGAAGCCAGAAGACGCGGGCAAAACCAAAGACCCCAATTATTGTCTCTATCACCGGAATGTTAGGCACCCTACTAGGGATTGTTTTCCCCTTAAGAACAGAATCCAAGCACTAATAGAAGCTGGAGTTCTTACGCTTAAGGAAGAGCAGAAGAAGGTCACTGCCAATATGACAACCATAGTGGTTGGAACCCATGAGTTCCCCGCAGGAGTGACCCCAATCCCAAAAGGTAAGATGGTTACGAGGAACCTTGATCCTCACAACAAAGCCCAAGAAGGACTTGTCCCTGTGACGACCCAAAAGGGGGAAGTTATGTGGGTTCATCCCGATTTGCTAGAGGATGAGCAGTGGACTACTGCAGGAGGTCAAGGGAAGAAGCGGACTGTTAATGTCATTTCCGCGAAAATAAAGGAAGAATACATAGCTTCGGGAGCCTTCACAGATTCTGAAGAAGAGCCCGAAACTATGGCCACTCATCAAGATGGGGCAGGCCCTTCCGGTACTCAGTCTGGGAAGACATATCTCAAGGACTACACCAGAGTAGATCCGAAAGACATATATGCGGAACTTGCAAAACCCGCAAAGCAGAAAGGACTTCGTTTCCAGAAGAATCCTATTAGAGAGGAAGGAGCCAAGGAGACTACCTTCAAATTTGACATAATTGCTCAGCTGTCCAACATTCCAGCAAGAGTAACGCTTTATGAATTGTTGAGATTATCAAAATCAACATGTGAAGCGTTAAGAGAGGCCTTGGCAGACTCTGAGTCATTCTTAGTTCAGATAGTCGAGCCGGCCAATGAAGAAGAGGACTCTTGCCCCCGCTGTCACCAAGTGAGGAGGCAGGTCCCACAAATTATATTCTCTCCAGAAGATATGCAGGTGAGGAATATAAAGCATAACAGGCCTTTATATTTCACCGGATATGTCGGATCCACGAAGGTAGACCGAATTCAGATCGATCTAAGTTCTGCACTAAGTGTCGTACCTATAAGGTTGATGCAGCTATTAGGGATTTTCCTCCATTGTCTGACACTAACCAATACAATGATATACGGGTTTAATGCCAATAATAACCGTCCCCTAGGAAAAATCCGACTTCGATGTCAGATCAGGGATTTAAGGACAGAGGCTACATGCTACGTTATTGATGCAGATACCTCCTACAATATTTTATTGGGACGACCTTGGATCCATACTTATATGATAGTTCCGTCAACTCTCCACCAATGCATGAAGTATTGCGATGAAGAAGGAGAGGTCCGGACACTAGTTGCAGATAAGCAACCATTCAAAGGGTTGGAGAATCACTTCACAGATGTTGCACTTTATAAACCAGCCCATGAAGTCTCCAATGACAATCCTAGCGAACCTCCTAAGCCCGATGACAGTGGCAATGAAGCCGACACTGAATACGAGCTTCCTGGAGAAGATGATGGGGGTGATTATGAAATCAACCCTCACTTAGATTTTAGTTTGAGTCTTGATAATATAGTGGATGTAATAGAGAGTGAATGGGTTATTAATGAAGATATAAAGTTAGTCTACGAGCATGCTGTAACTACTGAGTCTGAACCCTCTTGTACTTCCGCTGAAGTGGATGACCCATCCGAACTTGAAGTTCTGGCGGTATACCATTTGCCCCTTAGGTCATCCCTCCTCTCCCAAACAAGGATAGATGAGGAATAAGGACACTTCTTTAAAGTACCTCCTCGACAGAAGTCTCAAAGGCCAATTATGTTCGGCAGGGTAATTACGTCACCCCGGCGAAGACAAAGCAGTGAAAGTGATGAACAAACATCACCCCAATTTTACCTGTATGAACAGAAATCCCGACAAATGATGGAGAAGATGGGTTATAATTTTACCCAGAAACCGGGATTAAACTTTGGGAAAGGACGACGGAATCTTATACCCTCGTTCAGACCGAGAGGAAAGAGCCATGATTATTATCAGAAGACCCGCAGGGGGTTGGGTTATATATCTACTCCACCCTCATCACCACTAAAAGATGAAGAGAGTTCTTCGGCCAAGAAAGATACATCTTCACCCAATCATGACTCAGATATAAGTACCGGCGCCTGGTTCCAGTCCTTGATGGCCAATATGGTTTCAGCCACATTAGAAAGCGACGAGGAACCAATTGATGTCCAAGATAATTCCTGGGCTAAGCATATGGACACTCTCTGGGATGTCCGCTTTGAACAACGTGACCCGCCCACTGAAGACAAATTAGTTTAAGTCAACATGGGAACGGAAGAAAATCCGAAACCCATCTTCATAAGCGACACGCTAACCCCATTGGAAAAGGAGGAACTTATATCTCTTATTAAAGAGTATATAGACAGTGTTCACATGGAATTATGAAGACATGCCTGGGCTTGACTCTCAAATTGCCACACACCGGTTAAATATAAAAGAAGATGCTAAACCTGTTAAACAACAACAGAGGCGTTTTCGACCGGAATTGATGGAGGCAATAGTTGTTGAGGTCAACAAACTTATAAAATCGGGATTCATCTGTGAATAACAGCATCCTGATTGGGTGGCCAACATAGTGCCGGTTCGCAAGAACGGCAAAATCCAGATATGCATCGATTTTAGAGATCTGAACGCTGCATGTCCTAAGGACGAATTTCCACTCCCCATCACCGACGTAATGATAGACAATACTTGTGGTTATGAGAGGATTCCTTTATGGATGGCTTCTCAGGATATAACCAAATTGAGATACATCCGGATGATGAAAAGCATACAGCTTTCAGAACACCGCTGGGGTATACTGCTACACGGTGATGCCATTTGGGCTGAAGAATGCCGGTGCTACCTACCAACGTGCGATGAGCACTATATTCAAAGAACATCTGCGCAAAACGGTAGAATGTTGCGTGGATGACTTAGCGGTCAAAACAAGAACAAAGAAGATCATCTTCATGATTTAAAAACGGTCTTCGATCTTATGCGAAGACATCATTTGAAGATGAATCCCACTAAGTCATTTATGAGGGTGTCGAGTGGGAAATTCCTTGGGTTCATAATAACTTCAAAAGGAATTTTCCTCGACCCTCAAAAGGTAAAAGCCATTAGCGAGGTACCGCCTCCCTGCAACCTTAAAGAATTGAAGGGGTTACAAGGAAAGCTCGCCTATATTCGGCGCTTCATTTCCAACTTATCTGGGCGATACCAGCCGTTCTCTCGACTCATGAAGAAGGGGGTTTCTTTTGTATGGGATGAGGCATGTCAATAGGCCTTTAATGACCTCAAAGAATAACTCACCAAACCTCCCGTTCTTATGGCACCGGTCCCTGGGCAGCCCTTCCTTATATATGTAAGGGCCATGAATAATGCCTTAGGAGCATTACTTGCTCAATATAATGAGTACGGCCATGAACATGCCCTCTATTATTTAAGCCGAACAATGATCGGGGCCGAACAGTGGTATACCCCAATTGAAAAGAAATGTTTAGCCCTAGTGTTCGCTGTTCAGAAAATGCGACACTATCTTTCGGGGCAAACAATTCATGTCATATCACGGGTTAATCCCCTGAAAATTCTGATGACAAAGTCGGGATCCTTAAAGGCCGGTTAGCGAAATAGGCATTATTGCTATCGCCATATGATATGCATTTCGTCCCTCAAAAAGCCACGAAGGGACAGGCAATCGCCGATTTTCTTGCAGACCATCCAATTTGGTCCAATACCAAACAGACATCAGAGGTCAACACAGTTAGCAAGGAATAACCGTGGTAGATGTTCTTTGATGGTGCTGCCAGACGATCTGCTGCTGGAGTGGGGGTTGTGCTAATATCTCCACATATATTGCCTAACGGTTACTCATTAATAGAATTGTGCACGAATAATGTCGCTGAATACAATGCGCTCATTATCGGCTTGAAAATGGCTCTACAACTGGGGGTGAACTATTTAGAGGCATATGGAGACTCTAAACTCATCGTCAATCAGATGACGGGCGAGTATGAATCAGACATGAAGCCCACATCCCCTATCATCAGCTAGCCATTGAACTAGCAGGGTACTTTGAGCAATTTTACATCTCTCATATATCTCGGAATGAAAATGTATATGCAGATGCCTTTGCCGCATTAGCAGCAATATTGGCGATCCCGCCAGGTGAAGCTAAAAGCATCACCATTGGAAGCAGAGAGCTTCTCCATCCAGACACTGTTCTTCAAAATAAAGAAGTATGCCAGACAGGCTTAATTCTGGAGCCCCGTGATTGGCGATTTCTGTTTGTGGATTATACTTTACATGGGATATTACCAGAAGATCCAAAGGAAGCCACCTCGATAAAGAGGAAGGCCCAGAGATTTTATCATGACCATAATCTACAGACTTTATATAGAAAGTCGAGAGATGGTCTGCTGCTACGCTGCATATCAAAAGCAGAAGCAGAAGAACTACTGAAAGAGACACATGATGGAGTATGTGGAGCTCATCAGCCTGGTCCAAAACTCGGAGATCGCATAAGAAGGCTGGGATACTACTGGCCGAACATGATTACGGAAGCAATGGCATACGCTAAACGGTGCCATGCATGCCAAGTATGTGCCAATTTTATTCATCAACCCTCAGAATACTTGCACAATACTGTTACTAGTTGGCCATTTGAGGCATGAGGAATGGATATTGTGGGGCCTATCACTCCCCCGTCATCCAGAGGACATTGGTTTATTCTTGCAATAACCGATTATTTTTCAAAATGGGTCGAAGCTGTGCCCATGAAAGAGGTGAAAACGACAGATGTGATCAAGTTCATCAAGCATCATGTCATTTACCGTTTTGGCATCCCCCGACGAATCATTCATGATAATGGTCCGCAATTCATCAGTCAGGGATTCTCCAGGTTCTGCAATAAGTTCAGAATCAAAGATATTGCTTCAACACCATATAACTCCACAGCTAATGGGTTGGCCGAAGCCTTCAACAAGACGATTATTAAACTCCTTCGGAAGTTCGTCTCTTCCAATAAACGAGATTGGGATGAAAAGCTAGGAGAGTGCCTGTGGGCTTATCGCACCACTGTTCGCACCACTACAAAAGCTACCCCATTCTCTTTTGTCTATGGAAGCGAGGCCGTCTTGTCTCTCGAAATCCAGATACCTTCATTAAGGGTGGCTTTAGCCACAAAGATGACGACAGAAAAGCGCCATCATCAAAGATTTAAAGAATTAGAAGCGTCGAATGAAAAGCGTCTCATGGCTCAACAACAAATTGAGTTGTATCAAGCCCGAATCTCACAAACGTTCAATAAGAACGTTAAACCAAGGACCTTTAAATAAGGAGACTTGGTTCTGGCTGTTAAAAGGCCAATGGTGCTAACCCACAAGACTAAGGGTAAATTTGAACCCAAGTGAGAAGGACCATTTGTTGTGGAGACAGTATACTCCAGTGGAGCCTATCGCTTAATGAATTAAAATAGCGACAGGATGATGATGCCGATCAATGGTAAATTTCTAAAGAAATACTATTCTTAGTATCCCTGGAGGTACGCGTCTCCCTTTTCTTAGGCATGCGCAATTGAGCGCCTCTGACCTAAAACCTGGTGTGCCCGGTTCTCAAGTTTGAACCGCCTCCAGTCTTCTCTTAGGCATGCGCAATTGAGCGCCTCTGACCTAAATTTGGTGTGCCCAGTTCAAGTTACGCGAGAGAGTCTTGAACCGCCTCCAATCTTTCTCTTAGGCATGCGCAGTTGAGCGCCTCTGACCTAAAACCTGGTGTGCCCAGTTCTCAAGTTTGAATCGCCTCCAGTATCCTCTTAGGCATGCGCAATTGAGTGCCTCTGACCTAAATTTGGTGTGCCCAGTTCAAGTTACGCGAGAGAGCCTTGAACCGCCTCCAATCTTTCTCTTAGGCATGCGCAGTTGAGCGCCTCTGACCTAAAACCTGGTGTGCCCAGTTCTCAAGTTTGAACCGCCTCCAGTATCTTGTTAGGCATGCGCAGTTGAGCACCTCTGACCTAAATTTGGTGTGCCCAGTTCAAGTTACGCGAGAGAGCCTTGAACCGCCTCCAATCTTTTCTTAGGCATGCACAGTTGAGCGCCTCTGACCTAAAACCTGGTATGCCCAGTTCTCAAGTTTGAACAGCCTCCAGTATCTTTTCTTAGGCATGCGCAGTTGAGCGCCTCTGACCTAAACCTAGTGTGCCCAGTTCTCAAGTTTGAACAGCCTCCAGTCTTTTCTTAGGCATGCGTAGTTGAGCGCCTCTGACCTAGATCTGATGAATTACCCAGCGCCGACTAGGCAATGGGGAGAGAACCAGTTTCTCGCCAACCCGTTCATACTGGGGATAAAAAGTATGAATTACCTAACGCCGATAAGGCAAAGGGAAGAGGAAAAGTTTGGCATTTAAGCCCAAACAAAATTCTCGACAACTCACCATGTTGAGGGGAATAACATGGCTAGCCCAACTCAAACGGTAGTTGATAAAGGCTAATCAAATCCGTTGATAGCTGGAGGTTTGCTAAAAATCCCATAAATCCTGTCATGTTAAACTCTTTCCTCTGACAGTATAATTCGAAAAACTGTACCTAAACAATTAAATCATTTTGATGACAAGTTATCTGTTGTGCAAATAAATTTTGTAGCTAGTAGGTAAAAGAATCAAATGATTATCTTTATTTTCATCAACAAAAGAATGAAGCCATAAAAATTCTTTCTTTTATTACAAGTTCTTATTACAAAAAGAATGAAGAATAAAAGAATAGAAGAAAAACTATGGATCTCCTAGATGCTTCAGCTTATTCATCGCCTCGTCGATCACCCGACGATGAGTTGCTTCTATGGAGTGTTGAGCCTGCTGAAGTAAGACATCGTCATTTATTGCAATTTGATGAGACAGATGCTAACGAGAGTCTTCTATAGCACGGCTTCTTATTCCCTCCTCCTGCTCAACCTGCCCCCGTTGAAGAATTAGTGCTTCCCGCTTCTTAACGGATTCCCCTAATTTAAGCTCGTTGGCTACTACGACCGCCCGAGCTTTAGCAATGGTCTCCTGGGCTCTAAGGATTTCGGCCTGACTTCCCCCAATTTCAGAGTCCACTGTCTCTTTTAAGAATGGACTCCCGACTAACTTGAAGCTCTGCCAGCTCCCGAGACCATACTTCTTCATGTCGTATCAGCTCTTCTCGACGCGCCGTCAATTCCATCCGAAGCCGCGCCAGCTCTATTGCGATAATCGCTTCCACGTCCGCTTGGCGAACAGTGTTTAGCATGTTCACCTGCTCTTCTAAGGCATTAAAGCGGGCCCGGTAGGGAGCTGCTCGGTCCTGTCCCCCGACTCTTTCAATATTGTCTAAATAGCTAGATAACATTGGACGACTGAGACTGAAGAAATCCGTGCCGTCAGAGATCATCTCGACGCATCTTCTGAGCAACCGCATAAAGTCATTAACACTATAGTTGAAGAGCTCCTCAAAAGGATTCACGGTGCCTGTATTTAAAATAGGCAGCGCTAAAGAAGTTGTCGCCGGAGGAAGAGTGGTACCCACAGGAATTGAAGAAGAGGAAGCCTGTCTCTGCACCAGGTTCATAACATGCGGAGCCAGTAAGGCCAATGCAGATCCGGCAGAGCTGGGAACCTGAGGAGAAGAGGCGCTAGTACAGAACACCTGGGCAGCACCACCAATAGGAGAAGATGAGGAAGTGCTTCCACCAGAAACTCCTCCAGTGGCGGAAGTAGCTTCGAACGAGAACTTCAAATTTTCCTCATCCCCTGTTGGGAGACTTAGAGCTGGAAGAGTTGCAGATGTCTCAGCAGCCACAATGTTAGATGATGTTAAAACCGCTGACTGAGAAGCAGAAGGTGCACCAGAGACCACTGGGAAGGTCTCTGTGGAGCAGACCGGTGGCGTTGGTGACGGCATACTTGGAGACTGTGTGGCCTCTTTCGCGGCAGCCGTAATGACAACTTCCGTTCTCTCATCACTCCCTAGCTCGTCTATGGGAGGAATTGATGAGGGAATTGGGCATATAGTCGGCGTGAAATAATCAGCGTCAAACTCGCCGGCAGAGCTACCCAAGCCACCCACGGAGCCAGTAGCGCCCGAATAGTCCACCCTGTCATCGGACTCCACCTGGGTAGTTGAGTGCATTGACGAGAGGAGCTGACCACCAGCATTTCAGAAAATAAGAAAAGTGGTGTTACAGTAAAATAACAGACAAAAGACAGAATACTAAGAGCCATACCTGGAGATACAAGTCCAGTTGTCGGACTTGAAGAGGGAGCCGCCGTCGTTTCTAACAGTGTACCCATCTCGCTATCCAGCGGTTGTGCCACAGGATATACAACAGGTTCTACGGTGAGAGAAGCCGGAACCTCGGGAACATGTGGAGCTCCAACAGGTTCACTCTCCCCTACCGGCGCTGGAGGCAGAGCTGAAGCTAGCAGGTCCGAAGCAAGTTTGATAGCCACTTCTTGGGGGCTATTAAAGTTCCTGAAGCCAACTTTTGCTTCTTGGCAGGCCTTTTCTTTAAAGTACCGTGGCGTTTGAGAGTCGGGCTCCAGGGGCGAATGACAACAGGTTGGGGAGCACCTCCAACGTCAGGGTTGTCATCATCGTTATTATCATCATTATCGCCAGACTCGCTGACGTCTGATGGTTCAGCCGCGGTGCCAAGAAATTCCTCCATTCCTTTTATTCTCACTCTTGAAGCACCCTGGAGGCTAATGTAGAAAGCCTCAATCTCCTTGCAACAGCTACGGTTGATGGAGAAGCGAGGCACATCAGCATTTGCAACACGATACCATGTGCAAAAGCTGAGAGTCATGGCCAATTATGGCGACTTCTGTGGAAGAGCGAATTCAGCTCCGGTCCCACCAGCTGTGAAATGAAACCAGCCCCGGGCACCCTCATACAAGTTCTCCTCATAGGCAAGACTCTTGCTTGGATTACCCACATAAAGTTGGGAATATCCAAATTATTGAGCAAAATGACTAGGGATATACGGTTCGATAAGACATTTGCTGACTTGACGGTATACCAGATACCCGGGCCGGATATTGAGGAGCCACCAGAAAGCTCCTGAGGATAAGGCAGTAAAATTGTTTGCTCCTGCAGTATCCTTCAACTTCAATCCGTATCCTCCACCAGGAAAGTCGGGGAAGCACATGAATATCTCATAGTTCTGGTGTTGCCGGAGAGTCTTACGGATTTGGGACATATAGTGTTGCTTCCATGTGGAGCGCTCGTATAACTCCACAAAGTAACACTTATCACCTGAGCGGCGTGAAGCAGCACTTATCAGAGATGGGCAATGTAAAACGAGCCATGCCATCAGATAAGTGTAAGGAAGCTCCACCCTAGGGTTCGAAGTCTTCACCGGGGCGATCTCTTTCGACTTGCCTTTCCCTTTTCCCTTGCCCTTGTCGGCAGGGATGAAGTCATTGCAGAGGGTTCGCAATCCATGTTGTAGATTGCACACCATAGCGGGAAGAAGTCCGAAAGGTCGGCCTTATGCGAGGAGGACTGCTGGATAGACCACAGTCACTGCAATTACCTCTTTTGGCAGCGACGGCACGACACATCTCTTCAGCCACAGCATCAAGAATCCAGCAATAAGGCCTCTATTGGACACTGGGGACTGAGCCTGATAATGGTAACTCTTGAAAGAGATACCAGGACCAAATCCACCTTCATTGGAATCAGTTGTATAAAACGATAGCCGGGTCTTGGCAATGCGGCACTCAATCTCTGTGATGTAGACAGGAGTATGGCCATGGACAGTTGTTGAACTATCCTTAGAAGTCAAGTTGGCGAAGAGGTAATTAGCCCATTTCTTGTGGCCGATACCTTGATTACGCACACCTACTAAGTCAGCACAGATGTGGTAATGACACATCATCTCCCAATATGTAATATAGATGCGCTTGTCTTTCGCCAGCAGAATGTTCAACTCCTCGGTGGTGGGGATATACTCCTCGTAGGGGACTTCACCCATTAAAAGCCCAAAGACTTCGAACATCTCGTGGAGAGCAAACCCTAACTCGCCCACTGGCGTAAAAAGAGTGCAGGTCTCGGGGTTGTACATCTCCAGAAAGCAGAAGAAATGATAAGCACTCTGAGGGAACCCAAATTGAACGTTTCTGATGGCCTTATACAAGCCAATCTCCTTCAGAATGGGTTCATGGGAATCCAACATGTATTGAACGAGGCGGGCCCACCACATGTTGCCAGAAGAATAGACCCAGCCAGGTATCCTAAAGTGGCTAGCCGGGTATTGACCATCTTTTCCCCAGGAACTCACTTAAGAAAGTTCTTGCGCGGATTGGAATTTCTCCTACTGGGAGCTCCTTGCCAAAACGGTCTGGAAGCAAACCAGTAATGCATCTGGGGGACCATCTTGATAAACCCCTTGTGCACCAAATCTGCCCATTGGGACGCCATCTTGTTCTTGAGTTAGTCCCCACTTTAACTCCCGAGGCATCGCCAGCCTCTGAAGATAGATCAGGGGATAGCTACGATTCATCCCAGGCAAAAATATTAAAGTTTCGCCAGAGTTATATAGCTACATGCGATCCTCTTCAGATAGGATCTCGTCTGATTGCTCCATCTGGTCCCCAAAGAGAAATGCGGGTTTTTCTAACGCTTCTCTGTTCACATCTTCAAACGCTGCATCAGTGATAATTTCACTTGCAGTAGAGGGATGATATTTGATCAATTTCTCCCTGCGCCCTCTCGATTCTGGTTTGTATGCTGCCGGGATGGTGGTGAAGCCGAATTGAGCTGATGGATCAGAACCACCAGCAAAACCAAAGTAGTGCTTATGGAGAAGAGCTTCCGCTGAATACCCTACTGTAAAAAGAAGCACCAGAGTTAGAGAAGTTTCTATAAAACAGAAAAATTTTCTAAGTATGGACGCGCAAAGCTAAAAATTAGACCGCGCGAAGCTAAAAGTAACTCCGCGCGAAGCTAAAAATTAGACCGCGCAGAAATCAAAAAAGAGCCTCGCGTTTCAACGCCACTGCTACTTAAAAGAGCCTCGCGTTTCGACGTGACTGCTACTCAAAAGAGCCTCGCGTTTCGACGCGACTGCTACTCAAAAGAGCCTCGCGTTTCTACGCAACTGCTACTCAAAAGAGCCTCGCGTTTCAACGCGACTGCTACTCAAAATAGCCTCGCATTTCAACGCGACTACTATTCAAAATAACCCCGCACTTCAAAACGCAAGGATGACGCGATAACATCGCGTAAGAAGAAAGCCAGAGGCTTTTCCTCTTCTCCAAGCCTTGCGGCCGGAGTACGGCAATCTCGCAGATAAAAGAAGTGATTGATCGGTTAGAATCAAGCCAAATCACTTTAAAAATATTCTAAAGAGTCTCGATAGAGAGATTCTTACCCCCAATAGGCGAAGTGTGGGCTGGCGCGTCGCTGCCATGGCCGCTGCCACCACTGCTTGCGCCAGTCGCCGATGATGGAGCTGCGCGAGAAGTAGCACGAGTTTTGGGTGCCATTTCTCAAAAAATTGAGGAAAATCGATGGGAAATTGGGAGAAAATCGGTCGGAGAACGCTCAGGTCGCCTGAGCTCTGATCGCCTGAATCTCTGGGGTTTCTGGAAAATTCTCAAGTGAAGTGAGAAGAAAAGAAATAGAGATTTTATTTAAATGAAGGAAACCGCCTCTTGGAGTTCGGCGCGAATTTTGGAGAAAATGACTAATCAGTTACTCTCCAGAAATGCGGAGCTATTAGCCTCGCGTGACGATGGAAAACGTGAATTTATTAACTCTGCGCAACTCCGCAAAACGCGAGGATAATTTGGTATTTTAGCTTCGCGTTCTCATGAAGAACTTTGATTTTTGGCTAAGTTAAGATGATCGTTATTCGATCGTTCCAGGTATTAATAATCTAAGTTACGCAAACGAGTCTTAGATTATTTTACCAAAATTATGAACCATCTATTTGTTGAGCAAGTAAGATTTTTGAAGCCGACAGATAGAGAGGAAAATAATTTGCCTTTATTCATAAAGGAAAAGATTATAAAAGAAGAGGGAGTATAGCTCTTCAAAGCTTATACATATTCATCGACTCATCAATAACCTAACAGCGAGATTCCTCCATAGGGTGTTGAAGCTCAATTCTAGGATTCAAACACAAGAGATCTCCACTGCAAATGTCAACTATAATCTGTCATCTGAAATGAAGCACAAGTTGAATTTGAAGTGCTGCAAGCCCTTACATGATCATCTAACAGAAATGATCCTCAAGAAAACTTAATGGGCTGCCGCAGAGTTCTTGTAACTCCTTCAAAAGGAGCCATAGCTTGAAAACTGCAACTATGTTGTAAAGCATATGCTTCTTGCTTCCTTGGAGTTACTTTCGTTGATGAAGATTGGTGCACGGCCATCCTTTGAAGATATATCAGGGAAAAGCTACACTCCACGCTGGCTAGAGATATCAGCGAGTCATCAGACTGAATCCGGTCCACTGCAAAAGAAGAATCAGGAGTTTCACAAAAACTTGGAAAATCTTCTAAGTATAAGAACGCGGAGCTAAGCTAACTTCGCATGCTACTGGTTGAAATACCCTCGCGTTTTTAACGCAGAGGATGACGCGATAACTTCGCGTAAAGGAAGAACAGAGTTTCTCTCTACCTTTTCTTTCTCTTTAATAGCCTCGCGATTAGAACGCGACTGCTAATTAAGATAGCCTCGCGTTTTAAAACGCAGAGGATGACGCGATAACTTCGCGTAAAGAAAGATCAGAGTTCCTCTCTGACTTCTTCTCCTTCAAGCCTTACGGCTAGAGAACAATGGCGATCTCGTCGGTGAAGTAAAAAGTTGGCCGGTTAAAACTAAGCCAAAACATCCCAGAATGATTCTAAGAAGATCAAAAAGTTAAGGTTTTTTACCTTCAAGAGACGCTGCATTGACTGGTTCGCCACTACGTCTACTTCCACGGCCACTGCCATTAACACCGGCCAACGTGCATAATGCCAAACTCTTCTGGAGAGACATCCTAATGATGAAAATCTATGGAGAGTTAAATGGAGATCAATTGAAGATCGCTCATTGACATCGCTCACTCAGTTGTAGGAGTTGAGAACTCTTCAAAATCTCCGAATGAAGAAGAAGATGAGCCGAGAGCTCTATTTAAACAAAATTCCCGTCGCTTGGTATTCGGCTCAGAAATTCAGAGTAATTAATGAAATAATTACTCATTTCACGGAAAATAAAGTGAACCTGATTAGCTCCGCGTAAGCGAGCATAACGCGAGAGAGACTTGGTATTCTAACTCCGCGTTTCGGTTTAAGTATCCAAAGTATTTTAAAATTTGCTAAGTTCTAAACCATTTTGAAAACTTTGGAGGGGGTTCTGTTGGCAGTGAAACTTTCTAAGTAAAATAGGATTTTCTACAACAGAACGCTGAGATAATCTATAACTCCGCGTCTGGCTATTTTTAGCCTCGCGTTGAGTAAAACGCGAAGATGATCAATAGCTCCGCATTCTAGTTATTTAGCGCCGCGTTTTGATGCGATTAAAGCTCCGCGTGAGCAGATAACCAGAATCTCAAATTGATTGAGATTATGATTTGGGATTATCCAAATACCCAAATCAAGTCCAATCAGAATTCTAAATCAAGATATTTAAATCAATATTAAATATTTGATTGAAATCCTTGATGAGAGCAAATTCTATTTAGATAGAAACTCTCAAATCTTCCTGGAGCTATAAATACCATCCTGGTGAAACCCTAGAGGCGTCCTTTTTCCTTTCGGCAGGTCTTCTTTTTGGCATCCGAAGTCTTCTTTTTGAACCTTTGGCAATTCAAGTACGCGAGAGAGCCTTGAAGCCTTTGGTGATCATCTTCTTTTCGGCATCTTAGAGAATTTAAGTTACGCACAGAGCCTTGAGTTCGGGAAAGACCAGAGAAGATCGTCTACAGTTGGTCGATATCTTCAAGAGAGAAGAGCTTGACGTTCGATCGTCCAAAGGAGCTGCTTGACAGATCCCATCGCCACAGATCCCACAAATTATTGTAAAAAGAGAGCGATTGAACTATAAAATCCTCTCGTTTGTTCTTCTTTATATCTTGTTCACTTCCGTTGTAATCTAAGCTGTATTCGATGGAAGGAAGCAAAGAAACTTTTGCGGCAAACACTTCACATAGAAGAAAATTGGAGCCGAGATTGCTCACTTTTGCTGCCATTTGGTGGCATTTGCCATTGTTTGGCGGCACTTTGGGGCCCGCTTCTCCTAATTTTTTACGGGGGTTTCGATGTAATTTTATAGTTTCTCACTTGCACTTAAGTTAGGCTTTGATTTTTTGAAACCTATATATTGGCCGTATCCTTATAATTTAGGGTGGAGGATATAATTTTATACTCGAATTTTATTGAATAAAACTAGGGTTTGCTAAAGGGGTACCATTTTCTGTTCATCATTATTTTTTAGATAATCTTCTTCTAATTACTTTCTAGATAGATTTATCTTGCTTTCTAGTATAAAACTTTAATTGCTTTCTAGGAAAAAAAAATATGATCTTTTTAATTAGGAGTATGAGTAGCTAATTTAGTTTAACTCTAAGATATAGATGAAACTACGAATCCACCAGGTAGTTGCTCTCCAGTATTTTCTTCCTAAATAAAATAATAAAGATAAGATTTTTTAATGAAAAGATTAAAATATAATAACTCGTAAATTAATGCTTTAATAGGTTATACTTGAATTAGATTTCTTTATAGTTTATGCTTAGTTAGGGTTTGGGATTGTTACTTTTCATTTTTGTTATAGAGTTATCTTATGATTTAGTTTATTTTTATAAAAATTATATTTTTGATGCGTTATACTTGCACACCACTTGATAACACATGCTTAGAACATTTTAAGTAAAGACAATATCAATTTTTATGATAGGAACAAGATAATAGAAGTAATTCATGGTTGGAAACTAGTGGATTTTATATCCTTGGCTAATTAGAAGAGCACAAATCCAACTTAGAACCGGAAGTTAATTTGGTAGGACTAAAGAATTAGTGAGAATAGCAAAACACCTTAGATCCCTGTGGAAACGACCTGTTAGCGTTACAATTGACATTGTGCACTTGCAGTAGATATTTCAAATCAGTAGTATTATTTTTTTGCTAACAATTGGTATCAGAGTCTGGTTCGGATCAGATTTCGCTCAGATCAGTGTTGATTTTGAGTGGGAGTTATGGCAAAAGATAGGAAGGGGCAAAATTAAAAAATTTGATGGGACAGACTTCTAATGGTGGAAGTTGCAGATGGAAGATTATTTATATCATAAAATTTTACATCAACCAGTGTTTGGAGAAAAATCATAAAAGATAATTGAAGAGGAGTGGAAATTGTTGGACATGAGGGTTTTGACACAAATTCGATTGTGCCTGACAAAACAAATTGTGTTCAACGTTTTCAAGGAGAAAACCACTTCAGATTTAATGTCAGCGTTGGTTAAATTTTATGAGAAACCGTCTGTTTCAAATAGACAGTTTCTAATGAAAAATTTGTTTAACTTGATGATGCCTTCTGATAGTTCAGTTGTTAATCATTTGAGTGAATTTAACACATTTTGGGCACAACTTGAATTCTTAGAGTTTGTTTTTATTGATGACATTAAAACTTTGATGTTATGTGTTCGTTACCGGATAATTGGAATAACGTTGTTATGACCATTAGCAATACTTTCAATACTGCTCTTAAATTTGATGATGTTATGAGTTCTATCATGAATTATGAATTGATAAAAAAGAGTATGGGTGAGAGTACAGTTTCTACAAGTACTGCTTTGTCTGTTGATAATGACAGAAGGAAGGAAAGGAGTAAAAATTTAAGTAGGGAATCGAAATAAAGAGGGAGATCAAAATCTAAGGGGAATTTTAAGAAAAAAATTAGTGTGTTAAAAATGTAAAACAGATGGTCAAATGAAGAAAGATTATCCAAACAAAAATAAGGAGGGAGTGAATGTGGTGAATCCAAATAAGGAGTATGATGACTTGTGCATGTCTGCTCATGCAGAATCAAAGTCAGACTTGTGGTTTATAGATTCAGAGGTTTCGTTCCATTACAATGCTCGCAGAGGATTTGATAATTATGTCCAAGGTGAATTTGGGTATGTGACTGTTGGTAATGGACAGGAATACAAGATTGTCGGTAAGAGGACAATTAAGTTGAAATTGCACAATGGTAGAAAGCTGGTTTTACAAGAGGTCAGGCATATACAAGATTTGAAGAAGAATTTGATATCTGTTAGCAAGCTGGATAGCGAGAGTTATCAAATCTTATTTGAGAGGAAATAGTGAAAGATTAGTAAAGGAGCAATGGTAGTGGTCAAGGGTGAGCAAATGGAAACACTATATCTACTCTCAAGCTCAGTGGATCATATTATTTTTTTGACCACCGTGAAAAAAGAGAAGACTAGCTTATGTCATCAGAGGCTAAGTCACTTGAGTGAGAGCGGCATGAAGGTGCTATAATCCAGAGGTATGTTGACATATATGAAAGATGCTAACTTTGATTTATGTGAGAACTGTGTGTTTGGGAAGTAGAAAAGAGTTAGTTTTATGAAGGATGGTAAGGAGAATAAAATCGAGAGATTGGAATTGGTGCATACAGATATAAGGGGGCCTTCTTTGGCGAAATCTCTTGAAGGTAATTCTTATTTCGTTACTTTCATAGATGATGCAAGTAGGAAAATATGGGCGTTTAGACTTAAGCAGAAATTTGATGTCTTCAAGTTTTTCAAGGTATGTAAAGCTCTTGTTGAGAATGAAATAAGTTTGAAGGTGAAATGTCTGTTGTCAAACAATGGTGGGGAATTTTGCAATAAGGAGTTCGATGACAATTACTCTACCTACGGGATCAAGAGAGTGAAAAATGTACCGAGGACACCGCAGCAGAATGGCATGGCTGAGAGGATGAATAGAACTATTTTGGAGCGAGCTCAGAGTATGAGATTATATGCAGGTTTGCCTTTGCAATTTTGGGGAGCCGCTATAGATACGGCAGTTTATCTGATCAACAGAAGTTTAGCTAGTAATCTAGATGGAGGAATTCTAGAGGAGATGTGGTCTAGTAAGACTGTGAATTATTCATTCGTAAAATTATTTGGTTGTATAGTGTATGCACATGTGGATCATGAGATGAGAAAAAAAGCTTGATTCTAACTCTCAGAAGTGTGCATTCATTGGATACATTGGCGATGAATATTGTTCTCACTTGTGGGATTATGAGCATAACAAGGTGATTCGTAGTAGAGATGTAGTATTCAATGAGAGTTGTATGTATAAGGACCGAATGGTGAAGAAAAGTGAGAAAATAGTTAAGAAAGAACACTTAGAGCTGAATGAGCCACAAGATGGGATGGATCCTATGGATGAAAGAAAGGAAAAAATGTCTACATCTGAAGGAGAAGAAATGGCTACACTTAACAATATACAAGTTTCAGATGAGACCGAACATGAGAGAGAGCCACTGGCTGAAATAAATGGTTCTAGTTCTTCATCAGAGGAAGAAAGTATTCACAATTTGAGAAGGAGCACTATGATAAAAAGCCAACTCAAAAACTTTATCTTCCTTTATATTATGTTTTGTATACTGATGCAGGTAAACTAGAAAGTTACCAAGAGGTTATGCAGGATAAGTTTCATCTTAAGTAGAAGCAAACCATATGTAATGGATATCTTCTTTGAAGGAGAATCACACATGAAAATTGGTGAAGCGACTTGAAAAGATAAAAGTATTGCATAACAAGTGGGTATATAGGGTGAAACATAAAGCGGGAGGGACGCAAAGATACAAGGCTAGACTTGTGATGAAGGGATTCGGTCAGAGAAAAGGTATTGACTTCAATGAGATATTTGCACCAGTTGTAAAGATGACTTATATCAGAATAATATTGAGTATTGTGAGTAGCTTGATTGAAGACTGCTTTCCTTCATAGTGATTTGGAGGAGAAAATATACATGGAACAGCCGGAGAGATATGAAGTTGAAGGAAAAGAGAATTAAGTATGTCGACTGAAAAGGAATTTGTATGGATTGAAACAGACGCCGAGGCAATGGTACTTGAAATTCGATAAGTTTATGTTGGATTCAAATTTTGCCAGATACAATTCAGATTATTATGTATATCTACAAAAGTTTAAGAACGGTAACTTTATTATACTTACTTTATATGTAGATGATATACTTCTGGCATGTTCATGAATAAAGAAAATCAATGATCTGAAGAGGAAGCTGGCAGAGAGATTCTCTATGAAATACATGAGTGAAGCGAAACAAATTCTTGGGATGCAAATTATCCGAGATAAGAAAAACAAAAAATTGTGGTTATCTCAGGAGGGGTACATCAAGAAGGTGTTGGAGAGATTCAATATGAAAAATACAAAATCGGTAATTACAGCTCTTGGTGGTCAGTTTAAACTGTCAAAAAAGTAAGGTGCTAAGACAGATGAAAATATGAGACACATGGAAAATATGTCTTATTCATCGGCCGTTGTGAATCTCATGTATGCAATTGTGAGTATAAAATCAGATATTACACATGCAGTGAGAGTAGTGAGTAAATTCACGAAGAACTCTGGGAAGGAATATTGGCAAGCAGTAAAGTGGATTTCAGGTATTTGAAAAGTATTTCAAAGTATTGTTTGTATTTTGAGGTGATAACATTAATGTGTAAGGTTTTATGGATGCGGACTATGCGGGTGATAGAGACAATGACATGAGCACCACAGATTATGTCTTTACTGTAGAAGGGATAGCGGTAAGCTAGATTTTAAGATTACAATCAATTGTAGTTTTATCTTCGACAAAAGTTGAGTATGTGATAGCTGCAGAAGAAAGTAAGGAGTTTATTTGGGTGCATCGATTGATGAGTGAATTGGATTTTGAAGGAGTGGATTTCAGATTGTTCAGTGACAGTCAGAGTGCAATTCATCTTGCTAAGAACTCGGCGTATCATTCACGGACTAAATATATTCAGTTAAGATATCACTTCATTAGATCCTTAATAGAGGATGGTCAATTAAATTTGGAGAAAATTGAGAGCAATAAAAATCCTGCAGATATATTGATAATACCGGTTGATTGGAAAAAGTTGAGCTATTGCTCAACTTTGGTGCATTTTTGTTGAATGCTGAGATTAGGATTTTAAACGATCAAGGTAAAAGTTTAGAACGCTAGGATTATCATGTATAGAAATTACAAATTTTGTAATAGATCTCCAAGTGGGAGATTATTGCTACCGTATCGGGTTCGATCCGCCCAAACAGGTCCTAAACCGGCCTATATATATATATATATATATATATATATATATATATATATATATATATATATATATATAGGGATATGCGGCTAGGGCATTGTGTGCCTAAGGGCTCGGCCAGGGTAAAAAATATATATATATAGAAGGCCAGAAAAGAAACAGGAGGGGGCGGCTGTGAACGATTTTTTCTCTCTGTGACGGCTGAAGCAAAAGGAGAGTTGCAGCTGCTGTAGCTTTTTGTGGCTGCGGCCGGAAGCAAGAAGACAAGGAGCAGTGACTGTAGCACATAAGAGATTAGAGTTTGATTCTTGTGTAATTTCTTTGTAATTCTTTTTTTCGTGATTGAGAACTAGAGAGCTGTAATCTCTTTTAATATAGTGGAAGTTTTCGATCGTGTCCTCCTGGATATAGGCACATATCCGAACCACATTAAATTGCATGTTCACAGTCTCTACTTTTTTTCCTTTCGATTAAATTAGATTCCGCTAGTTATTGCATTGGTAGTATTATTTTTTTGCTAACAGTAACATGAGGACAAATTCAGCAAGGGACTTGCATATTACAAGGATATACATTTTATTAATGGCAAAGCATACAAAATGTGGAGCTCTCGCACGGGAACAGTTTAAAGGGTTTTTTCTTATTTTAAGAAAAAACAGTTTAAAGGGATTTTCTTTGATAAATTTTTACCCAAAACTATTAGTCTACAGAAAGAGTGCGAATTTTTCATTATGAACTGAAGCAAAGTGATGTCACAGTTGCACCATATATAAAACTGGTATTTGGTGAGCTCTCTAGATTTGCTCCAGTGTATCATATGAAGAGATTAGAACACGAAGTTTTATTGCGGCCCAAAGCTAAACAAGTGATAGCATTCTACAGTGTACAGTAAGGCACAAATAACGGAAAATAGCTGGAACGGCATTCAAAATGAAAATTATAACACCCAAAAGAAGAGAAATAGGCTGTTAAATGTCGAGGATGATCAAAGACAGGGAATTTCAAAATAAAGGAAAAAATTTTGCATACAGTTTAGAAATGGTAAACTTCATTATTTATAAAATGAAGTGTCCGAGGAGACAAATTTCAATATTGGTAATTGAAGTGCCCTAGGTGCAGAAATCAGCATAAGGGTTTCATTTGTTAGAAATCTTGTTTTATTTCGATTTATAATAATTCAGAACTCAGACTTGGAATAGTTTAATAGTCTTTTGCATATTTATTTAATTAGTTATTTTTTCTGGATTCATTTTGAAAGGCTTAGCATGTATGGGATCAATTTCTGATACTAGAAAATTTACTGAAGATGATAGATAGCACCGACTTAACATAAAGATGATGAACATCATGAACTAGAAGAAGACTGCTTTTATTGAAGATGATGAGCACAACAACCACTCCAGCAGTCATTCCTCAACACTGACCCGCCCTCCTCATTTTTTAAGAAACTCCCGAAACCAAAGAGCAGAGCTCTTGGGATGCCTCTTCATTGTCTTGTAATCGACATAATGCAGACCAAATCGGACGGTGTAGCCATCGGACCATTCATAGTTATCCAACAGCGACCATGCGAAGTATCCTTTGACATTCACTCCCTCCCTGCAAAAATTTACACGATACTATTAATTAATTATGAGCATTTACCCTCAATTAGAACATAAAACAACAAACCAATTTCTATTGTAAAATAATAATTCATAAATGTATATGTATAACATCAACACACCTTATCGCCCTTCGTACAAATTGTAGGTGCTGCCTATGGTAGTCTATTCTGAAGTCATCCTTCAATGCTTTGTTTAAGGGTAATGTTGTATTATTGATCTCGTCCACTCCTGCGAAATATACAAATGTTAGCATTATATTTCCACAGCTCCAAGAGAGCACTTCAAGTTTGCGCTTCATACCATTTTCTGTAATATAAATGGTTGGATTGTTGTATTTGTTCTTAATGTAGAGCAAAAGATGTCTAATTCCCGCTGGATAGACAAAAAGCCAATCCGAGGCAGCCTGGAAGTATTCATGTACCTCTCTTAATTACTCCAACATTATATAACAATATGAAAGAAAACTTATCAAGATATACCTGATGAAATGTTTTAGACATGCATGCATTGATGCTAGAACTCAAAAACATAATTCTCAAAACTGATCACAACTAGAATGACAATTATATTCAATAAAACATTAACCAGATATTAAAGTGGGTTTCTGGTGCAGCACATCAAGAGTATGAAAGTAAAAGAGTGTGACTATATGAATCCAGTGACATCGAATAAAATCATGCATATTTGAGATCTTATCGTAGAAGATTGCTACTGCACAATTATTAACAAACTTTTAAAGCTATAGTAACAATCTTTGATGATTGTGTCATCGTTGGATCAGAAAATATTTGCAGCGTTTGTTCCTCCACTACATATACGCATGCATGAGATAAACCAAGTACAAATCATAATTGGCTTACAAAAATATTATTGCTTCTTGTACATATTATGAATTCAAGATTTTGTATTTATTTAGAGGATAGTGTTAATATCATTCATTAAATGTATACTTAGAATATTTTTTCACTTTGAAGGGGGAAATAATATTTTTCACACCATGAAAAATTGAGGCTCAAGGCAAAGTTGGCTTATACAATGCTATATAGTTTTCGATTTTAATTTTTAACTTGATAGTGGCTGAAAAGTCCTTAACCATGAGATACATGCCACAACCATAAGAGCGTCCCTACTACTACAGGGGTATTCTTTACATAAGAATAAAGTATTCACTCAGTGACGGTCATCTAGCTGAAAGTTATTGCACCTCAAAAATGGCTTTAAATCTTAGACAATTTTATATGAAGTGGATCATTTCTATTAGATCGATAGCTTACCCCTTTATTAGAAATTTGTCGGCACATAAATGCAACCAAATCAGAAAAATAGAAGACTATTTTGAGTCACCATGATGCACCAGTACATGATCAATCAAAATCCAAATATCAAGACTTTATGAAACGCTATGAGAACAGCCAAGAACAATCCAAATCTCTGGGATTACTGTCCACACAAGACATCCATAATCCAAACAATCATAAAATCAATAAGATTGGTAATAACACCAATTTAATCAATTCAAATTGCTGAATATAAACATTCAACGAACAAATTAGAGAGCCAGATAACCTCTCCTTTTTTTTCCTTAAAAAAATTGCCTCTTTCCCACAAAAAATTGAGATTTTTCAAACCATATAGGTCATTTCAAAGGAGAATCCAACTTTCATGACAAGGATTATCCAATATTATCATAAAGACGCAATCAGCATGAATTTAAAATCATTATAGCAACAAAAAGTGATACCCAACTTGTTTCCAAAATCTGGAAAGAAGAATTAAAAAAGACTATCATAAAATGAGACCTTAAGAAGGAAGAAAAAAATTTGACCCTCCCTAATGAGTGAGGTCCAAGGCAACTATCTAAGTGTCTTTAAGGTTAATCCGGGCCAATGTCAACGTTCATGATCTAATATATGATGCAAAGCAATATCATGGACCTAGTTTCTCTTTGATGAAAAAGAATCAATCAGGGATTTGGATGAAGCATATATACAAGCCCTTGGCCATTTTATCTAAATATATCTACTAGTCCTTCTCACACTTCCTCCATTTCCTATTCATCAAGTTTGGAGAGCAATTCTGATATAAATCATATGCCAACTCTGTAGCACACTCCATTGTGGGGGCCATGTGAAGCAAATGAGATAAGCTTTGGCTTGTTCCTTTATTGTGTAGAATCACTAGTAAGGTTAAAGTATTTCTATTTTGTTGTTGACATGCAAAGGCTCAAGCATGGGGATGAACTTGTCTAATTTTATTGAGATTACAATGACTTAAAAAGACTAAACCCATTTGAGCTATGGGTCTAAACATAGTTAAACACTTGTGCATCTAACCACCTCTCCAATGTACGACTAAATCCCAATATCTCCTTGTATTTGTCTTATTAACCCACTTCTTAATCAATTATTCGAGACACCACAAAACAATTAGATGCATCCTATATTTATATATCTGTCAATATAGATAATAGTAATGTCATAACCTTAAATCCATTTGTCAAAGGGTCATAGAACACCAGTAGACAGTCTATTCCACATGCAAAACTTATTCTAGTTTTGTTTCTCATTCATCTAAATATTTTCTCGCAGATTGGGCATTTACCATTGCTATATGCATGAACTATTGAAACTTTTCCGTACAAAAAATAAATACTCGATACTTTTCAGCATGGGGTTATATAGGTGTGCACATGAGCAGTGTAAGGGTCATACCTGAGGACCAATCGGGATACCCTGTTGAAAACCTGTAGGGAAAAAAAGAGTATTAGTGTGTGTGTAGAGAAAACGGAAAATTCACCGGTGGTGAAAGGAGTTCCTTCACTGCCGCTTAGGTAGCCACTTAAGAAAACAAATAAAAGAACTCCCTTAACCGCCATTTGAGTGGCGTCACGTGTAATAATTGTATTGGGCCACCTAAGCGGCGGTAAAGGAACTCCCTTCACTGTCGGTGAATTTCCCATTTACTCATATATATATATATATATATATATATATATATATATATATATATATATATATATATATATATATATATATATATAGAGAGAGAGAGAGAGAGAGAGAGAGAGAGAGATTTATAAATGGTATGAAAACATGTTAGTTTTGTGTCCAATGAAAAAAAAAATTTACAACTCAATTCACTCTTGTGTAAGTTAATATCTTTCCAAGGAGCAAAAATAGGAAGAAGCCATGACTACCGTGATGACCCCTCATCAGAAAAAATTACTGTTGTAAAAACAAAAGTGAGTAAAAGATAGTTATATCCAACATACCTAGACAAGAATTATGTTCATATAAAAGGATAAGGTAAATTGAACTCGACGTGTCTAATTCATGATTTATTACCTATATGTTCTTGGACCCTTTCAGCAAGAAAAATAAAGAGACACAATTCTATAAAAATTGGAAATGATGAACAACAGGAAGAAAAGCAATCAAATTTATCACTGATAGTATAAATGATTGAAGCTTGCAAATGAGTTGTCTATAGTTTTTTTTTTTTTTTTAATACTAGCATAAAGACTTGCTAGAACAGTATAAAACCATTTTCTTGTTAATATTTCTGCCATAGTGTTAACTTGTATACATATAAAGTGTGTTCAAGTTTTATTAAAAATAATCCTATATGATAAAAAAATATCTTCAATTCCCGTGTAATCTAAAGAATTTGAAATTTACTGCAAGTAGAATCTCTTTTTCATAAATCTATATTCAATATGCTGAAAACTAGTGAATTTGTTCATCTATGGCAGATAACTCAATATAAAAAGTGTATCAAGCAATATAGTATCTATAAGATTAGTTCCTCAAAAAAGGGGAAAGAAAAAACACAGCATATCCTTTTTTATTTATGCACCCTTTGTTATAATTAACTAATATAAGTATCTTCTCTATCAAAACTAAAATATCCAAATATCAGGAGAGTTGCAGAGACTAATGCCTAAATTGGTATATTCTTACAGGAGCCTCTATATAGGTTGTCAGTCTTCAAGCCTATATATGGTATTTTCTTACTCAAGCAATATCAAGCACTTCTATCTCTAGTTAACTTAAAACATATTATTTTCGCTTTGACAAGTTCTTTGCAACTTAAGACCAACCTAACACAGGCCAGTAAGGGTAAAATCTGGGAGCTTCAGAGGAGCTCTGTGTCTCTTTCTCTCTCCTTCTCGCCGGAGGGCCTCCCACATCAGACAGAGGGGGGGAGGACCGTCAATCGGAGCGGCTCCTCCCCTAACGAAGCTCCCCCCATCATCCAAACCCTACCTAACATCCAAAGCTAAAGAGATCTATATTTTTAGAGGGGAAAGGAGAGTTTCATCACCGTCAATCGGCTCGACATGGTGGAAGGCCACCATGATCGGAGTAAAATCGAGGTTGGCGGTGGTCGCGGGGTACTCGCGGTCTCGACGGAGGGGGGCATGTTCAGTGCTACGCTCCCCGAGTGCTCACGGCGGGGTGCTCGTGGTATCTGGCTACTATTCTCCCGGGAGATCAGATCCTCGCATCGACTGCGAGAGATCCTCGCCGGGAGATCATATCCTTATCGAGGTCCTCACCAGAGGAGGGGCCTAATCTGCTCAGCGACCCAACAGAAGGCCCTCGAGGGTAAAGTTGGAAGAATGAGAGAGAGAGAGAGAGAGACGGGGGGGGGGGGGGGTGGTGGGAGAGAGAAGCGTGAGAAAGAAGAAAGAGAAAAGGGGAAAAAAACCATTCGGGGGGGGGGAGCGAGAGTTTACAAAGGAGCACACCATTTTTCCTGGTGAGCCCACTTTATAACTGTCAATATTTTGAGCCCGGGCCAAAAAAAGACAGTAGTAGAGGCTCACTAAGAAAATTGGTGTGCTCCTTTGGAAACTCCCCTCGAGGCGGTGCGGAACGTGGAGATGCAGCACTGTCGCAGGAAAATTTGAAATTTGAACGGGTTTGAGGGTGGTGAGCCCAAAGTGGAAATTTGGCTTTAAACTCTAACCCAATGAATCTATTTGACATTACTTATTTATTACTTATTTATTTACGAGTCTGTTAGAGTGTAAATGTTAGAGTGTATAATTATTTGAGATGATCAATATTGCGGACTGACATTGTAAAGAGTAACTTGATAGGATATAAAGATATACAATCCAACTGTTTATGGAAAGACTATACATATGGACCGCAAAGTAATAGGAGGTTAGTCAGAGAGGCTTGTTTATTCACAAACAAGTTTGGTAGTTTGGCTTGCGACAACGTCCTAGCGAGGGGTACCGATTTTATGGAGTGTAGATAGGAAGTATGATTATAACCGGTTATCCTATTGATGGATTACTCTATAATGTGATCTATGTATCAAGGTCGACGATAAATGTGGATTTCGATTAAGGCTTCAAGTGTTAATGACATTGTAGCGTTAGCATATATAATAACTTTTTATTCTACAAAATCATTATAATAGTTCTCTTTAGGCACTGTTGTAATTTTATTTTATTTTACCGTACACTCACGTGAGATGGACTATATATATATATATAGTAAGTTTTGTTAATTTCTAATTAATGCAATGCTGAGTTTATATCAACCGTTTATTCTTTGAAAAGGAAAAAAAAAAAAAAAAAAAAAAAAAAAAAAAAAAAAAACTTAGACCAACCTAGTTTCTTCCAGAATAGTGAAGGAAAAAAAAAAAAAACCAAGTTTCTTGCTGATGGGTATGGGTAACCATCTCTCTATGTTTCCGCTCATCACATTCTTCTTAAGTAAGTGCTTTAGCTCTTCTGACATTTGTCTGAACATTTAGCTCTTCTGACATTTGTCTGAACATTTTCTGCATCATTAATTTGATGCAAACTAGCTACAGCTTGAGAAGCAGTTATTAGAAAATGAGCCTATAGCATCCTTTGTCGTTTGGTGTACGTACTGCGTACACTGAGACCACCATGCATGTTCACTAACCATATACATTTAAAAATTGCCCTCACTATTCAAAAGTGGTGATCAGTGACTTTGTAGCCAGCACTATCGATCCCTCTCGTGCAAATATACATTTTGATGCCTAACAACATTATTCACTTAGCCTCTACGTACCTCACATTCTAAGACACGTACGTACTTAGAGCAATAAACACATATCACAAGTGAGATGAAAAAACAAACACTAGCTTCTATGTGTCTTTCATTTAACTAATTGCTTAACCAAGCCCTTCATTGCACTCACAACAGCTGCAAGGAGCTTCTATGTATTGATACTTTGATTCTGCATTGCCATGATGATAGTTTTTCTGCTCATTGGAGAAGGATGTAAAGTTAATTTTTTTTCGAAATTAAATACAGTAGGCCAAGGCCCTATTCATCATGTGTAAGGGATTCTCATTCATGCGAGACACTTTGGTCCTAATAATAAGGACAAATTATAATTTTATTCCTTCGAAAATAAAAATAAAGTCTAGTTATGGTAGATGCTGATATTATAAAGATTGTTGATTATCAAGACTAGTTCATTGTGGTCTTTTGTCCAAGTGAAATCAAGCCTTTTTTAAAAAATTATTTTTAAAAAAGTAAAACTCCATTACTAACTCTTAAAAAAATGGTTTGAACTGTGTACCCTCTCTTCTTTTCCCCAGCAAATTATAATTTTTAATAAAAATATAAAATAAAATAATTATTTTTAAAAAGTAATTGCTTGCTAAAAATTATTACTATTATCACTATAAAGAGTTCCATATGAAACCAGTAATAGAAATCAAAATTATAGATTCTATTATTAAGATTGAGTATTTTTTATCAATAATTTTAATTTAAGTATCTACAAAAATGGAAACTCAGAATTCTCACAAAAATAAAATTATTATGAAACATGATATTTTTTATTTTTAATATTGAGGAACAACACTGGAAGCCTTCTACATAAATAGATAATTGTTGAAAATATTATTGAAGTCCTAAGAGATAATATAAATCTATAAAAGTGCAACCAATCAAGTTAGAGTCTATTTGTAATTAGAAATCCCTACTCACCATTAATTACTGTGAGAAATATTTAGTTGTTTGGGATGATTAATTAATAAAGTC
The DNA here is from genome assembly GCA_036321105.1 of Dracaena cambodiana. Lineage (NCBI taxonomy): Eukaryota > Viridiplantae > Streptophyta > Magnoliopsida > Asparagales > Asparagaceae > Dracaena > Dracaena cambodiana. The sequence goes on along the minus strand of JAYEPQ010000008.1, from coordinate 25,422,344 downwards.
CTCAATTAATTCAAAAGTTTCATATAAATTAAAGAAAAATATTGGTTTTGTTTATAAAGAATAATTAAATAAATGATACTTTCAGAATAATAAGACTTTTAATTTATAAATGAAAATTAAAAGATATTATTTTTCATAACTGAAACTCACAAAGTCAAAATTTGGTCATAATTAAAATTTATTAACTGATTAGAATTGATTAATTAGTTAAAAGTACTTAATCTTTTAAGATATATAATTGATTAATTATTTTTTAATTCATAATTTATTAACTTTATTTGAATTAGTGGTTCTAATTCTAATTTGGATGTGCTTGAAGTTGATTCAAAATTGATTTTTCTGAATTTTCTCCTTGAATTTCTTTTAATCTTAATTAAATCAAAACTCTCTCCTAAAGTAGCTTATATAACTAATTCTAAAGAATCCTAACCACTATCTAATTCCAATTTAGATTAACTTGTAAAATAGCCATCAATTCTAGAATGAATCAAAACCAAAAAAAAAAAATTCATTTAAATAAAGTCTCCCCTATTATGCTTTACAATTCATGAAAAATTTACTTAATTTCATTCACTTGAGAAATTCTTAATTGATCGAGAGTAATGAATTGGTAGGATTCTCAATTAATTAAAAAGGTTTATATACATTATAAAAATTATTAAGTTATTAACTAGAAGTTTTTAGTTAATAAATAGTCCGAATTTTCACGTAGCTTCTTGTCTTTGACATAAAGAAAGAAGGTTACTAATTCAATTTCGAAAACAAAGATTTGTAGAAATATTTAGATTGAATATAGAATTAGAAATTAAGTAAATTAGCCTTCCAAAATATACAAGTACTTATATTTTGAATCCTTTTGAACCCTCGAAATTAGAGCCATTCATTAATTTTCTACTGTTGATATCGAAACCTCTCAATCATATTATTATAGTTAAATCGTCAAATATTAACTTCACAAAAGATTATTATTGAGCTATAATTAAGTTAGAATACTCAATTAGAGTCTCAATTTAATTAAAATTTAAGGTATTCATGAACAACTAAACTCTCAGTTATTATTTTAAAATATAAGCATCAACTAGAATGTAGTTCCGTTAGGAATCTAATGAAGTAAACCCAAAAAATATATTATTTCTTTCTTAAAACTAAATAATTTTCAGTTAGGCTCATAAAATTTTCAAGAATATAGAATTAACAACTAATATCTACATAAAACCTTATATTCACTTTGACCTTTCATTATTTATTTTATGAATTTTGTAATTTTTAGTTTATATATATATAAAGAAAATAATAAGGAAAAACCAAAAGCGTAATATGCTAATGCTATGACCCCTTAGGTTGTAAATTACGAAGTCTTTCAATCTTATCAAGATTAACTTCACCTTCGAGCAAAACATGGATCAATGATATTTCTAGTATATTGACTATAACAGACATTATGGAGTCACAATTCTCATTAGAGATAACTGTCATCAAGAAGGATGCATATAAAATAAATTTTTGACAACTTGTTCTTTGGAGCTTTTTTTTTTTAATCTTTGGAGCTCGAACTGAGCTGCATATCGGCCTTATTTTTCTTTTTACAAAAGGCTTAAAGCAATTTTTTTAAGTATGTCAATGTCATGTGATATTACAATAATAGCAACAAGTATAACCTTCAAGTCATCTTCAGCTTGTAGATGAGAGGTTGAACATAGTAGGGCCTCATCTTGGAGAGTGGTTTCCGATCCTTCTCCTTTATTTGAGCTCAAATAACTTGGTTTTCAGGTCATGCTTGCTAGCCTTTTTAGGTCCAAATTATCATGTATTACTAGCATGCAGCCTTTTGACCTAGGGGCTATGGACATAGACCCTTTAACACTAGATACATTAGGTTTTCTTTATTAGCCTAATGATTCATAATAGCCCTTGTTGGTATGCTGATGAGCTAAGATGAGCGGCTACAAGTCTCTTCATGTGATGAAGGCTTCAAAGGGTACTGGTTCACTTTTGTGAGTGACATGATAAGTAAGTAGTACACAGAAGTTTAGAAATAGATGTCTGGATTGTAATACCTCCTAATATGAACCCAAGCATGGTTAGTCATGTTCTCATTAATAACAAGTGGATATCAAGCAGTAGCATCCATCTTAATATCAATGGTGATTGGTCTTGTGCGATTGATGTTGGCAACATAATTCTCCAGGGAGAGGTATTAAAGAAATCAGGCGTATAGTAATTAATGCAACCGCAACAAGAAAAAAAAAAGATGAATGTCCTCATATTCCAAACTTTGCTAGATGAGAAGTAGATCAAATTCCTTGATTTCAACTTCAATGTCAAGTATATGGGGAACAATGATATTGATCCCAATAGTGATTTTTGCATACCTAGCTTTGACAGATATGGAATCATCCATCTTCATAAAACAACCGGCTTGAGAAATGAGCAACTCAAGAGAGGGCTCAGTCCATAGTGCAATAGGTAGATCCAATAATCATAGCTAGAAAATGGTGCAAAGGAGACAATTAAGACTTAGCCTAAAAATGGAGGACCAAGGCTCAATAGCAAGCATGGTATAATCGAAAACCTAAAGATCATAGTGAAGAATAAAGTTATGATCATCTGGTGAAGTAATAGAAATAAAAGGAAGTCATAATTCATCAAAATAATACCCTAATCTTATTGAGGTGACTAGAGTGCTAGTAAATCTTAATTTGCTTTCTCAACAGAGATGGCACCGTCAAAGAATTTCATATTAAGAAAATTAGACTAGGAAAAAGATCCCTCATCTATAAGAATAGCTGGAGCACCAACTTCGTATGAAGAAACTCTTTGAAACTGCACAAATCGTCCAGAGTTGATTTCGAGAGGGGGAGGGAGGGGAAGGGGGAGAGGATTGGGTATTAGATCTCCCTTATAAATCCACGAGGACAGTTTTTGAAGAGGTGGGACAGTGGCAATTGCTAGAGAGACTCAAGAAGTGGTAGATAGCTAGAAACCTAGATAAAGTGTAGAAAGATGAGGAGTGAAGGGATTTCTTGGGTGGCAAAAGACTTAGATGCCTATTTAATTGGCGTATTTGAAGAAAAGTACTTAAAAATGTTTATATGTCATTATGTAAAACAAGTCTGGTTTTTTCTTTTCACATGTGTAGCATATGCATTTACATAATTTCTTCTTAATGAATAAGTATAATGCTATCAACATAATTTTAACCAAGTAGGCAATAAGGAGAAGAGGTAAAGTAAATAAAAATTAAAGTTAACTAAGGTCATTCAGAAATATACTAATAAAATATAACGTGATGTTATAGTACCTGTCTCAAATACATGTATGTCATTATCATAACTGCCATTAGCTTTGTGCAACAAGGAGATACTACTAGCATAATTTGTCGTATAGTAATTTAGTCCCAGAAAGTCGAATGATCCTTTTATCATTTCAGATTGCTTCTGTGTGAATTGTGGTAAACGATATTCAGTGAGTGCTCTCATATTGAATGGATAGTCACCTTCAATCAAGGGGTCCATGAACCTGCATCCATTATAGTTATATCCAAGAAATTAGTTGAACTTATTTTGGATTTTTATCATACATATTAAAATTTTCGGCAATTGCATATGGACATGTAAAATAAAAAATAGTAAAAAATTCTAAATAAATTTGATTTGCACTGCAAAAAATAATATAGCTTGTATGTTTATTCTTAATTGATTTTTCAATCCTTATTCCAGTGACATATATTAAATAAATCATTGCAATTATTAGTCATTATTTTCATAATTATCTTTTTTCTTACAACCTTTAAAATGATGGGTTAATTGAATATTTTCATGAGCATAGAAATGGATGGGAGGTATGTGATTCGAACACAAGAATAAATGGTTATAGTTATAATGGTAGAATTGTAGTATTAAATTATGTATTAAATTCAATTAGCAGCACTCGTAATCTTAAGAAACAAACATAAACATAGACTATATACATACATACACACACATACAAACACACACACACATTAATGGGAATGGTGTACCTAACATCTCGCTATAAAGAATTATCTATGGAGTCGTTCCTATCTCAACATAAAGAGTATATGTGGATGATCCAAAGGTAGGAGTTGTCTGTATAGACATCCCTAAATCTCAACATGGAGGGAGTATGTAGATGATCCAACATTACTTAGAATCTTTATGCTCTAAACATGTAGTGCATAAAAAAACTTTATGATTTAGATTCTTCATCGCCAATCAAGATGTCTTATTTGTTTTATTACTGAAAAGCCGTTCATTTTGCACTATCAATATGCTGTCAGACATTATTTAAAATGCTTGATCAATTATACATCACCATTTTAGAATGTGAATATTATAATTAATAATTTGCATTGTCTACAAACACTTTTTATATTGAAATTTAGAGGTGCCTCAGTAGGTAACTCCCTACGGAGATATCTTAGGTTCACTTTCCTATATATATGTGTATGTGTATATATCTACACACACATATGGGATTATTGTAGATGAGCCTCCAGCTCAAGAAAAATTATATGTGCTAGCGGCAAAATTATAGTAATCCAATGGTTTTTCTTCAAATTTTTCTAGAATTAGGATCTCTACTTTATTAACTTTAATAAGAATAAATTTCATGAATATTGGAGCTTGTTTACACTATCATCAAGTGAATAGAAAATATTTATTTATTAAAAATAAATATTCAAAAAATTCTTTAGATCGATATCATAATCAAAGAGAAAATTATTTAAAAAGTTATTAGATATAGTGGAAAAGAACTGCAGCTCAGGTAACTTATATGAGTTGTCAGCTCATTTTCACATTTTCATTTTCTCATATATATATATATATATATATATATATATATATATATATATATATATACACACACACACACACACACACACACGCACACACACGCACACACACACACACACATATATATAAATTGAAATGAGCTTACCGTTTATATAAGTTACTTAAACTGCAATTCTTTCTACTTTCTTCAATAAATTTAAAAAAAAAAAATTCTTTGGATTGTGATCTTGACCCCCAGCGTTCACTCATACTTAATATATTATATTTTAGTTTTGATTTGGTCTTCAAACAAGTAGACACAGAATTAACGGTTTTTCATAAATATAAATCTTTTATCCATTTATTAAAAGCGCAAATGAACTTCCAAATCTATGTTATTTGATACTAAAGAATTTATGGAGATAAAGATCATGATTTAAAAAAAAAATAAAAGAAATAATGAGACTACTAAATTTTAGTTGTTAGCTCACATAACTTGCTTGAACTGACAGCCTATACATAATAATCCTATATATACACATACACTGTAAATGAGCCACCAGCTCATTAAATTAACTAGCAGTGAAAAATAATGATTCCAATTTCTTTTTTTGTTGCAAACCCTAATGTAATGATCAAGCAGCTCATTTGAAGTATATGTGGGATTACTTTATACGAGTCACTAGCTTAGGTAAATTACAGTAGTAAAAAACAAAAGGGTAATGGTCCCATTATTTTTTGGAACTTTTTTAGAATCATGATCTCAACCTCAACTTCTTTAGGATTAAATTTTATGAGTTTTGAAATTTATTTGCTCTTTCATCAAGTGGATACAATTATTTTATTTTTTAAAAACCATTAAATTTGTGTCTACTTGATGGAAGACTAAATCAAAATTAAAACTTAAGAAATTGGGTATGAGTCAACTCTATGGATCGAGACCATAATTCAAAAGAAAATTTTAAAATATTATTATTAAAGATATAGTAGAAATAGAGTGCAACTTAGGTAACTTATGTGAGTCGGTGACTCATTTCCTTAAAGTTAGATTTAACACTTTCCACCTTACATTTACTAGCAGCCCACTATTTCCTTATTTTTTTTCTCATTATTCACCTTCAGAATACACACACACACACACACACACACACACACACACACACACACACACATATATATATATATATATATATATATATATATATATATATATATATATATATATATATATATATATATATATATATATATATATATATATATATATATATATATATATATTCACTAGGAAGATCCGTTATTAGAGAAAATTTAGAAAAAAAAATATATAGTTTAAGAAACTTTTGTAGTTCTAAACATTATCACCACGATTAGAATAAAAATTTTCAATCTTATATCTCACCACCCAAGCATAAAATCAATGGCCCGCTGAGCTGCATCTTGATTAGATTTGGATTCGGAATAAGGTAAGAACCAGTGGGTAACTAACGTTATCCCTATCTTTCCCTTTTGTAATGCCTGCATTGTTAAGAAGAAAAATTGAGTTCAAGGAAGAAAAATAAAGAGGAATACAAGGCAATCACTTTGCGCCAAGCCATCAGTAACTCATACGCTTTTTAGCAAAAAGACAATCGACTAATGTTACCTAATCATCAACATAATTCTAATGTTAATATGCAATTATAAAAATAGAAAAGCAAAAAAAAAAAAAATTGTTAGCATATGATCTTTAATTAATTACCTGGTACTTCTTCCTATATACTTCTACAGCAGCACCATGAGATAGCAATAAGTGATGGGCCACAAGATAAGGCTCTCGGGCAGAGTCTCCAATGCTACAATGGCCATCCTCCCACTTGGAGCATCGGCCAGGAGCAAATGTCCCCATAGCATAGCCTCTTTGAGTATAGGTCCATGGCTCATTCAGTGTGATCCAATGCTTAACCCGGTCACCAAACAACTTAAAGCAAAGATCAGCATAATTCTTGAAGTCCTCCCTATGAAAATTGGAATGAAAATATGGAGAAGATTTTTGCAATCACTATTTGATCCATGAATCATGTTTACGGAAAGATTTTAGGCCTCAATCAGCTACATTTGTACTGAAAAAAATAGCTTTTATATGTGACTTACACAATTAAAGGGCTAAGAAAGCCATTATATTGGTCTTCCAGGCTTTGTGGAAGATCCCAATGAAAGATGGTCACATAAGGCGTTATACCTAGACATGTTTGACATAAAAATTCTTAACGAGTAGTGATTGCATAATGAGATAATCTAAACGTGAAGAAGAGATTATTACCTTTCGATATAAGCTCATTTATGAAACTGTTGTAATGCTGAACACCTTCCAAGTTAATTCCTCCAGTTATTTTTCCATCTAATACAAATATTTAATTATTAAGTTTATGTATAAAACCCAACTTTAAGAGCTCAACAGTCATATTTTAATAAAATTATATCAATAAACTGCTTACTAGGCAATATTCTAGACCAAGAGATGGAGAACCTGTAGGCATCAATGCCCATGTCCATCACCAAGGTTATGTCTTCCTACAAGATGATTTATTTTAGCTGTTCGTATATACATTTTGATCAAAATAGTTTTCGTATTAGAGCTTAGTTGAAAAACACATATATAATAGAAATAGCAGGAAAATTAGACAAATTTATAAGTAACATGCCTTGTAACGATAGTATGAATCTATTGCGACACTTCCATTGCTTCTATCCTTTATCTTTTCTGTTAACAATAAATTTTGTATATAAATAAAGATTAGAAATATAATAAAAAATGATAAATACATCCAACACAAAAAATAGTAACTAAAGCTCTTTTCAACAAGAAAAAATATCTCCTAAACTCAAAATCATGAATAAAGTGAGTCATTGATCAAAGGCCATATGTACAATATTCGGTTCTTTGTATGAGCATATAGTCATCTGAAAAAAATAAATAACTTAGGTAGAGACTGGAATATGAAAGTTCGATTCAATGTGTTTTTCTCAATTCCACCTTTCATATATTCACATCAGAATATCCTACATGTGCAGCATATTCCACCATCTTAATAATGTGAAACTTATGGATCTTTCTTAATTTATTATTATTATTATTACTACCACTGCGACTACAGTTACTGCTGCTACTCTTAAATGCAAAAGCTTGATGTTCTGTCCCCTCCTCCGTTTTGTTTCCTTACAAAAGATAACTTCTAAATAAATAAATAATTATTAAATTATGTCTTTAAGTAATAAATAATTCAAGCTATTATTACTACTGCACATAGTTCCTTCTTAAAAACTCCACTCAAAATTCATCTAAGAATCCTTCTAAAAACAAATTATAAATTTAAAAATTAATAAATATAGAATTATGAATTTCTAAATGAATAATTAATTAATAATAATAATACTATTATTATTACATATAATTCCTTCTGAAAAAACAAGCTCATGCCTAAATTCAATAGACTCATTTTAAACAAGAAACTCACTTCTAAAATTAGTGACAGCACTGCGTTAAAAATTATAATTTTTAATTGTATATGTTCAATTATAACATATCATGTATTTGTTTAAATCGGTCCCTTTTAAATTATTATATTAATTACAGTTATTAATCTATTTATTACTATTCTTAAAGCAAATAATTAAAGTCATGTCCCTCTCCTTTATTTCACATTCTATAAATTTATGTTTAAGAATTAATAATATTAAATTATGATAATTCAAAAAAATAATTAAAATTATTATTAGACTATATAGATATTATTTGGAAAATAAATTAACTCAAATTAAGCTAAAATCCCTCAAAACTAGTCAAATTCAATATATTTATTTCTATAAAAGGATAGTTTGAAATCTTGCTCTCCCTTCTCTCATTTATTTCCCTACAAATTATAATTTGTAAATAATAAATAATAAGAAATTATATTTTATAGAAATAAATAATTAAAAATGTTATTAGATATAATTTCATTAAGTACAAAAAATTAACTCAAAATTCTTATTATTCAATTGGAGTTCTTCTGTGTTAGGGAGTTCTTTCTGAAATAGAAGCCTCAACTTTAAATCCAATTAACATTTTTCCTAAAAGAGTTATTATTTCTAGTATATATATTAATATTAATATAAAGATCAATTTGTTTAAGTTGTTCAACTTTATCCATTACTATTCTTGAAATCAAATAGTTTTGTGTCCTTGCCAACCTTATTAGCTTCAGTACAAATTATAATTATAATATATTGTTAGAATATAAAACAACTCATTAGAATTTCAAAATGTTAGTGTATTGGTAAGAATTCTAATATGATAACAGGGCAACATATATTCAAATCCGATCTGACACGAAAGGGACCCTCAACTTGCAGGACTTGCTAAAATATAAAATAATAAACTCAAGCTTGTACAGATTTTGATACAAATAAATAATTATTATTTTTGAAAGTAAATTATATTTTTTTTGTCATGAAATGAATTTATCGTTCTAACCTTCTTAATTTCTCTAACGGTAAAATATGATATATAACACTAGTCGTAATAAACATAAGACCCTTTTTTGCCGGTAAATTCACTAGCACTGGCACATAGGGATGGAAGTGGGACTGGGGCCAGCTTGAGAGGCTCTAATATTACGATTCAGATGTGACTGACAACTATCTCCTTCTTCTATTTTCTAATTCTACCAACCAACCAAAAAGTAGTTAGTATTACTCAGATCTACCGTTATTCAATTTTCTTTTGCAGATCGCGGTCACATCATTATCATCTTGGGATTATGTACGATGTGTAGTATCAGCGAGTATGGATGTTCAGTCACTACGCCGATCGGATTCGAGGGTGGAATGTTCTAACCATGGTCGAAAATTTTTTCCCACCTAACTCTAATCGATTTCGGTTAGAGCCGGGCAAAGTCGCCAGAGTTAACGGTAGAGTTCGTCTTTGCACGTTCAATTGGTCGATCGGTTGGAAATCGGAATTTTCCGATCGAATTCGAAGGTGCAAGGCTCCGACCGCTGTCAGAATTTTTTTCCAATCAAACTCCAACCGACTTTTGGTCGGAGTTGTCGTGTTCACCCCCAGCAGTGAGGGGAGAGGGTGGCTTGTGCTTGGATCAATCTCTCTCTCTCTCTCTCATGTGTTTGTGTTCCTTGGAAGATAGTAGAGGGTGTGAGGACTGGCCGATACCTGGAAATGGGAAAGAGTCTGATCAGTCCCCACAATGTTTTTTTTTTTTTGGTTTGAGAGAGAGAGAGAGAGGCAGGCATGCAGTGCGTGAGGCCTGACTTGTGTTATGGAGGGTTGTGTTGTGAAAGGGAGGCATCAGTGTTTTGGTGAAAGAAAGGGAATTTGAGAGAGTAGAGAGAGGTAAATTTGATGGAGTCATGATATTCAACTATGTACTATGAGGACCAAATGGGTTGTGCTTGCTACTTTTTTTATTTGATTGATGTTGACTGTATAGTTTTTGAGAAAATGCTAACTGTATAGGTGGAATATAGACTTGGTAATGCCCGCTGCTGCTCCGTCCTAGAAGGGAGATTCTATTCACACACACCACTTTGCTTAAAATGCTCACGTTTTTGTTTTTTTTTCTACGTTCACTTTTAATTTTGAATCATCATATATTTATTCAATAGATCTACTTTTTTTTTTTTTTCCCAATTCTAACACTCCTCTCTCTCTTCTTTTTCATTCCATTTCATCTTGGTCGAATATTACTATCTGACCCAAATAAAATTTGGATGGTATTAATATCCGATCAATATTCAATTAGGTCAATATTTATATCCAACCAGTAGATTATAAAAGAGCAACTTACTCTAAAAAATAATGACAAACTTGTAATTTTCTGAAAGTTTTAAATATGGGCATTTTAAGCAAAGTGATGCCTGCGAATAGAATTTCCCATCGTAGAATAATTGGTTCATTTATCTTGAGATGTAGAGTTTGTTGTACTGTATGAACTGGTCTCTTTTTTTGACCTCGGGCTTCGAACGTTATAAAGAATCAGTCCAATAACTCAAACTTTTACCTTATCTGTTGCGGTGATTGCAGTTTTTTTTTTAGTATGCATGTCAAAGCTGGCCTCGGACTCCATCAAACCGATTTATGGTGAACTTGGATTCAAATGTGGTCGGATAATTGTATTTTTTTTGTATATAAATTTAAAAGAGAAATTTGAGTGAATACGATTGGCAAGAAATTTGGTGTAAGAATACTAGTTATTTTTTACCAAGTGGCAAATTCAGAACTATGAACGGAGAGAGTTGGTAGGTACAAGGACAATTCTTAATCCATCCAATTCAAAGTTCTGAATTAGAAAGATAAAATTTTTATTTTAAATTTAAATTTTTAAATAATACATTAAAAAATAGGTAATTAAATCTGTCATTCTCATGCCCAATTAAGTTAAGGATTTAGCATAATTTTAGATGGGTCTTATTTTGCAACCAGGGGCCTGGCCCTACCCCCACCCCCAACAGAAAGTCCTGATCACCTGTTGTAATAGATTGTCTGGACCAGGCCAATGTGCTCCACGTCTCCTTCTGTTCGTGTAGGAGCAGGAGATAAACAAACCCAAGGTGATGAGGTTGGGTCCGGATCCAAACCTCAAACCCTTTGAGAAATTGAAGCCAAATTGAACTGAACGGACCCACCCAAAAAGTGTATATGCTGCCCTAATCCTAATACAGTTAAGGAGATTCGATTGCAGAGAGAGAGAGAGAGAGAGAGAGAGAGAGAGGTGTACCTGGATGCTCTCGCGAGAAGGTGTCCCATATGCTCGGCCCTCTCCCACCTTCACTTGCAGCTCCCTCAACCTAACCACCCACCCAAAAAATGAACATTTAAGCTAACGTACAATTAAAAGCTCCTAATTAAAACCCTTCTAGATCCTTCTAGTACATTCTAGAAATGAACCTGATAAGCTGAGGTGGCTGTCCCGAAGACGAAACCAGCCGGAAAACTGCTCCGGTTGAGCGAATCACCCACATCTGGTTCGGACGTCGCCACCGCCGCCACAGTCATCGCCATAAAGCACAAGAGAAGACGGAATACGCGACCTCCACCAGGTTGAGCCATTACGAGATCACTTCCTCTCAAGGCAACGCAAAGCTAAATTAAAGAGACGAGGGTGTCATGGCCTATTTAAACAATTCTTAGGCAGACTTAACCCTATTGTTGTGCTAATTTTCAAATATGCCATTCCTTGGACTTTGTCTGCCTTTCGCGTGCGGCAACGAATTTAACTACTTGTAATAATATCATTATATATCTCTTTGCTGCATGATGGCGTGGAGGATGTTCGTCTCGTTGGGGGAAGAAAAATAAAATTATTCTAATTAAGAAATAATAGGCAAAGTATGAAATGAATATTTTTTTTTTGTTTTGCTAATAAGGATGTTGAGACATTTGATTTTGTTAGGTACGTTTGTCTAATGCATTACAAGCGTAGCGTATGATGTCCCATTAATTTCCAAGATGATATCTTAATTATATATTGAGAAGAAGGGAAAGATAAAGTTAGCTCTCTCAATATAGAAGCAAATATCTCTCATTAATTCTCAATATGGAAACTAATATCTAATGGTGAATACATTTATTTTATTAACTATCTCAATGCTCATTCTCAGGTTGGAAAATGAATATCAAGAACTTCCAACTTGCATATCATGATCAAGAAAACTTCATATCCTAATGGTTTGATGAACTCATCCTCAAGTTAATTTACCAGACTAAATATTTGGTTACAATCGAACCATCTCATATTTTATCACGATATATTTTGTTCTCTCATGGAAAACAAGATTGACTGTTATGTTAAAGCACTTTCTTTTCCCATATAGATTCAGAAATGGAGTGTACCACTGGGAGGCAAATACAAAAAAATTCGATGTGAACGAGGCCATGACGCATAAACGATAATGTCTAGATACCAAAGACTGAATTAAAACATGAAATAGTTAATCCGCTACACAAGTTATATAGAAAGAAAAGAGTCAATTTTCATTAACACCATCAAAAGATACATAAAAATGATTTATACATTATTTGGCTACAATATTGAAACAACATTATATATAACAGCTGCTACGAATGACTGGATATAATAGAAGATATAAGCTTATAACTAATAACATATAAAATGAAGTCAGGAGAAAATAAAAGAAGGATGAACAGATAGAGTCCTGCCTATACTACCTGGCCTCTAATTGACAAAAAATATGATTGATTTGTTAGTGAAAGGTAAATTCTTCTAAGTCAATATTATATGAGTATGAGTGAGTATGTTTATTGGTCAGGACCCAAACAAGAAGAAAAAAAGAAATGGGGTTGTGGATAGTGAACATGAATAGGTGTACTAACATGAGTAAGATTCTACGCAATGCATGTAAATATATTATATAACCAGAACTTACAAAGAAATGATAAACACAATATAAATATAAGCAATAAACAGAATATAAACATAAGCAATAAATAAAAGCATGGTTTATCTCAATGAATTCAAGAGCTGGTCCCTATGGGATTGGTTGCTTAGACTCATAGTTTTATAGAAACATATTAATCCCATGTGACTCTAAGCCATTTGTTTGGGTTATTTGAAATTGAATGATGGAAGTATTCAACTATTCTAATAGTTTATTATATATACTCGATACCACGACTATTATTATTGGTCTCCACATGTATAGGAATAGGATGGCGTGCCACTAAGTAATCTGGTTATCCCATGCATATTCACGACTAGAAATCATCGGTCTTTATATGAACTGAATGTACCATTATGTACTTAAGAACAATTGTATCAATGCACACATGGATGAATTCATCCTTAAAAGATAAGAACTCCCACAAGAAGATAAGAAAATAAAAACCACAGGCAAGGATGAGAATATGTGAATCTATACATATGCAATTAAGGCATAGCCAGAGTAATGATCATGAACAAGAATATATAACCATATTAGTACACGTGCACATGATAAGGGTGATAAGTATGAATGATAACAATTACACTTGTACATGTGTATGTGTGCACATGTAAACATGGCTTGTGGCATAAAGTAGCACGCATGAGTAAGAGCATATCGACTTCGACTTGTTATCCTCCAAATTACTCTTTAGTGGTGGTTATGCCGGAGTTGATGTGTTATTGTTTGGATGTACTATTTTGGTTTACAATTGGTTTTGCTGGTTGAATGTACTACTATTAAAGATTTTGCTTTCATTGAAAATTCAGATGATTCTTCCCACCGGGGTTGCATGTTGAGAATTATGAATTGTTCCCTGGTTGAGCAATCATATTAAAGGCTTTAACTTAAATGCTTCTTTCAAAGCTCATAGAGTTGGAAAATTTCAAGTTACGTATCCTTGTAACCCACAAATATTGCAAATCCCTTGCATTTCATCTATCACCTTAATATTTCCTATTACTTCATGAAATGTCTTCAATATTATTGGTAAGCATAATAGATCGTGCAGCTACATCTTCCGTCTCACCTAATTTAATAAGTCTACCCCCGTTTTGAGGTGCTGCTATAGGTTGATTTTCGTTGACAAGTGTCCTCAATTACCAAACTTGTGAATTTTCAGCAAAGGATCAAGATATTCTCATGCTTCATAAGCATTTTTGCTCAAAAGCTCACCATTACACATTGTCTCAATAAATTATTTGGTTACAGTGTTCAAATCATAATATAAAGTACTTAATAACCACATATTCAATTTTTGATGTGGACATGAGAGTAGCAAATCATTAAATTTATCCCAACGAACAAAAATGATTTTGTTATCCTTTTGGTGAAAAGTAACGATTTACTTACGCAAATAATTAGTTCAATGCAAAGGAAAAATTTTCTTAAGAAATATATTTTTTTTGCATCACATCCCATCTTTCAATTAAATTTGGGCTCAAGGAGTATAACTATATTTTTTCTTTGTTCTTAAGGGAGAACTGGAAGAGCTTAAGTTTCAACTATTATGCGCTAATATTTTGCAGGCTGATAGTAGGCTGATAGTAGTGCACACTTCTTCGAGTTTATGAAGATGTAAATATGGGCTCTCCTTATTTATCCCATGGAGTTTAGATAAAAGTTGCACGACTTCTGATTTAATTTCAAAGTGCCATATAATCAAAGAGAAAATAATGCAGGAGGGTTGGATTGCCCTGTTTGGTTTTAAATGATCGCATTGGGAACTGCCATTACCGCCATGCGGGCTTTGATCATCGTCCATATTTTGATCTCCAAGCTCATTTTTGTCATTATTGGTTATATTCTGATTATTATTGCTCATATTAACAAGTGGTGGATTAACTAAAAGTTTCTATAAATTTGAATATGATTAAACGAGTCTACCAGTATATTCGCTTCCAACTGGTCATATAAATAAAAAAACACACAAATGAATGATATTTTAATCGTAACTATACTAAAGTGCATAATACAGTAGTACAAGTCACTGGCAATAATATTGTAAACTTGACATGACCTTTTTTGTGCACTCTCAAACACAAGAGATTGACAAGTAATACTCAGAAAGGCAACTCATGATCGTTCTCTCGAGAATACTATACCTACTTTAAAAAAAAAAATCTAAAAATAGAAAAAATTGGTTTAATTGAATATTAATTAACTTAAAATAAATTAGATAGACGTATCGGCTCAGATAAGTAAACGCCTCCAAAATTATATCATTAGATGAGTATTATTATAATTATCTTAGTTATATAGATCATGTGATTGTATACAGTCTGAATATATTTCTTTAAATGCATAAGATTATAGAAGATAATAATATTGAAATTAGTTAGTTCCTCCAATAATACCTATATGAATTTTATGATTAATCTAAGAAGGACCTATAGATAATAAAAATAATTATTTAAAACCTAAGCATATACCATACCTAAAATTTCAATGATATATAAAAACTAACCAATAGTTATGCTATCAAGAAATAAACCATCAAATTCCCAAAAAGTCATATTCATGCTAACAAAGATAAATAGAGAACTAAAATTAATATTATAAAACAATTAAGTACAAAAACAGTAAACCCATACCATATCAATAATCAAGCATTTGTCTTCTCTTCCATGACCAAAAAATAAATATCTACTTATGTTTATCATAGTCATCAAATACGAAAAAGAAAATCTTTTATTATCAAGTATGAAAAGTACACGAGCATTAACAATTTTCATAATAACTCTAAAACTCTCTAAAAATCTTCTATTAATTCACTCATAATTTCTCCATATATACCTCTTAGATACAATGGGTATTTATAGTCCCCCATAGGATTACAGTCCCCCATAGGATTTAGTTATCTAAGAATACAATTCTATGTTCTTGGAAACGCTTTCTTTTGAAATTCTTGAGTATTTGCATATTAGCCCATTATATTGTTAACAGCGATTTTGACAGCTGTTTAACCAGAACAGTACTCCTCAACTAGAAACTATAGTGCAAATTTTTTTAAGATTTTGACAGCAGTATTAGAGAATTATCGACAGTTCTCCAGCAGAACTGTTGTTGAATCAATTATTCATACGTGCACATTTCTCACTTAGGTTCCTTACATCCAAGAACCTACAAAAAAATTATAAAATACTAGATTAAGCTAATAATTTACTAAAGATGAGAATTTGATTAATATGCATAAAAATTCATTAATTTCTCATATTTAATCTCAAAAACAGAATACACATGCATAAAATAAATAAGAAATAAAATAATTTTCACTTACAGTCAATTGCCATCAGGCAACAACATTGACTACTACATAGTGGTGTCAATGCCTATTAGTAGGCTCCAATCTTGCATAGGATAAACCCATAAAATTTGACTCTATTTGGCTTTAATTTTGCTACCACCCATCAATAATTGTTGCTAGATAGCAACAAATGCTCTAAGTTAGGTGTTGGGCATTCTAGCACTTGGTCTCTCGATTTTTGATGCTCTTCGGTTGTGGCCTGGTTTTCATTTGGGTGCTTTGGATTTGCTTGACCATCGGATTTTCTTGATTTGGCACGTTTTCGAACTCAGTTTTGCGACTCTTTTGTCGATTGGATGTCCTTGCAGCAAAAAAAAAATATAATTTCAAAAACAATTAAAAATACCCAAGCAATATTATTTTTATACAAGAAATAGATAAAGATGTCCTGATTCTCATCAACCTAATTGTAATACTCCATTTACGGGCATGACTTGACTTGCATGTTATACTATCGTAATACTGACCCTGATGTTCATAAGTTGTTATAACTAAAATTTTAAAAGATAATCGGGGTTTATTACAAAAACAAATGGTAGATTTGTCAATGTATTATGTAACATACTGGAAAGATTGTTCAATCAACATAGATCTGTGTTATATTAATCCAGAATGCAATAGTGACTTAGCAGGTTTTATACCGAGACTTGAATACTAACTATCACTAATGAATGGAAATCAACTTTTGTTACTGACTTGTTTTCCAATTTTTGCTGAAGCCAGATTGTAGTTCCCTTTTTACGAGTTGTCCAATGACAAGCAAAGATATCCAGTAGTCAGTTCCAATCAAACTATAACTTAGTACGTATAGAGATTGAATACTTCGTGAGATCTCATATTAACATGTTATACTTAATGGAGACTTCTTCAATTTTATTCGAATATTTAGTATGTATGTAAATCACCATATGACTCAACATTACTCACATTAATTTAATCTGTATGATTATTCTATGTTTTGTTATACATAAAATTATTATCTTAAAGTGCTTGGATACATAACGCCTCACCTTTTGGAAATTTGGATGGCTGGAACATTCAACATCGAATGATATCTTGACAAACCTTAATAAACATTATAGTCATATTACAGCAGAAATATGGACAACAAATAACAATAAATAGTAATTTCTCAAGTCAAAATAATAATAATTACACAAAATTCAATAGAATGTAGCTAAAACTAAAATATCTAATACATATACTTTTACATCTTCTAATAAGAGGTAGCCAAAAATAAGAAAATAACAAATATAAAAAGACGATCAATCTTGTAGTTCTTCTTACTTTTGAAAGTATGTTGAATCTTGCTCCATTTCTAGCAAAACTATCTCCAGATAAATATCTGCATTTTATTGTGCATAATCAGGATCGTCAGTAATGCGATCTAGTAGTATATATTAAAATATGCGAAATAATAATATCTCAACAATATAAAAAGTCATGTCTAATTAAAACAATAGAAAATCATATATCTTTAACACATCATGTGGCTTATCGTTGGCCTTTTAGTTGATATATTATAGTTACGGTATTTGAAAATTTAGTAAACTATAAATTTGGCTGGTTTGAACACATCCCCATGTACGTCCAAGAAAACATAACAGTAAATTTGATTGGAGCCTATCTTGATTCTCTCAAGAAGGGAAACAATGATAATTTTAATTAAATCCTATCCCGATCCTTCCATATGGAAAATAGTGTCAATTTTTATTAGAATCTATTCTGATCCTCCCAAAAAAGGAAACAGCGCAGTTACATTCAGCCGTTAAATCATATAAATCCTTAAGTGTATATCAATTTTAGTATCAATTGTTCACTTAACTAAATTCAGTTCATTATATGGATCGGTGATTATTATTAAAATCTAATATTCATTAACATAATATTAAAGAACAATATAACAGTATATTGGTTAATAATATACCACCAATCAAATTACATAATATGTTGGTATTCAGCAGATGTCTTATCATGTCTCATTTTAGTATTTATTCTTATTTCTTTAGTACATATATAAAAATAAATGAACTAAAACTTATAAAATAACATTTTGGATTATATATATATATATATATATATATATATATATATATATATATATATATATATATATATATATATATATATATATATATATATATATATATAAAATAAATAAAAATATAAACTTCATAAGAAATATTCATACTTGATAAGATAAGAATATTCACATGAATTCAGATAAAAATAATATTTAAATATGTAAAAATTTAAACTACTAACAAGTAAATAAATCATTTGGAACACTTGATGTTCTATTTTTATTTATGAAACACTTAATTTAGATGCCAATTACTATGCAAAAGAATTAAAGCTACAACGAAGCTACAATTTAGAGGTTAATTACTATCAATGTAGAAGACAATTGTTATGAAGTGTGAATAGTTATTGACACAGCAATAATTATAATTATTAAGTGTTAGGAAGATAGGTTATATATTCTTAATTAGTATTATGTTAAGCTTCAATTATTTAAAGTTGTATTCATGATATGTGAGTCACATACAACACATTGTTTGGTAGGAGGAGGATTCAAATATATAGTATATGCATGGAAGTAATGGTGGAAAGATTTATTTAAAATATGCTTGAAATATGTATATCTTACTTGGGGCTTGAGAAAAATATTACATTTCTTATGCTCTAATATGTTTTAATTATTTTATTATTATTTTTAAGTTAATTATCATCGTTGATATTATTAATATTATTATATTATTAAGTCTAATTAATTAAAAATATATTCATGTAGTGTGCAAAACAATTTCTAACTGTATTAACCAAAAAAATGGCAAGTGGGAATAGCTTGTGCCTTCCCAAGCCAATCAAGGATACTTGGTAGTTCTTCGGCAAATCCGATGGCAAATGGAGCTGAGATTAAGTCTTCTTCTTTCTCATCCTTGCAGGGATGGGCAATGGTAGCGAGATCAGGAGGCCGCGTAGGTCATGACGAAAGACGTGTGACAAAAGAGAAGATCGCCCAGTTACAGGAGGTGTTTGATGAGAATTTGGTGATTCCTAAGGAATGTTTTGTCCGATATAGAGAGCAACTCTTGCCAAAGATGGAAGACAAATGAAAGCTACGATATGTTCTGATGAGTAATGGGTTTTTATGTTCAAATTCAATTGTAAAGAAGATAAGATGATTGTGAAAACAGAAGGGTTCTAGTTCGTGGTGGGTACTATCCTTGTTTCGGAAGATTGGAGGAAGAACTTTTGGCCATCTAAAACTGTTATTAGTAAGGTTGCGGTGTGGATGTGATTACCTGATCTATCTTTTGATTATTGGAATAGGGAGTTGATTCTGGAGATTGGTGCAAAGGCGGGTTGACCGATTGCCATTAATGCCTGTACGGAGGCCTTATTGAAAGGAATGTTCGCTCGTGTTTGTGTTGAAATTGATGTGTCCAAACTGCTAGTTCCTAGGGTGTCTCTTGGTTCACCGGAGGAATCTGACTGGCAAGAATTCTTGTATGAAAATATGGGCATCTTTTGTTTCCAATGTGGATTTATTGACACCATTCATCCAATTACACTTTACTTACTAATAGTTCTTCGAAGCATAAAGTAGCGGCCATTACAGGGGGTGGAGTTGTACATGAAGTGTCTATGATTGATGGGAATATACAAGATGGAATTATGGTGGAGGGGGATCAACCCCCTTCTATCTCGAAGAAATTTACTAATGTAGCAATGGATATTGGACAGTTAGATGGAAAAGGACAAGCAGGGTTATACTTTTATGGGCCCAAGCTAGCAGTGCCGGGGAGGTTGAAGAAGAAGAAGGATATTATTGTGCTGCTTGGGCGGCTCCAGGGCTAGCAAGGAAGGTTTCATGGGCCAATCAATTTGGATTGCATGGAGCCCGCTCCACCAATAGTGCACTGCCACATGGCGAATCTTGTTTCAACTTGCTAATAGCAAATCAAGGATTGATGCAGTGGATCCTATTAGTGGAAAGAATTTTGGAAAAATTAATAACGGATCAATTCCACCAAGTTAAACTCTTCTCCAATTAAGAAAAATATGGATGGAAAGGGGATTCATTGCCAAAAAAATATCGTGGTCAGGTTACCATCCATGGTGCCGGGGGCACTGGATCCCAAGAATCAAGGGAGGATCTTGCGAATAACTTCCTAAATTGTGCTAAAAATGAAAGTTGTGTTGAAGTGGAAATTGCAGAGAGAATGAAATATTTATCGCTTTGGTAACAGATGCAAATAAAGCAGGGAAAGGAGAATTTTAGAAACATGCATTGGCCACAGATATGGAAGATTTTGATAGGTATGATCACAATCACAATGGGAGAGAAATATGCATGAAACATAATAGTTGCATAATTGGTGACGCGGAGTATATGGGGCCCAAAGTCAAGATGAAGGAGTGGGATGTGCTTGTAGGGCTAGAAGAACAACCATTTCGTTCAGATATTAGGCATAGCCGTAAAGATAAGAAGCCCATGGACTTTGAATTAGATTGTCTAGTTAATGATGAAAAAATTATCACAATTCTCACTAAAATCCTCTCTTCAAATGGCTTCCAAAGAGATTCCGACCAATGAGGATCCTGATTTAGCAAAACTGAAGGCTACCATAACTGGAGGTAAGATAAAGGGTGTACCGTTTATTCCTATTTCGGCTATCAAGGTGCAAACTGGTGTAAGAGTTTTGGGTGATAAGGATGGTATCAAATGAAGGAAGGCAATTGACGTGAACTTAAATATTGCTACTTTAGATAATGAGTGTATGGATATGGCTGTTAAGGACGACTTTTCTCTCCATCCAGTGTCAATGAAAGTTCTCTCCTGTAATTGCTACGAAACGTGTTAGTCCTCTGCTCTTGATTACATTTATGCTCTTAAAAATAAATTTAGCCCTAATATTTTTATATTACTTGAAACCCATGTGCAACTACAAAAAGTTCGTAAGGTGTACTGTATTATTGATTGGACTATAATGTTGAATGTATACCCCCAATTAGTTGCTCTAGAGATATTCTTGTATTTTAGGGTAGGCGACATTGATTTTCTTGTGGTTATCGGTAATGTCCTATGATTGATTTTCTTGTGGTTATCGGTAATGTTCTATGGGCTTAGTTCGTGTGTAAGGAACACGTTCTTGGGTTCTTGTAGTAGTTTATGCTAGTAATAATGATGACGATAAAATGCATTTATGGAATATCTTGGAGAGGGTTTGTAGTCAGGATATCCTAGTCATGATCATTGGTAACTATAATGTTATTGTTGTGGAGGATAAGAAGAAAGTTAGTCATTTCTTGGTCAACCAAGAATCCGTGATTCTAGATTATTTATTACATAGGCTAGATTGTGTGACCTTTGATTTATTGGAGCTAAGTGGTGTAACGAGCAGCATAGACTTGCAAGAATTTGGGATCGACTAATCAAGTCATGTGTACTGCTGGATGGTTTGATATCTTTTGCCGTATGGTTGTTCGTCACCTTACATGAATAGCTTCTAATCACTGTCCATTGTTACTTAACATGGAGGCAGTGCTTTTCGTTTTGAGCATATGTGGGTACATATTCCTCGTTCTTATGATATTATTAGGGAGAGCTGGGGTAGACTAGAGCATGTCTCTCCCATCCATATTCTCACTATGAAAATTAAAAAAATAAGGGAAGCATTGCGACATTGGAATAAGGAGGAGATTGGAAATATTTTTCATAAGAGTGAAGTTTTTCAGTCGCAAATCGAAAATCTAGAAGTTAAGGTGGTGGAGGGTGGTCTTACATCAAATAAATTCGAGACTTTACTGTCAAGTAAGTAAGAGTTAAGTGAGATTCTATGATTCCAGAAACTAATGTGGAGGCAAAGATCGCAGTTGACTTGGCTCAAAGACGGGGATTTCAATTCTCAGTTCTTTCATTGTATTGTCATGATTAGATAGTCTAAGAGCTTGATTGCAGGTGTTCATGGTGCAAATGGAGAGCTGCATACTGAACGATGTGAAATTGCTGCAGAAATTAGCTTATTTTAAATCGAGATGGGCTGAGGATGAAATGACAATAGGGCCACATGATTTGATCCACGACTTAATTGATGGGAGAGTGTCTGCAGAAGATAATGTAGAGTTTTGTAAGCCTGTTACAGTGAGAGAGATAGAGGAGGTTCTTCACTTGATGAATGCCAGTAAAGCTCTAAGGTCTTATGATTTTTCTGAGTATTTCTATAAACATTATTGGCATATTATTTAAAGTGATGTTGTAACAGCAATTCAACATTTTTTTCTCCACAAGATTGTCATCGAAGCAGTCAAAAGCAACATTTGTTATATGGATATTGAGGTGGATAACCTGAAACTGCTTAAAGACCATAGAGCTATCAGTTTATGCAATTTTTCCTACAAGTTGATTGTAGAAATTCTTGTTACCAAGTTGAAAAAGTTCTTACCCAAGATTTTAATTTAGAATCTCAGATTATTTTGCCCTTTCTTATTAATTTATTAATAAGTTCGTTCTTGACTTATAATTTTAGAATATTATCCATAATTCCAACTATCTAAATATCCACTCTTCTTTCAAACTGCCTATTTAACAACTTTTCCTATAGTGTAACTACTCCCCCCACAACAGCCTCATTCTTTTCCATTGAAAACCGAATTTTTTAAAATTATAAACAAAAAATTCTGTAATTTTTGGATGGTCCAAACCAATCTTTCTAAATTTTTAAATTTTCTATAATGTTAAATAGGATATTTTCTCTCTCTATTCTGCTTAGTATTATAGAAAGATTCAATTGAAAGCAATTCTTGACATTTTAATTTGGACATTTAAACAAGCACATAGGTGTGCTAACATGAGTAAGATCCTAAGTGATGCATGTAAAGATATTATATAACAAGAACTTAAAAAGAAACGATAAACACAATGTAAACATAAGCAATAATAAATAAAAAGCATGGTTTATCTCAATGAATTCAAAAGCTAGCCCATGTGGGATTGGTCACTTAGACTCGTAGTCTTACAGAAATATATTAATCCTATGTGACTCTAAGCCATTTACTTGGGTTATTTGAAACTGAATGATTGGAGTATTTAACAGTTCTAATATCTTACTGTATATACTCGATGCAACAACAATTAGTGCTGGTCTCCACACATATAGGATGATGTGCCACTAAGTACTATGGACATCCAATGCATATTCAGGATCATGACCAAAAATCATCGGCCTCCACATGAGCTGAACATACCATTATATACTTAGGAATGATTGTATCAATACACACATGGACAAATTCATCCTGGAAAGATAAGAACTCCCACAAGAAGATAAGAAGATAAAAACCACAGGCAAGCATGAGAACATACACACACACACACACACACACACACACATATATATAATTAAGGCATGGTCAGGGTAACGATCATGAACAGGAATATATAACCGTATTAGTACAAGTGCACATGATAAGGGTGACAAGTATAAATGATAACAATTACATCACATGTGTATGTGTGCACATGTAACCTTGGCTTGTGGCATAAACTAGCATGCATGAGTAAGAGCATATAAACTTATACTTGTTATCCTCCAAATTACTCTTCGGTAGTGGTTGATACACTAGAGTCGATGTGTTCCTCGTGGGATGTACTATTTTGGTTTACAGTTGGCTTTGCTGGTTGAATGTACTACTATTGACGATTTTGCTTGCATTTAAAATTCAGATGATTCCCACTGGGGTTGTATATTGAGGAATATGGATTGCTTGCTGGTTGAGGAATCGTGTTAAAGATATTAACTTGTTCATTTAATGCTTCTATTAAAGCTCAGATAGTTGGACAATTTAAAGTTGCTTATTCTTGTAACTCACAAATATTGCAATTCTCTTACACTTCATCTATCACCTTAACTATTTCTTGTTTCTTCCTGAGTAAGTCTTCAATCTTGTTAGTGAGCGGAATAGATCGTGTGGCTACATCTTATGTCTCACCCAATTTAATAAGTATACCCCCGTATTGAGGTGTTGATACATATTGATTTCGTTCATAAGTGTCCTCAGTTACGAAACTTGTGAATTTTCAGTAAGGGATCAATATATTTTCATAGTTCATTAGCATCCTTACTCAAAAACTCACTATTACATATAGTCTCCATAAATTATTTAGTCACAGTGTTCATATCTTGATATAAGGTACTTACTGACCTCCATATCTAAATGCCTGATGTGGACACTAGAGTAGCAAATAATTAAATTTATCCCAATAATCAAAAAATGTTTCACTAGCCTTTTGGTGAAAAGTAACAATTTGCTTTCGCAAATAATTAGCTCGATGCAAAGGGAAAATTTTCTTAAGAAACTCTTTTTGCATCACATCCCATCTAATAATTAAATTTGGCCTCAAGAAGTATAACCATGTTTTTGTTTTGTCCTTTAGGGAGAACGGGAAGAGCTTAAGTTTTAACTGTTTCACGTTAATATTTTGCATGTTGATAGTAGTGTACACTTCTTCGAATTTATGAAATGTAAACATAGGCTCTCCTTTTCCATCCTATGAAACTTAGGTAAAAGTTGTACGACTTTTGATTTAATTTCAAAATATCATATAATCAAAGGAAAAATAATGCAGGAGGGTTGGATTGTCCTGTCCAGTTTTAAATGATCGCGTAGGGAGCTCCCATTGCCTCCATGCGGGCCTTGAGCATCATTCATATTTTGATCCCCAAACCCGTTATTGTCATTATTGGTCATGTTCTGATTATTGTTGCTCATGTTAACAAATCGTGGATTAACTAAAAGTTGTTGTGGATATGAATATGACCAAATAAGTCTACCACTACATGCATTTGTTGCCAACTGGTCATACAAATCCAAAAATACACAATGAATGATATTTTAACCGTAACTATACTAAAGTGTATAACACAATAGTACATGTACCAGCAATGATACCAAAAACTTGATGTGATCTTATTTGTGGACTCTCTCTCAAGTGTAAGAAAATGATAAGTAATACTCAAAAAGTCAACTCAAGATCGCTCTCTCGAGGATAATATACCTACTAAAAAGAAATCTAAAAGTAGAAAAAAGTTAATTTAATTGAATATTAATTAACTTCAAATAAATTAGAGAGATGTATTGGCTCTGATGAGTAAACCCCTCCAAAATTGTGTCATTGATGAGTATTATTATAATTATATTAGTTGTATAGATCACGTGATTGTATACAGCCTGGATATATTTCTTTATAAGCACAATTTTATAAAAGATAATAATATTGAAATTAGTTAGTTCCTCCAATTAATACATATATGAATTTTATGATTAATCTAAGCATGATCCGTAGACAATAAAAATAATTATTTAAAGTCTAAGTATATATAATGCCTAAAAATCCAATGATATATAAAAAACTAACCAATAATTATACTATCAAGAAATAAACCATCGAATTTCTAAAAAGTTGTATATTCATGCCAACAAAGATAAATAGGAAACTAAAATTAATATTATAAATAAATTAAGTACAAAAATAGTAAACCCTTATCAGATCAATAATCAAGTATTTGACTTCTCATCCATGACCGAAAAATAATTATCTACTCATGTTTATCATATTCATCAAATACGAAGAAGAAAATCTTTTATTATCAAGTATGAAAAATAACGAGCATTAACAATCTTTAGAATATCTCAATTATTCTCTAAAAATCTTCTATTAATTCTCTCTTAATTTCTTCATATGTGCTTCTCAGATGCAATAGTTATTTATAGCCCATAGGTTTTAGTTATCTAGTAACATATTCTATCTTTTTAACTCTCACTCTTGAAATTCTTGAGTGTTTGCATAGTAGCCCATTGCATTGTCGACAGTGGTTTCAACAGTTGCTTCGACAGTACTCCTCAGTTAAAAACTATAGTGCAAAGTTTTTAAGGTTATTGATATCAGTACCAGAGAATTGGAATTGTTAACAGTTCCCTAACAAAAATGTTGTTGAATCAATTATTCATGAGCGCATATTTCTCATTTAGTTTTTATACATCCAAAAACCAACAAAAAGATTTTAAAATACTAGATTAAGCTAATAAAATACCAAAGAGGAGAATTATATTAATATGCATAAAAATTCATTAATTTCTCATATTTAATCTCAAAAATAGAATACACGTGCATAAAATAAATAAGAAAATAATGATTTTCACTTGTAATCAATTGTCGCCAGGCAACAACGTTGATTACTAGGTGGTAGTGTCAATGCCCATCAGTGGGCTCTAATCTTGCATAGGATAAATCCACAAAACTTGACTCTATTTGGTTTTAGTTTTGTTGCCACCCAACAATAATTGTTGCTAGATAGCGACAAATGCTCTAAGTTAGGTGCTGGGTTTTCTAGCACTTGGTCTCTCGATTTTTTGACTTTCTTCTAATGTGGTCTGATTTTCATTTAGGTGCTTTGGATCTATTTGACCACAAGATTTTCTTGATTTGGCACTTTTCCAAATTGGATTCTGTGACTATTTTTGCCAATTGGATGTCCTTGTTACAAAAATAAAATATGATTTGAAAACAACTAAAAATACTCAAGAAGCTTTATTTGTATACAAGAAATAGATAAAGATGCAAGAAAAAAAATGTATAAAATATTACGCTCATCAACCTAATTGCAATACTCCATTTACGGATGTGACTTGACTTGTATGTTATGCTATTATAATACTGACCCTGATGCTGTTCATAAGTTGATGTAACTAAACTTTTAAAAGATAACTGGAGGTTTATTAGAAAAATAAATGATAGATTTGTCAATGCATTATGGGATATAGTAGAAAGGTTGTTCAATCAATATAATTTTGTTTTACTAAATCCAGACTGTAACAGTGACTTGGCAGGCTTTATACCGAAACTTAAATACTAACTTTGGCTAATGAATAGAAAATCAACTTTGTGTTAGCAAAAGATAGCGGAATAATACTAATGCAACAACCAGCGGAATCAAATAGTTAACCGAAGAGAAAAATAGCAGAGACAGAGAACACACAGATTTAACGTGGTTCGACAATATGCCTACGTCCACGGGGACTGATCGAAAAACTTCCACTATATCAAAAGAGGATTACAACTTTCTAGTTCTCAACCACAAGAGAAAACACAAGAAATCACACAAGATTTTGAGATCAAACTCTAACCTCTTGTTGCAGTGATTTACCTCTTTGCTTCTGTCGCCGAAAATCCAAAGGAAAGCCGCCACCTTCTCTTTATTTGTCGGCCAAGAATTTGCAGCCGGCCACCGAAAAATAATTTGCCCTTCGCCGAAATTATTCACTCCGAAAACAAAAGAGCAGCAACTCTTTTTACTTAGCCACACCACCAATTATTTGATACAAATAATTTCTTTGTGTTAGCCTTGCTTCTTTGGCTGCAAAGCAATTGCAGCAACAACCGCAATTTTCTTTTATTTATTTCGGCTTCTTTTCGGCTCCAATTTTTCGGCTTCACCAAACCCTAGCACCACAACCTATATATATATATTATATCATAATGGGTTTGGGCCGGTTTTGGACCCGTTTCGGTAGACCGAAACCCGCTACGGCAATGGGCTCCATTAGCAACAATCTCCCACTTGGAGACCTATTGCTAAAAATGTAATCTCTATACAAGATAATCCTAGTGTCCAAAGTTTTTACCTCGATCGTTCAAAGTTCTAATTTCAGCATTCAACACAAATGCACCAAAGTTGAGCAATAGCTCAACTTTTTCCCATCAACTGGCTTTGTCAACATATCTGCAGGATTCTTGTTGCCCTCAATCTTCTCCAACTTCAATTGGACATCCTCCAACAAGGATCTAATGAAGTGATATCTCAAGTGAATATGTTTAGTCCGTAAATGATACGCCGAGTTCTTAGCAAGATGAATTGCACTCTGACTGTCACTGAATAACCTGCAATCCACTCCATCAAAACCCAACTCACTCATCAATCGCTGCAACCAAATAAACTCCTTACTTGCTTCTGCAGCTGCAACATACTCAGCTTCTGTCGAAAATAAAGCAACAATTGATTGTAGTCTTGAAACCCAGCTTACCGCTGTTCCTCCTACAGTAAAGACGTAACCAGTGGTGCTCCTGCCATTGTCTCTATCACCCGCAAGGTCCGAATCCACAAAACCTTGCACATCAATGTTATCACCCCCAAAACACAAACAATACTTTGAAGTATCTTTCAAATACCTGAAAATCCACTTCACCGCTTGCCAATGTTCCTTTCCAGGGTTCTTCATGAATCTACTCACTACTCCCACTGCATGTGCAATATCTGGTCTTGTACTCACCATTGCATACATGAGACTCCCAACGGCCGATGAATAAGGCACATTCTCCATGGGTCTCTTCTCCTCATCTGTTTTAGCACCTTACTCTTTTGATAGTTTGAACTGATCACCAAGAGCTGTAGTTATCAATTTTGTATTATCCATGTTGAATCTCTCTAACACCTTCTTGATATACCCCTCCTGAGATAACCACAATTTCTTGTTTTTCTTATCTCGGGTAATTTGCATCCCAAGAAGTTGTTTAGTCTCACCCATGTCCTTCATAGAGAATCTCCCTGCCAACTTTCTTTTCAGATATTGATTTTCTTCATGCATGTACATGCCACAAGCATATCATCTACATATAAAGTAAGTATAATAAAGTTACCATCCTTAAACTTTTGTAGATATACACAATGATCTGAATTGCTTCTGGCAAAACCCGAATCCAACATAAACTTGTCGAACTTCAAGTACCATTGCCTCGGCACTTGTTTCAACCCATACAAGCTCCTTTTCAGTCGACATACCCAATTCTCTTTCCCTTTAACTTCATATCCCTCCGGCTGTTCCATATATATTTCCTCCTCCAAATCACCATGAAGGAAAGCAGTCTTCACATTGAGCTGCTCTAAATACAATCCTTTCACAGCCACAATACTTAGTATTGCTCTGATAGAAGTCATCTTGACAACAGGTACAAATATTTCATTGAAGTCAATACATTTTCTCTGACCGTATCCCTTCACCACAAGTCTAGCCTTGAACCTTTGTGTCCCTCCTGCCTCATGTTTTACTCTGTATACCCACTTGTTATGCAATACTTTCATCTTTTCCGGTCGCTTCACCAATTCCCATGTGTGATTCTCCTCCAAAGAAGACATCTCATCATGCATGGCTTGCTCCCACTTAAAATGAAGTTTATCCTGTATAGCCTCTTAGTAACTCTCTGGTTCACCTGCATCAGTATACAAAACATGATATAATGGAAGACAAAGTTTTTGAGTTGGCTTCCTTATCCTCGTGCTCCTCCTCAAAGTGGGAACACTCTCTGATGAAGTACTGGAACCATCTATTTCAGTCAATGGCTCTCTCTCCTGTTCGGTCTCATCTGAAACTTGTGTATTCTCAGGTGCAGCCATTTCTTCTCCTTCAGATGTAGGTATTTCTTCCTCTCTTTTATCCATGGGATCCATCCCATCTTGTGGCTCATCCAGCTCCAAGCGCTCTTTTTCCACTGCATTCTCACTCTTACTTTCCGTTCGGTCTTTGTACATATAGCCCTCATTGAATACTACATCTCTGCTACGAATTACCTTGTTATGCTCATAATCCCATAAGCGATAACCATATTCGTCGCCACCGTATCCAATGAATGCACACTTCTGAGATTTAGAATCAAGCTTCTTTCTCATCTCATGATCCACATGTGCATATGCTATACAACCAAACACTTTTAAGAATGAATAATTCACAGTCTTACCAGACACACCTCCTCTGGAATTCCTCCATCTAAAACACTAGCTGGACTCCTGTTGATCAGATAGACTGCCGTATCTACAACGGCTCCCCAAAGTTGCAAAGGCAAACCTGCTTGTAGTCTCATACTCCGAACTCGCTCCAAAATGGTTCTATTCATCCTCTCAGCCACGCCATTTTGCTGCGGTGTCCTTGGTACAGTCTTCACTCTCCTGATCCCGTGGGTAGAGCAATAGTCATCGAACTCCCTATTGCAAAATTCCCCACCATTGTCTGACAACAGACATTTTACCTTCAAACCTGTTTCATTCTCAACAAGAGCTTTCCATATCTTGAAGATCTTGAAGACATCGGATTTCTGCTTAAGTGCGAACACCCATATTTTCCTGCTTGCATCATCTATGAAAGTGACAAAATAAGAATTACCTCCAAGAGACTTCGCCGAAGAAGGCCCCCATACATCTGTATGCACCAACTCTAATCTCTCGGTTTTCTTCTCCTTGCCATCCTTCATAAAGCTAACTCTTTTCTATTTTCCAAACACACAGTTCTCATAGAAATTAAAATTAGCATCTTTCATATCTGTCAATATACCTCTGGATTGCAATACCCTCATGCCGCTTTCGCTCAAGTGACCGAGCCTCTGATGTCATAAGGTAGCCTTCTCATTCTTCACGGTGGCCAAAGAAACAACGTGATCCACCGAGCTTGAGAGTAAATATAGAGTTCCCACTCTCTCACCCTTGACCACTACCATTGCTCCTTTACTGATCTTCCACTGTTTCTTTTCAAATGAGATTTGATAACCTTCACCATCCAGCTTGCTAACAGATATCAAATTCTTCTTCAAATCCGGTATGTGCCTGACCTCTTGTAAAAGCAACTTTCCACCATTGTGCAACTTTAACTGAATTATCCCTTTACCTACAATCTTGCATTCCTGCTAATTACCAACAGTCAGATGCCCAAAATCACTTTGGAGATAATTCTCAAACCATTCTCTACGAGCAGTGCAATGGAACGAAGCCCCTGAATCTACAAACCACGAATCTGATCTTGATTCTGTATGAGCAGACAAACACAAGTCATCATACTCTTCACTTGGATTCACCACATTCGCTCCTTCCTTGTTTTTGTTTGGACAATCCTTCTTCATATGACCTTTTGTCTTACATTTCCAACACACTAACTTTTTCTTGAATTTCTCCTTAGATTTTGATCTTCCTCTTTGCTTCGACTCTCTGCTTGAACTTCTACCCCTTTCTTTTCGTCTGTCATTATTAACCGACAGAGCAGTACTTGTAGAAACTGTGCTCTCACCCATGCTCTTTTTCATCAATTCATCATTCATGATTGTACTCACAACATCATTGAATTTAAGAGCAGTATTGGAAGAATTGCTGATGGCCATAACAACATTACTCCAACTATCCAGTAATGAACACATAAACATCAAAGGTTTAATGTCATCAGTAAAGACAAAATCTAAAGATTCAAGTTGTGCCCATAATGTGTTAAATTCGTTCAAATGATTAACAACTGAACTATCAGAAGACATTCTCAAGTTGAACAACTTTTTCATTAGAAACAGTCTATTTGAAGCAGACGGCTTCTCATAAAATTTAGCCAACGCTGACATCAAACCTGAAGTAGTCCTCTCCTTGGAGACGTTGAACACAACCTGGTTTGTCAGGCACAATCGAATCTTCTCCAAAGCCCTCCTGTCCAACAATGCCCACTCCTCATTAGTCATCTTTTCTGGATTTTCTCCAATCAGTGGTTGATGTAAATTCTTTTGATATAAATAATCTTCCATCTGTAACTTCCACCATTGGAAATCTGTCCCATCAAATTTTTCAATCTTTCCCTTCCTATCTTCCGCCATAACTCCCACTCAAAATCAACACCGATCTGAGTGAAATCTGACCCGAACCAGGGCTCTGATACCAATTGTTAGCAAAAGATAGCGGAATAATACTAATGCAACAACCAGAAGAATCAAATAGTTAACCGAAGAGAAAAATAGCAGAGACAGAGAACACGCAGATTTAACATGGTTCGGCAATATGCCTACGTCCACGGGGACACGATCGAAAAACTTTCACTATATCAAAAGAGAATTACAACTTTCTAGTTCTCAACCACAAGAGAAAACACAAAGAAATCACACAAGATTTTGAGATCAAACTCTAATCTCTTGTTGCAGTGATTTACCTCTTTGCTTCTGTCGCCGAAAATCCAAAGGAAAGCCGCCACCTTTTCTTTATTTGTCGGCCAAGAATTTGCAGCCGGCCACCGAAAAATAATTTGCCCTTCGCCGAAATTATTCACTCCGAAAACAAAAGAGCAGCAACTCTTTTTACTTAGCCACACCACCAATTATTTGATACAAATAATTTCTTTGTGTTAGCCCCGTTTCTTTGGCTGCAAAGCAATTGCAGCAACAACCGCAATTTTCTTTTATTTCTTTTCGGCTTCTTTTCGGCTCTAATTTTTCGGCTTCACCAAACCCTAGTACCACAACCCATATATATATTATATCATAATGGGTTTGGGCCGGTTTTGGACCCGTTTCGGTAGACCGAAACCCGCTACGGCAATGGGCTCCATTAGCAACACTTTGTTAATGACTTATTTTCCAATTTTTGCTGAAATCAGTCGTAGTCCCCCATTTACGGGTTGTCCAATGACAAGCAAACATATCCAGTAGTCAGTTCCATCAAGATTTAACTTACTACGTATAGAGATCGAATACTTCGTAAGGTTTCATATTAACATGTTATACTTAATGGAGACTTCCTCCAATTTTATTCGAGCATTTAGTATGTATGTGAACCACCCTATGAATTAGCATTATTCACATTAATTTAATTTGCATGATTATTCCATGTTTCATTATACATAAAATTATTATCTTAAAGTGCTTAGATATGTAACACCTCACTTTCTAGAAATTTAGATAGCTAGAACATTCGGTATTGAGTAATATATTGACAAGTCTCAATAAACATTATAGTCATATTACAGTGGAAATATGGACAATAGATAACAATAAATTGTAATTTTCAAGTCAAAATAATAATAATATTTTTTTCCTTACTTGAAATTCAATAGAAAGTAGCTACAAAACCAAATAATCAATTACATATACTTATACATCTTCTAATAAGAAGTAGCCCACAAATAAGAAAATAGCAAACTAGAAAAGCCTCAATCTAATAGCTCTGCTTGCTTCTAAAAGTATGTCGAATCTTGCTCTATTTCTAGAGAACTATCTCTAGATAAATATCTGCGTCTGATATGCATAACCAGGATCGTCAGTAAAACGATCCAGTAATATATAATAAGATATGTGAAACAATAATATCTCGGTAATATAAAAAGTCATGTCCAATTAAAAAAATGGAAAACCTCATATCTTTAACACATCATATAGCTTATCATTAGTCATTTAGTTGACATATTTTAGTTACGGTGTTTAAAAATTTAGAAAGAAATGAACTTTTGCTAGTTTAAACATATCCCCGTGTACTCCTGAGAAAATAGAATAGTAAATTTGATCGGAGCCTGTCCCAATCCTCTTAAGAAGAGAAACAATCATAATTTTGATTAGAGCCTACACCGATCCGCCTGTATGAGAAATAGTGACAGTTTTGATCGGAGTCTATCTCAATCCTCCCAAAATGGAAAGAAGTGACGTAGTTACTTTTAGCCATAAAATTATATAAATCCTCAAATCTCCCATAAACCGAGTGTATATCAATTTCAGTATCAATTGTTCAATTTAGTAAATACAGTTTATTATATGGATTGATGATTATCATTAAAGTTCAATATTTAGAAACATAAAGGAACAAAATAATAGTAGAATGGTTAATAATCTATTACTAATCAAATATAATGTTGGTATTCAATCGGTGTCTTATCATATTTCATTTTAGTATTTATTTTCATTTTTTAGTACATAAATAAAAATAAATGAAGTCGAACTTATAAAGTAGCATTTTTGATAATATGCATATCTTTAAAACGGATAAGAATATGAACTTAATAAGAAAATATTCATCCTTGATATTATAAGAATATGCACATGAATTTAGATCAAAATAACATTTAAACATGTAAAAATTTAAACTATCAACTAGGGATGGTAATAGATCCGTTCACGGGCCAAATTTTGGCTGGTCTATATAAAATTTTGGATTAAAAATAAAAATTTTATTTTTCTAATTCAAAATTTTATATAGAATGAGCCAAAATTTGGTCGTAGATGCGTCCATTGTCATCCGTACTATCAACAAGTAAATAAATTATTTGGACCACTTGATTTTCTATTTTTGTTACTAGAATATGAAACACTAAATTTAGAGGTCAATTACTATGCAAAAATAATTAAAGCTACAATAAAGCTATAATTTAGAGGTCAATTACTATTAATCTAGAGTTCATAGGATATATATATTTTTAATTAGTATTATGTTAAGCTTCAATTATTTTAAAGTTGTATTCGTGATATATGATTCACATACAACACATTGTTTGGTAGGAGGAGGATTCAAATATACAGTACATGCGTGGAAATAGTGGGTGGAAGGATTTATTAAAAATATGCTTGAAATATGTATATCTTACTTGGGGCTTGTGAACAATATATCTTTTCTTGTGCTCTTATATGTTTTAATTTTTTTTTAATTATTTTTAGTTAATTATCATCGTTGCTATCATTAATATTATTATTTTATTAAGTCTAATTAATTAAAAATATATTCTTATATATCCAATAGATGAAAGAGTTTTTTATTTTTTTATTTTTTATGTATCAAAAAGATTTGTTGTACTTTTAATACAAACTAACTATTTTAGTCTTGATTTGAGACTGAAGGAGTGAAAAATGTCCTCCATTCCTTCAAAATTAACCTCTCCAGATAGTTTCCTTGTATAGTAGGACAAATAGATACCGACAGTATAAATAGAGTAATGGGAGTAGCCATCGCTTCTTCCTTCATTTCCTCCTCCTTACTAAAAGGCTTTTACAAGATTTCATGTATCAATCATTGACAGGATATATCTATGCATTGTTATAGAACTATACAATGTCAAGGGATATTGATGGGAAATTAAGGCTCAATAGGCATTGCACGATATCACACAGTACTGTTGTGCTTGGAGTTGCAGTATATTGATCTCGAGTCACATATGTTTCCTTTCCTTCTTTTTTTTTCGCCTTTTTTAAAAAAAAAAAAAAACACCCTACTATTTTAGCTAGCGAATAAAAGAAGGGGCCTTAACAAGGCGAATAATGAGAGAGGTGGTGTGATAGTGATCTCCAATTCTTCCTTGAGCGAACAACCCCCTTCCCCCGGCACTTGTGTAGGGTCTACGAACGTCAAGGAGTTGAGTTTGTGCCCCAATCGAAGATCCCCGAGGCTCATGTCAACAAATTGTAGATAGCAAAGGCAAGCCATTAAAAATAAGAGGTAGAAAGAGTAACTAAAACTAGATTATATTTTTGGCATATTTAGAAGTAAATAAAGAGATAATCTTATTATTTATGGCGAGACTAATGCCCTTGGACGGGGACTAAGTTAAGTAAAGAATGATAGTTTTTATTGAGCCTCTGACTGGGCTGAGTAATAATTTATTTATCCCCCTCTGCATAAAACCTGCTTAGATTCGAGCTAATTTAAATTGGCTTTGGACCTTGTCGAGCCAAAAAATTTTTTTAGCAACACTTAGGATTATGTTTATTTTTAAGAAAATGAAAGAAAGGAAAAGAAATGGAAAGGGAAAGAGAAATGGAAACAAGAATTAAGTTTTTTTTTTTCTTCCTTATTTGACATGAAAAAAAAAACTAAAAAAGAAAACTTAAGATAAAAAATAAAAAGTTAATGTGAAAAAGAAAAAGAAGCCTACTCCAAATTCAATTTACCCTCCTAATTTGATTCTATGACATCGGAACACCTATTGACATTTTATGTCATATTTTTATACCTTATTTTTTCTTACTTTATTTGAATTTTCTTTTCCTCTAAATTTTCTTCCAAACCAAATAATCTAAATTAACTTTATTTCTTATATTATTTCTTTTCTTTCATTTTCCCTCAAACCAACCGGAGCCAACA
Organism: Dracaena cambodiana; assembly: GCA_036321105.1. Taxonomy (NCBI): domain Eukaryota; kingdom Viridiplantae; phylum Streptophyta; class Magnoliopsida; order Asparagales; family Asparagaceae; genus Dracaena; species Dracaena cambodiana. The sequence continues at coordinate 25,385,847 of JAYEPQ010000008.1, read as the reverse complement.
TGTTCGTTTTAGACTATGATTCAATGGAGAGCAATTCTCGACTTTTATATTGGGACATTCTGTTAGCAAAAGATAGCGGAATAATACTAACGCAACAACCAGCAGAATTAAATAGTTAACCGAAGAGAAAAATAGCAGAGACAGAGAACACGCAGATTTAACATGGTTCGGCAATATGCCTACGTCCACGGGGACACGATCGAAAAATTTTCACTATATCAAAAGAGAATTACAACTTTCTAGTTCTCAATCACAAGAGAAATCACAAAGAAATCACACAAGATTTTGAGATTAAAACCCTAACCTCTTGTTGCAGTGATTTATCTCTTTGCTTTGACTGCCGGAAAAAAGACCCCGAAAAAAACTTCTCGGTTGAACCCTTCACCAAAAATAATTAGGAGCAACAACACTAATTATCTTCACTTTGGCCAAACCTTCAACCGAGTACAAACAGAGCAGCAACAATAATTATTTTGCATGCAACCGCAAAATAATTTAACCAAGAAAAGGAACCTGCCACCAATTTGCTCTCCTTCGGCCGAACAACAGCAGCACCTTTTTCTCTATTTTGTTTCAGCCGCTCTTTTTTTTGGTTTTTAATTCGGCTTCAATTTTTCAGCTTATACAAACCCTAGCACCATAACCCCATATTTATATTATATCATAATGGGTTTGAGCCCATTTTGGACCCGTTTCGATGTACCGAAACCCGCTGCGGCAATAGACTCTATTAGCAACAATCTGCCACTTGGAGACCTATTGCAAAAAATTGTAATCTCTATACATGATAATACTAGTGTCCAAAGTTTTTACCTCGATCGTTTAAAGTCCCACTTTCAGCATTCAACACAAATGCACCAAAGTTGAGCAATAGCTCAAGTTTTTCCTATCAACCTGCTTTGTCAACATATCTGCAGGATTCTTACTGCCCTCAATCTTCTCCAATTTCAATTGGCCATCCTCTAATAAAGATCTAATGAAATGATATCTCAAGTGAATATGTTTAGTCCGTGAATGATACGCCGAGTTCTTAGTAAGATGAATTGCACTTTGACTGTCACTGAATAACCTGCAATCCACTCCATCAAAACCCAACTCACTCATCAATCGCTGCAACCAAATAAACTCTTTACTTGCTTCTGCAGCTGCAACATACTCAGTTTCTGTTGAAAATAAAACAACAATTGATTGTAGTCTTGAAACCCAGCTTACCGCTGTCCCTTCTACAGTAAAAACATAACCTGTGGTACTCCTGCCATTGTCTCTATCTCCCGCATGGTCCGAATCCACAAAACCTTGCACATCAATGTTATCACCCCCAAAACACAAACAATACTATGAAGTATCTTTCAAATACCTGAAAAATCCACTTCACCGCTTGCCAATGTTCCTTCCCAGGGTTCTTCATGAATCTACTCACTACTCCCACTGCATGTGCAATATCTGGTCTTGTACTCATCATTGCATACATGAGATTCCCAACGGCCGATGAATAAGGCACATTCGCCATGTGTCTCATCTCCTCATCTGTCTTGGCAGCTTGCTCCTTTGACAGTTTGAACTGACCACTAAGAACTGTAGTTACTGTTTTTGCATTATCCATGTTGAATCTTTCCAACACCTTCTTGATGTACCCCTTCTGAGATAACCACAATTTCTTGCTTTTCTTATCTCGGGTAATTTGCATCCCAAGAAGTTGTTTAGCCTCACCCATGTCCTTCATAGAGAATCTCCCTGCCAACTTCCTTTTCAGATCATTGATTTTCTTCATACATGTACCTGCCACAAGCATATCATCTACATACAAAGTAAGAATAATAAAATTACCATTCTTAAACTTTTGTAGATATGAACAATGATCGAATTGCTTCTGACAAAACCCGAATCCAACATAAACTTGTCGAATTTCAAGTACCATTGCCTCGGCGCCTGTTTCAACCCATATAAGCTCCTTTTCAGTCGACATACTCAATTCTCTTTTCCTTTAACTTCATATCTCTCCGGCTGTTTCTTGTATATTTCCTCCTCCAAATCACCATGAAGGAAAGCAGTCTTCACATCGAGCTGCTCTAAATACAATCCTTTCACAGCCACAATACTTAGTATTGCTCTGATAGAAGTCATCTTGATAACAGGTGCAAATATTTCATTGAAGTCAATACCTTTTCTCTGACCGTATCCCTTCACCATCACAAAAAATTCACCATCACAGGTGCAAGTTTTTCCTCTTGTTCATCATCACAAAAAATTCTATCTATAGATCGGAAGATTGTGAAAGCAATGTTGGCTCGAGCACTTAAAATGGAAATTCCAAAATATAAATGCTGTGTAAAACTAAAGGTGAAAACTTCATGGACAACGAAGAATCCTTACCGGCTTTTTGGGTCATGTCCATTCCGAACGTGCAATGATTGGATATGGCTCGATAAAGAAGGAGCACCCTCATATGCAAAAGAGGCTTTGAATATAGTGATCGATATGTATGAGGGAGGCAATTTTTAGTGGGGCCAAACGTTAGAGATTTCGAATAAAAAGATTCACGAGAGAAGCTTGTTAATTTGTGTATTGGTTGGGTTTTTTATGTCGTGTTGTTTTGTGCTACTAGCCAAATGAAGTTCTCATTATGCCAGTGTAAATAAATATTCACTAATATCTAGTGATCAAATAATATGAGAACAACTCTTCTCCTTGAATTCATAGTTTGCAGATGTGGAGTAATAATTGCAATAAGTTTCCTATATAGATAAGCTCCCAAACCTCAAAAGAAGAATATGTACCATTAGTAGTAGGGTTAGGGCATGCGCATGTTGCTTTTGCTCAGCACAGCAGCTACAGCAACCGATGCTGCTGCTGTGCTTGCTGAGCAGCAGCTGCATCAGCAAGCATAGTAGTTAGAAGGTTGATGAATCCTAATCAGTTTCATAACCCACTATTACTGTCTAGAACTTTCCATCCATCATCCTAGCACAGGTCCGGAACCTTATAATACAATAAGAACCCGCCTCTATATTATAATTTTCTTACAGTATCCTCCAAATCAAACCATCCAAAGAAATTTGGACCAATATTCTCAACAATATCCACTTTACCCCTTTGATATTTTATCGTGCCACTATTTACAAATTTCTCTCTATGGTGAACATGAAGGTCAAAAATATTACGTGCCATATCTCAACTGCATATAACATAACAATTACACATCAAAATAAATCAACAATTAAAACATAAAAAACCCACTATAAATTAACTAATGAAGATTAAGACTAAACTTCTACACTAATATAAAACTTTGCTGGTATGTTTTTTAATGAAAAAAATTGCATTTTGCTAGTTTGTTCAGAAAAATCCTAAGATTCTATATGTGTATGAAAACATGATGTTATCGTAATTTCCATGGGTAGATCCTTGTTGGGACCTTGATCACTTCAATCCAAATCCCTCACATGTCTAGCACTCTATAAATCCAAAAAAATCAAAGTCAACAGTACACCCATCACAGTTTTGGGGCCCCCCAGCAAGCCCAACAGATTTTTGTCGGAGAAAAAATTCCATAAAATTCTATAAAAATTCACGTTGACAGTAACATGTCATCACCAAACAATTTTGTTGGAAAAAATTCTATAAAAAGTAGAACTTTGAGTGTATATAAAAACTTACCACTACTTCAACCTCACTTCCAAAATCCACTTGCTACAGCAGTCAATCGCTCTTACCAAGCCCGCCACTGACACCACCCAAGGTTTCGCTGACAGTGACCAAGCTTCAATCCGATCGCACCCACTCATCCACACCCGCCGGTCGCACCAAACCGCCCAAAACCACCTCTTCTCGTTCGCTGCTGCGATCACATCCAACCTCCACTACAAAGTGCTGGGATTGCACCAACCTGCCGTTGGGATCGCATACTTACTGCTGCCGTCATCTGATCACACTCGCTCGCCCTTGTGCCCTAATTTTGTCTGAGAGAAATTTAGAGAGAAAAACCAAATACCCAGCTCAGTTTCCCCTCTCTCCTCTAATTTCGGTTCGGGCCAATAAGGTTTTTTCACGACATGTGCAAATCAGGTGGCCCCACCGCTGATGCTCACTTCACTCTGTTTGGTTTTCCAGGGGATTTAGTGCGAGTTTCAATGTTCAGGGGTGATAAATTATATACTTTTATAGTATAAGGGGTTTGAGTGTAATTAGCCCTAGATAATATGACAAACATTACTCTAAATTTATAGTTTTTTTCCATTATCTCAACTCAATGGAATAAATAATGTAATGCTTGGAAAATTCTTGTATCACCACATCTCTATCTCTTTTACTTGAAACAATCTAAAAATTGAAAAGTAAAGATTTAGTAAGTACTATTCAATATTATAAATCTATTTTCTAATCCATGAGGCTAACAATGCCATAAGATTGAGATGGTTTCTTTTTTAATGTGGGTATGAAAACATACGAATTTGGGTCTGAACTCATCGAACCGGAACCTGAACCCGTACCCGTACCCGAATCGGTCGCCATCCTGATAGTTCCGTTGATAAATGGCGACAAAGCCACGTGCTGTCGGCTTTTATAATGAAGATAGGCTTTTAGTTTGTAACGCCTTGAAGTTTTTTAATGGCACGCCCGGGGAGTTTCCGGGGGCAATACCATTTTTTTTTTCAGCGAGCACTTAAAAATTTATTTTTATTTATAATTTTATCATTTAAAATTTTAGGATAAAAATATCTTATTTTCAATCTCTTTATTCTCTCTCTTATCTTTTCTATCGCTATTATCCTTCTGCCGCCGCCGTCGTTCCTGCTCTCCTCTATCATTATGATGAAACTTTTTCTTCTATCTCTCAACTCTCTCTCCGAATTCTCTCCCAAAGAAATTACAATTCGACCTCTCTCTCTTTCTTCAACCTCTCTTGAAGGAGAGAGATGAGACTCTTTAAAAAATTGAATTTTTTTATAAAAAAGAGCTGAAATTGGAATAGAAATACAATCGTTTTTCTTCCCGTTCTTATTCCTCTCTCTATGAATTGAATCATTATCGGGGATGTCGTTGGAGATCGAAGTGGTAGAAGAGGGGAGAGAGGAGGAGGGGGAGAAGAGTTGGAGGAGGTGGAGGTCTTGAAGATGTATTTAGATTTACTAGTTTCTTTGATCCGGATTAGACAGCTCAGATCTGATAAGGTGGATTAAGTCTGGATGTACCATAGAGGATCTAGCCTGTTTAGTCCGAAATTTATTGTTACGTTGGGAGAAAAATATGGAAGAATATTTTTTGAAATTTTAGATATGCGCACTACTAAAAATCCTATTTTTTCAAAAGAATGAAAAGAGAGGGTGGGCTGAGCAGGAAAAGTGACTCACTAAGGAAAAAAAAAAAAAGTGTAATTCCCCACGACGGCGAGCTCCGGCCCCACCATTTCTCCTCTGAAAAGAATGTATGATAATAGCCTTTCTACAAGAGGGAAGCAATCCAAGATTTCTTTGTTTCGACAACAATGGGGCTAGCTCTTCTTCTTCTTCAAGTGCCTTTATTCGTGCTACTTTCTGCTTCCATTGAAATGGCCATCTTCTCCTCATGTGGGCTAGCTCTCGACGAAGTCCCATGTCTCAACAGGAGCAGCTTTCCGGCCGGCTTCACTTTCGGAACCGCCTCCTCGGCGTACCAGGTCAGGCTTCTTGTATTCCGCACGCTATGGACTGTAATTAGTGGTTGCTTGTAAAATTGGTTGCTGATTTTTGCTTTTGACGTCTTGCAGTACGAAGGCGCGGCAAGAGAAGGCGGAAGAGGGCCCAGCATTTGGGATACTTTCACCCACACTCGCCCAGGTCTGATTCTTTCGCATTTTCATCATCCTTGGAATGTGATTCAGGCCGGGTTTGGCTTGAGAGAAAATGGGGGAAAGAAAAAAAAAGAGAAAGGGGGAGAGAAAATGAAAGAAGAGGTGAAGGAAATTGGTTTATCTTTTAAGGCTGTGTTTGGTTTGAAAGAAAATGAATGAAGGAAAAAGAAGGAGAAAATGTAAGAAAAAAAAAGGAAAGAAAAGAAGATGGAAAAATGGTCTTTCCTTTCCTTGCTTGGGAGTTTAGTTTTGAAGTGTTTTGAGGTGTTATGTAGGAATGTGTTATGAAGTGTTCATAAGAAGATTTGCCTGTGAGTTTTTGGACAAGTGTTCTTTTAATTTGGAGTGTTTTTTTAGAACATCTCAAATCGGGATGTTTTGGAGTGATCTAAATTATTTATTCACAAATACCCTTTCTTGTTCCAACTCTCTCCCACCTAATTTTCTTTTTCCTAATTGGACGTATTTGTCTTCTACATATTTATGGAACCATGAAAACCCATGAGAAAACCAAACTCCCAAGTATAATTGAACACTCCAAAACCGATAATCAAAACATTACAAAATACATACTACCAAAATACTTCAAAACGCACACACACTCTAAAAACACCCCAAAAAACTTTGGTTTTGACATCCAAACACAACTTAATGTTTGGTTAGTATAAAAACATTTTCTTTTCCTTTAAATTTTTCCTCAAACCAATAGAATTTTCTTTCCTGTTTTCTTTTCTCTTCCTTCATTTTCCTTCAAACCAAAGAGTCTTAATGTTTGGTCAGTAAGGAAATATTTTTTTTCTACTTTCTTTTCTTTTAAATTTTCTCTCAAACCAAATAATAGAAAACATTTTATTTCTTATTTTCTTTTCTTTTCTTTTCCTTCATTTTCCCTCAAACCAAACAGAGCCTCAAAGTAATTCTGATTGAAAGTTTTGGTTCATTTACTCGATCGGCATGTTTAACTATACTTTCTGTCAGCTGTTTGATGAAATGTCAGGTTCATAAAAACACCTATTGTTTTCTACCCTTTCCCTTTTTTTGGTAATTTTGATTCCGTTCGAGTAGGTACTGTATTGTTCACTTAATTAGAATGGCTAAGTGCGACGACATGAGTCAGGTTATCTGTGAAAATACTGTGCACTGGGACAACCCAGTGGTGCCCATTGCACCATAGAGTGCTGCATGTCGATAAAAGATTTGACAAAGCCACGACATGGTTTACTTGTTATTGATTATGATCTATATATACCTCGAATTGCTTCCAAAATGGTGGATATAGTCTCCCCACTTGCATAAGAGGGAAGATGACTTGTTCCATTATCTAGCATCTAACTCCTTAGGCTTCCTTTAATTGTATAAAGAAGTCTCGTGCTGTCTCTGTTTATCAGTTGAAAATGGTTCACATCAATTTATGTGAACTTATTTCGTAAAGGGAAAAAAAAAACATTGCAGAACACCTCAAAAAGTAGCTTTCTGCAAAATCAAGAATTGGAGGGACTGTATACTTGAAAGATCCTATTTACATCTAGGAACATACCTTCATAAAGATGAAACAAATATGATGCATTGTGACGGCATAAACTGTATGGCAGCTAAATTCTCACTGTGTTTAGCATAGAGATTTTAACTTCTGCTAAGTTTCAGATAGATGAAACAATATTCTCAAAAGCTGTGGGGAAAGTTTATTTATCCTATTTTATAGTTGCTCCACTAACAAGTTTAAGTATAGTTGATGCTCTCGGATTTATGTCATCCATTGAGTATCTAAATGTGATAAGGAATTAAAATGAGTCTTGGTTGGACTTAGCGTGATAATATGTTACATGCCTATAGATTTGTTATGGGCTCCAAAGCAACAAATATGACGGGAGTGGTTGAAAACGGATTTGAGTTCATATTGTTGGTTAAGATTGATGAGAGCATGGATCAGTGTCCTGCTAAGGTTTGAATTATAACAATATATATGTCTCCTAATTTTGAAGTTATGATGAATTAGAGAGGTAGATAGAGACTTGGATCTCTTCTTATAAACTTATCCTCATATAGTGAATCTTTGTCATTGTGCCCTGTGGTTTTTTTTTGAATTGGCCGAACTATGTAATTCTTAGTGATCTTATTCTTGTGATTGTGTTTTCTATTTTGTGTCCTCAATGTGTTGACCTTGTGGTGCTTCGAGATTAGATTGCGGGATTCGGTTCCCAACACATGCATGCATTTGGAATAATTCTAGAAATTTTCTTGTTTAGGAGCTTTTATACCTGAATCTTGTACCTTGGGTCTTATGTTTTTGGTTTGAACCACATATTGCTATAAATTGATTCAAACTTTTGTGACATTCATTCTTATTCTGTATGGTATCTTGCAAATAGTTTACATTTATGATATATTAATTTCATAGGAAGCATTTTTGATCGAAGCAATGGAGACATAGCTGTAGACTCCTTCCATCGCTACAAGGTGGGTCCCATTTGTTGTTTTCCCTTTTCCAATCCTTGTATCAATTTCTGTATCTAAGGACAGTTTTTTTCCCCTTCCGGCTCTGCTTGTCTCCTCAATTTGTAATATGATGAACACACAGGAAGATGTAAACATTATGAAGGAGATGGGATTCGATGCTTATAGGTTCTCCATCTCTTGGTCGAGGATCCTTCCAAGTAAGAGCCTATAATTACCTAATGCAAGTAGATAATGTTGTTACTGTTATCATATGATTCATATGTATTTATCTTTTATTTTCTTTTCTTGCATTTATTTATCTAATTTAGCATCCTGTTGTTTTGTTGTTCTTAATCAATATTGACGCAGCAATTTGACTTTCATTTTGGTTTAGTCATTCTTAGAAGTGAGAGCTAACTGACATTATCTTACCAGAATGGGCAACCTCCTGCTGCTGCACTATTATACTCTTTACATTCCACATTGTCGAAAATTAGCAATTTGGACGAGTGTTAAAAATTCAATGTCTTCACAACTATTTTACAATGATGAAAGTGCAATTTTACATTACAGCGATGAATCTTTTACAACTATTCGTCATGCTGCATAAATGGATATGCACCTTGAAAAACAGTAATATATGTACGTCTAATTTTATATATTACACATCCACACTCATGCGCATGCAACAATTCCTTTGACTTCCTTATTGTCATATTCCAAGACCAATAATATTCTACATATTACATTTTATTCTGCAACTGAAGCAGTTTATGTTTCTGACAATTTCCAACCTACCAGTCTTTTTTATTCTGGCATAAATCATTCCCACGTCGTTTCTATCTTTTTTAAAAATATTATTTTGTAACTTGTATCAGTACAATAGTTTGTATATTTTCAGTTTATCCTTAGAATCATTCTGATTAGTTCATGGTGTAACCTCTAGTCTCTGCTTAACAAAATCACACAGGGATTGCACCATATAGTAATACTTTTATTGTGCATAAGTGATTTATACGTCTTTCATGTAGATCTTGAAATTTTAATGAACTAACCATAAAATTGGAACTTTTTAAGTACAAATCGCAGCTCGAGTTTTGCACAGTAGAACGACTGACCTGAATTAACTTAGTTTTGTGTAGCTTTAGTAAGTTGCAAATTACCTTTTTATTATGGTGAACTGGCATCTAACTGAGAACTGTTGATGTTTCTAGTGGTTCTGGTTGCTTGGTGGAGGATAAAGAGATGTTTTGCATCACAGAAAAAGACACTAATAAAAACTTCCGGTAACATTGGATTGCCACTGGAATCAATTATGATCGAGAATAAGGATTTTAAGTTAATTCGGGCCATGCAGGGGACGTTTCTCCAGGTTTCTTGATGTTATATTGAGGTGGGTATTGATTGGGAAGATTTCATTGCACTTGATTATATAGGCCAGCAGAAAGAATGGTTATTAGTATAAATCCGAAATGGTTGGATGATTGAGCTTATTGAGGTTGATGGCAGGCTGAGACAAAAGATAAGGCAAGGGTGAGCTTCTCATGAATCTCTTCAATGGTCACCTTGTGGCAATATATAGCAGGTGAATAATATTCTGACAAGTCAGAGACAATGATGAAATAGAGTGAGAAGAATTGTGAAATTTGGTGGACAGTATGATTCACTTTCAAGTGATGCTACTATGGAATCATTCTGATTCCATAGTATCAGTACAATAGTTTGTATATTTTCAGTTTATCCTTAGAATCATTCTGATTAGTTCATGGTGTAACCTCTAGTCTCTGCTTAACAAAATCACACAGGGATTGCACCATATAGTAATACTTTTATTGTGCATAAGTGATTTATACGTCTTTCATGTAGATCTTGAAATTTTAATGAACTAACCATAAAATTGGAACTTTTTAAGTACAAATCGCAGCTCGAGTTTTGCACAGTAGAACGACTGACCTGAATTAACTTAGTTTTGTGTAGCTTTAGTAAGTTGCAAATTACCTTTTTATTATGGTGAACTGGCATCTAACTGAGAACTGTTGATGTTTCTAGTGGTTCTGGTTGCTTGGTGGAGGATAAAGAGATGTTTTGCATCACAGAAAAAGACACTAATAAAAACTTCCGGTAACATTGGATTGCCACTGGAATCAATTATGATCGAGAATAAGGATTTTAAGTTAATTCGGGCCATGCAGGGGACGTTTCTCCAGGTTTCTTGATGTTATATTGAGGTGGGTATTGATTGGGAAGATTTCATTGCACTTGATTATATAGGCCAGCAGAAAGAATGGTTATTAGTATAAATCCGAAATGGTTGGATGATTGAGCTTATTGAGGTTGATGGCAGGCTGAGACAAAAGATAAGGCAAGGGTGAGCTTCTCATGAATCTCTTCAATGGTCACCTTGTGGCAATATATAGCAGGTGAATAATATTCTGACAAGTCAGAGACAATGATGAAATAGAGTGAGAAGAATTGTGAAATTTGGTGGACAGTATGATTCACTTTCAAGTGATGCTACTATGGAATCATTCTGATTCCATAGTATCAGTACAATAGTTTGTATATTTTCAGTTTATCCTTAGAATCATTCTGATTAGTTCATGGTGTAACCTCTAGTCTCTGCTTAACAAAATCACACAGGGATTGCACCATATAGTAATACTTTTATTGTGCATAAGTGATTTATACGTCTTTCATGTAGATCTTGAAATTTTAATGAACTAACCATAAAATTGGAACTTTTTAAGTACAAATCGCAGCTCGAGTTTTGCACAGTAGAACGACTGACCTGAATTAACTTAGTTTTGTGTAGCTTTAGTAAGTTGCAAATTACCTTTTTATTATGGTGAACTGGCATCTAACTGAGAACTGTTGATGTTTCTAGTGGTTCTGGTTGCTTGGTGGAGGATAAAGAGATGTTTTGCATCACAGAAAAAGACACTAATAAAAACTTCCGGTAACATTGGATTGCCACTGGAATCAATTATGATCGAGAATAAGGATTTTAAGTTAATTCGGGCCATGCAGGGGACGTTTCTCCAGGTTTCTTGATGTTATATTGAGGTGGGTATTGATTGGGAAGATTTCATTGCACTTGATTATATAGGCCAGCAGAAAGAATGGTTATTAGTATAAATCCGAAATGGTTGGATGATTGAGCTTATTGAGGTTGATGGCAGGCTGAGACAAAAGATAAGGCAAGGGTGAGCTTCTCATGAATCTCTTCAATGGTCACCTTGTGGCAATATATAGCAGGTGAATAATATTCTGACAAGTCAGAGACAATGATGAAATAGAGTGAGAAGAATTGTGAAATTTGGTGGACAGTATGATTCACTTTCAAGTGATGCTACTATGGAAGGTCGTCCTTGATACATCCTGCAGAGGTTTATGATACATTGGAGAATCGGTACCAATAATAGGTCTCTAAAAAATGGGTTTAGTGACAAAGCTATGGAGGTGAAAGTAAAGTGTGAAGTGAATGTAGATGGGTTTGATAGGATCTTGAAGAACCTGTCAACTTCTAATCGGAACATCTAGGTAGAAAAATAGTTCTTCTTCATTCGCAGTTTGGAACTCTTTACTCTCTTAAAATCACATCGTGAGCACAGTGTTTTATTTGGAAGGATGCTCTCAAAGTTGATGAGATGATCATCACATCTGTTTAGTGTGTGACTCATGGCAGAAAATTGTCATAATTGGTCAGTACTTAGTACACTAGTGATGATCAGGGTTTATAAGTTAAGACATGAATCTTCCAATGGTATTTATCAACTTAGAAACATGAGTCTTCTCAGTGGTGTAAAGGATCTTTTTGTTAAGGGCATCTAGTGAGAGGGGGAGATTAAAGTGGATTCTATATTTCTAGGTTCCAGATATCATGGAAAAATTAAACATTTCTAAAAGTGTTAGTGGTATAGACAGGACGAAAAATGGTAAAGAGAGCAAGATTTTCAGTATTGGACTCGTAGTTAATTACATGTATACTTGATTGAGCTAATGGTGGCAGGCAATGTTTAAAATAGCAACTACAACTAAGCCTTTTATCCCAGGTATTTGGGGTAGGCTACATGAACCAAAAGAGTCACGCCGGATCGATGACTTTGATATTCCCTCTCCATTCATTTCTACCAAATAATATCTCCTTATTTAAAACTCTAGACTCCATATCTTTGCGTATCACCTCCATCCATATTTTTTTTGGTCTTCCCTTCCTTCTTTTAACTTGTCCTATATTGATAAACTCCCCTTTTTGAACTGGTGCACTTGTAAGCCTACGTTGCACATGACCAAACCATCGTAAGTGATTTTCTCGCATTTTCTCATCGATGGGAGCTACACCTATTTTAGCACGAATATCTTCATTTCTTACTTTATCTCTCCTAGTGTTGCCACACATCCAACGGAGCATGCGCATCTCTACTACACTTATTTTCTGTGAATGATATTTCTTTATAACCTAACATTCCGTGTCATATAATAAAGCTGGCCTAATAGCAGTTCTATAAAATTTTTCTTTCTATCTTAATGGAATGTTACGGTTCCATAAAACTCCCGTTGCCCTCCTCCATTTCAACTAGCCAGCTTATATCCTATGGTTAACATCATTATCGATTTCTCCATCATTCTGAATAATAGAACCCAAATATCTAAACTGACTGCTCATTTGTATTTCTTACCTATCCAGTTTTACAGTATTATAGTTTATGGTCCGTTGTTTACTAAATTTACACTCCATATACTCTCTTTTAGACCAACTCAATCTAAAACCTCTAGATTTTAATGTATACCTCTATAACTCTAACTTGGCATTTACCCCTGCTCTTGTCTCATCAACTAAGACAATATCATCAGCAAATAGCATACACCAAGGTATCTCATCCTGAATGGATTTAGTAAGCTCATCCAAATCTGATAAAAGTAATGTTTAAAATAGCGATAATGAAATAGCAATGTTTAAAATAGCGATAATGAAAAAGTAACGTTTTGTCTTTGTTAGGTTATGTTGCATATAGCGTAATGCATAACGCAGGTTATGCAATTTTCTATTTATTTAATTAAAATTAAATGTAGAACTATATAAAATAATTTTTATAAATTCAAAAATAAATTTGAAATATCTAAAAAATGAATATAAAACTATTTTGCAATACATAATATATTCTAATTTTATATTAAGTTTTACAATAATTTTCACATTTATCTTCATATTATATTAAGTCTCCAACCGTAATTCTAATCATCATTTAAACAAGAAAATAAGATTTCAATTTTTTATTCCAATTCTAGTTATTATCATTGTTGTAATTTATTTTTTGTAATATTCAATTTATTTTATTTGTAATTGTTGATTTCAGTTCAGTTAAAAATTCAATAAAATTAATAAGTAAGATATTTCAGTAACCGGAGATGAATTATAATAAATGAATAAGAAAACAATTGCAAATTAACAAGTTAGTAATTCCACAAGTAATCAAACAAGCCAACAACTAATCAAGAAAATTACTGCAATTCGCTAATAAACAAAATAATAATCAACAACAATATAGAAATTACTAAAACAATTATTGTAAATAACGTAACACAACGTAACTTAACGTAACGTTACGTAATATAATTAAAATAATATATAAAACGTAATGTTACGGTGCACTGAGTTATTTTTAGTTGTTACATAGCGTTGAGGTTCCGTTAGGTTACGTAACGCAATATAACGAGTTTCATAACGTGTTATTTTCAACATTGGTGGGAGTTAGACATGTTCCATGCCTAGGGAAGAATACTCTTTAAGGTGATCGATTTCACGGAAAACATATTTCCCCAGTATTATTCAATGTTTTTTTCAGACTGAAAATTGAAAAGATTAAGAAAATAGGAGTGATGTAAAATTGTTTAATATTGCAGGGACCTACTGATAATTATTCGACTACATAAGAAAGGAAGGACTATCTATTGAATCTCTATACATGTCTAATGGGATTTGATTCAAACTGGTTGAACCTAACTAGATAAGGTGGGATTTAAAGAAGTTCTCGTCCCATCTCTATCCAAATTTCAACTTATGAGTCTCTTATCAATATTATCCAGTAGCTTTGCCAAAGGCCTATCCAAATTCATTGAATTTGAGAATGAATCATAAATACTGTATCAAAACATTCAATCTTGTGGTTATAAGATTTTCTCTAACAAAATTGGGGTCAGATAAAAAAGAAGAAAAGTTTTGTTATATGGAACTAATCCTTGTCAATTAGTTAAAGGTATTAGAATATCTCATTAATTTTAGGATATCTTCCTAAATTAATATATTTGACAAATCATCTAATTTATTAGTATATCTAAAGATATCTTCCTAAATTAATATATTTATCAAATATCTCTAATTAGACTGATTATGCTGATTTAGAATTATATGCAATTATGATCAAATTATATATTTTCTTGTCTTACCTTTTATACTCACTTTCTTCATCTATAAAATGATGGTTATTGTAACGTTTTACATATACATTTCTTTATTTTCTCTGTCAGTTCTTAGTTTCATCTAAAGGATCTTTGTTAAATGGTGTTGTTACATAATTTGAGCTGTCCAAATCTAAGTTGAAGGCCCCAACTTGAAGAAAGCTCAATCTTAAGGCCCAAGTTTAGCTAGACTATTGGCCCAAAATCGATAGATTTTGGTAAAACAATCAAGTTGACGAAATCCTGTATTGATCATAATTCTACTGAGATAAGGGAAGCAAATGTATTAAAAGAAATAGAATCTATCTACAATAGGAAAACCACTAAATTCAAGATTAACCACAACTCCTACTCTTCCTTGGATTCTCAACTATAAATACCTTTTTCTTCTAAAGAAAGGAGACGATTCTTTGCATGAATTCTAGAGAATCTGAAACCTGTGATCTTGAGAGTCAATGAGAAATTGTATTACTTCTTTTCAATAAAGAACTCACCACAAAGAAACTTCCACCGAGGATATAGGTCCGTGATCTTCCAACCTAGTTAAATGTTGATCACTACTTGTTTATTTTCTGAAACTACTCTTTCTTTGACAAAGTTTCTGTAGGTTAGTTCAATCGTTCATTTGGTACTTGATTTGTCTTAGTTAACCTAGTCGGATAGATTTTGATATCAACAGTTGGTGCCGTCTGTAGGAACTTGATCAACCAACTATGATGAGCACATGTTCAAAGGGTCATCAAACTCAATTAGCTCTATAAGGAGGACTCATACTAACTACAAATATAACCTAACAACTGTCAAACTGAATCTCCTATCACTCAAGTGCAATCTCAAGCCTAATTCCAAGTACTTGCCAGTTAAATGACAGAATTTGCCCATACGATAAACGATGGACCTCCCACTCAAGGCAAATAGCCCCGTGGAGGAACACCAGTAGACTCGAAAAATTTTTCGGAGGAGGAAAAGGCAACCTCCCATAATCGAGACACTCAACAGAATAGTCATGGTGAGATAAAGTGCAAACGAGACGACAATGATTATTCTTGGATAAGCGGTACGATGGAGCAGTAATCTACATGATCACATTACTAATTATCATATGGTGATACATTTTTTGGGAGCAATTGACGACATCCAGTGCCGAGCTTTTTCCAAAGGAGGGAGAAACAGGTACAATAACCTCCCCTCTTGATATGTAGACTTTTGATAAATTTCGCTAAGAATTCACATAAAAATTTGTAGTGAATAAAAGCACAAAGAAGACCACTGCATCCCTCCCATAATCGAACAAAGACATATTGAGCCTCTTCGGGACTTTCTAAAACAATTCAACAAAGCAAGACTACAAACCGAGGAGTGCTCTTCCGACATCATCTTTGCAGCCATCGTCAACAGGGTTTGCTACATTCATTTAAGACAATCTGTTAGGAAGAAAAATCCAAATTCGGTAGGCAAGCTCCTCGATTAGATCGATAAATATATTGGCCAAGAAGACTCAGAGATGGTCTTTAATGATCGTGACTCCATAAGAAAAGGAGTCGACTGAAAAAAAGAGGAAGGGAGCGAGAAAGAAAGTGGAGCCCCATTGAGACGCAGTGATTTTTTGTCACGGAGGATGTAAAGTGATAACTACTCGGATACACGTTGACACAAGTGGCTCATGTAGTAAATCAAGACTGTCATATGAAGATATGTGCGGATTGGATCCAATGCTGATAAGAATCGTGACGAAGAAGTCGATCCTAATGGAGAAATCATGACTCTCATGCTAACTATCTTGGAAGGGCTGTACTGAGAGGAATTTCCTACTCAGCAAGAAAAAAATGTGTGAATTGTCAATGCCACTGAGCGTCCTCCAAATCACCTCAAAGAACATGTGATTACCTTCTTGGCCACTGACCGTCCTCCAAATCACCTCAAATAACATGTGATTACCTTCTTGGCACATTATTTAGAGGGAATCAAAGTTCCATGATAACACTATTGTTATCACAACGTTATCGCGACTAACATTGGCAGGGCCGATGTTAGTTGCGTTATTAATAAGTTGGAAATTTGAGTGTTTAATATGGAATGAGATCCAAGATCTTATTACATTAGTCTTTTGACTTAAAATATCCTAGTCTGTTATGCCTCGTGGGTATGAGAATTAATTATTTGTAATAGCAGGTTGAATACAAAGAATATGATTAGTTTCACATATTTTGGGTTGTGACAATCCCTTTGGTTACACTAAAGATCTGGAGCTATTTTGTAGTTTACACCACTTTGTCCTGCAGGGCACGTTGAGGCAGGTACAGATCATACTTTTCAAGCATGGTAGGTAATGCTAGGAATTAAAAAAGTTTGTAGAGTCCAAATTATTGGTTATCTAGATTTCTTTACTATCTAAACTTTGCTAGTGCTGTGCTTAAAGATTTATCCTTTCACTGCCTGTTTCAAGTAAGGATAAAGGAGGAGGGTTGTGTTAGGCCGGTGATAGCCAGTGTAAAACATTGTCACATATTATGATATGAGCCAAAATAGTTTTATTATTTAGAATGATGGAGATATTGATAATGATGTTAACAATATGATATAAGCTGGCTGGTTGAAATAGAGGAGTGTAACGGGAGTTTTATACGATTGTAACATTCCGTTAAGACTGAGGAGAAAATTTTATAGAACTGCAATTAGGCCAGCTTTATTATATGGCACAGAATGTTGGGTTTTAAAGAAACGTTATTCACATAAGATAAGTGTAACAGAGATGCGCATGCTTCGTTGGATATGCGGCAATACTAAAGAGATAAAGTAAGAAATGAAGATATTCGTGCTAAGTTAGGTGTAGCTCCCATCGATGAGAAAATGCGAGAAAATCGCTTATGATGATTTGGTCATATGCAACGTAGGCTTAAAAATGCACCAGTTCGACGAGGGAGTTTATCAATGTAGGACAAGTTAAAAGAACGAAATGAAAACCGAAGAAAGTATGGATGAAGGTGATACAAAAAGATATGGATTTTAGAAGTCTAAATAAGTAGATATTATTTGATAAAAATGAATGGAGAAGAACTATCAACGTGATCGATCCAATGTGATTCTTTTTTGGTTCATATAGCCTACCCCAAGAACTTGGGATAAAAGACTTAGTTGTTGTAAATTTCTTTATTATGTTATGGAGTTGCATCATGTATTTTAGGGGTTACACAATTACTGGAAGTCAGGTTTGATTTCTGTGAAAATAGGTAATCTTTCCATTGCCATTGAATAGAGAAAAATTACAGATTATCAAAATTGTTCTTTTTTCGATTTGATTACAATAAAAAATAATAAATAAAAACAGACAGAGAAAACTTATAGATCATCGCTCTCTTTTTACAAAAGATTTGTGAGATTCGATGAAGCTATGGGGATCGGTTTTTTTCCCGTTGACGATCTGACGTTGATAGTTGGAGGCGAGCTCGTTATTCTTCTCTTTTGATTCTTGGAAGAAATACGAACTCTTGCGCAGAAGAGGGAGATCTAGCCAAAGGTCCTCTATTCTACTTCAAGAGTATTTATAGGATCCCAATTATTGAGCCGGTTTCCATGTAGATAAAATCGAGGTGTAATATTGAGGAGATATTTCCATGTAGATAGGAACAAGATCTGGTTTCTTAGTAGATAGAATTGAAATCTCTTTGTAATTTTGATGAGATATTCGAATATTTTCTTGATTTTATTTGATCTAGATTCATTTAATCGGGTCCTGTTTCTGCACCCAAAATCAATTAAACTCAAATTAGAATTTGATTATAATTTGTAAAATTACTAAACTTAAGCAAAATTAATTTAGAATTTTTCATCTAAAAATTAATTAGACTCTAATTAGAATTTGGGTCTTATTTGAATTTGTAAAATATACAAAATAATTTCAAAAAATTTAAATTAAGTGCGCGAAGCGAAAATTCACTGTGCGCGAGGCCGGGTGACCGGCCTTGCGGCCGCGAGGCTGGTGTGAGCCTCGCGACGCAAGATTGGTGCAGCCTCGCAGCTGCGAGACTGGTCCAGCTTCGTGGTCGCGAGGCTGGTGTCAGCCTTGCGACGTGAGACTGGTGCAGCCTCGCGGTTGTCAGATTCTTACTTGGACTCAAATTCTTACTCAGACTCGGATTCGTGCAGGGATAATTTTTCTCGTTTTACACGACCCCTTCAAAGTTTTCAAAATTTTGTTTTTCCAATTGTTTTAGCAAAATTTTAAAATATTTTGGATTTTTCTTTTGAAATTGGTGGATGAGTTCATGCAGATGGAACTTGCTAAGAGTGCGGAAGTATCTTAACAAGTTGAGTATTTTGACTGTGATGAGATTTATTTGGGTTGCTAAACAGAGCCGATGATTCGCCTGACTGACAGACAGAGCCGGTGATTGTTTTCGAATTGAGATTGAAGAACCATGAGCAAAGGTGTTCAGAAAACGTACTCATGGAACTTTGGCAGAGGTATACTGTTATGCATATCAAGACTACTTAGTATTTTTAACGGGATACCTCTCTCATTTGCCTTTTCGGCATCCTGTTGTTCCTATCCCTAGTATGATAAGACTGGTCAAGGATTTTAGCTTTCTCTTGCCCCTTGTCTCAAGGACGCTGGGCTGTCCGCACATTGTTTCTTATCATAATAGGTATTTATTTGATAGATTGTTGGATTGTGACTGGGTGAGGGTCGAAAAACCATAGGCAGAGGTGTTCAGAAAACGTATCCACGGGGTCTCGACAGAGGTGTTTAGAAAATATACCGAGGTGACCGGGTTAGGATCAGAAAACCATGAATAGAGGTGTTCAGAAAATGTACTCATGGGGTTTTGGCAGAGGTGTTCAGAAAACATATTAAGGGGTTTTGGCAGAGGTGTAGTGTCATACCGATTGGGTCTCAGCAGAGGTGTTTGGAAAACGTACTGAGGTGACCGTGTTAGGGTCAGAAACTATGGGCAGAGGTGTTCAGAAAATGTACCTACAGGATCTCGGCAGAGGTTCAGAAAACGTATCGAGGTAACCGGATTAGGGTCAGAAAACCATGAGCAGAGGTGTTCAGAAAACGTACTAAGGGGTTTCGACAGAGATGCACTGTTAAACATACCGAGATGATCGGATTTAAATTATAGAGTAGCTCACCTGGCTGGCAGACAGAACCGGTGTGATCGTATTGGGATCATAGGGTGTATTATTTGTGTGACTGTTCAAATTTTGCTGTTAGAGGTAAGATTTTAACATGACAAATTTGATTGTATTGAGATGAGATGATTTAAATCTCGATGATAGAAGTAAAATCTTAACATAACAGATTTGGTTGTTCTTTTGAGATAAGATGATTTGAATCTCATTGTCAGAGGTAAAAGTTTAATGTGATGTTTGTTTGTATTGAGGTGAGATGATTTGAATCTTTCTGTCAGAGGTAAGAGTTTAACGTGACAGGTTCACGGGATTTTTAGCAAATCTCCAGCTATCAGCGGATTTATCATGCCTTTACTGATCGTCGTTCGCGTTGGGTTAGCCATGCTATTCCCCTCAGTATTATGAGCTGTCGAAGGTTTCATTTGGGCTTAGATACCAAACGTTCCCTCTCCCCTTTGCCTTAGTAGCTATGGGTTTATTGATACCCCTATTATGATAAGACTGGTCAAGAATTTTAGCTTCCTCTTGCCCCTTGCCTCAAGGACACTGGGTTGTCTGTACATTATTCCTTATCATAATAGGTTAGCGAGAATTTTGACTTCCTCTCCCCTTTGCTTTTAAAACATTGAGTTGCTCATGCTTTTTACCCTAGCATGATGGGTTGGCGAAAAGTTTGTTCTCTTCCCTTTACTTTTGAAGCATTGGGCGGTTCATACTTTTGCCTCAGTTTAAGGAGTTGTCGAGGATTTTTGAATTCCTCTCCCCTTTACTTTTGAAGTATTGGGTGGTTCATGTTTTTACCTCAGTATGAGGAGTTGTCGAGGAGTTGAATTTTTCTCCCCTTTGCTTTTGAAACATTGAGTTATGAGTATCCTTAGGATAATATTATGACAAATTTGTAATGAGATTTTTAGCAAATTTCCAGTTATGAACGGATTTGATGTGTCTTACCAATCGCCGTTTGCATTGGGCTAGCCATGCTATTCCCCTCAGTACGATGAGTTGTCGAGGGTTTTGTTTGGACTTAAATGCCAAACGTTCCCTTTTTCCTCTGCCTTCTTGGCACCGGGCGATTGGTTTCATACTCTTACCCCCCAGTATGATAGGATTGACGAGAAATGGTTGATTTCTCTTCTTTTTACTTTTGATAGCATTGGGCGGTTGATGTTCATTAGCCTTCCCTTTTTTTTTTTGAAGGTGGCTAGATGTTGTATTTCTTCAAGAATTTACCGTTGATAGGTATCATCATTCTGTCCCCATCTTGATTGATCAGGCGATAGGTTCCGTTTGAGTAGACGGTTTCTACTACAAAAAGTCCTTTCCACTTGGATTCGAATTTTTCCTTAGTTTTGTGGTCATGACCATTGGTTTTTTGACAGCCAATACCAAGTCTCTTTTTTTGAAAGTTCTTCATTTAACTTTCTTATTAAACGTGCTCGAGATGCGCGCTTGGTACAACTCGATTTGCTACTTTACATTTAGGTATTTTTTGTTCAGGGCTTCTAATTCTTAGAGTCGTTTTTAATGTTATTCTTCAGTTGTCATGTTTGTAGCCAGCGCTACTCCTAGGGACGAGATTTGGATCTCCAATGGCAATACAACTTCGCAACCATATACCAAAGAGAAGGGCGTAGTTTTAGTTGGAGTTCGCACTGTCGTACGATAAGCCCACAAACACTCGCTTAGCTTCTCGTTCCAATTGCGGTGACTTGGAAAAATAAACTTTTGTAGAAGCTTCACAGTAGTCTTGTTGAAAGTTTCGGCTAATCCGTTGGTCGCCGGATTATAAGGCGTTGAAGTCACATCTTGAATTTTGAACTTGTCGCAGAATTTCACGAAGTCTTGACTAATGAATTGAGGCCCATTGTCGTGGATGATTTGTCAGGGCATACTGAAGTGATAAATAATGTGGTGTTTGATAAATTTGACTACGTCCACTGTCTTTACTTCCCTCATAGGGACAACTTCTGTCCACTTGGAGAAGTAGTCGGTTATCGCCAATATGAACCGATGTCTTTTGGATGATGGCAGAGTGATTGGCCCAACATCTATTCCCTATGTCTCAAATAGCCAACGGAAAGTTGATGTATGCAAGTATTCGGGAGGTTGGTGTATAAAATTAGCATGGACCTTACAGGCATGGCAATGCTTTGCATATGCTACTGCGTCTGTGATCTTGGGCCAGAAGTATCCCAATGTTCTAATGCGGTTCCAGAGTTTTGGTCCAGACTGGTGGGCCTCGCATGTCCCGTCATGGATTTTTTTAACTTCCTGAGCTTCGCTTTTCGATAAGCAACGAAGTAGGATACCGTCATGAGATTTTCGATACAGAGTCTGGAGCATGGCGTTGTAATAAAATTTTATGCTCTTGTTTCTTATGAAAGAGACTTCTTTAGAGTCCTCGGGGAGGATGCCGTACAACGCATAGTCCACAAGTGGAAAACGCCAGTCTCGTTGTTCAATTCTTTCAACTTGGTTCGCTTTATCTACTTCCATAATTGCTTCTGGATGTAGGAGTTCGCAACTACCAATGATAACATGCTTAGTTGACCTGCTTGGTACGGCGAGGGTCGCAGCCAACGATAAAAGGGCATCGGCGGCGTACGTGTTCTCGTATCTTGGCATATGATCGATATAAAATTCTTCGAACTTGTTTGCTAGTCGCATTGCTGTTTGATGATACGGTATGAGGATTTCGTGCTTTACCTCATATTCCCCAGTCATCTGATTAACGATTAGTTTTGAATCGCCATATGTTTCGAGATGCCTCACCCCTAGTTGCCAAACTATCTGGAGGGCAGTGATAAGGGCATTGTACTCTACTATATTCTTTGTGCAGGGTCTGGTTAACGAGTACCCTTGAGGTACTACGTATTTGTGGGGAGATATTAGGACGACCCTCACACCGGCAGCATCTTTTCTTACTGCCTTATTAAAGAACAGTTGCCACATCTGTTCTTCCGAAACCGCATTAACTTCCGCTGGTTCATCTGGGACGTCAGCTTGGAGTTTAGAGTTTTCTAAAACTGGGTGCTCCGCGAGAAAGTCTACTATGATCTGGCCTTTCGTCGCTTTCTGAGGCACGAAATGTATATTGTAGGGAGACAATAATAACGCCCAATTGGTGAGCCGGCCGTTTAATGATCCTGCCTTAGTCATAAGCAATTTCAACAGGTTTATCCGAGAAATGACATGTATTGTCTGGCCGACTAGGTAGTGTCGCATCTTTGGACCACGAACACTAGCATTAGGCATTCTTTTTCGATTGGGCTGTATTGATACTTCGCACCAATCATTGTCCGGCTCAAATAGTAGATTGTCTGTTCCTAATCTTGATCATTATGTTGAGCCAATAGAGTCCCAAGGCATGGTCCATTACTTGCATATAGATCAGAAAAGGCTTTCCTGAAATAGGTGCCATTAACACAGGTGACTTTGTGAGGTATTCTTTAATGTCCTCAAAAGCTTATTGGCAATCTTCATCCCAGACGAATGCGGCCTCCTTTTTCATTAACTTCGAGAATGGCTGGCACCTTACTGACAGATTTGCTATGAATCATTAGATATATGCCAGCTTGCCTTGCAGCCCACTGAGTTCCCTCAAGTTCCGCGGTGGTTGCATTTCTTTTATCGCTTTGACCTTATCAGAATCAAGGTGGATCCCTCTTGAAATTACTACAAATTCCAAGAACTTCCCGCTTGATACTCCGAGAAAGGACTTCGTAGGGTTCATTTTCAGTTGATGCTTTCTCATGTTATCGAACATCACCCTCAAGTTTTACAGGTGATCCTCTTTCTTCTTACTCTTAAAGGCGAGGTCATCTGCATAACACTCAATGGTTTTACGTAGGTGCTTTTGAAAGATGATGCTCATAACTCGTTGGTAAGTAGCACCAGTATTCTTCAGTCCGAAGAGCATTACTATGTAGCAATATATTCCGAGTGGTGTTCTGAATGCCGTGTGTTTCTCATCTTCTGGATATATTTTGATCTGGTTGTATCCTGAAAAACCATCAATGAAGGACATCCGCTCAAACCCGCACATGTTATCGATCATGACATCCGTGATAGGGAGCGGGAATTCATCTTTTGGCATGCAACATTGAGATCTTGAAAGTCTATGCATATCCTTATCTTATCGTTCTTCTTGAGCACCGGCACGATGCTTGCTACCCAGTCAGAGTGTTGCTTTTCGCGGATGAATCATGAGTCTATTAGCTTTTTTGCTTCAGACTCTATAGCTTCTATTAATTCGGACTTGAAACGCCTTTCTTATTGTTTTACAGGTTTAGCATCCGGCTTAATATTAAGTCGGTGCATGACAATCTATGGGTTCAAGCTGGGCATGTCTTCGTAGTTCCATGCGAAGTCAATATACGAGATCTTTCTCATGAGGAGTGAGGCTCGCTTATAAAGATGGGCTTCGGGTGTTCTTCAGTCCCTATATTGACTTGAACCACATGGTTTTCAATTGGCGGTTTTTACTACTCAAATCTGATATCCCATTGGATTCCATGTGTTGTGTCCAGCATCCTCTGGTTCTTCATGGCTTACTGAAAGCATGTTCGCAGTAAAGGCTTTGAATATTACACTTGTACCGACATTAGAATCCCACTCTACTATTTCTTTAGGTTTTCCTGATTCAGCTGAGTCTATGTACTCTCTTTCCGAGAATTCAGAAGTAGTAACATATCCCAACGCTCTGTGGGTTTTATGATAATAATCGGGATTCTTTCCTCGTGGGATAAACGAATGCAAAAGGTTTCGTCGTTCTCTTCCGAAGTTTAATCCTTGTTTGCGATTAAAATGTAACCTATTTTCTTTATCATTCGATGGGAAACTGATTCGTAATGGCCAAATTGAGGTGGCGCTTGATCATCGCTTTCACTATTTATGGTAGGCTTGGATCGCGACTGAACTCGCCTAAATATTATCGGCTGTTGGTTGACCATCGAGCAGGCACCGTAAAAGTAGCCCTGTCCGCATTGTGAATTTTGATCTGTCCAGCAAATGACGACTGTATTGTCAGATGGAATATCGCTAGAGCCTCCCACTCGGATATGCTACCTACTTTCGTGCTTGTATAAGGTGGAGTAGAGTCCGAAACAACAGTAGGAATATGAGAAAAACCTATGTTTTCATTAATAACCCACTCGTCTGCCTCATCAGCGGCGTTGGTTACATCAAAATTATTAAAAGGATTTATCTCGAACTCGCAGTCTTCTTCATCTGTTGGCTCGGGATTAGTGTCTGCGTTGTTACCGTTGTCGTAATCCCCTTTGCATTCTTTGTTGATTCTGCGGACACCTCTCCTATATCTCTATACAACATGGCATCCGTGAAGTAGTTCTCTATTTCCTGAAAGGGCTGTTTGTCGGCGATCAACTTATAGACTGTTCCTTAATCATCACAATATTTAATGCATTGGTGGAGAATAGAGGGCACTATCATGTTGGAATGAATCTATGGACGTCCTAGAAGTATGTTGTAAGAAGTGTCGGCGTCGATGACATAACATGTCGCCTCGGATTTCAGACTTTCAATCTGGCAGCGAAGCCGAATCTCTCCGAAGGGATGACTTCTATTGGAGTTGAAGCCAAAGACGGAGGTGTTGGTGGGCGTTAGTCGGCTAACTGAGATCTCAAACATCTACATCAATCTTCTTGGAATGATGCTTAAGGCGGATCCTAGGTCTATGAGAATTCGATCTAGTTTAAGAGAGCCCATATATCCTGTATAATACAAGAGTCTGTTATGCTTAAAGTTATTGACCTGCATGTCATCCGGTGAGAAGGTAATGCATGGAACCTGCCTCGTCACTTGGTTCCAGTGAGGGCAAGGTTCCTCTTCACAGATGGCTTTGCAATTTGAGCCAAAAAGGTTTCGGAGTCAGCCAGAGCTTTCCTCAACGCGTCTCTGATTGTCTTAGATAATCGCAACAACTCGTAAAGAGTTATACGGGTCGGGATGTTGGCTAGCTGAGCAAGCACATCAAATTTAAATGGCGCACCATCTGTCTCACTATTCTTCCTTATCCCCTTCCAGAAGTGGAGCTTCTGCTTGGAGGGTAGCTCTTCATTCGTCGTGGTGGGTTCGTCAAGCCGCGTTTTGGAGTAATCTTTGAGATAGCTCCTCCCTGAATGAGTTCCTAACGGGCTTGCCTCATCATGGCCAAAGCCGATGCCTCCATCTTGGAGTCGGTTATAATACTTGCCTCATCATGGTCTTCCTCAATGATTGCAAAAATTATGTGGTAAGTTTTTCTTTTACTTAGTTTCTATTTATTCAATGAGGACCATTGCTCATCGTTCAAAAGATCGGGATGTACCTACATAATTTCACCTTTCTTTGTGGTGACTGGAGAGTCTTTTTTTCTTTATGTTATGTAGGTTGTGATTAACAAGCACCATCTTTCCAGCGGGCACCGGGGACACTCTTGCGGGAAATTCATTAGTTCCAGCAGAAAAGGGTGACCGCATTAGCCGTCACCCTTTTCTGCTCCGAGTTTAGTATGATCACTTTGGCTTCAATTAATGTCTGGATCTTTCTTTTTAATGTATAACAATTCTTCGTAGTATGCCCCAAGTTCTGATGATAGAGGCAGTACTTGGGGTCGGTCTTTCCCGCTTCCTCCGGTCTCGGATTGAAGGGAAACTGGAGCATTCATTTCCTGTTGAGTAAATTGAATAGCGTTACTGTTTGCTCGTTTTTGAAGTCGTAGACAGGTGCGGGGTACTGTTTGGATGCGCCTTTCTCTTTCTGATTTTTGGGCTTCTGTTGCGGAGGCGTTCCCACGACCATAGCCTCTTTTCCTTTTGATCGGAGGTTTTAAGGATATTGCCGTCCTGCCTGGGTGTTTCTTGTGGAGCGTTCTCCTAAGCGGCAGATGAGATTTTCAGCTAGTTCGCCTTCCTTAACTAGCTATTTCCAGCTCTTAGATTCAATCACTCCCATTTTGACCAATTCTCAGTTTGCAGGTTGTGCTTGCAAGTCTCCGCCAATGTCTTCTACAACATGCTATGCAGACATCGCATTGACATCTCGCGGAAACGCTCGATAAAGGTTTTAACCATCTCATCCTCTTTTGCTTATTTGCCAAAAGAGAGTGGATACTTCGGCATCATTTTCGAAGAAGCGAGCTAGGAACTCTCCACATCAGACCAGGAGTTGACGGTTCTCGAGGGTAACTGCATAAACCAAGTGAATGTAGGCCCTCGTAGGGTACTCGTAAATATTTGTCATCATTGGGTCGTTGCCCATGAGACGGCCGGTCTGTGAAAGGAAGTAGTATATATGTTGGTTCGGAGATCCCTTCCCATCATATAACTTTAGTTTGAGAGCCTTGTATTTTCCTAGAAACGGGGCGGACTCCCACTCTATCAGGTAGGATCTCGTAATCCCTATTTCTTGCATTCCTTTGTTGTGCATCAAGACTTCTATCTGGCTTTGAAGTTTCGCCATTCTTTCGGAGTGAGGATCAATAAAGTATTCTTCCTCACTGCCTTTTCTGCCAGTGTCTTGGTTAGATTCGGTTTCATCCTTCTTAGTCTTGTCATGGCTGGATTCAATTTCATCCTTTTCTTTGTTAGTTTTATCAGAAGAGGAAGAACCGCCTGCTCTGTCTTCTGTGTTCTTTGGATTGTTTTCCAGGACTTTCACAAGCATCGCTTTGAGATCTTCGATACTTTTTTGTTGCTCTTGGATGAGACGTTCTTGTGCCTCAATTCTCTGTTTCATCTCGGCCGACGGCTCCGCCATATGAACAGTCCCCCTACCGGATCGAGAAGAAGCATATGACCTCGGCGTTGCTATGGCCGAGTGATCGCTAAGCTCGTCATATTCCTCATCATAGCCCCCAACCAGTTTTTTGTAATTGCGAGGAGGTTTCACACCTTTCTTGAGGCTTGTGTGATGATAGGTCTTTTCTGTCTCGATATCAGAGATATACTATTCTGCGACCGGCTTTTTGCTTTTATTCACCATATTTGATGTGAAAACGGGCAATGCTTGGTTTGAGTCTGAGTCTCGTTTTTGCAGTCGTCTTCTCTTCAGAATGCAAGATTCCGGTGCTGACTGTTGGTTTAATACCGACGTCCTCGGGGCTTCACAGCGACAGTGAGTCAAAATCACGGCAATTAATTTTTCACAGCAGCATGATTGATGGGGCTGTGCGACTTCCCTTTTGTTTGTGAGATAACTCCGTAGATCCGGAGTTTCTTCACGTGGTACCGATATAACCACCTTTTGGGGACGGAGCCCGCTGCTTGAGTGATGTCTATTTGACCAGACAGATGGTTTCGAGAAATCATGTATTCTCAACTCCAAGTTTGGATTGATGTTCGCTATTAATTTTGGGATGTCTTGCATGACTCTGCTGGGTAGCCTTGTATCATTCTGTTCTCATGCGAGGTTAAGGCTTAACTCTAGTCTTGTGCATTGGGCCTCGCATGTTGGACAAGTCTGGCATACTGATCTAGCCTCGCACGCTGGCTTAGTTGAACTAGTCTCGCGTGTTGGTCTAAACTTAGTTTGGTTCTCAAATTTATTTGTGCCAAGCTGGCGAGGCTGAGTGCGAGGTTGGCGGGACTGAGGAGCGTCAGGTTGGCGGGGCTGATTTTCGCAAGTTGGCGGGCCTGAGCAGCGCTAGGTTGGCGGGGCTGAGCCGCGTCAGGTTGGCGGGGCTGAGCAATGCTAGGTTGGCGGGGCTGATTCTCGCTAGGTTGGCGGGGCTGATTTTCGCCAAGTTTCGGGTTGCGGGGTTGATTTTCGCCAGGTTGGTGGGACTGATTTTCGTCAAGTTGATTATTACCCAGTTGGCGGGGCTAATTTTTACCAGGTTGGCGGGATTGATTTTTGCCAAGTTGATTAGTACCGGGTTGGCGAGACTGATCAGTGCTAGGTTGGCGGCGTTGAGAAGCACCAAGTTGGCGAGGATTAGTAGCGCCAGGTTGGCGGGACTTAGCAGCGCCAAATTGGCGAGGCTGATGCTTGCTAGGTTGGCGGGGCTGATTTTTGCCAAGTTGATGGGTGTTGGGCTGGTCTTTACCAAACTGATGAGTGCTAGGCTGTTTTTGAGGTTGGCATCCTCCTTACTTTATGCTAGGCTGATTTTGAGCCTAGCATCCTTCTTGATTTGTGCTTGGCTGTTTTTGAGCCTGGCATGCCAAATGAGCTTTGAGTGCTCTGCGGCGCGTCCTTCGGTTTCGCTTGCGGATTTGGGTGGGTCCGTTTTTGTGCCGCAATAGGTTCTCCTTTGGCATCATATGCAGCGAGCTCATTGAACATTGTGAGAAACACAGTTGACTTTGACGGACCATAGTTCGGAGATCCAAAGGGCTGTTGATAAATCAACGCCTCCTTGTCATCCAAGAACATTAAATCCTCTTGTTCAAGTTAGTCTTTTCGTATTCTCGCTGCGCAGATCTCTTGTAGCATGGACTCAATGAGTCCGAAGATATGTAATCTTCATACTTTTCCTGGTCAACTTCAATCACTAGCATCTCGAACGTCTCTCCAATTTTGTTGACGTTAGATTGGACTACCATTTCCTCTTCAGTATAAGAGATCTCTCCCACTGTGGATGCCAGTCTGTTTTCTGCGAAAACAGGTAATCTTTCCATTGCCAATGAATAGAGAAAAATTACAGATTATCAATTTTTTTTTTTTTTGATTTGAGTACAATGAAAGAAATAAATAAAAACAGACAGAGAAGACTTATAGATCGTCATTCTCTTTTTACAGAACATTTGTGGGATTCGAGGCAGTTGTAGAGATCGGTCCTTTCCCCATTGATGATCTGACATTGATGGTTGGAGGTGAGCTCGTTTTTTTTCTCTTCTGATCTTTAGAGGAAACACTAACTCTTGCGCAGGAGAGAGATCTGGTCTAAGGTCCTCCTCTATTCTTCTTCAAGAATATTTATAGGCTCTCGATTTTTGAGCCGGTTTCTATATAGGTAAAATCGAGAAGGTGTAATTTTGAGGAGATGTTTCCATGTTAATAGGAATAAGATCTGGTTTCTTTATAGATAGAATCAAAATATTTTTGTAATCTTGATGAGATACTCGAATTTTCTCTTGATTTGATTTGCTCTAGATTCATTGAATCGGGTCCTGTTTCTGCACCCAAAATCAATTAAATTCAAATTAGAATTTGATTATAATTACCAAACTCAAGCAAAATTAATTTAGAATTCTTCATCTAAAAATTAATTAAACTCTAATTAGAATTTGGGTCTTATTTGAATTTGTAAAATATACAAAATAATTTTGGAGAATTTAAATTAAGTGCGCGAGGTGGAAATTCACTGCGTGCGAGGCTGGTGTCAGCCTCGCGTCGTGAGACTGGTGCAGTCTCGCGGCGCAGCCTCGCGGCTGCGAGACTTGTGTTAGCCTTGCGGCGCGAGGCTGGTGTCAGTCTCGTGGCCATGAGACTGGTGTTAGCCTCGCGGCGACGGGCCTTTTTTTTTTTTTTTTTTTTTCGAATATGGATTTTGACTCGGATTTTGGATTCCTACTCGGACTCGGATTCCTATTCGGACTCGGATTCGTGCAGGAATAATTTTTCTCGTTCTACATGGTCGAGCTCGAATCAGTTCTGATTGCATGGTTTCAATTTTAGAAATTATTGACTTGTTGTTATGAATAATATGCAAGCTTTTTGGTTGTAACAATTTTCTAAATATTGTATGTCATAATTTTATTTTTCCATAATTCTTCCTATAATTTGTAAACTAAAAAGGAGATGTGGCGTAGATTTCTTAGTTAATAAAAAAGTGTATTTCTATTTTCCTTGTTTGTTGCACACATCATTACCGAAAAATCAGAGCAATGCTTATATCCAATGGTGTTGAAAAATGAAAAGATTGAATAAAGTTAACAATAATGCCGAATTGATGAATATTCATTAGTCTCATCTCCTAATGTTAATTTTTGATACTCCGTGATATGAAATCCAAATTCTTGTAATTAGCTGAGTATCCAAGTAAATGTTTCTAACATCTTCAGAATTGAGATGGCATGGCAGCTACATGTACACTGAACAGATGTATCAGTCTCCAATTTCTCGACGAACTGATCTCTTCCAATTATTTTGAACTCGTAAACTTTAATGCTTAGATATGTTGTATCTGTATCTACCATAATCAACCATATACTTCCTTTGTTCCTAAAGAAATTCTAGATCTTATAGTAAACACTTCTTGCAGATCGGCAGATCATTTATATAAAAGATGCTATCAAATTGAAAGGCTCTGTCTTCACTAAATTCACCTCGCGTTTTCATTTTTGTGTTTTGGCCATCAGTGCATACTATCCATACTCTCCTTTATTTGATAGCTAAAATTTGAATTGTGTGATTGTTCCAGTTACAGCTGTTTCTTTCGTCGACCTGGAGCTGTTTTGTTTGTCATTTGAACTTATGTTTATCAATCTATTTGTAGAATACGAAATATTATTTTCAATCAAGCTTTTAAATCTCGGAATCAGTGTTCAGTCTGTAGTTTATGTTATAGACGGCAATGTCAGGCATATCATATTCGTGATAATGGAAATATCGGAGGTCTATCATCAAAACATCATAAATATTAGAAATATTAGTACCAATTTTATAGGATTTATATATCGTATCTGATACCTCAGAATCCAATATAATATTCTCGATATGTAACTAATTATAATTTCAAGCAACTGTTTTTGTCCAATTCTTTGTTAATTTTTCGCTCTAATGGCAGATGGGAGCCTGAATGGGGGAATCAACTGGGAAGGTGTTCGCTACTACAACGGACTAATCGATGAGCTCATATCCAAGGGTCCAAATCAACTCCATTTCATAAGAAAATATGAACTCCATCATGATAGTATATGAGCTTACATTAATTGTTCCATTATCCATCTAATTTTTAGCTTCTACCACTTGCAGGCTTGCAACCCTTTGTGACTCTCTTTCATTGGGACTCTCCTCAAGGTTTGGAAGACAAATATGGGGGCTTCTTATCTCCCAAAATAGTGTAAGTAGCCCATATGCTTGAGCTTCAATTTCAGAGAGTTTTTAAGACAAGATTAAATGAACAGCCTTGGTTTGCTCCCGTCCAATTTATTTCTCAATATTCTGAAGGTTTAAGTTGGTTTGGATCGGTTTGACTAATTTATTAGTTTTTCTTTCTGTGAACTTTTACAGGAAAGATTTTCGCGACTATGCTGGAATTTGCTTCCAGCAGTTCGGAGATAGGGTGAAGCACTGGATAACCTTCAATGAACCCTTTATCTTTAGCGCCGCGGGCTACAGTAGCGGTACAGCTGCCCCCGGCCGGTGCTCTTCCTGGGAGATTGGAAAATGCAGCAGTGGAGATTCGGCGAGAGAGCCTTATATTGTAGCTCACCATGAGCTTCTAGCCCATGCTGCTGCAGTGAAATTATATAAAAATAAGTTCCAGGTGACAAGCTAAGCTCATCAAAATGTTATAATCCGAGCACATAATAACAACTTCCCATTTATAAATTTTTCCTGCTCTATAATAGATTTCTGTTTCCACTCAGGGTTCACAAAAGGGGAAAATAGGCATAACACTGAACTCCGGTTGGATGATCCCTTACTCTATCTCCAAGGCGAATGGTGATGCAGTGACGAGAGCACTAGATTTCATGTACGGATGGTGAGTATTTAAGTCCCTGCAGAGAAATGTTGATTTTTAATGAATCCAGTTTGTGCAGTTAGCTGTAACATTTCATCTTTTATTACTTTCTAGGTTCATGGACCCTTTAACTCATGGAGATTATCCTCATAATATGAGGACATTTGTTGGGAGTCGGCTTCCAAAATTTACAGAGAAGCAAGCCAGAATGGTTAAAGGGTCGTTTGATTTTATTGGACTTAACTATTATACCTCAAATTACGTTCAAATGCGTCCAGTGGAGAATGGAGTTAACAAAAGCTACACCACAGACTCATGTACTATTATGCTTTGTAAGTCTTATAAGTTAGCTTTTATTTTCTGATGATATCTTCAATGTTTAGTGTCAAAGGTTACTATGAAAATTTAATTAAGTTTAACATGCAATAGATTGTTTGTTATCTTATTTAATTTCATACATATTCTTTTGACAGCGGAGCGGAATGGAATCCCCATTGGTCCAAGGGTAAGAACCTCATCTTTAGCTTGTTATTTGATCTGCCTCCTTGGGATAAAATATTATTTTATCTTAAAATTGAAAACACAAGTTAAGAACAAGGAAGATGAGCTTAGAATGATACAATTTCGCAGGACTACTTACAAAGTAAAAGGTCTTACCCTGACAAAAAAAGTGATGTCTTTACATAGCTTGTCATGGAATAGAATGTGTCAAAAAAGAAAGATGGAAAGAGTAAAAGGAGATGATAAATGAATTAGATCATCAGAGTTCCAGGATGATTACCAATGCAATTGGCCTTTTTTTTTTTCCTCCCCTAAATATTGGAAGTGGTAATTTTTCGAAAAGGTTTGAGACTACATCAGTCAGCTGCACCGATGATTGAGCTAGATTTGTTTAACTTGTATGGACGCTCTCTCAGATGTGAGCTGGTTTTCATGACTCACAAGTATAGAAACAAGTAATACGTTTCAACATCACAGCCTGTCGTGTGACCATTTGTCTGTGCAATTTTATTAAAAGCCTTCGGAACTTAGGCAACAGAGATTCATCACTGACAGTGTTGCACTCTCACTTGATTTTTCCTCCCCCCCCTTTTTTTAAAATTTTTTTTTTGTTTCTTTTCTTAATAAACACTGTGATATTATTTTTGTTGTTTTATAGGCTGCCTCACCTTGGTTATATGTCTACCCGCGAGGCATACAAGATATCTTGCTTTATACTAAAAGCAAATACAACAATCCGGTCATCTACATCACCGAAAATGGTAAAAGAAAAAGGCTTAAGAGATTTCAAGAAACTCTTTCTTTTCCTTTGATCTGATGGGATGTTGAATAGGATTTCTCTTGATTGCAGGCATTGATGAGTTAAACAATGCAACTTTATCACTTGAGGAAGCTCTGAAGGATGACGCAAGGATAGACTATTATCAGAAACATTTATATTACGTTCAAAGAGCAATAAGGTGCATCGTGCACACTTAATTTAGGTTGACTATCTAAATAAATTTTTTTCATTATAACTATAGTTTTTGAGATCTTTTTTTAGATATAAAGGGAAAAGAGACACAATCTGCAGGTAGATTGTTCCCGGTCTCTCACACTCTCCCACAATAGGAGATAAAAATTACTCACAAAATGGGTGGGTGCAACACTCACATGGCAAGCAAGTGCCTTGCCCAACTATACGAGTTCTTTTAATTTATAATTAAACTTAGATGAAAGTATCATCAAAGGTGGGTCAGCTCAGAATAATTTTTGGATTGATAGCCTAGAATACACTTCGCTGATACAAGGTAGTCCGCTCTTGATCTACTGTTGACATGAAACTGTGACATCCTGAATTTTAGTCGACCTCTCAACACAATCATGCCTTGACGCATTTTCTGTTATGACAAACATTTTAATTTGTATGATTACATTATTTTTTTTATTTTTTATTTTATATACTAACCTAATGCTAGAATTGCAGGAAAGGCGTTGACGTGAGAGGATTCTTCGCATGGTCACTCCTGGATAATTTTGAATGGTCAGCTGGCTATACAGTCCGATTTGGAATTAATTATGTCGACTACAAAAATGGTTTGAAGAGATGCCCCAAAAGCTCTGCTCTTTGGTTTCGGAAATTTCTCGAAAGATAGACTTTGTTCCAGACATTCCTAGTCATGGATCTTGTTTCGTCAAGTAGGTATATGTTCTGTGTGTCAAACCTTATTAGGAAAAAACCAGATGATGTTGTAAGAGGGCTTTGTACCCACCTTCTAAATGATCATAGAAGGTTTTAGCTTATGGTGTAGGGGTCTGTGCATGCTCCTCGAGAATAAAGAGGAGAAATTTTAGTCTTTTAGTGAGATATTTTTGGTGGCTTGTAAATGTTATTCCTAGATATAATTTGACATGAGGCGTTATATGGTGACAATTTATCTGGAGTATTTGTATAATGGAGTGGATCCAGAATGTTGAGGTGATGGGGGATTTGTTTTGTAATTCCCACGTACAGTCGAGACTATAGTCTCATACTTCTTCAAGCCTTCTTGTCCATGCCATGAGCTTTGCTAATCTCCGTATAGGCTCTCTTTGGTGCGAAGTCTTTCCTTCATCGTGTTGGCTTCCTTTTTATAGGTGAGTAGTGTTGTGCAATGTTTTCTCATCGCTGTAGAGAAGTCCAGAGGACGTTGATGAGTTTGTGCCACTGAAGGTTTTATGCCTACTTGCTCTGTTACAATCGAATCTAAGTTTGTGCCATTGAAGGTTTTCCTACAATGATTTAAACACATATCTCTAAACAAAAGAAAAGAAAATAAGAAAGAAAATTATTTTCCATTATTTAGTTCAGAAGAAAGGGAAGTTGAAAGAAAGTAAAAGAAAATAAGATAGAAGAAAGGGAAGTTGAAAGAAAGTAAAAGAAAATAAGATACAAAAAAGAGAGAAAATGTAATTTTGTATTTCTATCTCATGAAATTATAGTAGGAGAGTGGATGGAGTTGGAGCAAGTATTTTCTTAATTTTTTTTTTCTTTTGTTTTTTTAATTTTTTTTTTTTTTTTGTAGTTTCTTTCCATACCAAGCAACAAAAAGAATTATATTTCTTTTTTCCTTTTCTCTTTACCTTTTCGTTCTTTGATTTTCTTTCAAACCAGACGTAGCTAATGTTTTAATACTTCTATCTCAATAGTCTCAGATCGTACGAAAGATAAGAAATAAAGAAATTTATAATGATTCTAATGAAATTACAAAAAATAATCGTAGCTAGTCCTTGGTTAATTATAAATACCCCTATCAAGCTCCCCTTTCTGGACGGGAGAATCCATACTCCTGAGCCCAGAGGCTAACATATTCCTAAGCAAATATGCAGATTAATAGTATTGAGAACTAAACGAAGGGAAAAAAAACAACAGCTTTAATATTGCCTGGTAGCGACCTTCAATAGGAAACAGCATGAATATATCTTTGTTCCTCTTGAAGAGTGTTCGACTAGCCTTGGCCATATATCTTTGGCCTAGTCATCAGTTGATGTCGATATTAACTTGTTTAAATTAGCGTCAATTTTGTACTTCAATCAACCTAATGTCAAGCTAAGCTCGACTCAAGAAAAAGAATGGGATGGAAACATCACAACAGTAGGTCAAGTTCTAGTTATGAGTTGGTGCGAACATTTTGCTATTGCAACTATGCGCTATCTACTGCTTAATTCTGTTTTCTGATTTTGCGAAGCCTAAAGATTTGGCCATAAGCAATTTAGTCAATGACAGTGTGTCCTTGTCAAGGGTGCTTCTATATGTGATACCTCAGGTTACTTGAAATATCGGTTTATTCTTGGGTAGCTTGGATTTTAGATGGGGAAGAGTTCATTCATAGAAGAAATTCTTGGCTCCATCTCCAAAGCAAAAGGAAAAAAGGGAAACTTTGGAATAATTTGATCCCGTTAACATATTTATTTAAAAAGGCAAATAATTTTTTTTTTTTTTTTATAGAAAGGTGGATTCTATGAAAAAAGCCTTTCAAGTTCTGATGAGATTGTTCTACTTTTTTTTTTTTTTTTTTTTTGATGTTAAACGGCAGGCTAGAAAGTCCCTCCGCATTCCATTAAAGAGATAATAATAGAACAAAGTTTTAGTCTTGGTTCACTAATATGAAGGACCTAATAAAGTTTACATCACAAAACATTAAAATAAAATTACATAAAAAGCTAGTTACAAACTGCAAAAACCAAAATAGGTCTAGCACTCCTGCAGCCAAGTGATGGGTTTGCTGTATCACCTATCGGTCCTCCCGAGCAACCCTACTCCTCCTATGGTGGTGTGCTCTCTAATTCAATTTCCGAGTCGTCCTCTGATAGGTGGAGCCTCTCCTCGTCTGACGGGATGCATGTCTATATAATAAAGTCACGAGTAATAAGTCTCATGCAATAATTTGCAGAATGATATTTCTCATTAAATATTCTATTATTTCTCTCTCCAAATGTTCCAGCAGAATGCGATAGTGAGTGTCCTAAACCTTTGGTTTCGGTTACCCCCTTATCCAATCCTCTCCACCACTTTACATCTAGAGTTATCACGATATTCACCCCTAATGCCCTCGTATGTAATTCTCACACACTCCTGCAATAGTAGCAGTTAAACATAATGTGTTATATCGATTCCCCCTCCTTCTTGCAAAAAATATAAATGTTAGGACCGATCCAACCTCTTCTTTGCAATTTCGGCCAGGTGATAAGAGCATCTTTATAGATGAGCCATAGGAATAATCTGATCTTTTGGGGACATTTAGCATTCCAGATCCACTTATTGTTTATCGAGATGATTCCACCATTTATAAAATGGCGATAAGTTGATTTAACTATAAAGTTGCCATTTTTCTCCCATCTTCAATTTGGTTTGTCCTCTTCTATTGACGAGGGGGTCCATCCACTGAGAAACTGTTTGAGCGATCTAGTTCTACAAGATTTTGTCCCGACAGTGCCGTCGAGCTCCATCTCCATCTTGAACGACCCCAGTTTTGTTTAACCCTTGCATCTTTATCACTTACTTTCTGGAAGATATCCGAGAATAGTATCTTGAGTGGGATTTGTGAGCACCACCTATCGTGCCAGAAGGCAATATTATCACCTCTCCCCAGTTTAAATTCCAAACTGTGACAAACTAACCCTTGATTAAATATTTGGAGATTGTTCTACATGTTAATAATAATTGATTAAATATCTGGAGTGTAGGCACTAAAAAAATTATAAAATAATCAGTTGAAACAAGAGTGCTAGACGCCCGCGCCCGACAGAGCGCACACAAGAGCTCATCGAGGGGGCGCGCGCTGAGGAGCATGCGCCTGGGCACCACATTGCATGCATTAAAGAGCGTGCATCTGCCAGACGAGTGCATCCCATGCCTAGGAGCGCATGCGCATACCCCACTCGTGCGTGCCTCCCAGGAACACGCATCCCAGGTGCATGCCTCCTAGGAGATTTTTAGTATATAATAAAAATAGCCTAGCCCAAATCAAAGCGGTATAGAGGCTAAACTAAATATGCGTACATATCCAAACAGGCATGCACCATGAATCAATGCGTCCATAGCCAAACATGCACTCAAACGGGCAAGTGGCATAGACCCAAGCCCCTCACTGGCGCCTCGGCATACTAACAAAAGTACAAGCCAGCATAGTGGATTCTCTGTGCGCTAAAGGTCGCACACACTTAAGGACGTGAACTCACCAAGAATCATGCACGCACTCAGAGTTGCTATAACTCCCCCACCCGAAAATTGGATAGCAAAACGCTGACAACATATTCACACATGAATATGCTAAGCCTATGGTGGAATAGCATGAGTTAAAATAGTTTATAATTAGCCACAGATTTCTCCACCAAAAAGCTAGTTAGGATTACTTTTATGGCTTTATTGGAATCATTATAAACTATTATATCTATTGTTTCATATCCGATAAGGGACACTTGAGATAGGGGCAAGGTATTATATCTTCCTCCCTTTAGGATTTGATGTTCTCATTAGAGGGGCTTAGTAATACGGTAACAATTCACCAGGCTATATGGAATTCTAGAGGTGGCTCCCTATGAATTCAAGAGGTGGCCCCCACTGCTTATATGGCACTTTGTTCCGAGTAACACTTAGTTTCATATAGCACTTAGTTTTGCATACTTTCGGCTGGTATCTGGCTCTGATACCACTTGTGATGCTCCCCACCTAGAAATTGGGTAGTGAAACTCCCGCAACATATTCACGTAGAAATATACTAAGCCTCTAGTGGAATAACATGAGTTAAAATAGTTTAAAATTAGCTACGGATTCCTCCCCAAAAAGGCTAGCTATGATTACTTTTATGGCTTCATGGAAATTATTATAAACTACTATATCTCTTGTCTCATATTCAGTGTGGGATAATTGAGATAGAGGTAGGGTATTATACTGTCGTGCGCCCATGGTCACGCAGCCATGCTTTATGTGCCCGGACCTTGTGCGCCCTGGTGCGCGTGGGCCAGGGGCAAGCGCCCATGGCAGTGCATGCTTAGGTGCTTGCAGGTGCCCATGGGAGCATGCCCAGGATTGCGCGCCATTACACATGCATGCTGCACACATTGTGACCACCTTGTGCACTTTGAAGCTACGCTTCGCATGTAGAGCTTGTTGTAACTATTCCAAAGAATCTATTGCAACTTTTCACGATACGATCTCCTATTACGGAGGGATTTGAGGAAACAATAACTTCTAAGAGGCTATAAAAAGCTCTCTGCCAGGGACAGATGGATAGAGACTTAGAAAAACAGAGAAAGGGACAAAATAGAGAAGTGCTTCAGGAGTTCCTATTTCTTGTTCGGCCAAAGCTTTGTTCTGTAAAGTCAGTAGGTGTTCGGATCGTCAATGAATACTGCAACGACCTCCACCGCTGCCCAAGATCCCACAAATAAAAAAAGAATAGTTATCTCTTTTCCTACCCTGTAATCCGATTTCAAAGTTGTAATTTTCTTTTACTTCTTGTAATCAATTCGTTAATGGCAATGGAAAAGAATTATCCAAATTTGGGCATACAGGAGTTGGAGACCATAGTGAGAGCCTCTCTTTACTGAAGAGGAAACGGTTGTGCAATCCATCATTATCGTCAGTTCCTCCGGCTTGAAACCCTCAAGACATTATCGCTGGGTGACAACCGAAATATATAAGGCGTTATTGCTCATTAACAAAGGCAGAGCATTAACGCCTGTCAACAAATATGAGACACTACAGCATGTTAAAAATGAGGAGTTATTGCCTATTAATGCTCGGGAAACACTCACTTCCGTGCTCGCCTTCGGGACACTCACTTCCATGAGCACTCGCGCACACTGGGAGCGAGTGCTTCCATGCGCCTCCAAGAGCATGCGCTTTGAGAAACACAAACCGCCTACTAAAGACAAGGTAGTTCAAGTGAACTTTCACTAAATGCGGCATGCCCCAAAGATAAATTTTCACTTCTAATAACGGATGTTATGATCGATAACATTTGCCGATTCGAAAGGATGTCTTTTATGGATGGATTCTCTAAGTATAATCAAATCAAGATGTACCCTGAAGACGAGAAGCACACATCATTTAGAGCACAATTAGGTGTGTATTGCTATATAGTTATGTCGTTTGGCTTAAAGAATGCAATGCTACATATTAACATACCATGAGCATAATTTTCCATGAGCATCTCCGTAAAATGATAGACTGCTACATGGATGACTTTGCCATCAAGAGTCGCAATAAAGACAATCACCTCCAAGACTTGAAAATAGTGTTTGATATTATTAGGAAACACCAGCTAAAAATAAATCTAACTAGTATACTCCAGTGGAAGAAGAGTACTTGGCCCTAGTGTTTGCAATTCAGAAAATGCGACACTAGTTAGTGGGCTAAACAATTCATGTAATTTCTCGGGTAAATCTCCTGAGATTACTTATGAATAAACCTAGATCACTCAATTATAGATTAGCCAATTGGTCAATACTTTTATCGTAGTATGATATGCGATTTATACTGCAAAAGGAAATCAAGGGACAAGCCATTGCTGATTTCTTGACGAAACATCCTATCTCGAAATCTTCTAAACTTTACGAGTATATTCCAGATGAAATGACAGAAAATAACATGACCTCCAAATAGCCAGTTTGGCTGCTATTCTTTAGTGTAGTGGCTTGAAGAACATCTACTGGAGTGGGGTAGTCCTAATATCCTCACACAACTATGTAATTTCCTGGGTTACTCGCTCATTCAGTCCTGTTTTAACAATGTGTCTGAGTACAATTCATTATTAACGGGACGACAAATTTCCAGGCAACTGGGAATTCTATATTTGGAAGCTTACGAAGATTCCAAACTATAGTAAACCAAGTAAGAGAGAATATGAAGTTAAGCATGAAGATCTCCTGCCTTGCTGTCAAGTGACAATTAAAATCATAATTCATTCGAGGAGTTTTATATTGATTATGTACCATGTTATGGAAACGTATACGTTGATACCTTGGCTTCCCTCACAGCCATATTAGCACTCCCTGCTAAATCCAGCAAACACATTATGATTGGAAGTCACGAGCTTCTTTGCCCTAAAGAAATACTTGAGGCAAATGAAGTCTATATGGGATGAACTTCAAGCCTAGAGATTGGTGATTCGCCTTCATCAACCTCGCACCCTATGGAATTTTTCCGGA
Organism: Dracaena cambodiana; assembly: GCA_036321105.1. Classification (NCBI taxonomy): domain Eukaryota; kingdom Viridiplantae; phylum Streptophyta; class Magnoliopsida; order Asparagales; family Asparagaceae; genus Dracaena; species Dracaena cambodiana. The sequence continues at coordinate 25,344,682 of JAYEPQ010000008.1, read as the reverse complement.
TGATTCCAAAGAAGCAGCCAAAAATAAAGAAAGAGGCAGAGAAGTTTCGTTATAATGGCGAGTTAGGCACTTTATATTGGAAAAAACCAAATGGAGTTTTACTTTGGTGTTTATCATAGCAAGAAGCACAAGAAGTACTCAAAGAAGCGTATGACGGGGCTTACGCTGTTTACTAGCTGTGATTGAAAATAGGAGACCATATAAAAAGAATGGGTTTCTACTAGCCGACGATGATGGTAGACGCTATAACATATGCAAAGAGATGTCATACCTGCTAGGTGCATGCAAACTATATATATCAGGTTCTAGAGTACCTACATCTAACTACGATCACTTGGTCATTCGAGATTTGGGGAATGGATATTATTAGCCCCATTACTCCACCATCTTCTTGTAGACATCGGTTTATACTAGTTATAACTGATTACTTCTCAAAGTGGGCACATTCTATCCATTTAAGAGAAGTGAAAGTGGCAGATATGGTCAAGTTTATCAAACACTATGTAATCTATCACTTTGGTGTTCCTAATGGATCAATAACGATAACGATCCTCAATTTACTAGCAGGGCCTATATCAAATTCTATGACAAATTCAAAATGTAGAATGTGTTTTCATCTCCATATAACACGGCCACCAATGGCCAAGCAGAAGCATTCAACAAAACCATCGTGACACTTTTGCAGAAATTCATTATCGCAAGTCAGCGTGATTGGGATGAAAAATTAGGAGCTTGTTATGACTTATCCCACAATGACAAGAGCCACACCCTTCTCCTTAGTGTATGGATATGAGGTTGTCCTACCTCTGGAAATCTAGATTCCTTCCCTTCGGGTGGTATTAGCAACAAGAATGACCACCGAAGTAAAATACAGGCAACAATTACAAGAATTAGAAGCATTAGAGAAAAATGCTTAATATTTTTGGGGAAAACCAGAGATCTTTCCATTGCCATTGAATTGAGAAAATTACTGTTGGCAGTGAAAATTTCTGAATAAAAAAAAGAGTTTTCCACGACAGAACGCGGAGCTAATCCATAGCTCCGTGTTTGGCTATTTTTAGCCTCGCATTTGAGTAAACGTGGAGATGTTCAATAGCTCCGCGTTAGCTCCGCGCACTGGTTATTTATCACCGCGTTATGATGCGATTAAAGCTCCGCGTGAGCAGATAACCAGAATCTCAAATTGATTGAGATTATGATTTGGGCTTATCCAAATACCAAATCAAGTCCAATCAGAATTCTAAATCAAGAGATTTAAATCAATATTAAATATTTGATTGGAATCCTTGATGAGAGCAAATTCTATTCAGATAGAAACTCTCTCAAATCTTCCTGGGGCTATAAATACCTTCTTGGTGAAACCCTAGGGGATCTTTGGGAAGTTTTGGTAAAGTTCGAGTTACGCGTGAGAGCCTTGAACGAATCAAAACCAGAGATCAGAGGTCTTCTTCTTCCTTCTTTCGATCCTTTGGCAATTCAAGTACGCGAGAGAGCCTTGAAGCCTTTTTGTGATCATCTTCCTCTTAGAGAATTCAAGTTACGCATAGAGCCTTGGATTCGTGAAGAGAAAAGACCAAGAAGATCTTCTACAGTCAGCCGATATCTTTAAAAGAGAAGATTTCAACGTACCGATCGTCCAAAGGAACTACTATAGATCCCATCGCCACTGATCCCACGTTTATATTGTAAAAGAGAGAGATTAAACATATAAAATCCTCTCGTTTGTTCTCTTTTCATCTTGTTCACTTCCGTTGTAATCCAAGCTGTATTCAATGGAAGGAAGCAAAGGAACTTTTGCGGCGAACAAACTGGCGACCACAGTGGGAGCCATTTCTTTCACTGATGAAGAGATTGTGGCGCAATCGGACGTTGATATGATCGGATCTGAAGTAGACACGCTGGTCGTTGAAATCGACCAGCAGAAGTACGAGGAGTTCCTCTCCTCTGGATCAGGTGACTTGGATGAGACACGGCACTATTGTCGCATGTACTCCAATACCCGAGCGACGGGTAGAAAGGTATCTACCGAGAGACGGGGATCCTTGGAGACTGCGGCTATAGGGCCGGAGTTCACACAAGAAATCCTAGCCGAGGATGAGCTTCCGACTGCCGAAGAAGACCTGGGGACTGGATTGACCAGAACCCAACTCCGAAACAGGAACCGGAGAGTGAGGCGTAGAGCCCTCAAAGCCCGCCTTGAACGCGGAGCTAATACCAGAGGACGCGAGGCTATGGTCCCTCGCAAACTGACTCGCGCTACCCGCGAGACCAGTCTCTACCGCGTTAAACTCGAAGTTACAACTTGCCTTAAAAGCAAGGAAAAGTCAGCGCGTGATGTTCCGCGCGAGGCCACCGCTGAGCTTAGCGATAGACGCGAAGCCAGCAAAGTTTGCGCTAGTCGCAAAATATCTGACACTCGCGAGAGACGCGAGTATAAAAATTCTGTAAAGCCAGCGTGTGATTTTCCACGCGAGGCTGATACTGAGCCAAGCGAGAAACGCGAGGCTACTTGCGAGAAACGCAAGACTTATGACACTCGCGAGAGACGCGAGTATAAATATTCTGTAAAGCCAGCGTGTGATTCTCCACGCGAGGTTGATACTGAGCCAGGTGAGAAACGCGAGGCCAGTAATGCTTGTGAGAAACGCAAGATAACTAACACTCACGAGGAACGCGAAGAGGATTGGCAAATTGTTGTCAGTCGTAGAAATCGCGCGAGACACGAAGTTATGGCTTGTGATAAACACAAGGTTAAGCCAGCGTATAGGAATTTTATTCCACACAAGGCTAAAACTACAGAAGAGAAACTTCTGAAAACACGCCAAGCCAGCATAAAATGCGAGGCTAGCATGGATAAACGCGGAGCTACTCTTCAAGCCCGCAATATAAAACGCGAGGCTACTTCTAAGCCCCGCGAGGATCAATCTGACTACAGAATCAGGGTTGATCAGTCAAAGAAGTTTCAGTGGGTTTCTAGACCCTCTCAAAAGTCAGATGGACTTCATGATTCCATGGTTAAAAGCGCCGATCTCTCGGAGTATCTGTCCAAGAAGAGAGGCATAGATCAACTTCAAGCTGAACCTGTTTGTCACTGTCAGCAGCTTGTGATGGCGGTGTCCGCTGTAATGGACAACTTTAGCTGCACTAAGAGCAGGGTATCTGTATTTGATCGATTAACCGAGTCGGACAAGAACCCTACAAAGAAACCAAAGACTGCTTCCCTAAAAAACTGGAGAGCTATAACCTTCAATATGGTGGGGAAAGGGAAGAAAATTGTAGAGACGGATAATGATTCAGAATCAAGCGATGAAGAACCTCATCGTGTTACTCGACTAAAATCAGGAGCCGTCCCGCCTCGAAATTATAAGAGGCTTGCAAGGGGTTCTTACGATGAGGACAGTGATAATTCAGCCATAGCCTCGCCTCGTTCCTCCGCGTCGTCTCGACTACAGAAGTCAGTATCGCACATGGCTGATAAATCTGATGATATCAATTAGAGATTTGAAGCTCAAGAAAGAATGATTCGAGAGCAGCAAAAGACGATTTAAGACCTTAAAGTCATGCTATCGAGATTTGTTGAGGATAATGCCAAAAAGGGCAAAGAAACTCCAAATGAAGAAGAACAGGAGGAGAAAGCCCACTCGATGCACTAGGACGAGGATAGATTTTCTTTCCATGATCCGCATGGAGAAAAGATTGAAAAATTACAGAATCAACTCGAAGCTTTGATGCGTAAAAAGGAGTTGAAAGAGGCAGGGGTTTCAAGACCGTATCCTCCTGAATGGGATACGATACCATACCCACAGAAGTATAAGCCGCTCAAATTAGAGCCATATGACGGGAAGGGATCGCCCAGTCAGCACATCTATTACTTCTTGTCCCAAGCAGGACATTTGATGGGTAATGACCCCATCATGACCAAAGTATTCGCAAGTATTTTGCGAGGGCCTGCCTTCACTTGGTTTATGCAGCTGCCCCCAGGTACTATTAATATCTGGTTAGATGTAGAGAAATTATTTCTCTCACGTTTCTTCGAGGATGATACCGAGATTACGGTTCATTCCCTCCTTGCAACTAGACAAGGGGAATAAGAAACGGTAAAAGAATTTATAGAAAGGTTCCGGAAGAAGTCCGTGCATTGCAAACACGGAATGGTCAAGGAAACTCTTGTCGAAACTTGTTGACACAATCTCAAGACCAATGTGCTCCTAAAAATGGGGACCGTAGAGTCTAAGACATAGAGGGATTTGCTCAAACAGGGAGAACAAGCTGAGGACTTGATTCGTCGAGTTGAAGAACCTCGTGGATCAAGAAGTACTGGGGGTAGTAAGTCATATACCCAAAATAACAACAATAAGAATAAAGGAAAAGCATGATGGCATCAGAAGCTGCTCCTCAGAAATCCAGCCCTCCACTAAAGCCGAAGCCCCAAAATCAGTAGGGCTCAAGGCAAAATAGACCGCATCAGGAGATAAATTATACTTTCAAGGCGGAACAGACACCTATCCTCTTTCACTTGCTTTAGAAGAAGGGAATACTAAAACTTCCAGAGAATAAGAAGCCAGAAGATGCTGGTAAGACTAAAGATCCTAACTACTGTCTCTATCACCGGAATGTTGGGCACCCTACTAGGGATTGTTTTCCCCTTAAGAACAGAATCCAAGCACTAATAGAAGCTGGAGTTCTGACGCTTAAGGAAGAGCAGAAGAAGGTCACTGCCAATATGGCAACCATAGTGGTTGGAACCCACTAGTTCCCCACAGGAGTGACTCCAATCCCAAAGGGTAAGATGGTCACGAAGAACCTTGATCCTCACAACAAAGCCCAAGAAGGACTTGTCCCTGTGACGACCCAAAAGGGGGAAGTCATGTGGGTTCATCCCGATTTGCTAGAGGATGAGCAATGGACTACTACAAGAGGTCAAGGGAAGAAGCGGACTGTTAATGCCATTTCTGCAGATAAAAAGGAAGAATATATAGCTTCGGGAGCCTTCACAGATTCTGAAGAAGAGTCCGAAACTATGGCCACTCATCAAGATGGGGCAGGCCCTTCCGGTACTCGATCCGGGAAGACATATCTTAAGGACTACACTAGAGTAGATCCGAAAGATATCTATGCAGAACTCGCAAAGCCCGCAAAACAGAAAGGACTTCGCTTCCAGAAGAATCCTATTAGAGAGGAAGGAGCCAGCGAGACTACCTTCAAGTTTGACATAATTGCTCAGTTGGCGAATATCCCAGCACGAGTAACACTTTACGAATTGTTTAGATTATCAAAATCAACACGTGAAGCTCTAAGAGAGGCCTTGGCAGACTCTGAGTCATTCCTAGCTCAGATTATCGAGTCGGCCAATGAAGAAGAACAGGACTCTTGTCCCCGCTGTCACCAAGTGAGGAGGCATGTCCCACAAATCATCTTCTCTCCAGAAGACATGCAGGTGAGGAATATAAAGCATAACAGGCCTTTATATTTCACCGGATATGTCGGATCCACAAAGGTGGACCGAATTCAGATTGATCCGGGTTCTGCACTAAGTGTCGTACCCAGAAGGTTGATGCAACTGTTAGGGATCTCCCTCCATCGCCTGACACCAACCAATACAATGATATACGGGTTTAACGCCAATAATAGCCGTCCCCTCGGAAAAATCTGACTCCGATGTCAGATCGGGGATTTGAGGACGGAGGCTACATGCTACGTCATTGATGCAGATACCTCCTACAACATTCTATTGGGGCCTTGGATCCACGCTCACATGATAGTTCCATCGACTCTTCACCAATGCATGAAATATTGCGATGAGGAAGGAGAGGTCCGGACGCTAATTGCCGACAAGCAGCCATTCAAAGGGTTGGAGAATTACTTCACGGATGCTGCACTTTATAAACTAGCCCATGAAGTCTCCAATGACGATCCTAGCAAACCTCCAAAGCCCGAGGACAATGGCAATGAAGCCGACACTGAGTACGAGCTTCCCGGAGAAGATGATGGGGGTGATTATGAAATCAACCCTCACCTAGATTTTAATTTGAGTCTTGATAATATAGTGGATGTAATATAAAGTGAATGGGTTATTAATGAAGACATAAAGTTAGTCTACAAGTATGCTGTAGCTACTGAGTCCGAACCCTCTTGTACTTCTACAGAAGTGGATGGCCTATCCGAACTTGAAGTTCTGGCAGCATATCATTTGCCACTTAGGTCATCCCTCCTCTCCCGGTCTAAAATAGCAGAGGAAAAAGGTCACTACTTCGAAGTGCCTCCTCGGAGAGGATCCCAAAAGCCGATTATGTTCGGCAGGATAATTACGTCACCCCGGCGAAAACAAAGCAGTGAAAGTGATGAGAAAACATCACCCCAATTTCACCTGTATGAACAAAAATCCCGACAGATGATGGAGAAGATGGGTTATAATTTTACCCAGAAACCGGGATTGAACTTTGAAAAAGGGCGACGGAACCTTATACCCTCGTTCTGACCGAGAGGAAAGAGCCCTGATTATTATCAGAAAACTCGCAGGGGGTTGGGCTATATATCTACTCCTCCCTCATCACCCTCCGGACAAGAAGAGAGTTCTTCGACCAAGGAAGATACATCTTCACCCAATCATGACTCGGATATAAGTACCGACGCTTGGTTTCAGTCCTTGACAGCCAATATGGTTTCAGCCGCCCTAGAAAGCGACGAGGAACCAATTGATGTTCAAGACGATTCCTGGGCTAAGCATATGGACACTCTCTGGGATATCCGCTTTGAGCAGTGTGATCCGCTCACTGAAGACAAATTGATACAAGTCAACATGGGAATGGAAGAAAATCCGAAACCCATCTTCATAAGCAACACGCTAACTCCCTTAGAAAAGGAGGAACTTATATCTCTTATTAAAGAGTATATAGACATATTCGCATGGAATTATGAAGACATGCTTGGGCTTGACTCTCAAATTGCCACACACCGGTTAAATATAAAAGAAGATGCCAAACCTGTTAAATAACAACAGAGGCGTTTTTGACCGGAGTTGATGGAGGCAATAGTTGCTGAGGTCAATAAGCTTATAAAATCCGGATTCATCTGTGAAGAACAGCATCCTGATTGGGTTGCCAACATAGTGCCGGTTCGTAAAAAGAACGGCAAAATCTGGATATGCATCGACTTTCGGGATCTCAACGCTGCATGTCCTAAGGATGAGTTTCCACTTCCCATCACCGACGTGATGATAGACAATACTTGTGGTTATGAGAGGATGTCCTTTATGGATGGCTTCTCAGGATATAACCAAATTAAGATGCACCCGGATGATGAAAAGCATACAGTTTTCAAAACGCCGGTGGGGGTATACTGCTATACGGTGATGCCATTTGGGCTGAAGAATGTCGGTGCCACCTATCAACGTGCGATGAGCACTATATTCAAAGAACATCTGCGCAAGACAGTAGAGTGCTACGTGGATGACTTGGCGGTCAAAAGTGAGAATAAAGAGGACCATCTAAAGGACTTAAGAATGGTCTTCGATCTTATGAGGAAGCATCATTTGAAGATGAATCCTACTAAGTCATTTATGGGGGTGTCGAGTGTTAAATTCCTTGGGTTCATAATAACTTCAAAAGAATTTTCCTCGACCCTGAAAAAGTAAAAGCAATTAGTGAGATGCCGCCTCCCCGCAATCTTAAAGAATTGAGGGGGTTACAAGGGAAGCTTGCCTATATTCGACGCTTTATTTCCAACCTATCAGGGCGATGCCAGCTGTTCTCGAGACTTATGAAGAAGGGGGTTTCTTTTGTATGGGATGAGGCATGTCAACGAGCCTTTGATGGCCTTAAAGAATACCTCACCAAACCTCCCATTCTTATGGCGCCAGTCCCTGGGTAGCCTTTCCTTATATATGTAAGGGCCATGGATAATGCCTTAGGAGCATTACTTGCTCAATATAATGGGCACAGCTATGAACATGCCCTCTATTATCTAAGCAGGACAATGATTGGGACTGAACAGCGGTATACCCCGATTGAAAAGGAATGTTTAGCCCTAGTGTTCGCTGTTCAGAAAATGCGACACTATCTTTCTGGGCAAACAATTCATGTCATATCACGGGTTAATCCCCTGAAAATTCTGATGACAAAACCAGAAACCTTAAATGGCCGGTTGGCGAAATGGGCATTATTGCTGTCGCCATATGATATGCATTTCGTCCCTCAGAAAGCCACAAAGGGACAAGCGATCGCCGATTTTCTTGTAGACCATCTAATTGGGTCTAATTCCAAACAGACATCAGAGGTCAACACAGTTAGTAAGGAACAAACATGGCAAATGTTCTTTGATGGTGCTGCCAGATGATCTGCTGCTGGGGTGGGGGTATTGCTAATCTCCCCACATAAACATATATTGCCTAACGGTTACTCACTGACAGAACCATGCACGAATAATGTGGCGGAATATAACGCACTCATTATCGGCCTGAAGATGGCTCTGCAACTGGGGGTGAACTATCTAGAGGCATATGGAGACTCTAAACTCATCGTCAATCAGATGACGGGTGAATATGAAGTCAGACATGAAGCCCTTATCTCCTATTATCAGCTAGCCATTGAACTGGCAGGCTATTTTGAGCAATTTTACATCTCTCATATACCTCGGAATGAGAATGTATATGCGGATGCCCTTGCCGCATTAGCTGCAACATTGGCGATTCCTCTAGGTGAAGCTAAAAGCATCACTATTGGAAGCAGAGAGCTCCTCCATCCAGATACTGTTCTTCAAAATAAAGAAGTATGCCAAGCAGGCCTAACTTTGGAACCCCGTGATTGGCGATTTCCATTTGTGGATTATGCTTTACATGGGATATTACCAGAAGATCCTAAAGAAGCCACCTCGATAAAGAGAAAGGCCCAAAGATTTTATTATGACCATAAGCTTTAGACTTTATATAGAAAGTCAAGAGATGGTCTGCTGCTACGTTGTATATCAAGAGCGGAAGCAGATGAAGTACTGAGAGAAACACACGATGGAGTGTGTGGAGCTCATCAGCCCGGTCCCAAACTTGAAGACCGTATAAGAAGGCTAGGATACTACTGGCCGAACATGATCACGGAAGCAATGGCATACGCTAAACGGTGCCATGCATGCCAAATACATGCCAATTTTATTCATCAACCCCAAGAATACTTGCACAATACTGTTGCAAGTTGGCCATTTGAAGCATGGGGGATGGATATTGTGGGGCCTATAACCCTCCCGTCATCCAGAGGACATCGGTTTATTCTTGCAATAACCGATTATTTTTCAAAATGGGACGAAGCCGTGCCCATGAAAGAGGTGAAAACGACAGATGTGATCAAGTTCGTCAAGCATCATGTCATTTACCGCTTCGGCGTCCCTCGACGGATTATTCATGATAATGGTCCGCAATTCATCAGTCAAGGATTCTTCAGATTCTGCAATAAGTTCAGAATCAAAGATATTGCTTCAACGCCATATAACCCCGCAGCTAATGGGTTGGCCGAAGCCTTCAACAAGACGATCATCAAACTCCTTCGGAAGTTCGTCTCTTCTAATAAACGAGATTGGGATGAAAAGCTAGGAGAATGCCTGTGGGCTTATCGCACCACTGTTCGCACCCCCACAAAAGCTACTCCATTCTCTTTGGTCTATGGAAGCGAGGTTGTCTTACCTCTCGAAGTCCAGATTCCTTCATTAAGAGTGGCTTTAGCTACAAAGATGACGACAGAAGAACGTCATCAACAAAGATTGAAAGAACTAGAGGCATTGAATGAAAAACGTCTCAGGGCTCAACAATAAATTGAGTTGTATCAAGCCCGAATTTCTCAAACGTTCAATAAAAACGTTAAGCCAAGGACCTTTGAACAAGGAGACTTGGTTCTGGCTATTAAAAGGCCAATGGTGCTAACCCACAAGACTAAGGATAAATTTAAACCTAAGTGGGAATGACCGTTTGTTATGGAGACAGTATACTCCAGTGGAGCCTATCGCTTAATGAATCAAAATGGCGATAGGATGATGATGCCGATCAATGGCAAATTTCTGAAGAAATACTATTCTTAATATCCCTCGAGGTACGAGTCTTTTCTTAGGCATGCGCAGTTTGGCGCCTCTGACCTAAACCTTGGTGTGTTTGGTTCTCAAGTTTGAACCACCTCCAGTCTTTTCTTAGGCATGCGCAGTTTGGCGCCTCTGACCTAAACCTAGTGTGTTTGGTTCTCAAGTTTGAACCACCTCCAGTCTTTTCTTAGGCATGCGCAGTTTGGCGCCTCTGACCTAAACCTGGTGTGTTTGGTTCTCAAGTTTGAACCACCTCCAGTCTTTTCTTGGGCATGCGCAGTTTGGCACCTCTGACCTAAAGCTGGTGTGTTTGGTTCTCAAGTTTGAACCACCTCCAGTCTTTACTTAGGCATGCGCAGTTTGGCGCCTCTGATCTAAACCTGGTGTGTTTGGTTCTCAAGTTTGAACCACCTCCAGTTTTTTCTTAGGCATGCGCAGTTTGGCGCCTCTGACCTAAACCTGGTGTGTTTGGTTCTCAAGTGTGAACCACCTCCAGTCTTTTCATAAGCATGCGCAGTTTGGCGCCTCTGACCTAAACCTGGTGTGTTTGGTTCTCAAGTCTGAACCACCTCCAGTCTTTTCTTAGGCATGCGCAGTTTGGCGCCTCTGACCTAAACTTGTTGTGTTTGGTGTGCCCAGTTCAAGTTATGCGAGAGAGCCTTGAACCGCCTCCTATTTGGTTCTCAAGTTTGAACCACCTCCAGTCTTTTTTTAGGCATGCACATTTAGCGCCTCTGACCTAAATTTGGTGTGCCCAGTTCAAGTTATGCGAGAGAGCCTTGAACAATCTCCAATCTTTCTTTTAGGCATACACAATTGAGTGCCTCTGACCTAAAAGGTATGAATTATCCAGCGCCGACTAGGAAATGGGGAGAGAACCAGTTTCTCGCCAACCCCTTCATGCTGGGGGTAAAAAGTATGAATTACCCAACGCCGATAAGGCAAAGGGAAGAGGAAAAGTTTGGCATTTAAGCCCAAACAAAATTCTCTACAACTCACCATGTTGAGGGGAATAACATGGCTAGCCCAACTCAAACGGTAGTTGGTAAAGGCTAATCAAATCCGTTGATAGCTGGGGGTTTGCTAAAAATCCTATAAACCCTGTTATGTTAAACTCTTATCTCTGACAGTATGAATCGGAAAATTGTGCCTAAACAATACCGGAAAATAAATCATTTTGATGACAGGTTATCTGTTGTGCAAACAAATTCTGTAGCCAGCAGATAAAAGAATCAAATGATTATCTTTATTACATCAAAAAGACTGAAGTTACAAAAATTCTTTCTTTTATAACAAGTTCTTATTACAAAAAGAATGAAGAATAAAAGAATAGAACAAAATTATGGATCTCCTAGAAGCTTCAGCTTGTTCATCACTTCGTCAATCACCTGACGACGATTTGCTTCTATGGAGTGTTGAGCCTGTTGAAGTAAGACATCGTCATTTATGGCCAGTTGCTGAGTCAGATATTGACGAGAGTCTTCTATAGCATGGCTCCTTAGTCCCTCCTCCTGCTCAACCTGCCCCTGTTGGAGGGTTAGCGCTTCCCGCTTCTTAACAGATTCCCCTAATTTAAGCTCATTGGCCGCTATGACCATCCGAGCTTTGGCAATGGTCTCCTGGGCCCTAAGGATTTCGGCCTGACTTCCCCCAATCTCAGAGTCCACTGCCTCCAAGCTCTTTAGAATGGACTCCCGATTAGCTTGAAGCTCTGCCAATTCCCGAGACCATACTTCTTCCTGACGTATCAGCTCTTCTCGACGCGCTGTCAATTCTACCCGAAGCCGCGCCATCTCTATTGCGGTGATGGCTTCCACATCCGCTTGGCGAACTGTGTTTAGCGTGTTCACCTACTCCTCCAAAGCATTAAAGCGGGCCCGGTAGGGAGCAGCTTGGTCTTGCCCCCCAATTCTTTCAATATTGTCCAAATAGCTGGATAACATTGGACGGCCGAGGCTGAAGAAATCCATGCCGTCAGAGATCATCTCAACGCATCTTCTGAGGAACCGCATAAAGTCATTAACGCTATAGTTGAAGAGCTCCTCAAAATGATTCACGGCGCCTGTATTCAAAATAGGCAGCGCTAAAGAAGATGTCGCTGGTGGAAGAGCGGTACCCACTGGAGTTGAAGAAGAGGAAGCCTGTCCCTGTACCAGGTTCATGACATGCGGAGCCAATAAAGCCAACGCAGATCTGGCAGAGCTAGGAACCTGAGGGGAAGCGACGCTAGTGTGAATCATTTGAGCAGTACCACCGACAGGAGAAGAGGAGGGAGTATTTCCACCAGAAGCTCCCCCAGTTACGGAAGTAGTTTCAAACGAAAACTTCAAATTATCCTCATCTCTTGCTGGAAGACTTAGAGCCGGAGGAATTGCAGGTGTCTCGACAGCCATTATGATAGAAGATGTTGATATTGCTGGTCGAGGAGCAGAAGGTGCACCAGAGACCACTGGGAAGGTCTCTGTGGAGCAGACCGGTGGTGTTGGAGACGGCATGCTGGGAGACAGTGTGGCCTCTTTTGCAGCGGCCGCAATAATAACTTCTGTTCTTTCATCACTCCCAAGATTCATCAATGGGAGGAATTGATGAGGAAACTGAACTTGTAGTCGGCGTGAAATAATCAGCGTCAAACTCGTCGGCAGAGCTACCCAAACCGCCCACTGAGCCAGTAGCACCTGAATAGTCCACCCTGTCATCAGACTCCACCTGGGTGGTTGAGTGCATCGACGAGAGGAGCTGACCGCCTGCATCAGGAAACAAGTAAATGGTGTTATAAAGTAAAAATAACTGACAAAAGACAAAATATTAAGAGCCATACCCGGAGATACAAGTCCAGTTGTCGGACTTGAAGGGGGAGTTGCCATCGTTTCCAACAGCATACCCGTCTCGCTACCCAGCGGTTGTGCCACAGGGTGCTCAACAGGCAACCTCAAGAGCCCTTGGAGCTTCAGCAGGATCACTCTCCCCTGCCGGCGTTGGAGGTAGAGTTGAAGCCAGCAGATCCGAAGCGAACTTGATGGCCACTTCTCGAGGGGCTACCAGAGTTCCCGGAGCCAACTTCTGCTTTTTTTTAGCAGGTCCTTTCTTTAAGGTACCGCGGCATCTCAGGTCGGGCTCCAAGGGCGAATGACGACAGGTTGGGGAGCACCTCCAACATCAGGGTTATTACCGTCATTATTATCATCATCATCATCATCGCCAGATTCGCTGACGTCTGAAGGTTCAGCCGCGACACCAAGGAATTCTTCCATTCCTTTTATTCTCACTCTCGAAGCACCCTGGCGGCTAATATAGAAAGCCTCAATCTCCTTGCAACAACTCCAATTGAGGGAGAAATGAGGCACATCAGTATTCGCAACGCGATACCAGATGCAAAAGCTGAGAGTCATGGCCAATTCAGGCGACTTCTGGGGAAGAGCAAATTTAGCTCCAGTCCTTCCAGCTGCGAAATGAAACCAGCCGCGGGCACCCTCGTACAAGTTCCCCTCTTGGACAAGATTTTTGCTTGGATTACCCACATAGAGTTGGGAGTATCCAAATTGGCGCTCAAAACGACTCGGGATGTACGGTTCGATAAGACATTTACTGTCTTGATGATATACCAGATGCCCGGGCCGAATATTGAGAAGCCACCAGAAAGCTCATGAGGATAAGGCAGTAAAATTGTTTGCTCCTACCGTATCCTTCAACTTCAATCCGTATCCCCCACCAGAAAAGTCGGAAAAGCACCTGAAAATCTCATAATTCTGGTGTTGTCGGAGAGTCTTACGGATTTGAGACATGTAATAGTGTTGCCATGAGGAACGTTCATATAGTTCCATGAGATAACACTTGTCACCTGAGTGGCGTGAAGCAGCACTCATTAGAGACGGGAAGTGTAAAACGAGCCATGCCATCATATAAGTGTAAGAAAGCTCCACCCTAGGGTTCGGAGTCTTCACTTGAACGATGTCCTTCAACTTGCCTTTCCCTTTTCCTTTGCCCTTATTGGCAGGGATGAAGTCATTGCAGAGTGTCCGTAATCCATGCTGCAGATTGCACACCATGGCGGGAAGAAGTCCGAAAGGTCGGCCGTATGTAAGGAGAACTGCTGGATATACCACAGTCATTGCAATTGCTTCTTTGGGTAGCTACGGCACGACACATCTCTTCAGCCACAGCATCATGAATCCAACAATAAGGTCTCTGTTGGATATTGGGGACTGAGCCTGATAATGGTAGCTCTTGAATGAGATACCAGGACCAAATCCACCTTCGTTGGATTTAGTAGTATAAAGCGTTAGCCGGGTCTTGGCAATGCGGCGCTCAATCTCTGTGATGTACACAGGAGGGTGACCATGGACAGTCGTTGAACTATCCTTAGAATTCAAATTGACGAAGAGGTAATCAGCCCATTTCTTGTGGCTGATACCTTGGTTACGCACACCTGCTAAATCAGCACAGATGCGGTAGTGGCACATCATCTCCCAGTATGTGGTATAGATGCGCTCGTCCGTCGCCAATAGTATGTTCAGATCCTCGGTGGTAGGAATGTACTCTTCGTAGTGGACTTCGCCCGTTGAGAGCCCAGAGACTTCAAACATCTCATGGAGAGCAAACCCTAGCTCACCCACTGGTATAAAAAGAGTGCAGGTCTCGGGGTTATACATCTCCAGAAAGCAGAAAAAGTGATATGCACTCTGAGGGAACCCGAATTGGACGTTCCTAATGGCCTGGTACAGACCAATCTCCTTCAAGATGGGTTCATGAGAATCCAACATGTACTGAACAAGGCGGGCCCACCACATGTTGCCAGAAGAATAAACCCAGCCAGGCATCCTAAAGTCGCTGGCCGGGTACTGACCATCCTTCGCTAGGAACTCACTTAAGAAAGTTCTTGCGCGGATGGGAACTTCTCCTACTGGGAACTCCTTGCCAAAACGGCCTGGAAGCAAACCAGTAATGCACCTGGGGGGACCATCTTGATAAACCCCTTGTACACCAAATTTGCCCGTTGGGACGCCATCTTGCTCTTGAATTAGTCTCCACTTTAACTCCCGAGGCATCGCCAGCCTCTGAAGATAGACTAGGGGATAGCTACGATCCATCCCAGGCAGAAACATTAAAGCTTCACCAGAGTTATATAGCCACATGCAGTCCTCTTCAAATAGGATCGCATCTGATTGCTCCATTTGGTCCCCAAAGAGAAACGCGGGCTTATCTAGCGCTTCTATGTTCACATCTTCGAAAGCTGCATCAGTGATGATCTCGCGTGCAGTAGTAGGATGGTATTTGATCAATTTCTCCCTATGGTCTCTCAAGTTAGGGTTATATGCAGCCAAGATCGTGGTGAAGCGAAATTGAGCTGATGGATCAGAACCACCAGCAAAGCCAAAGTAGTGCTTATGGGGAAGAGCTTCTGCTGAATACCCTACTGCAAAAAGAAGTACCAGAGTTAGAGAAGTTTCTATAAGACAGAAAATTTCTCTAAGTATGGACGCGCGAAGCTAAAAATTAGAACGCGAGAAGCTAAAAATAGCGCCGCGCGAAGCTAAAGATTAAACCGCGCAGAAGTCAAAATAGGCTCGCGTTTCAACGCGACTGCTACTTAAAAGAGCCTCGTGTTTCAGCGCGACTGCTACTTAAAAGAGCCTCGTGTTTCAGCGCGACTGCTACTTAAAATAGCCCCGCATTTTAAAACACGAGGATGACGCGATAGCTTCGCGTGAGAAGAAAGCCAGAGGCTTTTCTTCTTCTCCAAGCCTTACGGCCGGAGTACGGCGATCTCGCCGATAAGAGAAGTGATCGATCTGTTAGAATCAAGCCAAATCACTTTTAAAATGTTTTAAAGAGTCTCGATGGAAAGATTCTTACCCCCAATAGGCGAAATGTGGGTCGGCGCGTCGCTGCCATGGCCGCTGCCACCACTGCTTGCGCCAGTCGCCGATGATGGAGCTGCGCGAGAAGTAGCACGAGTTTTGGGTGCCATTGCTCGAAACTTGAGGAAAATCGACGAGAACTGGAAAGAAAGTTGGTTGGAAAATGCTCGGGTCGCTTGAGCTCTGATCGCCTGAATCTCTAGGGTTTCTGGAAAATTCTCAAAATGAAGTGAGAAGAAAAGAAATGGGGATTTCGTTTAAATAAGGGAAACCGCCTCTTGAAGTTTGATGCGGATTTCGGAAAAAATGACTAGTCAGTTACTCTCCAAAACGCGGAGCTATTAGCCTCGCGTGATGATAAAAAAAAAAGGAAGAAGCGAAGATATTAACTCCGCGCTACTCTGCGCAACTCCACGAAATGCGAAGATAACTTGGTATTTTAGCTTCGCGTTCTCATGAAAAACTTGGATTTTTGGCTAAGTTAAGAGGATTCTTACTCGATCATATTGGTATTAATGATCTAAGTTATGCAGATGAGCCTTAGATTATTTTACCAAAATTATCAACCATCTATTTGTTGAGCAAGCAAGATTCTTGAAGCCGACAGATAGAGAGGAAAATAATTTATCTTTATTCATGAAGCAAGAGATTACAAAGAAGGAGTTGTAGCTCTCCTGAAAGCTTCTACATATTCATCGACTCATCAATAACCTAACGGTGAGATTCCTCCGCGGGGTGTTGAAGTTCAATTCCATGGTTCACATACAAGAGATCTCCTATGCAAATGTCAACTAGGATCTGTCATCTGAAATGAAGCACAAGTTGAATTTGAAGCGCTGCAATCCCTTACATGATCATCTTCATCGCTTTGGAAAGCAACAGAGATTGTCGCCTAGTAGAAATGGTCCTCAAGAAAACTTAATGGGCTGCCGCAGAGTTCTTATAACTCCTTCAAAAGGAGCGAGAGCTTGAAACCTGCAACTATGTTGTAAAGCATATGCTTCTGGCTTCCTTAGAGTTACTTTCATTGATGAAGATCGGTGCATAACCTGCTTTTGAAGATATATCAGGGAGAAGCTACATCCCAAGTTATCAGATTGGACCCAGTTCACTGCAAAAGAAGAATCAGGAGTTCCACAAAAATTTGGAAAATCTTCTAAGTATAAAAACGCGGAGCTAAGCTAACTTTGCATGCAGATGAAATAGCCTCGCACTTCAAAGCGACTGCTAATCAAAATAGCCTCGCGCTTCAACGCGACTGCTAATCAAAATAGCCCCGCGTTTCAAGCGCGAGGATGACGCGATAACTTCGCGTAGAGAAAGATCAGAGTTCCTCACTGACTTCTCCTTCCCCTTCAAGCCTTACGGCCGGAGAACGGCGATCTCGCCAGTAAAGTAAACAATTGGCCGGATTAAACCAAGCCAAAACATCTCAAGATGGTTCTTAGAAGCCCAAGAGTTAAGGTTTTTACCTTCGGAAGACGCTGCATAGACTGGTTCGCCATCGCGTCTACTTACACGGCCGCTGCCATTAACGCAGGCCAACGTGCGTCTAGCCAAACTCCTCTGGAGTGACATCCTAATGATGAAAATCTATGGAGAATTGAACGAAGATCAGTTGGAAATCATTCGTCAACATAAGTCGCTCGATTGCCAGAGTTGCCTGAGCTCTGAGCTCTCGGAAATTCTTCGGGTGAAATGAAGAAGAAGATGAGCCGAGAAGCTCTATTTAAACAGGATTTCCGTCGCTTGGTATTTGGCGCAGAAATTCGGAGTAATTAATGAAGCAATTACTCATTTCACTGAAAATGAAGTGAAGCTGATTAGCTCCACGTAGGCGAGCATAACGTGAAGGAGACTTGGTATTCTAACTCCGCGTTTTCAGTTTGAAGATCCAAAGTATTTCAAAATTTGCTAAGTTCGAAGCCATTTTGAAAATTTTGCAGGGGGTTCTGTTGGCAGTGAAAATTTCTGAATAAAAAAAGAGTTTTCCACGACAGAACGCGGAGCTAATCCATAGCTCCACGTTTGGCTATTTTTAGCCTCGCGTTTGAGTAAACGCGGAGATGTTCAATAGCTCCGCGTTAGCTCCGCGCACTGGTTATTTATCATCGCGTTTTGATGCGATTAAAGCTCCGCGTGAGCAGATAACCAGAATCTCAAATTGATTGAGATTATGATTTGGGCTTATCCAAATACCAAATCAAGTCCAATCAGAATTCTAAATCAAGAGATTTAAATCAATATTAAATATTTGATTGGAATCCTTGATGAGAGCAAATTCTATTCAGATAGAAACTCTCTCAAATCTTCCTGGGGCTATAAATACCTTCTTGGTGAAACCCTAGGGGATCTTTGGGAAGTTTTGGTAAAGTTCGAGTTA
This sequence comes from Dracaena cambodiana, assembly GCA_036321105.1. NCBI lineage: Eukaryota > Viridiplantae > Streptophyta > Magnoliopsida > Asparagales > Asparagaceae > Dracaena > Dracaena cambodiana. The sequence goes on along the minus strand of JAYEPQ010000008.1, from coordinate 25,326,385 downwards.
CGCGTGAGAGCCTTGAACGAATCAAAACCAGAGATCAGAGGTCTTCTTCTTCCTTCTTTCGATCCTTTGGCAATTCAAGTACGCGAGAGAGCCTTGAAGCCTTTTTGTGATCATCTTCCTCTTAGAGAATTCAAGTTACGCATAGAGCCTTGGATTCGTGAAGAGAAAAGACCAAGAAGATCATCTACAGTCGGCCGATATCTTCAAAAGAGAAGATTTCAACGTACCGATCGTCCAAAGGAACTACTATAGATCCCATCGCCACTGATCCCACGTTTATATTGTAAAAGAGAGAGATTAAACATATAAAATCCTCTCGTTTGTTCTCTTTTCATCTTGTTCACTTCCGTTGTAATCCAAGCTGTATTCAATAGAAGGAAGCAAAGGAACTTTTGCGGTGAACAATTACAGATTATCAAATTTTTTTTTTGGATTACAATGAAAAGAAAAGAATAAAAACAGATAGAGAGGACTTATCGAACACGTCACTCTCTTTTTTATCAGAAGATCGTGGGAATCGAGGCAGCTATGAGGATCGGTCTTTTCCTCATTAACGATCTAACGACGATGATTTGGAGGCGAGCTCGTTTTTCTTCTCTTCTATTCTTGGAGAAAGCTCAAGCTTTTGTGCGCGAGAGAGATCTGGCCAAAAGTCTTCTCTTTTTTTCTCTGCCAGTTCTAAGACTTCAAAGTTCTCGCACATAACTTGAATTACCAAGAGTCTTTTTTGAGTTTGCTTGAGGGGTATTTATAGGCTTCAGGTGGTTGAGAGAGTTTTCATGTAGATAGAAACAAGATCTTATCATAATCTTGATGAGATACTTCAATCTTCTTTTAATTAGATTTGCTCTAAGATTCGCTATATCAAGTTCTGATCCTGCACCCAAAAATCATATTACAATTTGCAGAATTATCAAATTCAAATAAAATTAATTAGAATCCTGCATCTAAAAATTAATTAGAGTTTGATTAGAATTTGGGTCTTATTAGAATTGGTAGAAATTGGAAAATAGTCTAGGGCAGGGCCCAATTTATTGTGCAGGATAAAGAGAGACAGAAATAATAATTTTTTTAATTTCTTAATTTTTTTGTGTGTTTGGCTGCTTCTCCTTCTAAGCCTCGCGGGACCGCGAGGCTAGGAACCTCACGGGACCATGAGGCTCAATTTTTTTTTGGCTTTTTTTTCTTTAGCTGCCTCTCCTTCTGAGCCTCGTGAGACCGCAACGCTCTTGAAAATTATTTTTTAAATTTTTTTCTTCCTTATCTTCGCTTTTGGCCGCTTCTCCTTCTGAGCCTCGCGGGACCACAAGGCTGCGGGACTGCGAGGCTCCTGAATTTTTTTTTGTGCTTGGCCACTTGAGCCTCTTTTAGGTCCTCGTGTGCGTGAGGCCAACTCTTTATTAATTATTATTATTATTATTATTATTATTATTATTATTATTATTATTATTATTATCATTATTATTTTGATTTGGATTTGGATTCGGACCTGAATTTTAGAGTTGGATTCGGATTTTGGATTTAGATTCGGATTCGAATTTTGGATTGGGATTAGTGCGGAGATGATTTTTCTCATTTTACAAGACCCTCTCCAAAGATTTCAAAATTTTGTTTCTCTATTTGTTTAGCATAATTTTGAAATACTTTGAATTTTTTCTTTTGAAATCGGTGGATAAGTTCATAGAGATGGAACTTGCTAAGAGTATGGAAGTATCTTAACAAGCTGAGTGTTTTGACTATGATGTAACTCGTTTGGGTTGACAAACAGAGCCAATGACTCGCCTGACTGACAGAGCCTATGATTGTTTTCGAATTGAGGGATGACTCATCTGGCTGACAGACAGAGTCAGAATGATGGAATTAGGATCGAAGAATCATGAGGTGATGTATACTATTAAACGTGCCCATGGGGTCTTAGCAGATGTGTACTTTAAATATATTGAGATGATCGGGTTAGGGTTGAAAGACCATAGGTAGAGGTGTATTGTTAAATGTATTCATAGGGTTTTGGCAGAGGTGTCTAATTGCACATGATTGGGGTTTTGGCGAATACGCCAAGATGATCGGGTCATGATCATCGTTTCGACAGAGACGCCTAATTGCACATGCCTGGGTAACTCATCTGGGTGACAGACAGAGTCGATGATCAAATTAGGATCACAAAAGAAGCTATTTGTTGCAATGTGGGATGATTCAAATTTCACTGTCACAGGTAAGATCTTAACATGACAGGTTTGGATGTTTCTAAGATGAGATGGTTTGGATCTTGCTGTCAGAGGTAAGAGCCTAACTTGACAGGTTTGTTTGCATTGATGTGAGATAGTTTGAATCTTACTGTCAGAGATAAGAGCTTAACATGACAGATTTATGGGATTTTTAGTAAATCCCTAACTATTAACGGATTTGATATGGCTTTGCCAACCGCCGTTTGCGTTGGGGTAGCCATGCTATTTTTCTCAGTATGATGAGTTGTCGAGGATTTTATTTTGGCTTACATGCCAAGCGTTCTCTCTCCCCTTTGCCTTAGTGGCTATGGATTTATTGATGCCCCTAGTAAAATGGATTTGGCGAGAAATTTTCGATTTCTCTTCCTGTTGCTTTTGATAACATTGGGTAGTTCATACTTTTTATTTCAGCATGAGGAGTTGTTGAGAATTTGAATTTCTCTTCCCTTTGCTTTTGAAGCATTGGGTTATAAGTATCGTTATAGGATAATGTAATGACAAATTTGCTATGGAATTTTTAGCAAATCCCTAAGTATGAACGGATTTGATGAGTCTTTACCAATCGCCATTTGCGTTGGGCTAGCCATGCTATTTCTCTCAGCATGATGAGCTGTCGAGAGTTTTGTTTGGGATTAAATGCCAAACATTCTCTCTCTTCTTTGCATTACTAGATACGGGTTTATTGATACCCCCAGTATAATAGGACTGGTGAGAAATTTTTGATTTCTCTTCCCATTACTTTTGACAGTATTGGGCGGTTGATTCATTAGCCTCCCCTTCATTTTTTTAAGGTGGCTAGATATAATATTCTTTCAAAAATTTGTCATTGATATGCATCATCATCCTGTTGCCATCTTGATTGATCAGGCGATAGGTTTTTTTTGAGTAGATAGTTTCTACTACAAAAGATCCTTCCCACTTGGGTTCGAATTTTCCCTTAGTCTTGTGGGTAATGATCGTCGGTTTTTTCACAGCTAAGACAAAATCACCTTCTTTTGAAATTTCTTCGTTTAACTTTCTTGTCAAATGCTCATGAGATGCGCACTTAATACAAATTAATTCGTTGTTGCACATTCAGAATGCAAACTTAGCCCTATAACCACGGGCTTAACCTCGAATTTTAAGCTGACATAACCTCATAAGTGGGCTAGTATGACTTCACGTTAAATGCGGAGTTAGAATTGTGTGCTAGTTTAGCCTTACATACTGAGTTAGATTCATGTGCCGACTTAGCCTTACACACTGACATAGATTCACATTTAGTTGCAAGTATAACTTCGCACTCCACGCAGGTATAACATTGCATTTGAGTTACTTTACAAGAACTTAGCCTCGCGTCTTGATCTCTTTATGAGGGCATAATCGTAAGGTTTACTGGATGTGGGTCCCACCTCTTGTGTGGGCCTCTTTTGATTGGTTACATCCCATTGTAAATCAATTGACCACCTTCTTCTTAATCATATATTATGTAAGGCTGCTGGTTGGCCTAGTGCTTTAAGTTTTTGACGCAAACCTTAGCCTTCAGCTTCTTGAAGTTTATGCGAGACTGAGAGTTAGCTTCACATTTTGGCCATGAGCATAGCCTCACGTTTAGATGATTTTATACTGGCTTGGCATCATATTGTATGCGGAGTTTGCTTTGTAATGCATACAAGGTTTATTGGTGTGGGTCCCACCCCTTGTGTGAGCCACATTTGAATGGTCATTGTAATTCAATTGACCGCCTTCTTTTTTTTTGAAGTTTACGCGAGGCTGATAGTTAGCTTGCATTTTGGACTTCTTCACACTTTGGATCTGCCTTGCACGGTGTGTCTGTCGCACGCTGGCTTATCTATGCATGTTGAGAGTTTTATGTCTGGCTGCAACTTTGCATTTTATCTTGTATCTCTTCGAGTAATGAAAGTCACATGGTTTAACAAATAGCCTCATGTATGTGTTATCCTCACGTTTCAACTGTTTTATGCGGGGTTGCAAATTAGCCTTGTATTTTGGAGCTTTTGCACTTTTGTTGGCTTTGTTTTGCAAGTCTTGCACTGTTCGCGGGTATTAGCCTCGCGTTCTTTACGCTGGCTTCATAAATATCCTTGTTTGGTGGGATGTGGATCCCACCCCCTGCATGGAACTTGTTAGGTTGTCTATGAGGTTCATTATGTGGTAATAGATTATTTTATTCTTTATAATAGACTATGCAGGGCTGAAGTTTAGCCTCGCATTTCTATTCACTTTTGTACTTTGGATGAGTTTTGTGTGCTGGTTTAGCCTCACGCACTAGTATAACCATGCACGCTGGTTTAATCTCGAGTTAGCCTTGCGTCTGGATGACTTTACACTGGTTTAGTCTTGAGTTCTCTTCATGCCTTAAATGATTTTACGCTGGCTTAGCCTCACATTGTACGTAGAAATAGCCTCACGTTCTTTCTTTGGGCTGTTTAATTTCATACTCTCACCCACAGTATGATATGGTTGGCGAGAGTTTTACTCTCTTCCTATTGTCTTAGTGGCACTGAACAATAAAAATTCGTACATTTTTTTTGCTTTTTTTTGATTTTTTTGTTTTTTTGGATTTCTTTATTGAATTTTTTTATGGTAGTCATTTTGCTGTCGTTACATTCGCAGACACGTTCTTCTATTCAGGTCTCAACTGGATCACATTTGTATCGATAAGTGCCTGAATTTTATCTGTCAGATCATAGCAATCCTTAGTTGGGTGCCCAATATTTTGATGGTAGAGGCAATACTTGAGATTATCTATTTTTTCAGCTTCCTCTGGCCTCTGATTTTCGAGTAGCCTGAGCATCTCTTTTTTATTTAGTAGGTGAAAGAATGTGTCTGCTTGTTCATTTTTAAAATCATATATCCATTGCAATCTAAAAGAATTATGATTATTCTGAATTTTTTGTTTGCGGCAGATTTGGTAGTCATTGTCTCCTTTCTCTTAGGATGAGATGATTGGGACCGGAACTGATACATGGCTATCCTCCTCTTGGCATGGTGTTCATTAATACATCGAATTATGTCCTCCGCTTGCTGTCATTGTTTGATTTGGTCCTTCCAGATTTTGGACTCTACCGCTCCCATTTTGACTAATACTTGGTATGAAGATTATGTCTACAAGTCACCAATGTTTCCTACAACATGCCATGCGGGCATCGCACTGACATTTTGTGAAAGCGCTCAACGAAGCTTTTAACCATAACATCCTCTTTTTGTTTATTTGCCAGAAGAGAGTGGATGGACACTTCGGTGTCATCCTTGAATAAGCGAGCTAGGAAGTCCCTCTCCAAGTCAGACCAGGTATTGATGGTTCCTGGGGGCGACTGTATAAACCAAGTGAATGCAACACATGGTACTTGCGAAAATCTTCATCATCACTGGGTCATTGCCCATGAGATGGCTGGTCTGCAAAAAGAAATAGAATATATGTTGGTTCGGCGATCCCTTCCCATCATATGACTCTAGCTTGAGAGGCTTATATTTTGCCGAAAACGGTGCAGAGTCCCACTCTAATGAGTAGGGTCTCCTAATCTCCGTCTCTTGCAATCCTTTTTGATGCATTAACGCTTCTATTTGAGTTTGAAGTTTCTCCAATTTTTTGGCATGAGGATCAGCGAAATATTCGTCCTCACTGCCTTTTTCCTCGACATCTGGGTTGGATTTGGTCTCATCCTTCATGGTCTTATCAGAAGAGGAAGAACCCCATGCACCATCTTCTATGTTTTTTTAAGTGTTGTTCAATACCTTCGCAAGCATCGCTTTAAGATCCTCGATGCTCCTTTACTACTCTTGGATGAGGCGTTCTAGCGCCTCAATCTTTTAACTCATATCGGCCGACCGTTAAACCATGTGGACCATCTTCCTGTCGGACCAAGAGGAAACGTGCAATCACGATGTTACTATGGCTGAATGATCCCTGAACACTTCATATTTCTCGCTAGAACCCCCAGCCAATCTTTTGTAATTGCGGGAAGCTATCGCACTTGACCTGAGGCGTGTATGATGATATATTTTCTCTGCTTCTGTATCAGAGGCATACTCTTCAATGACTGATTTCTTACCCTTATTCACCATATTTAACATGAAAGTGGGCAAGTCTTGATCTGAGTCAGAGTTTTATTTTTGCAGCCGTCTTCTTTCTAGAATATTGGATACTGGTGTTAACAATCGATTAAATTCAGATGGTCTTGGGACTTGTCAGTGATAGTGAGTCAAAACTGCTGCAATCAACTCCTCACAATTGCAAGACTGATAGGGTCGTGCCACTCTCCTTTTATTTGTGAGATATCTTCACAAATCCAGAGTTCTTCATGCGATACTGATATAACCATCTTTTGCGGGCGGGGCCTGCTTCCTTAGCGAGGTCTATTTGTCCAGACATATGGTTTCGAGAAATCGTGGAAGTTATTTTTGTCAACCCCGAGATTAGTTCACTGTCCAACATTAGTTTTGATATGTCTTGCATGAGTCTGTTGGGTACCCTGACATACTTTTGTTCTTATGTGAGGCTGAGGCTTAACTCTCGCCTTGTGCACTGGACCATCCTCTCGTATTGATCTAGCCTCGTATGCTAGCTTAGTTGAACTAGCCTCACATGTTGGCTTAGACTTAGTTCGGTTTTCAAATTTATTTGTAGCAGGCTGGTGCTGGTCTGAGGACCTTTAAGCTAGGCAGGCTGATGACCGCTATGCTGAGGACTGCTTGGCTGAGGACCGCTAGGCTGGCTATGCTGAGGTCCACTAAGCTGAGGATCGTTAAGTTGGCCATTCTGAGATCCACTAGGCTGACGTCCACTAGTATGAGGTTCACTAGGTTGAGAACTGCTAGGCTGAGGACCGCTAGGCTACGATCCGCTAGGCTGAGAACCGCTAGGTTGATTTTTGCCAAGTTATATTTTGCCAGGCTGATGACCACTAGGCTAGTCAGGCTGAGGTCCACTATGCTGGTCAGGCTGAGATCCGCTAGGCTGAGATCAGCTTGGCTGAGGACCGATAGGCTAATTTTTGCCAAATTGTCTTTTGCCAGGTTGACAACCGCTAGGCTAACAAGGCTGAGGACTGCTAAGATGAGGTCCGCTAGGTTGATTTTGAGCTTGGAGTACAAAACGAGCTTTGAGTGCTCTACGACCCGTCCTCCGATTTCGATTGTGGATTCAGGTCTATCTTTGGGCCGCGATAGGTTCTCCTTTGGCGTCATACACAGCGAACTCCCTGAATATTGAAAGAAAAATAGTTTATTCTGATGGACCAGAGTTTGAAAATCCAAGTGACTGTTGATGAATCAATGCTTTCTTATCATCCAAAACTATCAGGTTATGTTTTGTGATTTTGAACATCTTGAGGCGACCTCGACCTCAATCACTAACTTCTCCATCGTCTGTCCAATCTGTTGATGTCAGATTGGACCACCATCTCCTCTTTAGTATAGGAGATTTCTCCCATTATAGTCGCTAGTCTGTTTTTGGGGAAAACTAGGGATCTTTTCATTGCCATTGAACTGAGAAAAATTATAGATTATCAAAAAATTCCTCTTTTTTTGGATTACAATGAAATGAAAAGAATAAAAATAGATTAAAACAACTTATAGAATACGTCGCTCTCTTTTTAATCAGAAAATCGTGGGATTCATGGCAGTTATGAGGATCGGTCCTTTCCTTGTTGACGATCTGACGTCGATGATTTGGATGTGAGATCGTTCTTCTTCTTTTCTGTTCTTGGAGAAAGCTCAAGCTTTTGCGCGCGAGAGAGATCTGGCCAAAGGTTTTCTATTTTTTTTCCTCTGTCAGTTCTAAGACTTCAAAGCTCTCACATGTAACTTAAATTGTCAAAAGTCATTTTTGAGTTCCCTTGAGGGGTGTATATAGGCTCCAGGAGATTGAGAGAGTTTCCATATAGATATGAACAAGATCTTGTTGTAATCTTGATGAGATACTTGAATCTTCTTTTGATTAGATCTGTCTCAAGATTCATTGCATCGGGTCCTAATTCTGCATCCAAAAATCATATTAGAATTTGCAGAATGATCTGCTGGGAAGCCTCATGGGACCGCGAGGCTCCTGAAAATTAGTTTTTTTTATTTTAATTTTTTTTCTTCCTTCTCTCCGCTTTCGACTGCTTCTCCTTCTGAGCCTCGCGGGACTGCAAGGCTCCTAAAATATTTTTTGTTTGTATTTGGCTGCCTGAGCCTCTTTTTCTTGGCCTCGTATGCAGGAGGACAACTCTTTTATTTATTTATTTATTATTATTATTATCATTATTATTTTGATTTGGATTCAGATACGGATTTTGGATTTGGATTTAGATTTGGATTTTGGATTCAGATTAGTGCGGGGGATTCAGATTCGGATTAGTGCGGGAATGATTTTATTCGTTCTACACTTAAAAGCTCAGTAACAAATAAAGCTTTATCAAGCACGAATTTCTTGAGCCTTCAATAAGAAAGTAAAATAACGAACTTTTAGAGAAAGTGACATGGGCTTAGCAGTCAGATGACCAATGGTCATGACGCATAAGACTAAAGAAAAATTCCAACCAAAATTGGAGGATATATTTTTAGTAGAGATGGTCTACTCAAATTGAATATACTGGTTGATCAATCAGCACAGTGATCAGATGATAATGCCAATTAATGAAAAATTCTTGAAGAAATATTATTCTTAAACGAATGAAGTTATCTGACCTCATTTTTAACAAAGTGAATGAAGAAACACTGGTTCACTGTTAAAGTGAAGCTCCACGCCCCCGACTGGGGGTGCCAGAAAAAAATGAATTTTACATCTCTATGACTAAGGATAGAGAAAAAGTTTGGCATATAAGTTCAAACGAAATCTTTGCCAACCTTATCATACTGAAAGAAATAACATAGCTAGTCTAACACAAATAATGATTGGTAAAGACAATTAAATCCATTGATAACTGGGGGATTATTAAAATCCCATAACAAATCCATCCAACAATGTTTTTATTCGATTATAAGGACACATTACTGTCCAAAGCTACGAAAGTAAAGGGAAGAGGAAAAGTTTGGCATATAAACCCAACAAAATTCTCAACAACTCATCATACTGAGGGAAATAAAATGGCTAATCAAACTCAAATGGTTGCTGGTAAAAGCAAACCAAATCTACTAATAGTTGAGGATTTGTTAAAAATCCTAACAAAATCAATCATTCTTGTCACGTTAAGCTATCACATATGACAGAAATGCTTCAACCTCATACAATTTCTTAGTCAGAATAGTCAAGTTAACAATTATCTCTAATAATCATTTCTAAACGACTTAAGTCTAAGTTCCCAAATACTCCCTATCAAGTTAATATCAAATCTCTAATGAACTAACTTTTGGCACCAATAAGTTAATAATTACCTCTAACAAAAATCATCTCCCTCAGTTAACAGTTACCTCTTATAGTTAACTCACAAAACTAAACAAGTAAATCATTACCTCTATTTAGCCAGCTCATACCTCTCATGTCCAGATTATCTAAATAGGTCAAGTTTTAAGGCATGTCCAATGATACCTCTGTCGTCGCTCAAATCTCGTTATACTAAATATTACTGAACGGATAGATTAAACATGTTACACCCTACCTATATTTAATCGGTTCATTACTATCATATCCCAAACCTCTAAATAGATTGAACCACAAGACATGTTTAATGATACTTCTATTTTTTGATAATCAGTCATACTAGATGTCGCTGAATGGCCAGGATCCTATTTTCGCAAACTCTCATATATCATGTCCATAACCTCTAAGTAGCTCGAGTTAATACTTAATAGAGCATATTAATATTATACCTTTGCCTATCACCTATATCTCCTAATATGTCATACTAGACATTACTGAACGGTTAGGATTCTACTTTTCTAATGACTCGTTCTATCATGTCTAATATCTCTAAATAGTTTGAGTCACCATCTATGAGACATGTTAACAATTATCTCTATCCATCAGATTCATTCCTTTTGTTTGTCATGCTCTTAGCCTCTAAATAGATATCCAGAATATTCCAGATTGCAACTTTATTTATGCAGCAGACATTAACTTTTCTAAAAGGAAAACTATAAGTTGAAGTCTACATTAGAAGACTTTACATTTGAAGGGTAATTCAGACCAAAATACTTTTGGTGGCATGACAGTATTCTGATTTGCAATATTTCAAAAGCAGCTGGACAACACAAGCACAAAGGCCAAAATTTTGCACTATTCCGATGCTAGGAAAAATTCCTTATATGCAATCTTTGATACTTCGAAGAGATTCAATAGTATACATATGAAGACCAAGAAAATTAATGGATGAAATTTGACAAGTTCTATAAAGGTTCAATAGTACATCTATAACAACCAAATAGCTAGAAGATAGCAATTTTGGAAGATGGTTTGTAAAGTATGAGCTGTCAACATATCAACAGGAGATCTTGAAGCTCCCAAATAGTAATGATGAACGCGAGATTGTGCACTTGCATAAGAAAAAAAAAGGTGAAGTTGAGTTATAACCTCATATTGAGCAAATCTTAAGTCAACGTTCAAAACAATGGGTTTCAAGAGCTCAAGACACATCAAAGGCTCTGTACATTGTTCAATAGTACATCTGTAAGAGCTAAAATATGGCCATTTCAGAAGACATTCATAGTACACCATGAAAATCACAGTATATAATAAAGGCTACAGAGCCAAAGTCAAAAGTGTCCAAAGTATTTCGCCATTCGCTATAAATTAATGACGAAATTTCAAAAATTTTGAAGGGGATTTTGTAGGTACTAAAAAATAAAACAATTAGTAGAAACAAGAGCGCCATACACCCTTGCCCGGGAAAGCGCACCGCGGAGCGCACCTAGGGGTGTGTGCTAAGAAGAACGCGCCTAGGCACCACGAAGGGCGCACTGAGGAGGGCGTGCCTGTCAGATGAGCGCATCCCATACCCAAGAGCGTGTGTGCATCCTCAGCATGCGCACCTCCTAGGCGCAGGCATCCCAGGCATGCATCCAGGAGTGCGTGCTTGTAGGAGATTTTCTTCATTTTTAAATGTTAATGCATAATTTCTTCTCAAGGTGATTTCCTACTGAAATCGTACCGGTGGATCCACCAGTTTTGTTTCTTCCAGGCAAAAAATATCTGCCTTGTTATCCGAAGCGCCCCCGCGACCATGAGCCTCTTCGTCCTATCCCCCAACCCTCTAACATTCCAAAATATGATCTTCATCTTAACATCTATATCTACTTCTCCATTTCTGCTACGACGAGAACTCAAAGGTTCTCGCCAGCGGCATATTCCTCCCTAGAGGTTAAGTCTCTTATGAGTTCTATGTTCCGAGCTCTGCTACTCTCAGTATCTCCCAAATCGATATTACATATTTGTGCAAAGTCAAGTAATGTCTGATTAGGCAACAAATTAAGAATATCAAATAAAAAAAGGATTATCTTTATTGAGAATGACGTGTAATGCCTTGCTCTTTGATGCCAAGGACGCTACCTGCCCGACTTGATAATCCTGGCCCCCTCTCTTCTCACTAAGTCTTTTTCTATGTCAGGTAGGCGTAACCATGTGTGGAGGTCGGGTATGCCTGTAATTTCCTCGAAGTCTGATAACAGATCGTCCTGAGCAGCCGAGATCCTTTCTTCATCATCTCCCACTGGGATCATTTCCTCCACTTCCTCCATAGTCTTCTCCGCTTCTTGGGTGGAGGCCATTGTATCTGTAGCAACCCACATCTCTGGGCTTGCAGATTTCATTCCTGAAGTGGGCTTTATCTGAAGTCTCTTTGGTCGCCGTGAGGGTTGACGATGTCGTTTAGTAGTAGAGCCTAACAGCGGCTAGACTATATGTGGGCTACGATGATTTAGGATCTATCCTAAAGAGGATAACGGTCATCATCGGCTCGAGTTGTTTTAGCATCAACATCAAAATAGAAGCTCAGATCAGAGAGCCGATGGAGATCACAGTGTCAAAGGAAGAGTTGGAGAGAGCCGAAAGGTTACTGGAAGGGTCGCCGGAGACTTACCAGAAGCAAGGGACAAACGGAGAATGGATTTCCAACCCACAATTGGTACCCAGGGCAGACCTAAGGAGTCCCCAGCTGCAGGCCCAAACCTCCAGTGGACAGATCATTAGGGAAACGCTGGGATCTGAGAATAATTCAGTCAGGAGGGAGAGGCCGAGATCGGCGCCGATAATCTCACGGATCGAGGCAAAAAGAAGATTCACGTGGGTCAAAGACCGTGCGATCCAACCCTCAACCAGCAACCATGGTTCACGGGAGGCAGAACAGTGGTTATTAACCAAAGGTTTGAGGTGGTAATGGGAGGAAGTAGGCTCGGGTTCCAGAGCATCGGGTGGAAGATCAGGACAGGAGGAGAAAGTAAACCAACCTTGGAAGGGAAAGGGGGTGACAACATCAACAAAAGAGGGTTGGGAGAGTTCCATCAATGGGAGCTGCCCAGAGGAAGGGGGAGAGGTGGCTTTCAGATTTGGGAGAATGGATCGAACTTCCCCTTCATCATTCAAGGGGAAGATGGTGCGTTGACTTTGGATAAGAGGATCTCGCACCTCGAGCAGAAGGAAGGAGGACAGAAGATTTCGGCTGACGAAAGGAGGAGATGCCAGATAGGGGAAATTGATGAGACAGATGGAGAAATGGAAGGGGTAACCCTAAGGAGCGACTTCATTGAAAATGGGAAGGGAAATAACCAAGGGGTTAAGCCAGCGATTTCGGGGGGTCAATCTCGCCCAAATCAAAGTATTTGGGCCCAAACGGATATAGTTGGGCCAGATAAAGGGATTTTTAAAGGATGTTTGGTTCAGGATGGGCCCAAGTGGGTAGGCAGTGGGCCAAATAATATTTTGGCTCAAGCTGGTAATTTGAAAACTGGACCAACAGCCCACGAGGGGACAAGTCATGTGAATCCTAACCCTGAGGTTACAATGATGCCACAGCCCATTGCATCAAATTCGGGTCTGCAGCAAATTCCTCTTTGCTTTTCAATACCAGGACTGGACAGAGAATTTTTCAAGGAAGCTATGGTTAGGACTCTTGAAAAAATGATTAGAGGGGAAAGAACCACATTTACAAGGCGTCATCAATCATCTCGGCATCCGAAGAGATTTCGAGTCAAAACCCTCCCTGAATAAAAGGATCCTCGATAGGGAGATTCCAAAGAGGCTCCGACAAATGGTTAGGATGGGGTGATGCTGCATGACGAGTTGGAAGGAGGAGATCAGGTGGAGGAGGATGCAGAAAAGATCCCAGCAGTATAAGAGGAACCGATATCAGATTTTGAGAAGATCACAGGCATCCCTGATCCCCCGCCTATGATCACACCGACCAGATGAAGCAAGAGACTCAACGAGAAGAGAGGGGAACAAGATTACCAGTTTGGACAAGTTGCCTCACTTGCGTCCAAAAGGAAAGCAACTCATGTTAATCTTGACAAAGATACCCATCTATTCTCTTATGATATTCTTAATTTACTGCCAAATCAAACATTACTAGAGTTTGCACAAATATGTAATGTTGATCTTGGTGATACTAAGGAGGATAGAGACATGATTATCAATCTTATAAAGAACTTACCCTATGGGGAATATAAAGGGGTAGGTAGGAGGACTAGCGTAGAGCAGTGGCCCTCGCTGCGTCATCCTTGGAGAAGTAATTAATAATTCGATCATGAAAATGATTTTTTGGATTGTTAGAGGCCTGGGGATAGAATAAAGAGGCACATGGTCGCCATGGTTCACCGGTACAATGGAGCAGATATTTTTTGTCTAGAAGAGATAAAATTAGAGGATCCACCAACAATAGTGAAACAGGAAATCACTCTGAGAAGAAACTTTACCATAGCATATAAGAATGCTAGGGGAGCTTCGTGGGGGATTATCATCGGAATCAATAATAATCAATTAGAAATTCTAGAGTCATTGGCCAAGGAATCATCCTGCCAGTGATTGTCAGACTGCGGGCCAATGGTTTGGTCCAAAAGGTAACTACAGTATATGGACCGAACCAAAGGGAAAGAAGGGCTACTTTGTGGAATGAGTTTAGTGAGATTAGTGACCACTATAGTCTCCCCTGGGTGATAGGAGGTGATTTTAATGTAGTGAGATTTGTGGAGGAGCGTAAGGGAGGGGATCATAACACTCGAGATAGGGATGCATTCAATGACATTATTAACGACTTGGGACTAATAGAAATCCTCTTACTAGATCTATAGTTTACATGGTCAAATATGCGAAAAAACCTAAGTCTGTCCAAACTGGATAGAGTATTGGTCTAAGATACCTGGGACACACAATTTAGTCTATCCATTGTTTACTCGATACCCAAACCCACGTCAGATTATTCCCCGATCTGCTTGGATTCGGATAAGTTTACGGCTAATACTAGTAAACTGTTTCGATTTGAAAGATGGTCGCTAGAACATGATGAGGTCTATGACCTCATTCGGATGAATTGGTCACTCCTAATTAGGGAAAGAGATGCAGCTAACATTCTTTGCTCTAAATTGTGTAGACTGCAATGGGTCCTGGCAAGATGGGATAAGAGATTTCGTGGACTTGCAACAGTCAGGAAGAAGGAGTTGTTGCAAAGAATAGAAACCTTTGAAAAAAGGGAGGAATTCAAGAATCAAATAGAAGATGAGAGAGGATTGCTGCTAAACTACTGAAAAGAAATTCATGAGTTCTACAGAATGGAAGAGATCATGTAGTGTTAGCAAGCCAGGTCCAAGTGGCTTAAAGAGGGCATCGCTAACACCTTGTATTTCCATAGGGTTGCAAACATGAAACACAGGCTTAAAGCAATACATGCGTTGAACATCACAGAGGGTTAGACAGTCAGCAGGGAGGATCTTCGAACACTTTCGACAAATATTTGGCCACTCTGAAAGTAGGAGGATTACTTTCATAAAAGATATGTGGCCATGCGCTACTGATTTGCAGGAATTAGAAAGGGACTTTTCGGAAGAGGAAATTAAAAAGGCCATCTGGGATTTAGGTCAGGACAAGGCACCTGGTCCTGATGGCTTCCCCATTTTTTTTCTTTCGACGACGGTGAGGCAAGATCTTATCAACCTGTTCAGAGAGCTGAACGATGGAGTTGTCCGTCTAGACAGACTCAATTACTCTCACATTGTACTCATACCAAAAAAGACCTCACCAGAGTCGACTAACGAATATCGACCGATTGCACTTTTGAATTGTGTTGTTAAAATCTTTTCCAAAGTCTTGGCATCCTGTCTTAGTCCACACCTACAGTGGTTGATAGGGGATGCTCAAACATGTTTTATTGTAGGACGGAGCATTTTGGACGGGGTAGCCATTGCATAGGAAGTGGTCCATTATTGCAGAAAGACCGGCAGAGAGGGTTATTTGTTAAAACTCGACTTTGAGAAGGCATATGATAAACTAGATTGGGAATGTATCTTTGAAACCCTGAGGAATAGGGGATTTGGTTTCAAGTGGATCAGTTGGATCTCCATGTGGCTATATTCAGCTAAAGTATCTATTTTAGCCAATGGAGAGCTGGGGAAGGAGATTGTCTACAAAAGGGGTTTAAGGTAGGGAAATCCTCTATCACCATTACTTTTTGTCCTGGTGGCTGAAGGACTCAACCTACTTTTTATGCGCATGAAGGAGGCAGACAAGATAGTGGGGTTGCCTGCCGATCGATGTCGTTTTCTAATCTACAGTATACGGATGATACCCTAATCTTCGGCCATTATGACATCCTGCAAGCATGCACAATTAAATGGAGTTTAAACTATTTTGAAGCTTAGTTTGGTTTAAGAATTAACTATCACAAGAGCTCACTCACCTCATTAACCGAGTTAATATCATTGGCAAACTCCTAATAGGGATCTTCGGATGCATGGAGAGCAAGTTCCCTATTACGTATTTGGGGATTCCAATCAGACCAGGTAAAATCAGGAAATCGGACTGGGAACTGATTATTGAGAGAATATATTGGATGGTTGGAAAGGAAGAGCCCTATCCCTGGGAGGAAAACTCGTTCTGCTAAATGTTGTTATCTCAACCATTCCCATATACTTTTTATCCTATTTTGCCATCTCTCAGTGGGTGAGGCAAAAGATCGATAGGATATGAAGCAAATTCCTATGGAGGGACTCAAGAAACCATGAGAGAAAATTTCATTTAGTCGCGTGGGATTAGGTATGTAGAGCAAAAGAAGAGGGTGGTCTAGGGGTACTAAACTTGAAAAACTTCAATATGGCCCTTATTGTCAAATGGTGGTGGAGGCTATTCACTAAACCTGAGGGCATAGTGCAATCACTTCTATGGAAAAAATATGGACCAATCAATGGATCATGGAGAGGTAAGGATAGAGTTGCATACAACATTTTGAGCTTGTGGAGAAATATAAGAAAAATGAAGGACATTTTTTGGAGGAGTATTGGTTTTCAACTTGAGAGGGGCAATACGATTGCGTTCTGGGAGGATACCTGGTGTGACATCCTACCCCTCAAAGTCTTATTCCTAGTGGCTTACGAGGCCTGCCTCAATAAAAAGGGTTCGATTGCAGATTTCTGGAGTAGGGGGAGATGGAGGTTAGGAAATGACCTTAGAGAGAACCTGAATGCTCTGCGGTCCATATTAGATAACTTCCGGGTTAGCAATATTGAAAACCGCCCAATATGGAGATGGGACAAAATGGGAACCTTCTCTGTGAGATTGATGTATGGCCTGCTTAATGACGGAGGGTTAAGATCCAAGCATGCGAACCAAATATGAAAGACAAAATGTCCTCTAAGAATCACAATTTTCCTTCGGCAAGTAAACAAAAATGCAATTCTAACTTGGGATAACCTACAGCGCAGAGGCTAGCAAGATCCCAGTAAGTGTGCCCTATGCGGAGGTGCTGAGGAATCTACATTGCATGTACTGATAGAATGCCCATTTACCGGCAGAGTATGGGTGGAAGTTTCTAATAAACACAATATCAAGATTAGATGGAGCAACCTTACATCTATCTGGACGAGATTACGTCCTCTGGAGAGTAACCCTGACAAGTCTAGGAGTATCACAGCTGCTATAGAGTGGAACTTATGGTTAGAGAAAAATAGAAAAATATTTCGTAATATGGCCTGTAATTTGAATCATTGTGTATATTATATTACTAATGATGTTTTGTTGTGCCAAACAACTTTGGGAGACATAGGGATGATTCAACCCAGAACAGTGTGGTGCCCACACCCAGATCCCCGCAGGGAATTATTGAAGCAGACAGCGAAACGGCCAGACCATTGACAGAGGCGGTTAATGAGGAAAAATAGCATGCTTTGGACTTATATTAGCTGCATGGTTGTAGATTGCTTTTTAGTTTTTTAGTATTTTCTTATTTTCTATCGAATGGTCTGTAAGTGAACATCATGTAATCCATTCTTGCTTTTGGATGGGTAGATGTACTTTTCTTTTAGTTAATGTATGTTCTATTAAAACATTTTAATGGAACACGGGGGACAGTTGCTCACTATTTACTTCAAAAAAATTCACAAATATGGAGACAGGAAAATTCCCACTTGAGAGGAGACTCCATCCAATCTGCACTTACACTTGATGATAATTTGACTATTGCTTGCCCCCACACTGTTGTTGTCTCTGGCAACCGGTACCTTAGTGCTTTCAATAGGAACCTCCACTGCATGTGGCACAAGCCCATCCCACTTCCATTTGCTTTGGATCCATGTCTACAATTGTCTCCATTTACAATAGATCAATGTATAAGTGAAATCTTTTATGCATATGTCGGCCATAAACGTAGTATTTTCCAAATTAAGCAAATATGGCCTTGTGAGCATTATCAGGGACAAGTTAACCATATTCTGTCTTTTCTTTTTAAAAAAGGAAAAAAAAAAAAAAATGGAAATGGCATTAATTCCCATAGTTTTGTCCAATTGCAATATGTGTTTGTTCTTGTTATTATGCCACTTTATTATATATATGCACTAAGATGAGAGGGGGCCAAAGGCAAGAGTCAAAATGGAGTTTCTTAAAGTTTTTCTCCTCTTCACTTGTTTTCTCATGTTTATAACATTGTCCCATACATTACCACGTGATCCTGGAGTCGAGCTCAACTGGAGTAGTTTTCCTGCAGGGTTCGTCTTTGGGGCAGCATCCTCGGCTTACCAAGTAAGTTCCTGAAGCTTCAAAACTTTCTTCAGAAACTTGTTTGGCATGGTTTCTTAGGCTGTTGGTTATATGTTCACAGTATGAAGGGGCAGCAAGTGAAGATGGAAGAGGGCCAAGTATTTGGGATACATTTACACACAAACACCCAGGTGTTCTCTGACTCGGTTGCTTAGATACTATTGTCTTTCTTTCTGTTTTTCTATTTCTCTTCTTCTACATCAAAAATTCTTCCTTCTCTGGAAAAACAAAATTTGAAGTGTCTACGAACAGAAGTCTGTGTAAAAAGAATGAAAGAAAGGAAGCTTGTATGTTGTATTAAATCCTTCCTAGCCCCTTTTAAAGCACGTTTCGAAGTCTTTCATGTTTTGTTGGAAACAAATATTCCAATATCTCCTATACTAGCAATTTTACTTTATTTCTGTAGTTATTTCGTCTTAGATATGATTTCACCCTACAGCTTCAGATAATAAATCGATTTATCCAGTAAGCAATCAAAGTATGCCAAAAGAGATTTGGAAAAATGTTTTTTTTTGTTAATTTAGTGATTACATCTATGCGTAGACATATTAGTCTGACTGATTTAAAATTTTTTATCACACATATTTTAAGTCTCTTTTTAAAAAAAGAGTCATTCATTCTAAGTGTCCACTGTATATAGGTGTTCATTGTTTTACGTTTGTACTTTCTGCTATACGTTGAAAATATTTTACTAAACTTTTAGAAATTACTTCTCAAACATAATGTAAATATCAACAAACAAAAGAAAATTAATTTTCCCTTTTTTATTAGATATAATACATTTGATAATCTGTTGCATGCACTGACATGTGAGGCCATCGGATTCCTCAGGTCTCGTGAGCCCTTTCCCTTGACGTATTCTCTCGACCGATTCAATGATCATGAATACTTTTGTTTCATCTGATACTCCAACCAAATATTCTAAACATTTCTGTCCAAGGAGTCAGATTTGTTTTGGTACCTAGCTAAGTTCAGAGTTAGAGTCTATTTGTAGCCTCCCTCTAACCCAAAAGTGTTTGAGACTTGTGCTTGGATCAGAGATAAAGTTCTCCATTAGAAAAGAGAATCAAATAATCTGCCTATAATATGCACTTAACCACGTCAAAGTGTTCGATATGTTTTCGATATTGATGCTTAAGTGGCATATGGGCACATTAAAAATTGAACAACAATATAGATTTACAACTCCCACCAGCCTTTGTCAGGATCAAATAATCTGCCTCGCTTATTTATTCCTCTTTTCAAGGTTACAAAAACACTGCAGGTTTACTTCCTTGTTACATGGGATTTTGGAAAACCTCGAAGATCTTATTCTAGTATTTAATTGCCAGCAGTGTAAAGCTACTGTCGTTGTCTTATTATCTTATTGTGATCCAGTGTAGACATGATCTAGCTAACTTGTTTCATGAGTCTGAAGACTTTATGGATCTATAAATAGCTAATGTTAGAACAATACATGAACACTAAGCTATAGAATAAATTTTCCTTTGCATTGAAACTTCAGTTGTTCTTGCTTACATAAATATCATCCTTATTTAACAAATTAATTGCATTTCTCATATTCTTACATGATATAATGTATTTAAGCATTTCACTTTTATGAGATTAATGAGTGACTGTAGAGTATCTATGAGCTGAACAACCTCCCCTCCTATAAATATTCCTCGATCATATTTTTTCCTATTTGACAATCACAACAGCCTAGATATTTACGGTCAAATTTTATTATAGTTCTGTTATTTTCCCTTGACTACTTGCCCTCCTTTCTTGAGTTACGTATTTGCTGGACTGGTGCCTGTCTTTCTGTCTGATTGAAAATTACCCCAAGTATCTGATTTGTTATATATATAAATGCTTGTTTTCATGTATTCCTTTGATATCTTATGAATTTAGTTATTTTTTCTTTTTCTTTCTTTGTTTTTTAAGAAAGTGATTTGTTTGACTGCATATAGGGGCCTGTCAAGACACTATCAGTATGAGAAAATTTCGACATTTGCATGTTAATATGCATGATTCAAGTTGCGTACTATTATTTATTTACCTACAGGCTAGGATAATCCTTTATCAGGTAAATTCTGACATCCCCCAACAATCTGTTTCTCAGAAAGGATAGCTGATGGAAGCAATGGAGACATAGCTGTTGACCATTACCATCATTACAAGGTACCTTTCCTTCAGTTACCTTGCTGAAATTATCGATAATAAAACCTTTTCCCCTAAGTTTATAATGATGTATCGAGGGGAACCTAAACTTGCAGGAAGATGTAAAACTAATGAAAAACATGGGCATGGATGCATATAAGTTCTCCATCTCGTGGTCTAGGATACTCCCAAGTACAAACCAAACTTAGCTTTCATTTGTTCAGGAGGCTGAAGAATGACTTCAGTTTATAGATTAGTATTGTCCAACTCGTAAGATAATCATCTTTGATGAATATCGTAATCCGACTGCAGATGGAAGCCTAAGTGGAGGAATAAATCGGGAAGGCATAGACCATTACAACAAGTTCATCAATGAAATCATTTCCAACGGTTCTGATACTATCCCCGTTGCATGTTCGCTTTACTGTCAAAACTGAATCAGGTTGCCCTCACATTGCTTGTGTCCTTTCCGAACCATGTGCAGGCATGCAACCCTTTGTAACACTGTTCCATTTTGACTCGCCCCAGGGCTTGGAGGAAAAATATGGGGGTTTTCTATCTCGCAGTATAGTGTGGGTAGCATAATACTCCACCTTACTTGGTCTAAAATATCTTGGTTTGCATGGTTCATTTGAGAAGTAAAACTTTACAGGAATGATTTTCGTGACTATGCTGGAATCTGCTTTAGAGAGTTTGGTGACAGGGTGAAGAACTGGATCACATTCAACGAGCCATGGAGTTTCAGTGTTGGAGGTTATGCGCGAGGATTTTTGGCACCAAGTCGTTGCTCACCCTGGGAGTCCACTGAGTGCGTCAATGGGGATTCAGGTCGAGAACCCTATATCGTAAGCCACAACCAGCTACTAGCTCATGCTGCTGCTGTCAAGATGTACCGGGACGAGTATAAGGTGAGTCTAAGATTTGATGCCAGCTTGATAAACTCTCCAGTGGTGCTTTAACGGTTTTGTTTCACTTAGCACTGTCTCTTTCACTGCAAGTTTATATGGTATTGTAAACAATACAGAGTAATATAGTTTGTAACAATTAAATTGATTCTCCCTCTCAAACTGTCATATGCAGGCAACACAAAAAGGCAAAATAGGTATCGCACTAGTCTCCAACTGGATGATTCCCTATTCAGAATCCAAATCAAACAGTGATGCAGTCAAGAGAGCTCTCGATTTTATGTATGGATGGTGAGTGCTTACTGTGGGGAGTGAAATCGAAATTATATGAAGAACTGATCAGAGTTGGGACTTGACATTAGATCTTTGTACGCTTTCATAGGTTTATGGAACCCCTGACTACAGGAGACTATCCATTTAGCATGAAGCATCTTGTTGGTCCTCGGCTTCCAAAATTTACCGAGGAACAGACCAAACTGGTTAATGGTTCTTTTGATTTTATTGGACTTAATTATTACACAACGAATTATGTTGAGAGTCTTCCAGTGTTGAATCAGATGAACAAGAGCTACAGTACAGATGGCTGCACTAGACAAACAGGTAACTCGGCATTAACGTTTACTTCCATTACTTCTAGTACCATTTTAATTTTCAACTGAATATTTTCTTCCTTAATTAACAAGGAGGTACTTTTCAAACAATTCTATACTTTTTCAATTGCTTAATAATGATTTATTTATTTTTTTATTTTTTATTTTTGTTGAACAGAGATGCGCAATGGGATTCCAATTGGTCCAAGGGTAAAATCTTCTTTCTAAATTAAGTATGCATATTTCTAAATTGATGAAACTTTATTTTAGGAATTCTTGCCGAGGTTGTTCTTGGTTGCAATTGGTATGAACTTAAGAAATGTTTACACTACTGAAATTGAACCGTCAGGCTGCTTCAAGCTGGCTTTATATCTTCCCAAGAGGGATAAAAGACCTTTTGCTCTACACAAAGGCCAAGTACAACAATCCAGTCATTTACATTACTGAGAATGGTAAGGGAGCCTCAGGTATCATTGTATCTCTAGATTAATGAGTTGAATCGTACTATCATTAAACTAAGATTCCTCGGTAGGAGTGGATGAATGGAGCAATGGAACAGTGTCGCTAGAGGAAGCTCTAGAGGATGATACAAGGATAGATTTCCATCGCCAACATCTATACTATGTAGCAAAAGCTATCAGGTGAGCTCGACAATCTCCTTTCGCATACAACAGAAGTGTTTGTAGTCACTAAAAGTAAGACTAGAGAGAGGCTCAAATATTGGGTGATGCACATTGCCTTCACCATAATTTTTTTTTTTTTACAATAAAACAAGTTTGTTAAGTGGCCTTCTCCCCCCTTTAGTCCCACATCGGTGAGGCTAAGAAATGAAGGGGGGGGAGAGGGCTATATAATTAAGCCCCCCCTCTCATCCTCTCCTCACACCAAAAACCTATTCAAATACATACTTTTGTATTTTGTATTTGTATTCTCCACAAATAGTGAAATTTTGGATCCTTCTCCGGCCGTGGACGTAGGTCACATTGACCGAACCACGTAAGTTCTGTGCCTCTTGTCTTTTTCAGTTATTTTCTTTACTGTCTTTGTTATATTGTAGTAGTGGCTATTAGTTCTTGTGGGGCCTGTTGCCCAACAAACTGGTATCAGAGCGCCAGATTTTTTTTTTGAAGTGCTTATTGTATGCTCTGTGGCTGCCACTAAACGTGGATCCTCCACATCAGAAAATAAGTATCTTCTGTTAGCGGGGCCCAGCGTCACTATTCTCTTGTGGGGCCCATTGAAGTGCTTATTGTATGCTCTGTGGCTGCCACTAAACGTGGATCCTCCACATCAGAAAATAAGTACCTTCTGTTAGCGGGGCCCAGCGACACTATTCATTTGTGGGGCCCATTGTCACTATTCACCTCTTGTGGGGCCCGCGTCACTATTCATCAAGTGTCATATTTCATAGCCATCATGACAGTAACAAAGATCTCAATTGAAAAGTTTGATCGGAGTGTCAACTTCGGTATGTGGCAACTCAAAATGGAAGCCATCCTTATACAGGATGGATGTGAGTTAGCAGTTGAAGGAGAGGAGAATAAGGCACCGGAGATGACGGCGAAAGAATTTGCAGATCTAAATAAAAGGGCTAGATCTGCTATTATTTTGAATCTCTCTAACGAGGTTTTGCAGGAAGTCGCTAATGAGAGGACAGCCAAAGGTATGTGGGATCGGTTGAAAACCATGTACATGAAGAAGACGGTGGAGAATCGACTTTATTTGAAACAAAAGTTGTATATGTTGAGGATGATAGAAGGTACATCTATACTCTCTCATCTTGATAAATTTGATTCCATTATTATGGATTTGGAGAATGTAGATGCTAAGATTGAAGATGAAGATCAAGCCATTTTATTATTATGTTCCCTTCCCCAGTCCTTTAAACATTTTCGGGATACTATGATTTATGGGAAAGATTCAGTCTCATATGATAGTATTAAATCTGCATTAAAATCTAAAGAGCAGATTGATAGGGACATCACAGGGGAGACTAGTGGTAGTCAAGCAGAGGGATTATTTGTTCGTGGTAGATCTGAAAATAGAGACCCTAGTAGTAGCAAATCCAAAGAAAGATCAAAATCCAGACATTACAATTTGATTTGTAATTATTGTAAGAAAAAGGGGCACATTAAGGCTAACTGCTATAAATTGAAAAATAAGGAGAAAAATGTACAAAATAGCAGTGTCACCGCTGAAGCTAGTATAGCAGCAGATGAGAATGAAGGAACTATATTTGTAGCAACAGATAATAAAGTCAGGTCAAATAATGAGTGGATCTTAGATTCGGGTTGTTCTTACCACATGAGTCCCAGTAGGGAAAACTTCTCCACATATGAACCTGTTAATGGTGGAGTTGTTTTGATGGGCAACCATACTGCCTGTAAAGTTGTTGGTAGAGGTACAGTTCGAATCAAGATGTATGATGGCATTGTCCGAACACTCACTGATGTTAGACATGTTCCAGATTTGAAGAAAAATCTCATCTCTTTAGGCACTCTCGATGTTCTTGGGTGTAGATATTCAGCTGAAGGTGGAGTTTTAAAAATTTGTAAAGGTGCCCTTATACTGATGAAAGCTAAAAGGTCTGGAAGTTTGTATATTTTGCAGGGATCTACTGTCACAGGTACTGCAGAGGTCTCTACATCCTCAGATGTTGACATTACCAGATTGTGGCACATGCGATTGGGACACATGGGTGAGAAAGGCTTAACGCTGTTAAGCAAGAAAGGCCTACTTTGTGGTCAAAGTACTGGTAAGATGGACTTTTGTGAGCATTGTATTTTTGGGAAGCAGAAAAGGGTTAGTTTCAATTCTCCCGCTGTCCATAAAACAAAAGGTACTTTGGACTATATTCATTCTGATCTTTGGGGGCCATCTCGTGTTCCTTCTAAGGGTGGTGCCAGGTATATGTTAACTTTTATTGATAATTATTCAAGGAAGGTTTGGGTGTATTTTGTTAAGAATAAAAGTGATGTTTTCCTGACCTTTAAACAATGGAAGGCTTTGATTGAAAAGCAGACAGGGAAACACATTAAGCGGCTGCGGACAGATAATGGCTTGGAATTCTGTAGTACAGATTTCAATGAGTTTTGCAAGAGTGAAGGAATTGCTCGACATTACACTGTCAGAATGACGCCTCAACAGAATGGTGTGGCCGAGCGCATGAACCGAACTCTTTTGGAACGAGCTCGGTGTATGATCTCAAATGCTGGGTTGACAAATGATTTCTGGGCAGAAGCCATTGCTACGGCATGCTACATTGTCAACCGTGCTCCAAGTGCTTCTATTGATTTCAAGACTCCAGAGGAAGTTTGGTCAGGTACTCCTGCTGATTACTCTAATTTAAGAATTTTTGGGTGTTCTGCTTATATGCATGTTAATGAGGGAAAGTTAGAGCCTAGGGCTAAGAAATGTATTTTCCTCGGTTATGCTTCTGGAGTGAAAGGATACAGATTATGGTGTCCTGATCTCAAATCACCTAAATTTGTAATTAGCAGAGATGTTACATTTGATGAATCATCTATGTTGTATCCTAGAGAAGAGTCTTGTAATTCAGAAAAGGATGATAGTACTCAGAAGTAGGTGGAGTTGGAGATTGGAAATGCAAGTTCTTCACAAAGAGCCTCTACGAGTCAAAGAGATCAAGTTGATGAACCAGATCTTGATGAACCAGTAGAGGAATATTCCATAGCCAGAGACAGACCAAGAAGAGAGATTCGACCACCACAAAGGTATGAAGATGTTGTTGCATATGCTTTAACAGTGGCACAGGAAACAGGTGGAGACGGTGAACCTTCCACCTATTTGGAGGCAATTCAGAGTGCTGATTCAGAAAAGTGGCTGGTAGCTATGAATGAAGAAATGGAATCTCTCCACAAGAATTGTACTTGGGATCTTGTGAAGCCGCCGAAGGGAAAGAAAACAGTTGGTTGCAAATGGGTCTTCAAAAGAAAAGAAGGAACTTCAGGTGTTGAAGATGCAAGGTATAAGGCACGATTAGTTGCAAAGGGCTACAGTCAGGTACAAGGTGTTGACTTTAATGATGTTTTCTCACCCGTTGTAAAACATAGCTCTATTCGTGTATTACTTGCATTGGTTGCCATGTTTGATTTCGAGTTAGAACAGCTTGACGTCAAGACAGCTTTTCTACATGGCGATTTAGATGAACAGATCTATATGAAGCAGCCTGAAGGTTTTGAAGTTGAAGGTAAGGCAGACCATGTATGTTTGTTGAAGAAATCCTTGTACGGACTGAAGCAGTCTCCAAGACAGTGGTATAAGAGGTTTGATTCTTTTATGTTGGGTCATGGTTTCTCCAGGAGCATGTATGATAGTTGCGTATACTTCCGAAAGTTAAATGATGGTTCATTCATTTATTTGTTATTATATGTTGATGACATGCTCATTGCGGCTAAGAATCTTGCAGAAATTCACCAGTTGAAGGCCTTATTAAATGGCGAATTTGAAATGAAAGATCTGGGAGCAGCAAAGAAGATTCTTGGAATGGAGATAAAACGTGATAGAGGAGTTGGAAAATTGTTCCTGACCCAGAAGAATTATATCAATAAGGTTTTGGAGAGGTTTGGCATGCGAGACGCTAAACCAGTAAGTACTCCTCTTGCTAGTCATTTTAAACTATGTGCTGCTCAATCACCACAGTCAGAGGAAGAGATTGATTATATGGCACGAGTTCCTTATTCTAGTGCCGTTGGAAGTATCATGTATGCAATGGTTTGTACTCGTCCAGATATTTCACAAGCAGTTAGTGTTGTTAGCAGGTATATGGCAAATCCAGGCAAGGAACACTGGCAGGCTGTGAAGTGGATCCTCAGATACTTGAAGGGTACTTCAAGCAATTGTTTGGAGTTTGGACATTCTAATAACTCATTGGTTGGTTTTGTAGATTCAGATTACGCCGGTGATCTCGACAAACGCAGGTCTCTTACAGGTTATGTATTTTGCATTGGAGGTTGTGCTATCAGCTGGAAAGCTACTCTACAACATGTAGTGGCTTTGTCCACTACTGAGGCAGAATATATGGCAGTTACAGAGGCTATTAAAGAAGCTTTGTGGTTGAGAGGTTTGTTCGGCGAGTTATCTCTACAGCAAGGGGTTATTACCATTTACTGTGATAGTCAAAGTGCAATTCACTTGACTAAAGATCAGATGTATCATGAGAGGACGAAACATATTGATATCAAGTATCACTTCATTCGTGATACCATTGCAGAAAAGAAGGTCCTTATTCAGAAGATCAATACAAAGGACAATCCAGCAGATATGTTTACGAAGGCTCTTCCAGTTTACAAGTTCAAACAGTGTTTGGACTTGATTGGTATTTACAGTTGGTGATTTTGCCTGTTAGGGCATTGTCGGAGAAAATGGAGTAATTCATAAATTGTTCGGGTCAAGGCCAAGGTGGAGATTTGTTAAGTGGCCTTCTCCCCCCTTTAGTCCCACATCGGTGAGGCTAAGAAATGAAGGGGGGGGAGAGGGCTATATAATTAAGCCCCCCCTCTCATCCTCTCCTCACACCAAAAACCTATTCAAATACATACTTTTGTATTTTGTATTTGTATTCTCCACAAATAGTGAAATTTTGGATCCTTCTCCGGCCGTGGACGTAGGTCACATTGACCGAACCACGTAAGTTCTGTGCCTCTTGTCTTTTTCAGTTATTTTCTTTACTGTCTTTGTTATATTGTAGTAGTGGCTATTAGTTCTTGTGGGGCCTGTTGCCCAACAAAGTTTATAGAGAAATTATTACTTTATATCTCCTACTTCATTCGAATAATGTGAACACTAAATGCTGTTGATTTATGGCAGAAAAGGAGTTGATGTGAGGGGATACTTTGCATGGTCTCTGTTGGATAACTTCGAATGGATGGATGGTTTCAGTGTCAGGTTCGGCATAAACTATGTAGATTACAAAGATGGTTTGAAGAGACACCCGAAAAAGTCTGCTCTTTGGTTCCAAAGGTTCCTCAAAAGATAAGGCATGCTAATTGATTCCAGGGCAAGGCAAAATAGAGACTGTCAAGGAGATAAAATAATTAA
Organism: Dracaena cambodiana; assembly: GCA_036321105.1. Classification (NCBI taxonomy): domain Eukaryota; kingdom Viridiplantae; phylum Streptophyta; class Magnoliopsida; order Asparagales; family Asparagaceae; genus Dracaena; species Dracaena cambodiana. The sequence goes on along the minus strand of JAYEPQ010000008.1, from coordinate 25,298,307 downwards.
CTCATAGTTTCATCTGGGATAAATAAGGTGTTTATTATGCAGGATGTTTGGGATATTCTTATGTTTAAAAGTTACTTTAGTTGGTATCGTAACCGAATCTTAACCAACAGCGCACGATATTTCAAGTATTTGTTTAGTGATTATTTCTGGTTATCTGCATATCATGTATAAAGTGGTAGAATTGATTGAATTTCCAGTTTGGTCTCTCTCACTTCTGATAATAACTACCATCACATTTAAATTCTATCAAGGCTCAAATCTTGATTCTTCAGGGAGGATTCTCATTTTCAAGCAAATCTGTAATGCCCCACTACCCAGCATGTGGATAGCCAAATTATTTATAACTACATATATAAACATAAGTAACAATATCAGAGTCACTCATTTATGTCACATCTTTATGTTTGTTTTATTTTTTATTACCGTATTTAGAAGTTATGTTAAAATTTCCAGGCTAGTACACTGAGTAAACCTCAGAAAAAAATGGCACAATTGTAATTATATCTTGTAAACCCCAGACAAATGGCACACTAGTTTTGTTCGAAACTTATTCCCAACTCTCATATATGGGACATAAATAGAAATCAATTACATTGGCATAAAGTCAATAACCATTTCTCTTGGTTTCCCCCAAATCCGTTGTGGTCATTATTATTCATTTTAATTCCTTCAGTTTCGTCAATGTCAATAGTAAAGATAGTCAATTTTTGTGTCAACAGTCAATAACTGTGCAACACTTTTTTAAAGTCCCACTTCCATTCACATCGTTCATTTTCTGTTAACAATTCCACTATAAATCAGTATATGAACTTTTCAATTTAACTTTTCTACATAACAAGGACAACTCCATCGATAAATTAATCTCGCTATAAATCATAAGATCAAAGCCAACCCTAATTTCTATGAAAACAATCGACTTTAGGAAAATCGTTCTAGCAGTTAAAACATATAAAAGAAAATAAAACATATATTTAAATAACTTTTCATTTAATATCTTTCTTCAAAAGTAAATTTAAAATCTCAAGATGAGGTGGACGTTACGTCCTACCCTCTAAAACAAAAATTTCGTTCTTGAACTTTATATATGGCCAAATAATATAAGAAAAAGATCTTATACCTACATCGGAAGGTGTGAAAATTGCTCCCAAACGTTCTCTTTCCACTTCCAAGTATCTTCTCGAGTTGACTAACGGTTCCAAGACACCAACACCAATGGAATCACTCAATTCTTTTAAGTTTTCTACATGCGATTGATGATGTCCACTGGGTGCTCTGGGTAAGAAAGATTTGGTCCAGACTCGAGCACTAAGTGATCCAAAATATTCTTCTCATTACAAACATAATGCTTTGGGTGTGAGATATGAAATACATCATGTGCTCCCACGAAGGATGGTATTAGAGACAATTGATAAGAAATCTTGCTTATACTCGCTCCATGATCTTAAACACTCCTATAACAACCCTGTCGTTTGAAACCCACCACTTGAATTTTCTCCATAATTTTTTCCTTCTAATTTCAAACTTGGCCTCATGACAAGATCCTTTGACTTAGGACAAATCATACCAATGATACTCTTACAATTTGTAAGAGAGAATGGTTAGGAAGGTATACAACCCTTCCCATTCCTTATTCATGACTCCACCACCCTCTTCTTTCTTCTTATAAGTCAGCACTCTTCCTCATTCTTCCTCATCTTCTCCTCTTCTACTTCCTCTTCGGAAACTCTTCAGTTGAAAGACTAATTCAAGGAATTGCATTCTTTGCACTGTTTTTTTTTTTTTTTTTACAAGAATCACATATAAATTAAATAAATATATAATTTTTAATTAGTAAACTCTTTTCTAAACTCTTCTCCTTCAAAAACCCATTCTTGGATTATCCATCTTCGAGTAAATCATCCCTAGGATGAGGTCTTATAGTTAACTCAGCAGATTATGGTATAATGTCATAACTTTCTACTCATAACTCAAAACAAGTTAATTTTTCTTTTGTCTAAAAAAATAATTTGATCTCCTACGACTTTCATTTATGGTTTTTAGCTAATCTTGACTTTAACCTTGTCAAAATCCGAGTTGAAGTTGTTGATAGCATAGTTTCTCTATAATGTTACTTATATACCCTCACGGTATATTGATAGTAACTTTTGATTCACAAATCTAACCGAGTTGATTCTAGTTTTCTTTGAAAGAGAATGTAATTCTCTACAACTTCTGTGCTAGACCAACTAAAAATGGGTTCAAAGATAAAGGTTCACCGAATAACGAGCTAAGATAAAGGTTCACCTAATAATGAGCTGCCCCGAGCTGTGCTGTAAACCCTGCACCCTCTAAGTATTTTGATCATAGCTTTTAATCCATTAATCCAATCATGCTGATTCTAAGCTTGTTGAAAAAATGACTGAATTTAACATAGCAAATGTATTTTACACTTCCCCAATTCCGATTCTAACACTCTCAAAATCGCCCTTGATGCTGGATATGCTGCTATGTAATGTCCCAAACTATCCCCAAATTCAATGGTGTATCCCATTTCTAGATAGGGCATTATCGGCGAGTACCCCAAGTGCGAGTACATGAGGCCTTTAATAACAAAAAACCATGCAATCAGAGTGCACGATAAAACGAATTACATTGCTACAATCCATTCATAACTTAACTTTGTCCATAATACAACCTTAAAAGGAAATACAATTTTGAATATTTATCAATAATGAGTAGCTTGGTTGGGTTTAGATACAGATACCCAATCTAACAAAAGGCTACCCACCTTACAAGAAGATTACAAGTTAGTGCCAAAAGAAAGGCAGAGATACAACAAGTTAATTATAGCAAAAGGAAACCTCTGTGACACTTTAGTAGTCTGTGAGCTCCTGAAAATAAGTGTGGCTGACTAATGGTTTAGTTTCGTCCTCTGTTGCATGCTCTGCGCCACCTAGGTGTGTAGGGGAAACCTAGGGGTCAGAACCAGTAAGAAATAAAATCGAGCACTTAATGAAGTATAGCAATGTCGAAATATGATAGTAAAAGTTCCTTGATTACAAGCAAAGAAGACACTAATATGCATGTAAATCAAGAATACCTATTATATAGTTATGTTAGTAGGAGCCTGTGATAAGACAATTTGACTTGTTATTAATGCCATTAGTTTTGGAACTAACTGATGAATTTCATATGTTCTAGGAGTGTACTGTGCATACCCGGTACTACGGTCATAGATGCTGGCCTCTCTTGAACCAGTTGCACCGCTAAGTTCTAATTATCGCGTGTATACCTGGAATCATGGCCTTTGATGCTGGTCTCTCATGAATCAGTCATACCGCTAAGTGCTAATTTTATCCCGTGCATACCCGTGATCTCGGCAACATACGTTGGTCTCTTTGACATAACCATACCGCTAAGTACTAGTATTATTCAGAAATAAATATTGACAACACGGGGCCGATATGGTTGCGCAACCTGACTCCCACAATATGTGCTTCATCCCATCATTCAGTTTCCCATATCCCATTATTTTTATGATTGCATTTGTTCAAAAATAAAGTCATGTCAAGTTAAAGGCAGTAACATACAAAGTCAGTATCACAGTAGTATATCATACAAGTTGAGTCAGATAATCAAAATAATATAAAAATTATGCAAATAAAATGGAGATGGAGTTCATATATGAGGGCCACAGTTGGGTGGAGTTCGTAAGGGGGACGGTGAACTATGAGGGCCAACTTTATTGTTATTCAGCCATCTTATAGTTGATGAGATTCTAAATAATTTTTATCTTTTTTATGATTAAAATTAGAAGAGAAAGTATAAATGGGAGTTGTAGAAGACTGAGCTCTATTTCAAACGAGTCATAGATGGACCTAATTGGTATTTAGAATCAAAAGATATCATAGGTTTACTGAACATGATATAAGACCCCTACTGCCATGCAACAACTTCATTTTTAAGCTAAGATTTGATTAGTATAGAGCGGGAATTACAAAGTTAGCTAGTTAGAGAATTTGGATATCATTGAATCATCTTTCCAACGAATCCAAGATCAGCTCAATAGATTAAAAGTTATGAACATTTTAGTGAGACTATATCACACTCTCAACTAGTAGTGCCTCATAGTTCTGGCAGGGTTAAGCATGTTCTGGTAGAGTTAAACATATTTTGGTAGAGTTAAACATATTCATGCATAGTTAAACATATTTTTGTAGAGTTAAACATGTTCTGGTGGAGCTAAACATGTTCTGACGGAGCTTAACTGCCTGGCGGAGCTAAGCTTTGCATGCAAGATTGACTTTGAAAGCATTTTTTAGTGGGCTTAGAGACGGAACTAGGGGTCATCTAATATGAAGAGAATTGAATTTTCTTTTCAATGAGACCAAAATCAAATCATTTGAAATTCTAGATCAAAAGTTATGATTAATAAAACCAAGATGTGTACATATGGCAGCATATCTACATTTGCATAAGTACTGATTTTAAACCCGATTTCAAAGGGGTTAGATGCAGTGTTAGGTGACAAGTAATATATAAAATTATAGATAATAGAATTATATATCTAATGAGACTAAAATTAACTCATTTGGAGTTCTTTGGCAAAAGATATGATAGAAAAACCGCAGGGTATACAAGTAAGCACAGAGCAGAAATGCAACAAATTGATTCCTAATTTCGACTAAGCAAGAGTTAAAATTGGTGAGGGTGAAAAAAAGGAAAGTTGTAAAGAATCGAGTTCTAAAATAAATAAAAGAAGAGTTGACTCATTTTGAGTGGTGAGTCAAAAATTATGTCCATTATACTGAGATCAGCCGAGCTAATGGCTAGATCTCTTGTTAAGGATAAATAACTCGGAGATTGGAAGACCCATGATTTGTTTTTCATTAGGGAATAACTTAAAAGAAGAGTTTCATAATAAAAGCAATTTTTTATATAATCACATTCTCTATACAATTAAATGGTGATGCTTAACTAGAGAAAGTGATAATATATGTGATTTCATGCTAAAAGGAGAGAAGCATGATTTCTTGTCTGGTTGAAGAGTGAGCCCCAAGCTTCTTTTGATCCAGCTAGATCCAAAGTTTAGTTTCATTGCAAGAGTGAAGTGAAGAAGAGAAGATGAGGAAGAAGGAAGGATGTAGAAAAGTGTGGGATGTGGGAAGTTTGAGGTGGTGCAAGAGGGTGAGGGGTAGGAGTGGTGTGCAAGAGTTGCATTTAATGCAACATGGCTTGGAAGCACTTCCCAGCCACTCCTCATGAAATTGCAAATTTAACATTCTGCAAATAAGCTGGGTGAATAACTAGGTCCAAATCAATTAAATTCTTGTGATGAAACAAGGTAAGCCTAGAAAGTGAAGCCTCATGGATGGTCACCGACAGGGTCATTACATTCTACCCACCTACAAATAGAATTTCGTCCACGAAATTCAAATAAGGAAGAGTTTGTAGGATAATGATTGTGGTATGTATGAATATACTGAATATGAATATGAATGAAGATATATATATCAAAATGTGTTATTGGAACAAGTCGAGATACTTCTCCCTAATTGCTTCCTCCGGTTCCCATGTGGCTTCTTTGGTTAATGTCTGTTCCATGATACTAGAACAAAGGGAATCAAGTGATTCCTTAATTTTCTCTCGTCAATCTAAAATGCCCATTGGCTTCTCTTCATAGGATAAATCCTCCCCTAACTCCACCTCAGTCACATCCAAGACATGACTTTCATCACCAACATACCTTCTCAGTTGAGAAACATGAAACACATTATGAACCCCTTCTAATGTTGGTGGCAAGGCAAGCTTGTAAACTAAATCTCCCACTCTTTCAATAACATCGAATGGACCAATATACTAGGGACTAAGCTTTCCTTTCTTCCTGAATCTGATCAACCATGGGTAGATGACACCTTGAAAAAGACGTGATCTCCAACTTGAATTTCTAGTGGTCTATGATTCATATCTGGCCACTTCTTCTACTTATCTTGAGCTGCTCTAAGATGATCTTATACAGTTTTAACCTTTTCCACCGTTTGTGCAACCAGTTCGTGCCCGACCAATGCCTTCACTCCCATATCATCCTAGCAAAAGGGCAACCTGCACTTCCTTCCATAAAAGGCTTCAAATGGCAGCATTCCAATGTTAGCTTGGTAACTATTATTTTTGGCTAACTCCACCATATACAAATAATCTTCCCATGAACTCTTAAAGTCCATAACACACGCCCTCAATATGTCTTCAAAAATCTAGTTCGTTCTCTCTGATTGGCCACTTGTTTGTGGGTGAAAGGCTGATAATAGACTCAATGCGGTACCCAAACTCTCTTGCAGGGTATTCAAATAGTGTGATCTAAACCTGGTGTCTCGATCTGATACAATCTGGATTGGGACTCCATATAGTCACACTACTTCTTGCATGTATCTCTTAGCTAGTACCTTTATTGACCAACCTACTCTGAGGGGGATAAAATGAGCGGACTTTGCTAGTCGGTCTACGATCACTCAGATTGCACTACTCCCGTTTGGATTTTGAGGAAGTCCTATCACAAAGTCCATCATCACCTTCTCCCACTTATTGGGGGATAGGCAATGTTCAAGTAGTTCTGTTGTCCTCAAGTGTTCTGCCTTAATCAGCTATCAAGCAAGATATCTGGGAACATATCGAGCTATACACTTCTTCATGCCTAGCTACCAGCAGTGTTGTCTCAAATCTCTGTACATTTTTGTGCCCCTAGGTGTATTGAGTATTTTGAACTATGTGCCTTGGACAAGAGATCCTCCTTAATTTTTCCATGTGGTACACAAAGTCTACCTCTATAGTGAATTGACCCATCTAGGTGAACAAATACTCCTGTCTCCCTTCCAGACTCATCTTCTTTCTTACCTTCTGTCGTCTTGGATCACCAGCCTGCGATTCCTTAATTCCATCGATTAGTGGTGTTAAACTTGTAGATTCATTAGTTGTAAAGTGACCCTGAGGAGCACCATCTCCTGTTTCAAAGTTTTCATATCCTTCAGTATCTCCTTCTGTGGTATCAGGAACCACCATTAGCTTCCTACTTAGGGCATCTGGTACCATGTTCGTTTTACCTGGATGATATATAGAGATGGTAATGAATACGCCCATGTTCGTCGCAAAAGTTTCTTCGCTTCCTTCCATTGAACACATCTTATATTACAATAGAAGTGAACAAGAGATAAAAAGAACAAACGAGAGGATTTTATATTTCAATCTCTCTCTTTTACAAAATAATCGTGGGATCTGTGGCGATGGGATCTATAGTAGTTCTTTTGGACGATCGGTACGTTGAAATCTTCTCTTTTAGAGATATCGGCCGACTATAGACGATCTTCTCTGGTTTTGATTTGTTTAAGGCTCTCTCGCGTAACTCGAACTTCTCAAGAACTCCTGAAAGAAGATGGTGATTTTCTCTGATCTTCACGAACTCAAGGCTCTGTGCGTAACTTGAATTCTCCAAGATTTCAGAAAAATATCTCCATTGCCGAAAAGAAGGTCCCTAGGGTTTCACCAGGAAGGTATTTATAGCCCCAAGTTAATACAAGAGTTTCTATTTAAATAGAACTCGCATTCATCAAGGATTCCAATCAAATATCTTAGTTTTGATGGAATTCTGATTAGACTTGATTTGGGTATTTGGATAGGCCCAAAATCATAATCTCAATCAATCTGAGATTCTGGTTATCTGCTTACGCGGAACTTTAATCGCATCAAAACGCGGCGCTAAATAACCAAAACGCGGAGTTAACGCGGAGCTATTGATCATCTCCGCGTTTTACTCAAACGCGAGGCTAATACAAGCCAGACTACGGAATCAACGCAGAGCTATTAAACATCTCCGCATTTTATTCAAATGCAGGGTTAATATTACCAAACGCGGGGCTACTGAATTGGCTCCACTTTTTGTTGTGAAAAATCCTTTTAACTTAGAAATTTTCACTGCCAACAGAACCCCCTCCAAAATTTTCAAAATGGCTTAGATTTCAGCAGATTTTGAAATACTTTGGATATTTAAACTGAAACGCGGAGTTAGAATACCAAGTCTATCTCGCGTTATGTTCACTTACGCGGAGCTAATCAGCTTCACTTCGTCTTCAGTGAAATGAGTAATTATGTCATTAATTACCCTAAATTTCTACGCTGAATACCAAGCGACGGAAATTCTGTTTAAATAGAGCTCCCGGCTCATCTTCTTCTTCATCCGGAGATTTTAGAAGAGCTCTCAACTCCTGCAACTGAGTGAGCGATGTCAATGAGCGATCTTCAATTGATCTCCCTTTAACTCTTCGTAGATTTTCATCATTAGGATGTCACTTCAGAAGAGTTTTGCTAGACGCACGTTGGCCGGCATTAATGGCAGCAGCCGTGAAGGTAAACGCGACGACGAACCAGTCTATGCAGCGTCTTCCGAAGGTAAAAACCTTAACTCTTAGGCTTCTAAGAACCATTCTTGAGATGTTTCGGCTTGGCTTAATCCACCCAACTATTTTATTTTACCGGCGAGATCGCCGTTCTCCGCGAAGTTATCGCGTTATCCCCTGTGCTTGAAACGCGGGGCTTATCTGACTAGTGGTCTCGATGAATCTGCGAGGCTATCTTTAATTAGCAGTCGCGATGAATTACGAGGCTATTTTTGATTAGCAGTCGCGATGAATTGCGAGGCTATCTTTGATTAGCAGTCGCGATGAATTGCGAGGCTAATGGCTGTCTTTGATTAGCAGTCGCGATGAATTGCGAGGCTATTTTTGATTAGCAGTCGCGATGAATTTGAAAGAGAAGGAAAGAGCAGAAAGAAATCTTGTCCCTCCTTTACGCGAAGTTATTGCATCATCCTCTGCGTTTAAAGCGCGAGGCTATTTCTTCAATTATGCGCGAAGTTAGCTTAGCTCAGCGTTTTCACTCTTTTGGAAACTCTGTTCCTTTTGCAGTAAGTCCAATCCTTTCTGAAGAGGAATGTATGCGGGTCCATCGATCTTCATCAGCAAAAATAACTCTAAGGAAGTCAGAAGCATATGCTTTACAACATAGTTGCAGGTTTCAAGCTCTGGCTCCTAGAGATAAACTCCTGAAGGGGCTGTAAATAGGGAGCTGCAACACTTGCAGTTCAGAATTGTGCTTCAATGCAGCACTTCCCTTTCCTCTCGTACTTCATTTCGGATAACAGATCCTAGTTGACATTTTCAAGGGAGATCTTTTGCATGTGAACCAGGGAACTGAGCTTCAACACCCCATAGAGAAATCTGGAGTTCTTTTGCATGTGAACCAGGGAACTGAGCTTCAACACCCCGTAGAGAAATCTTACTGTTTGGTTATTGATGAGTTGATCATGTAAAAGTTTTTGGGAGAGCTATAACTCCCTCTTTGCAATCTCTTGCTTCATGAATAAAGATAAATTATTTTCCTCTCTATCTGTTGGCTTCAAAAATTTTGCTTGCTCAACAAATAGATGGTTAATAATTCTGGTAAAATAATCTAAAGCTCTTCTACGTAACTTAGATCATTAATACCTGAAGAGATTGGACAGGGATCATCTTCAACTTAGCCAAAAAAAAAATCCAAGTTTTTTCATGAGAACGCGAAGCTAAAATTCCAAGTTATCTTTGCGTTTCTCGGAGTTGTGTGGAGTTAATATCTTCACTTTTTTTTTTCACGCGAGGCTAATAGCTCCTCGTTTTGGAGAGTAACTGACCAGTCATTTTCTCCGAAATTCGCGCCGAACTCTAAAAGGCGGTTTCCCTCTTTTAAATAAAATCTCTATTCCTTTTCTTCTCACTTTACTTGAGAATTTTCCAGAAACTTAGAGATTCAGGCGATCACAGTTCAGGCGACCCGAGCTTCTTCCGACCGAGTTTCCTCCTGATTTTCAGTCGATTTTTCTCAGCAATGGCACCCAAAACTCGTGTTACTTCTCGCGTGGCTCCATCATCGGCAACTGGCACAAGCAGTGGTGGCAGCGGCCATGGCAGCGACGCGCAAGCCCACATTTCGCCTATCGGGGGTAAGAATCTCTGCATCGAGACTCTTTACAACATTTCTAGAGTGATTTGGCTTAATTTTAACTGATCAATCAACTCTTTTACAGGCGAGTCCGCCGTACTCCTGCTGTAAGGCTTGGAGAAGAAGAAAAGTCTCTGACTTTCTCCTTACGCGAAGTTATCGCGTCATCCTCGCGTTTTGAAGTGCTAGGCTATCTGATGTAGCAGTCGCGATGAATCGCGAGACTATTTTGAGTAGCAGTCGCGCTGAAGCGCGAGGCTATTTGATGTAGCAGTCGCGCTGAAACGCGAGGCTATTTTAAGTAGCAGTCGCGCTGAAACGCGAGGCTATTTTAAGTAGCAGTCGCGCTGAAACGCAAGGCTATTTTAAGTAGCAGTCGTGTGGAAACGCGAGGCTATTTTAAGTAGTAGTCGCGCTGAAACGCGAGGCTATTTTAAGTAGCAGTCGCATGGAAACGCGAGGCTATTTTGAGTTCTGCGCGGTCTAATTTTTAGCTTCGCGCGGCGCTATTCTTAGCTTCGCGCGTTCTAATTTTTAGCTTCGCGCGTCCATACTTAGAGAATTTTTCTGTCTTATAGAAACTTCTCACTCTGTTTTCTTTTTTCAGTAGGGTATTCGATGGAATCTCTTCCCCACAAGAATTACTTCGGCTTTGCTGGGGGTTCTGATCCCTCAGGCCAATTTCGCTTCACCACTATCTTGGCTTCATATAAGCCAGACCCGAAGGAGCGCAAGGAGAAGTTGATCAAGTATCACCCCACTACTGCGCGAGAAATCATAACCGATGCAGCCTTCGAAACTTTGAATAGAGAAGCGATGGAGAAACCCGCCTTCCTCTTTGGAGACCAGATGGATCAATCAGATGAGATCCTTTCTGAAGAGGAGTGTGGTTATATAACTCAGGCGAAATGCTGATGTTTCAGCCTAGAATGGCACGTAGCTATCCTCTGGTCTATCTTCAGAGGCTGGCGATGCCTCGGGAATTAAAGTGGGGACTGACTCAAGAGCAAGATGGCGTCCCAATAGGTAAATTTGGTGCAAAAGGGGTTTATCAAGATGGTCCCCCCAGATGCATTACTGGCTTGCTTCCAGGCCGATTTGGCAAGGAGCTTCCAGTGGGAGAAGTCCCATCTCGTGTCCGAACTTTCTTAAGTGAGTTCCTGGCGAAGGATGGTCAGTACCCGGCTAGCGAGTTCAGGATGCCTGGCTAGGTTCATTCTTCTAACAATATATGGTGGGCCCGCCTCGTTCAGTACATGCTGGATTCCCACGAGCCCATTTTAAAGGATATTGGCTTGTATAAAGCTATCAGGAATGTCCAATTCGGGTTTCTCCAGAGTGCTTATCATTTTTACTGCCTCTTGGAGATGTATAACCCTGAGACTTGTACTCTCTTTATACCAGTGGGTGAGCTAGGATTCGCTCTTCACGAGATGTTCGAGGTTTTCGGGCTTTCCATGGGTGAAGTCCCTTATGAAGAGTATATCCCCACCACCAATGAGCTAAACATGCTACTGGTGAGGGATGAGCGCATCTACGTCACGTACTGGGAGATGATGTGCCATTATCATATTTGTGCTGACCAGACAGGCGCGCGTAATCACGGTATCGGCCACAAGAAATGGGCCGAGTACCTCTTTGCCAACTTAAATTCTCAGGATAGCTCGGCCACTATCCATGGTCATCCTCCTGTCCCTATCTCAGAGATTGACCAACGTGTAGCCAAGGGCCATTACCGTCTGTATTATACTACAGACTCCAATGAGAACGGATACGGTCCCGGTACTTCGTTCAAGAGCTATCACTATCAAGCCCAGTTTTCGGTTTCCAACAGAGGTCTCATTGCCGGGTTTTTAATGTTGTGGCTTAAAGGATGCGTCGTGCCGTCGTTGCCCAAGGAAGCAATTGCAATGACCGTGGCATATCCAGCGGTTCTTCTTGCATATGGCCGACCCCTTGGACTTCTTCCCACCATGGTGTGTAATTTACAGCATGGACTGCGGGTGCTTTGTCGTGATTTCCTTCCCACCGTTAAGATAAAGGGGAAAGGAAAGGGCAAGTCGAAAGAGATTGCCTGAACAAAGACTCCAAACCCTAGGGTGGAGATGCCCTACACCTATTTGATGGCGTGGCTCGTCTTGCACTGTTCTTCTTTAATGAGTGCACCAGAGCGTCGTTCGGGCGAAAAGTGCTTCTTTGTAGAGCTGTATGAACGCTCTTCATGGAAGCAGAATTATATGTCTCAAATTCGGAAGACTCTTCGTGGCTTTCAGAACTATGAGATCTTCAGGTGTTTCCTTGACTTTCCCCGCGGAGGATATGGAATGAGACTGAAGGACGCCGTGAGAGCAGATAAGTTCACTACTTTATCTGCAGGAGCGTTCTGGTGGCTTCTCAACATCCGTCCCGGATACTTGGTGTATCATCAAGATCTCGGGTGTCGGATCGAGCCATACACTCCGAATCGCTTTGCTCGCCAGTTTGGATACTCCCAACTTTATGTGGGCAATCCAAATAAAGATCTCGCTTACGAGGGGAATTTATACGAAGGCGCTCGTGGCTGGTTCCATTTTGCAGCAGGCGGAACCGAGGCTGAATTCTCCTTGCCCCAGAAGGCATCAGAATTGGCCATGACCCTCAGCTTCTGCAATTGGTTCAGTATTGCGAATGCTGACGTGCCCGGCTTCTCTCTCAATCGCAGTTGTTGCAAAGATATTGAAGCCCTCTATATTAGCCGCCAGGGTGCTTCTAGAGTGAGAATAAAAGGAATGGAAGAATTCCTTGGCGCCGCGGCTGAGCCTTCAGACGCCAGTGAATCCGACGACGATGCTGGTGATGACGATGACAATACTGGTGTTGGTGGAGCTCCCCAGCCTGTTGTCAGTCTTCCCTTGAGTCCAGCTCTCAAACGCCGCGGCACTTTAAAGAAAAGACCCGGTAAGAAGCAAAAGTTGGGGTAGGAGACTTTGATAGCTCCCCAAGAAGTGGCTGTCAAACTTTCTTCAGACTTGCTGGCTTCGGCTCTACCCCCAGCATCGGCAAGGGAGGACGAACCTACTAAAACTCCAAGTATTGTTGAGGTTTCGGCCCCTTTGGCCGTAGGGCCTGTGGCAGAACCCGTGGCGCAACTAACGGGTAGCGAGACGGGTACGTTGCTGGAAACGACAATGGCTCCCCCTTCAAGTTCGACAACTAGACTTGTATCGCCTGGTATGGCCTTCAACATTTTATCTTTTGCCCGTTATTATTTTAACGTAACACTGCTTTTCTGGTCTTCTGAAATGCAGGTGATCAACTTCTCTCGCCAATGTATTCGACTACCCAAGTAGAATCTGACGATAGGATGGACCATTCCGGCTCCGTTGGTGGTGTGGGTAGCTCTGCTGGCAAGTTTGCGGCTGATTATTCCACACCGGCTCCTGCCTCTGTTCCCTCTTCAATTCCCCCAATTGACGAACTGGGAAGTGATGAGAGAACTGAGGTCATTATCACAGCTGCTGCTAGGGAGGCTACACCTTCTCCTAGCATGCCATCTCCAACGCCAGTCTGTTCCACTGAGACATTTCCCACGGTCGTTGGCGTACCTTCTGTTTCTCAGCCAGCGATTCTAACGCCTTCTACTATAATGGCTATTGAGACACCTGTAATTCCTCCAGCTTCTAATCTTTCAATTGGGGATGAGGAGAGTTTGAAGTTCTCATTTGAAGCTTCTTCTGCCATCGGAGGAGCTTCTGGTGGAGATACCCCCTCATCTTCTCCTGTTGGTGGCGCTACCCGGGCGACTTGTACTAGCAGCCCTCCTTCTCAGGTTCCTGATTCCACCAGATCTGCATTGGCTTTACTGGCTCCGCATGTCATGAACCTGGTACAAGGACGGGCTTCTTCTTCGACACCGGTAGCCACTGCTCCTCTGCCCGTGACATCTTTCTTAGCATTACTTGCTTTGTCTGTTGGCACTGTAAATCCTCTTGAAGAACTTTTCAACTTCAGTGTCGCCGATTTTATGCGTTTGTTAAGGAGATGTATTGAGATGGTCCTTGCTGACCACGATTTCTTCAACTTCGCACGTCCGCTGTTATTCCGCTATCTGGAAAACATCGAAGAAATTGGGGGACGAGATCGAGCAGCTCCTTACCGGGCCCATTTTGGAATTTTGGAAGAGCAAATGAACATACTCAACACAGTTCGCCAAGCGGATGTTGAGTCGATTACTGAGATCGAATGGGCTCGTCTTCGGGCGGAGTTGGTTGCTTGTCGAGAAGAATTGAGGCACCAAGAAGAAGAGTGGTCTCGAGCATTAGCAGGGTTCCAGGCTAGTCGGGAGTCCATTCTTAGAGGTTTGGATTTTGTGAACTCTGAAATTGAGGGGAGCCAGGCTGCCATTCTCAGCGCCCAGGAGGCTATTGCTAATGCTCGAGCGATCTTAGTAGAGAGCGAGCTTCAATTATGGGAAGCCGTTAAAAAGCGGGAAGCGTTGATCCTTCAACGGGAGCAAGTTGATCAGGAGGAGATAATAAGAAGCCGTACAATGGAAGAGTCTCGCCAACATCTCATCCAGCAAGTTGGAATGAATGATGATCTACTCCGGCAGGCTCAACACTCTATAGAGGCAACTCGTTGTCGAGTGGTTGACGAAGCGATGAGTAAGTTAAAGCATCTCGGAGATCCATAGTTTTCTTTTATCCTTCATTCCTTTTTTGTAATGAGAACTTGTACTAAAAGAAAGAACTTTATTGGTTCTCAGACTTCTTTTGTAACTCCATTCTTTTTTTAAATGATGAATAAGGATAACTACTTTTTGATTCTTTTATTAGTTGGCTAGGAAATCTTCTTGCAGAACAAATAACTTGCCATCAAGAAGTAGCTTTCTCTGCGAAGCGTTCCAAGTCGTAGTGTCAGAGGTAAGAATTTAACATGACAGGTTTTATGGGATTTTTAGCAAATCCCCAGCTATCAACGGGTTTGATTGGCCTTTACCAACTACCGTTTGAGTTGGGCTAGCCATGTTATTCCCCTCAACATGGTGAGTTGTCGAGGAATTAATCTCCTCTCTCCCTTTTGCCTTTAATCAGCATTGGGTAGTTAATCTCATACTCTTACCCCCAGTATGATAGGGTTGGCGAGAAATTTGTTCTCTTCCCATTGCCTAGTCGGCGTTGGGTAATTCATACTTTTACCCCAGTATGATGGGTTGGCGAGAAATTAGATCTCTTCCCATTGCCTAGTCGGCGTTGGGCAATTCATACTTTTTTCCCCAGTATGATGGGTTGGCGAGAAACTGGTTCTCTTCCCATTGCCTAGTCGACGTTGGGCAATTCATACTTTTACCCAGTATGATGGGTTGGCGAGAAATTGGTTCTCTTCCCATTGCCTAGTCGGCGTTGGGCAATTCATACTTTTACCCCAGTATGATGGGTTGGCGAGAAATTGGTTCTCTTCCCATTGCCTAGTCGGCGTTGGGCAATTCATACTTTTACCCCAGTATGATGGGTTGGCGAGAAATTTAATCTCTTCCCATTGCCTAGTCAGCGTTGGGCAATTCATACTTTTACCTCAGTATGATGGGTTGGCGAGAAATTTAATCTCTTCCCATTGCCTAGTCGGCGTTGGGCAATTCATACTTTTACCCCAGTATGATGGGTTGGCGAGAAACTTAATCTCTTCCCATTGCCTAGTCGGCGTTGGGCAATTCATACTTTTACCCCAGTATGATGGGTTGGCGAGAGACTGGTTCTCTTTCCATTGCCTAGTCGGCGTTGGGCAATTCATATCTTTTAGGTCAGAGGCGCTTAATTACACATGCTTAAAAGAAAGATTGGGGGCTGTTCAAACTTGAGAACTAAGCACACCAAGTTTAGGTCAGAGGCGCCAAACTGCGCATGCCCAAGAAAAGACTGATGGTGGTTCAAACTTGAGAACCAAACTGGAGGCAGTTCAAGGCTCTCTCGCGTAACTTGAACTGGGCACTCCAAACACACCAGGTTTAGGTCAGAGGCGCCAAACTGCGCATGCCTAAGAAAAGACTGGAGGTGGTTCAAACTTGAGAACCAAACACACCAGGGTTTAGGTCAGAGGCGCCAAACTGTGCATGCCTAAGAAAAGAAGACGCGTATCTCCAGGGGTACTAAGAATAGTATTTCTTCAGAAATTTGGCATTGATCGGCATCATCATCCTGTCGCCGTCTTGATTCATTAAGCGATAGGCTCCACTGGAGTATACTGTCTCCACAACAAACGGTCCTTCCCACTTAGGTTCAAATTTACCCTTAGTCTTGTGGGTTAGCACCATTGGCCTTTTAACAGCCAAAACCAAGTCTCCTTATTTAAAGGTCCTTGGCTTAACACTCTTATTGAACGTTCGAGATATTCGGGCTTGATACAACTCAATTTGTTGTTGAGCCCTAAGACATTTTTCATCTAACGCCTCTAGTTCTTGCAATCTTTGCTGATGGCTTTCTTCTGTCGTTATCCTTGTGGCTAAAGCCACTCTTAATGATGGTATCTGGATTTCAAGAGGCAAAACAGCCTCACTTCCATAAACCAAAGAGAACGGGGTAGCTTTGGTCGGGGTGCGAACGGTGGTGCGATATGCCCACAAACATTCTCCCAACTTTTCATCCCAATCTCGTTTATTGGAAGAGACGAACTTCCGAAGGAGTTTGATGATCGTCTTGTTGAAAGCTTCAGCTAACCCATTAGCTGCAGGGTTATATGGTATATAAGCGATATCTTTGATTCTGAATTTATTGCAGAATCTGGAGAATCCCTGACTAATGAATTGCGGACCATTATCATGAATGATCCGTCGAGGGACGCTAAATCGGTAAATGACATGATGCTTGATAAACTTGATCACATCTGTCGTTTTCACCTCTTTCATGGGCACGGCTTCAGCCCACTTTGAAAAATAATCGGTTATTGCAAGAATAAACCGATGTCCTCTGGATGACGGGGGAGTTATTGGCCCCACAATGTCCATTCCCCAGGCCTCAAACGGCCAACTAGCGACGGTATTGTGCAAGTATTCTGGGGGTTGGTGAATAAAATTAGCATGAACTTGGCATGCATGGCATCGTTTAGTGTATGCCATTGCTTCCGTGATCATATTTGGCCAGTAGTATCCTAGCCTTCTTATACGGTCTCCAAGTTTAGGACCGGGCTGATGAGCTCCACATACTCCGTCGTGTGTTTCTCTCATCACTTCTTCTGCTTCCGCTTTTGATATGCAGCATAGTAGCAGACCATTTTTTGACTTTCTATATAAAGTCTGAAGTTTATGGTCATAATAAAATCTTTGGGCCTTCCTCTTTATAGAGGTGGCTTCCTTAGGATCTTCTGGTAATATCCCATGTAAAGCGTAATCCACAAACGGAAATCGCCAATCACGGGGCTCCAGGGTTAGGCCTACTTGGCACACTTCTTTATTTTGAAGAAGAGTATCTGGATGAAGGAGCTCTCTGCTTTCAATTGTGATGCATTTAACTTCACCTGGCGGGATTGCCAGTGTTGCGGCTAACGCGGCAAGAGCATCTGCATAAACGTTCTCATTTCGAGATACGTGATATATGTAGAATTGTTCAAAATATCCTGCTAGCTCAATAGCTAGCTGATGATAGGGGATGAGGGCTTCATGTCTGACTTCATACTCACCTGTCATCTGATTGATGATGAGTTTAGAGTCTCCATATGCCTCTAGATGGTTCACCCCCAGCTGCAGAGCTATTTTTAAGCCGATAATGAGCGCGTTGTATTCCGCTACATTATTCGTGTACGGTTCTGTTAATGAGTAACTGTTAGGCAATATATGCTTATGTGGGGTTATAAGCACAACCCCTACTCCAGCATCAGATCGTCTGGCAGCACCATCAAAGAATATTTGCCATGGTTGCTCTTTGCTAACTGTGTTGACCCCTGACATCTGTTTGGCATTAGACCGAATTGGGTGGTCTGCAAGAAAATCGGCAATTGCCTGTCCCTTCGTCGCCTTTTGAGAAACGAAATGTATGTCATAGGGCGACAGTAGTAGGGCCCATTTTGCCAGTCGGCCATTTAAAGCCCCTGGTTTTGTCATCAGAATCTTCAGGGGATTAACCCGTGATATGACATGAATCGTTTGCCTAGAAAGATAGTGTCGCATTTTCTGAACGGTGAACACTAGGGCTAAACATTCCTTTTCAATCGGGGTATACCGTTGTTCGGCCCCAATCATTATCCTGCTTAGATAATAAAGGGCATGTTCATGGCCGTGCTCATTATATTGAGCCAGTAATGCGCCTAAGGCATTATCCATGGCCCTCACATATATGAGGAAGGGCTACCCGGGGATCGGTGCCATAAGAACAGGAGGTTTGGTGAGGTATTCTTTAAGGTCGTCAAAGGCCTGTTGACATGCCTCATCCCATATGAAAGACACTCCCTTTTTCATAAGTTTTGAGAATGGTTGGCATCGTCCAGATAGGTTGGAAATGAAGCGTCGAATATAGGCGAGCTTTCCCTGTAATCCCCTTAATTCCTTAAGATTGCGGGGAGGCGGCATTTCACTAATCGCTTTTACCTTTTCAGGGTCAAGGAAAAATCCTTTTGAGGTGATTACGAACCCAAGAAATTTCCCGCTGGATACCTCCATGAATGACTTGGTAGGATTCATCTTTAGATGATGTTTCCTCATAAGATCGAAGACCACTCTTAAATCATGAAGATGATCTTCTTTGTTTTTGCTTTTGACCGCTAAGTCATCCACATAGCACTCCACTGTTCTGCGCAAGTGTTCCTTGAATATGACACTCATTGCGCGTTGGTAGGTGGCACCTGCATTCTTTAATCCGAATGGCATCACCGTGTAACAGTATACCCTCAGCGGCATTCTGAAAGCTGTATGCTTTTCATCATCCGGGTGCATTTTAATTTGGTTATAACCTGAGAAGCCATCCATAAAGGACATCCTCTCATAACCGCAAGTATTATCAATCATTACATCGGTGATGGGGAGTGGAAACTCATCCTTGGGACATGCAGCGTTCAGATCTCGAAAATCGATGCATATTCGGATTTTGCCATTCTTTTTGCGAACCGGCACTATGTTAGCCACCCAGTCAGGATGCTGCTCTTCTTGGATGAATCCGGATTGTATAAGCTTGTTGACTTCAGCAACTATCGCCTCCATCAGTTCCGGTCGAAAACGCCTTTGCTGTTGTTTGACAGGCTTAGCATCTTCTTTAATATTTAACCGGTGTGTGGCAATTTGAGGGTCAAGCCCAGGCATATCTTCATAACTCCATGTGAACACATCTATATACTCTTTGATAAGAGATATAAGTTCCTCCTTTTCTAAAGGAGTTAGTGTGTCGCTTATGTAAATGGGTTTCAGATTTTCTTCCGTTCCCATGTTAACTTGTATTAATTTGTCTTCTGTGGGCGGGTCACGCTGTTCAAAGCGGACATCCCAGAGAGTGTCCATATGCCTGGCCCAAGCATCATCTTGGACGTCAATTGGTTCCTCGTCGCTTTCTGGCGCGGATGAAACCATATTGACCATCAAAGATTGAAACCAAGCACCGGTACTTACATCCGAATCATGATCGGGTGAAGATGTTTCTTCTTTGACCGAAGAACTCTCTTCATCTTTTAATGGTGAAGAAGGTGGGGTAGATACATAACCCAACCCCCTGCGGGTCTTCTGATAATAATCAGGACTCTTTCCTCTCGGTCTAAACGAGGGTATGAGATTCCGTCACCCTTTTCCAAAGTTTAATCCCGGCTTCTGAGTAAAATTATATCCCATCTTTTCCATCATCTGTCGGGATCTTTGTTCATACATATGAAATTGGGGTGATATTTGCTCATCACTTTCACTGCTTTGTTTTTGCCGAGGTGACGTAATTACCTTGCCGAACATAATTGGCTTTTGGGATCCTCTCCGAGGAGGCACTTCAACGTAGTGACCTTTTTCTTCAGCTATTTTAGACTGGGAGAGGAGGGATGACCTAAGTGGCAAATGATATGCCGCCAGAACTTCAAGTTCGGATAGGCCATCCACTTCGGTGGAAGTACAAGAGGGTTCAGACTCAGTAGCTACAGCATACTCGTAGACTAACTTTACATTTTCATTAATAACCCATTCACTCTCTATTACATCCACTATATTATCAAAACTAAGAGTAAAATCTAGGTTGGGGTTAATTTCATAATCACCCCCATCATCCTCTTCAAAAGGTTCATACTCCGTCTCTGCCTCGTTACCACTTTCATCAGGGTTTTGAGGCTTGCCAGGATCATCATTGGAGATTTCATGAGCTGGTTTGTAGAGTGAAGCATCTATGAAGTAATTCTCCAGTCCTTTGAAAGGTTGTTTATCTGCAATTAGTGTCCGGACTTCTCCTTCCTCATTGCAATATTTCATGCATTGGTGAAGAGTCGACGGGACGATCATGTAAGCATGGATCCAAGGTCGTCATAGTAGAATATTATAGGAGGTATCTGCATCAATAACATAGCATGTAACCTCCGTCCTTAGATCTCCAATTTGGCATCGGAGTCGAATTTTCCTGAGGGGGCTGCTATTATTGGCGTTGAACCCATATATTGACGTGTTGGTTGGTGTCAGACGATGGAGGGAGATCCCTAGCACTGCATCAACTTTCTGGGTACGACACTTAGTGCAGAGCCCGGATCAATTTGAATTCAGTCCACTTTTGTGGATCCGACATATCCGGTGAAATATAAAGGCCTGTTGTGCTTTATATTCCTTACCTGCATGTCTTCTGGAGAGAAAACTATTTGTGGGACCTGCCTCCTCACTTGATGACAGCGGGGGCAAGAATCCTGTTCTTCATTAGCCGGCTCGACAATCTGAGCTAGGAATGACTCAGAGTCTGCCAAAGCTTCCCTTAACGCCTCACGAGTTGATTTTGACAATCGTAACAACTCGTATAGCGTTACTCGAGCTGGAATATTTGCCAACTGAGTTATGATATCAAATTGGAAGGAGGTATTCTTAACTCCTTCGTCTCTTCGCGGATTCTTCTGGAAACGAACACCTTTTTGCTTTGCGGGATTAGTAGCTTCCGCATATATATCCTTCGGATCTACTCTGGTGTAGTCTCTAAGATATGTTTTTCCAGACCGAGTGCCGGAAGGGCCTGTCCCATCTTGATGAGTGGCCATGGCTTCGGGCTCCTCTTCAGAGTCTGTGGGTATTCCTGCAATATATTCATCCTTTATTTCGGCGGAGATAGCATTGCTAGTCCGCTTTTTCTTGTGACCCCCTGTGTTTGTCCACTGCTCGTCTTCTATCAAATCGGGGTGAACCTACATAACTTCCCCTCTTTGGGTCGTTACAGGGACAAGTCCTTCTTGGGCTTTGTTGTAAGGATCAATATTCTTTGTAACTGCCTCACCCTTTGGGATTGGGGTCACTCCTGCGGGGAACTCGTGGGTTCCAACCACTATGATTGTCATATTGGCAGTGACCTTCTTCTGATCTTCCTTAAGCGTCAGAACTCCAGCTTCTATTAGTACTTGGATTCTGTTCTTAAGAGGAAAACAATCCCGGGTAGCGTGCCCAACATTCCGGTGATAAAGACAGTAGTTGGGATATTTAGTCTTACCAGCGTCTTCTGGCTTCTTGTTTTCCGGAAGTTTTAGCATTTCCTTTTTCTGGAGCAAGTGAAAGAGGACAGGTGTCTGTTCAGTTTTGAAAGTGTAATTCCTTTCTTGCTGCGGTCTAATTTGCCTTGATCCTCGCTGACCTTGAGACTTCGGTTCTGGCGGAGGACTGGCTTTCTGAGGAGCAGCTTCTGACGACATCGCCGCTTTCCCTTTATTCTTATTGCTGTTTTTTTGGGTATATGACTTACTACCCCCAGCACTTCTTGACCCGCGGGACTCTTCAACTCGGCGAATCAAGTCTTCAGCTTGCTCTCCTTGTTTGAGCAGGTCCCTCCATGTCTTGGACTCTATGGCCTCCATTTTGAGGAGCACATTGGTCTTAAGATTGTGTCGACAGGTCTCTACTAGAGTTTCCTGGATCATTCCGTGTTTGCAATGTACGGACTTCTCCCGGAACCTTTCTATGAAATCTTTAACCGTTTCTTGTTCTCCTTGTCTAGTTGCAAGGAGGGAATGAACGGTAATCTCGGTATCATCCTCAAAGAATCGTGAGAGAAATAATTTCTTGACATCAAACCAGGCATTAATAGATCCTGGGGGCAACTGCATGAACCAAGTAAAGGCAGGCCCTCGCAAAGTGCTCGCGAATACTTTTGTCATAATTGGGTCATTACCCAACAGATGTCCTGCTTGGGACAAGAAGTAATAGATGTACTGACTGGGCGATCCCTTCCCGTTATAAGGCTCTAACTTGAGCGGTTTATACTTCTGTGGGTATGGTATCGTATCCCATTCAGGAGGATACGGTCTTGAGACCCCTGATTCTTTCAACTCCTTTTTACGCATCAAAGCTTCGAGTTGATTCTGTAATTTTTCAAGCTTTTCTTCATGCGGATCATGGAAAGAAAATCTATCTTCTTCCTCATGCATCGAGTGGGCTTTCTCCTCCTGTTCTTCTTCATTTGGATTTTCCTTGCCCTTTTTGGCATTATCTTCAACAAATCTCGATAGCATGACTTTAAGACCTTCAATCATCTTTTGCTGCTCTCAAATCATTCTTTCTTGAGCTTCAAATCTCTGATTGATATCATCAGATTTATCTGCCATGTGAGATGCTGACTTCTGTAGTCGAGACGATGCAGAGGAACGAGGTGAGGCTATAGCTGAATTATCGCTGTCCTCATCGTAAAAACCCCCTGCGAGCCTCTTATAATTTCGAGGCGGGACGGCTCCTGATTTAAGTCGAGTAACACGATGAGGTTCTTTATCGCTCGATTCTGAATTATCATCCGTCTCTGCAATTTTCTTCCCTTTTCCCACCATGTTGGAGGTTACAGCTCTCCCTTGCTTCAGGGAAGTGGTTCTTGTCTTCTTACTAGGATTCTGGTTTGACTCGTTTAATCGGTTGAACACAGATATTATGTTCTTGCTGCAGCCACAGTTGTCCATTACGGCTGATACCGCCGTCACAAGTTGCTGGCAATGACAGACAGGCTCAACCTGAAGTTGGTCTATGCCTCTCTTCTTAGAGAGATATTCCCTGAGATCAGCGCCTTTAGTCATAGAGTCAAGAGGTTCATTCAACTCTTGAGAAGATCTGGGAACCCACTGAAGCTTCTTTGTCTGATCAACCCAGACTCTGGAGTTGGACCGATCCTCGCGTGGCTTAGGAATAGCCTCGCGTTTCACATTGCGAGCCTGAAGAATAGCTCCGCGCTTATCCACACTAGCCTCGCGTCTCTCGCTGGCTTGGTATGTCTTTAGAAGTTTAGCTTCTGGATTAATAGCCCCGCGTGAAGGGAAGGTCTTACACGTTGGCTTATCTTTGCGATTAACGCATATCATAGCTTCGCGCCTAGCACGAATTACGACTGACAACTATTTGCCAATCATTCTCGCGTTCCTCGCGGGTATCAGAAGTCTTGCGTTTATTGCAAGTATTACTGGCTTCGCGTCTCTCGCTATGCTCAGTAATAGCCTCGCGTGGAGAATCACAAGCTGGCTTTGAAGGATTTTTATACTCGCGTAACTCGCGAGTGTCGGGTATTCTGCGACTAGCGCAACCCTTACTGGCTTCGTGTCTCTCGCTAGGCTCAGTAATAGCCTCGCGTGGAAAATCACACGTTGGCTTTGAAGAATTTTTATACTCGCGTCTCTCGCGAGTGTTGGGTATTCTGCGACTAGCGCAACCCTTACTGGCTTCGCGTCTCTCGCTAGGCTCAGTAATAGCCTCGCGTGGAAAATCACACGCTGGCTTTTCCTTGCTTTTAAGGCAAGTTGTATCTTCGCATTTAACGCTGTAGAGACTGGTCTCGCGGGTAGAGCGAGACAGTTTGCGAGGGACCATAGCCTCGCGTCCTCTAAAGTTAGCTCCGCGTCCAAGGCGGGCTTTGAGGGCTCTACGCCTCGCTCTCCGGGTCCTGTTCCGGAGTTGGGTCCTGGTCAGTCCAGTCCCTAGATCTTTTTCGACAGTCGAAAGCTCATCCTCGGCTAGGATTTCTTGTGTGAACTCCGGCTCTATAGCCGCAGTCTCCAAGGATCCCCGTCTCTCGGTGGATACCTTTCTACCCGTCACTCGGGCATTGGAGTACATGCGACGATAGTGCCGTGTCTCATCCAAGTCACCTGATCCGGAGGAGAGGAACTCCTCGTACTTCTGCTGGTCGATTTCAACGACCAGCGTGTCTACTTCGGATCCGATCAAGTCAACGTCCGATTGCGCCATCTCTTCATCAGTGAAAGAGATGGCTCCCACTGTGGTCGCCAGTTTGTTCGTCTCAAAAGTTTCTTCGCTTCCTTCCATTGAACACATCTTAGATTACAATAGAAGTGAACAAGAGATAAAAAGAACAAACGAGAGGATTTTATATTTCAATCTCTCTCTTTTACAAAATAATCGTGGATCTGTGGCGATGGGATCTATAGTAGTTCCTTTGGACGATCGGTACGTTGAAATCTTCTTTTTTAAAGATATCGGCCGACTATAGACGATCTTCTCTGGTTTTGATTTGTTCAAGGCTCTCTCGCGTAACTCGAACTTCTCAAGAACTCCAGAAAGAAGATGGTGATTTTCTCTGATCTTCACAAACTCAAGGCTCTGTGCGTAACTTGAATTCTCCAAGATTTTAGAAAAATATCTCTATTGCCGAAAAGAAGATCCCTAGGGTTTCACCAGGAAGGTATTTATAGCCCCAGGTTAATGCAAGAGTTTCTATCTAAATAGAACTCGCATTCATCAAGGATTCCAATCAATCTGATTAGACTTGATTTGGGTATTTGGATAGGCCCAGAATCATAATCTCAATCAATCTGAGATTCTGGTTATCTGCTTACGCGGAGCTTTAATCGCATCAAAACACGGCGCTAAATAACCAAAACGCGGAGCTAACGCGGAGCTATTGATCATCTCTGCGTTTTACTCAAACGCGAGGCTAATACAAGCCAGACTGCGGAATCAACGCAGAGCTATTAAACATCTCCGTGTTTTATTCAAACGCAGGGTTAATATTACCAAACGCGGGGCTACTGAATTGGCTCCGTGTTCTGTTTTAGAAAATCCTTTTAACTTAGAAATTTTCACTGCCAATAGCCCACGGGCCAAAATTTGGTCCGTCTTATACAAAATTTTAAATTAAAAATAAAAAATTTAGTTTTCTAATTCAAAATTTTCTATAGGGAGGGTCCAAATTTGGCCCATGAGCGCGTTTATTACCATCCCTAATGATATTCGATGTCCAAATCGTAGTCAGCCACTAGCTCTTGCCACCTTCGTTGTCTCATTATCAACTCCTTTTGGGTAAAGATATACTTCAAACTCTTGTGATCTGTGTATGCTTCCACCTTCTATCCTAGAAGATAATGCCTCCAAATCTTTAGAGCAATGATCACTACAGCTAGCTCCAAGTTGTGAGTTGGATAGTTCTTCTAATGTGGCCTAAGCTGTTTTGAGGCAAATGCTATCACTCGATCATGCTGGGTCAGTAGACAGCCCAGCCCTTGGCTGGAGGCATCACTATAAATTTCCATGCCACCGAGCTATCGGGTGCGGTCAATATTGATGCTATAGTTAGTCTATGCTTTAGTTCTTCGAAGGCTTTATTACAATCCTCCGTCCACTCATACTCCACTCCCTTCCTAGTTAGCTTCGTTAGGCTCATAATCTTAGAGAAGTCCTACACGAACCTTCTATAGTATCCTGCCATTCCGAAAAAACTGCGAATCTCAGTAACTATTGGGGAGAAACGTCAGGCCCACCTGGGAGTATGATGGGAATAAATACAAAGCCGAGAACCATTCTAACCCAAAATCTTAAGCTGATAGGTAGAGGCTCCAACTTTATATTTAAACCCATAGACTTTTTTTTGTCCTATTCGATGTGGGACTATACTCACATATGAATACCTAACAATCTCCCTCTTCATTGTGAGTATATCACAATTATTTATGGGAGGAATCACCATCCATAGGAATACTTTGGTCTAAACCCATCAACGTGGAGCATCGTGGGAAACCAGACCCAAAGTCACTTGTGCCACCCGACCACTTCGGGCTTCAACACTGGCTTCACTCTCCCTTAAGCCACAATCTAGACCCTTGACCCGACCATAATCTGGTCCGAATCTGGGCTCTAATATCAATTGTTGGAAAAAATATCAGGCCCACCCGGAAGCATGATGGGCATAAACACAAAGCCGAGAACCAATTTGACTCAAAAACTTAAGCTGATAGGTAAAGATTCCAACTTTGTATTTAAATCTATAAATTTTTTTGTCCTATCCGATGTGAGACTATACTCACATATGAACACCTGACAATAATCGATTTTGGAATTAGCCAATATTAGTATCAAAGTAGCAAATCATACAAGTTGAGTCAAATAACTAAAATAATATGAAAATTATGCAAATAAAATGGAGATGGAGTTCATATATAAGGGCTGCGATTGGGCGGAGTTCGTAAGTGGAACGATGAACTACCAGGGTGTTAACAACTTCATTGTTGTTTAGTTGTCTCGCAATTGCTAATATTTTAAATGAATTTTATCTTTTTTATGATTAGAATTTGAAGAGAAAGTACAAATGGGAGTTGTAGAGGACTGAGCTCTCTTTCCAACGAGTCATAGATGGACCTAATCAGAGTTAAACATGTTCTGGAAAAGTTAAACATGTTTTGGCAGAGTTAAACATGTTCTGGTAGGATTAAACATGCTTTGGTAGGATTAAACATGTTTGGCAGAGTTAAATATGTTCTGGCAGAGCTAAACATTTTCTGGCGGAGCTAAACATGTTCTGGCGGAGCTAACTGCCCGGAAGAGCTAAGCTCTGCACGAAGATCAAAGTTGAGAGCATTTTTAGTGGGGTTAGAGGGTCATGTAATATGAAAATTGAAGAAAATTGATTTGTCTTTCGATGGAGACCAAAATCAAATTATCTTGAGTTCTAAATCAAAAGTTATGATAAAAAAAACCGAAGACATGTACATATGGTAGCAGATCTACATTTGCACAAGTACTAAATTCAAACCCAATTTCGAATAGGTTAGAATCAGTATTAGGAAACAAATAATATATTAAATTTTAGATAATTGAATTATCTTTTCAATGAGACTAAAATCAACTCATTTGGAGTTCTATGGCAAAAAATATGATAGAAAAGCCTAAGAGGTATACATGTAAGCACAAAACAGCAATGCAACAAATTGATTCTTACTTGGATTTCGACTTAGCAAGAGTTAAAATTGATGAGGGTGATGTAAAGGAAAGTTGTAGAGAATCGAGTTCTAAAATAAATAAAAGGAGAATGGACTCATTTGGAGTGGTGAGTCAAAAATTATATCCATTATACTGAGATCAGCCGAGCTAATGGCTAGATCTCTTCTTAAGGATAAATAACTCAGAGATTGGAAGACCCGCGATTTGTTTTACATTAGGGAGACACTTAAAATGAGAGTTTTTAATAAAAGTCATATTTTCATATAATCACATTATTTATACAATCAAATGGTGATGCCTAAATTGAGAAAGGGATTATATATGTGATTTCTTGCTAAAAGGATAGAAGTGTGGTTTCTTGCCTAGTTGAAGAGTGAGCCCCAAGCTTCTTTTGATCCAGCTAGATCCATAGTTTAGCTTCATTGCAAGAGTGAAGTGAAGAAGAGAAGATGAGGAAGAAGAATGGAGAAGGAAGGATGGAGAAAAGTGTTGGATATGGGAAGTTTGAAGTGGTGCAAGAGGGTGAGGGATAGGAGAGATGTGCATGAGTTGCATTTAATGCAACTTGGCTTGATAGTACTTCCCAACCACTCCTCATGAAATTATAATTTTGCCATTCTGCAAATAAGCAAGGAGAATAACTAGTTCCAATTCAATTAAATTCTTGTGATGAAATAAGATAACCCTAGAAAATAAGGTTTGGTGGATGGTCACTGATAGGGTCGTTACATGCGCAGGAACTCATACGCATTGTCATTTGGCCTCTACGCATTGGTGCTCGACCTACTTTCATTCACACTGACTGCCGACCAGTTAATGTGCGGTTCATATGCTATTTCACTTAAACTCCTTTATTTTTTTTATCCTGACCTCCAATTGAGCTGATGTTAAGCTCGTAGGAAAGAAAATTCAATATTATAAATAGCATCTTGTTGATTCTCAATTTATCCTAGTCAAAACTTAGACTGAAGTTGGAGTTGTTGCACAATAGCAAGACTCTGTACCATGTTCTGTACCATCTTGATATCTTTTAATCCCGAACACCGATTTAGCCCATCCAACTGAGCTTATAGAAAGGAAAATTCAGTAGTATACATATAACATCTTGCTAATTCTCAATTTATCCTGGTCGATACTTAGTTTGGAATTGGACTTGACACACAATATCAAGACTCTATACTATGTTCAGAACCATCTTGATATCTTTTAATCCCGAACACCGATTTAGCCCATCCTTGATTTGTTTGAAGGATTTAACACTTTACAAATCTTCTTCACTTACCCTAATTCTAATTATATAAAAATATAAAAATTATTTTAAGTCTCTAAAATTGCATGATAACAAAACAACGACGGAGGTGTTGAACCACCTCATGGCTCACCATTCTCTTTGCAACCTTCGCCTAATAGTAGGGCCCGCCTATTTAATTTTGTTAGCTTAATTTTGTTTCCTAAACATGTACTTGAATCCAGACTTACCTAGAGTATTTCCTCTTCGTATATGAACCCACTTGCATGTTGCACTATCATGATACTAACCCTGTAAGCTACCACTATAACATGAAATAACTTGATTCATAAATTGTTTTGCTTGACCTGATCTTGCCTAAAACTTTTATAACTTGTTAAATTTGCTAACCGCGTATAGGAAAAACTAAATGATAGAGATACATATTGTGGAAGTCATATCTTATGATGTACATTTTCTTGTAGCACCTTGCAATGTGGTTGTGAAACCAACATTGTTCTTAGCACCTAGCGATGTGGCTGGTTCACAAATATTGAGGGCCATGGTCCTAGGTAGGTACATGATAATAGTACCTCGCAGTATAGTAAGGAAACCAATATTATGAATAACACCTAATGGTGTGATTGGGAAACCAACATTGCCATTGCCACCTGACAATGAGGTTAGATCCTAATGGACCAACATGAGGGTCGTGATCCGAGGTAGGTACAAGACCATTGTACCTTGTGGTGTGCTTGGAAAATGAACATTTTTTACTAGAACCTAGTGGTGGCTGGATCATAGTATTGTGCCATTAGTATGGATATGTTCAGTGCCTCTCCATAACACATGTATATCATCCATCAGTCAGTTCCAAATCACGATACGTAACTAATAAATCTTCTCACCATGTTGTACCAAGAGAACTTCGTTCTAGCTTTATGCTATATAATTGATCACTTGTGTACTTGTGTAATCTCTAATTTAGTTTTAAAGTTTCTTTACAGTGATTTATTGCTTCATTCTATGCTTTACTTTCAAGGTGATCAAATAGTTTCTTGTTGGGTCCATCTTTATGTTTCATTTCAAATGTTAGAGCTTCAACGAGGAAATGTTAGCTAAGGATTTATACTTCTAGGAGATAATAGGCCCGTAACGATCCTGTCATTTTGAAATCCTTTTCTTCTCTCTCTAATTTTGATTTTTGCTTCATGATAAACCCTTTTGACTCAAGTCAAGTTTTATCATGACACTCTTCAAATTGCAGAAGAGAGTAGTTGGAAGAGTACACACACTCTATACATCCTTCATGGCATAACCAGGCCTCTCTCCTGAACGCCTTACCTGAGTATATAAGACTCAATCATCTCTTAATTTCTTCTCATTCTCAACTTATTTTTCTCCATCTCATTTCCCTCTTCATCTTCCTCCAGTAGCACACCCAAGCTCAGGATTCGCTCTAACAGAACTCAACCTCCACCGAGGCTCTTCTTCGAACTAAAGGCAAGGAATCATGCATTTCTTATAAGAAATCACATTTCCACATTGTTCCACTATATAAGAAACCCTTTGAATTGTGTAATATTATTGAGTTATTAACTAGAGACCTCTCTCTTAACCCTTCTCCGTCTAGAACTAGGCTTGGGTCTACCAATCACCAAGTGACTCCCTTATACAAAGAGCTTCTGCTAATAACTCTGCAAGTCTCCATAGATAGGTGATAACTTTTTACTCATTACACCAAGTAAACTATTCCTTCTTTGTTTATGTTAGGACTCAATTCCCAACAACTTTCTGTAAATCATCCTTGCAATATTGACCTTAGCCTAGCCGAAATCCGAGTGGAAGTCGATGCAAAGCAAAGCAGCTCTTTGTTGTCTCTTGTACACCTATACGATATTTCGATCATAAATTTTGATCTAGGAGTCCAAATAGTTTAATCTTCTTGGGTTTATTTTAGAATTCAAATCCCTATAATTTTCCTATACAGTGGATTTGATAATATCGATTTTAACCTAGTTGAAATCCAAGTGGAAGTCGATCAGTAACGCAACAGCTTTGTGTTGTCACTTGCACACCCTCATGGTACTTTGGTCATAACTTCTGATTTAAGGGTCCAAACGAGTCCATTCGTCTTGGGTTTATGTAAAAATTCAATTCCTAACAATTTATTTATTTTATGTTTGCTAACATTGAATTTAACCTAGTCGAAACTCGAGTAAAAGACAAAGGCACAACAGCCAATGGGTTACTATTCTATACTATCGCTTTTTCTATACAACTCCAATCAAACTCATTTTTGTCTTATTGGAAA
This sequence comes from Dracaena cambodiana, assembly GCA_036321105.1. Taxonomy (NCBI): domain Eukaryota; kingdom Viridiplantae; phylum Streptophyta; class Magnoliopsida; order Asparagales; family Asparagaceae; genus Dracaena; species Dracaena cambodiana. The sequence continues at coordinate 25,267,449 of JAYEPQ010000008.1, read as the reverse complement.
GATGACTCAATTTGCAAATATTCTCAAAATTGATTACTTGTCTCTAAATCCGCCTCTAGCCCTAGTAAAGATGCACTCAAAGTTGACTATTGCATGCCGATCGAACCTCTATGTAGGCTTCCTCCGCTGACACTGATGGCGAGGATGTTCCTACTCCGACACTTGTCAGCAGAGATGGACCTTCGACGACCTTGTTAGCAGGGGTGTTGCCCCATTGATTCGTCGACAAGGTCCTAGACCCGTCGAGCTTAACTTTTCCCACCCAGTGACCCTAATTCCTACCGAAGTTGAGGGAGAGCTTCTAGTACGGGGCGTGGCTGGACCCAAGAATTATGGCTGTAATAATAGATATGCATGGTATACTCTTAAACACATATGTTCCATATATCAGCCCTTCAAAAGTCAGGATTCGTATCTACTCCTTAACAATCTAGCTATATGCTATATAATCTCGGCCACTTGTGTACTTGTGCTATCTCCATTTTAGTCTTAAAGTTCCTTACTGTAGCTATTGCTTCATTTTTGTGCTATTTACTTTCTGCGTTCTCAAATTATTCTTTGCCAGATTTGACCTCTGGGTTTCCCCTACACATCCAGTTGTCGAAGATCACGCAATAGAGGAGGAAGTTGATCCACAAGCTGAAGACCCATCTTCTAGGACAAGTCCAATTACTGAAGCCCGAGGAAGAATCTACTTTTATCTTAAATGTCTTCCGTTTTTCAACCATTACACTTGATACTATGATATACTAAATTATATCTCGATTAGCTCCATTTTGTTTAGTTGGGTTCTTATATCTAAATCTAATCGAGCTATTCATAGTTTCTTATTACCTATGATTTTATTTACCTTAGTTCTATAAGATGGATGATGTGGAGAAATATCACGGATTGTAGCAAGATTAGATCCTTTCTATTAAGTATTTATGACTGCGTGGTTCGTTATTATAAAAGACCTCCTGTACCCGTTTTTTGGTTACCTACCGGTAATGCCTTACCCAGAAATGAAATACAATACCAAAGACTTTTGGGGTGTAATATGAGGCATAATGGGGCCTCCAGTGGTTTGTGAGTGATTTCTTCTTTTGCTGTAATTATCTCCTATTTTTTAGTTGTGATATCGGCTCATGAACTCCTATTCATGTTGTTTAGCGAGTTGCCCCTCTCTTCTTATATCATCATCTTTTTTAGGCAGTGCACTCTTATAACTACATGTTTATAATCTCTTTAAGTTGTTTTGGATATGCGATATAATTTTATAAATTGTAATAATGTAAATTCTTTTTGTTTTAAAACTCTGATTGTGTGGTTTATTATTTTAAAAGTCCTTGTGTATAGACCTGACTAATGGGCCGGGCCCGTCCCGGCCCGGCACGGTGGCCATGGGGCCGGCCCGCCGGCACAGCACGGCAGGCCCGTGCCGTGCCCGGGCCGAGGCGGGCCGGCCCGGTTTTTTTAAAAAACAAAAAAAAAAAGGGGGGCGGAAGTTATATCATATGATAAAAACCTTTGTTATATTATATATAATCAAATTACATTTATGTAATTACTCTATAAATCTCTTTAGAAATTATACAAAGCCTGAAGAGAGGGGAGAGGACCCTAGCCGTCACCCTCAACTTGTTCTTAATATATTTTCTAAGAGATTTATAAGTTAAAAAAAAAAAATTGAAAATACATGAATATCCTTACAAATTTAAATACTTTTAATCAATCTTCATTTTCTTCCGGTAAACCTAAGATCTCTAGTACATCTTCTTCATTAGTCAAGCCTTGTTCCCTGTCTTCTGCGTCGTACCAATCCTTCAAGCAGACACACATCTCCAATGTGTCCGACGCCATTGAGGTTCTCAAGTTCGTGAGCACTCTACCACCTGCGCTAAAAGCAGACACCGATGCTACAGTAGACACTGGAGGAGTTAGTAGATCACGGGCCATGTTGGAAAGCACGGGATATGTTTTTTCCTGTGATTTCCACCATGCCAAAATATCAAAGGATTCATACTTTTCAGGAGATGCGTTATCTTCATAGCTAGCTCTCTCTAAATAATAATGTAATTCATTAAAATATGTACTACTTTGTCTTGGCTTTTTTCTGTTAAATAGAGATGATATTATTGGATTACGAATTTTTCTAGTAGATGGTTCTTTTGTAGTTTGTGTTGGCACACCATACATATCTTCATAAGTTTTATACATAATATCTAAACATGTTTTAATATCATTAAGTAAATCCCTCACATTATTTTCATAAGACATATTTGTATAAAATAAATCTATTAATATTTCAAGTCCATCTAACTTGCAACGGGGATCCATAACAGTTGCAAAATATATTAAGTATGGAAAATCTTTAAAATATTTATTAAATTTAATTTCCATAGGTCGAACAATACTTTCAAGTATAGAGTGGTTTCTACATTCATTAAAAACTAAAGTAATTTCGGTTAAATAAAATAATGCAATGTGTGTGTTGGGTAATAACTTCCTGACAGTACTCTAGATGCATCTTCAAATTTGCCTAAAAACTTAGAAATGCAATGCAACTGGTACCATTCATTATTATCTAAACTATACATTGGTGTCTCCATTTCATTAAAAATATTTATTACATTTTTATACTCAATAGCTATGTTTAACATTTTATATGTAGAATTCCATCTTGTTCTAACATCTATAGGTACAATTCTAGGTGATATTTTCATATTTTTACATATTTGTTTAAATATTTGTCTTCTTGGCCCACTATCTTTAATAAAAAGTAATGTATACCTAAGTTTCATTAGTGAATCATTTACTATTTTTAATCTATCTTGAACGCATAAGTTTAGTATGTGGCAAATACACCTAACGTGGAATAATTTTCCATCTAGAATTGGTTTTGTATAATTTTTAAGAATTCTAATTGCGGCCGTATTTTCAGAAGCATTATCCAAAGAAATGGTAAATATTTTATTGTCTATTCCAAAAGCTGAAAATACATTTAGCATGGTTTGTGATAAATTTTGTGCATTGTGAGGAAATTCAAATACCCTAAACCCTATTATTCTTTTCTGTATGCACCATTCTTGATCTATATAGTGTGCCGTCATGCATAAATAATGAGTCATATTTCTAGCTTCCCAACTATCTGCAGTTATTGCAACTCTAAAAATTAAAGAAGAAAAAATAGCTATTAAAGTGTCCCTATGCTCTTTATATAGTTTGAACATATCAGATGTAGATGTTGAACGTGGGACTTTTTTAAATTCGTCAGTAAATGATGATTTACAAAATCTTTCAAATCTGCGATTTTCCGAAAAAGTAAATGATTGTTCGTCATGTATTATAAATCTTGCTAAATTTTCTCTTGTTTTAATTGGATCATATTTACGTATACCTAATGATCCACCTAATGTGCTTATTTGTATTTGATGTGGTACATTTGGTGGGTGATTTTTTTTTACGTGTCTTTTAAGATGACCCGTTCCGCTACCTACAGGAAACGAATAAATTTTATGACAGTGTTTACACTTAGCTTTCCTAACATTGTTTTCTGTTATTTTTTCAAAATGTTTCCATATGTCTGATCTAACAGCCCTAGTAGATGCGGTAGTTTGTGTTTCGGGTATGGTTGTATTAGTTGTTTCTTCCTGAGATATAAAAAATGGTACTTGAGGAGGTTGTTCTAAGGGTTGACATAGATTTTGATATTGTTCATCAGTTAAAAAGGGAGTAAAAGAACCCGTGGCTTGAGAGCAAGAAGCACCAGACGAGTGTGGATCCATTTTAATAAAATCCCAAAAATAACTAATTAAAATTCTCAAAAAAATTTTAAATTATAAATACCTAGTTAGAGAGATGAAGCTGGAAACCGAAATAGCGAAAAAAACCTTGCTTCAATGAGAAAACTTGCTTGGATCTTGTTTGGGAGACTTGCTTGCTTGAGACTTCTTGATCACTTGATTGAAACTTGCTACTTCTTTTGCTTGAGACTTCTTGAGAAATAAAGATTTTAGGAGATTTTTTAGAATGAATTTAGTGTATAAGAATGATGAATGGTAATAGAAGAGGTATTGAGGTATTTATAGATGAAGAAAATGTTTAGTTTGCAAAAAAAATTTACAAACCCCCCCCAAACGGCTATTTTGACCGTTGGGGGAGAAATCTGCAATTTTTTTTTGCAAGAAACCCTCCAACGGCTATAAAAATAGCCGTTGGGGGTTTATTTGCAAAAAAAATGCAAACCCCCCCCCAAACACCCAACAGTCATATTTAAAAAAAAAAAAAAAAAACTTTTTTGGCGTGCCGGCCCGTGCCAGGGACGGCCCGGCACGCTGTGCCTAGGCGTGCCGCCGGCACACCCAGCCTCGGCCCAGGCATGGCTCGGGCCGAGGTGGCGGGCACCGTGCCGGGCATGTGCCCGGCACGTGCCGTTGGGCACGCCCGGCCCGTTCGTCAGGACTACTTGTGTATTTGCTCTTATGGTACCTGCCGTTAATGATTTACCCAAAAATATTACACAAACCATTATGTTGTAGTTTGGAACATTACATAATAGTATCTGAGCTCAAACTTTTCAAATTAGTCTAGGTGCTTTAGATTAATTTGTGTCTTGGTTAGTTTTCAACCTTGGGAAATTGTTACATCTACACTACATTACTAACTTGATCCTAGTTCTTGAATTTGTACCTGATACTTTGATTCCAAGCTTGATTCTCATCTCCATTTCTTTTTAGGGGCATTTACTGGTTTGTCCCTCAAATCTTTAAATATTATAATTTTACCCCCCAAATCTTTATATTTATAATTTTGCCCTCCAAATCTCATAAGTTACAACAATTTTGCCCCCCTCTCTAACTTTCCTTAACACAGTTAATTTTTTGACCATTTTACCCCTCATTTCCTCTTTTATTTTCCTCCTCTTCTTCTTCTCTCTTCTTCCTTTCTTCTTATTTTCTTTATTATTTCTCCTCTCCTCCTCCTTCTCTCATCCTCCTCTTTTCTCATTTTCTTCATTTTTTTTACTCTTTCATGTTCATGCATTTTTCCTCTAGTTCACCAAATCAATTATCTCAAGTTCTCAAAATCAATTTTTCCAATCTCTGGACTGAGAAGCAGCTCTGGACTGAGAACATGATCTCAGTCCAGAGAACCTGTTCTCTGGACTGAGATCATGTTCTCAGTCCAGAGAAATCAACATATTACAAATATTCACAAATTCACAAATATTCACAAATTCATCAACACTGAGAACATGTTCACAAATATGTAAATTCATCAACATATCACAAATTCATCAATTAGACCAAATTCATCAACATATCACAATAAATAAGTAACAAATATTTGACAACTGTCAAATTCATCACATATCACAAATATTTCTATCAACAAATCATCACATATCACAAATATTTCTATCAACAAAAATACTTCAAAGGTATCTTACAACTCCTGATTTTAATGCAGATATTTGTGGCTCCTAATTTTAATGCAGATATTTGTAGCTCTTTTTTGGACCCACCATACAAACAAACTGATTTTATACCACAAGGAGACCCAGCATCACGTAACACATTTGCAATCTGCCATCAAAACAAACTTCACATTAGACACATATATGATATATCAGCTTGGATTAGACTGCAAAGATTATGGATAAAGTGCAGAATAAGCCAAAAAAAGGTACAAAAGGTGAGGAAAATTAAAAAGAAAAGAAAAGAAAAGAAAAGAAATGGCTCTCTTCCACCAGATGACTCAGATAATAAATTTCAGGATTTATGTAAAAATATATTCAACGTTCAAATTAACAAACACATGAAAATGACAGATCTTCCACAAACCAAATAATGATTTAAACCACATTGCAAAAGTACCTCTACCCTATATTATATGCATGAATTTGACAATTTAATGTTTTGTAGAGAGGATAATTTTACAGTCAAATCCATAATTTTTTGGGAAACAAATTAAGGGACGGAGCATTCCAATTGATTCCTTTTCATTATCTTGATTGTTTAAAAAAAAAAAAAAAAAAAAAACAGATATGGCTGCACTACCTCAAAGCTAAGCATCAGCCAAACAAGCTTGCATTATATTTTGAACTGGTTCACACACGCATGCACGCCCGCGCGCGCACACAACTCCTCCATTAATTTAATAAAAGTACAGTCTAATTATTAGATCCCACTCAAAAGGCATTTCCCACAAATAACAATATTGGGCTACCTATGCATTCTCCAAGCTGTTCACCCATATTGGAGACTTTGCAAACTCTTGATTCACAAAAATCAACTAAATCAAAAATTTCCACAAAGGTGTAAGATATATCTACATAACACAGTTCGGACACTACCCAACATCAACATATGATGCCACATTTTCCTGCATGTTCTAGGAATTAGTTTCCAATAACCATTGTACCGAAGAATTACTTCAACAATACCAGCATCCATTCTACAAAATAAAACAATAATTTCTATCAACAAAAATACAAACTAGTCATTTATTGGATCAGATTTTTAACTTTTAACTTCCTATTCCTAATTTTTAACTATTCCTAATTCCTATACAAAATACAAACAATAGATGTGCTCTTATATATATCTCCTATTCCTAATTTTTAACAAAATACAAACAATATGTATCTCTCCTATTCCTAATTTTTAACTTCCTTATATATATCTCGTTTGAAAACAAAACCACAAAAATATCAAGAAAATCAATTAATTCAGCATGGATCAGATTCTAATCCTCTACGAAAATCAATTAACACAAGAACTATACGTAAATCATTGAAAAATTACAAAAATATCAAAAATTTACAGCATAGTTCTAATCCTCTACTTCACAAAAATATTAAAAATTTATAACATGGATCAGATTCTAATCCACAAAATATCAAAAATATCAAAAATATCAAAAATATCAAGAAATTTCAACTCAAAAGGGGGAAGGGGATTACATGGCCGAGAGGTAGTAGATGAAGATGCGGGCGCTCTCCCGAAGGCGAGGAGGGCGTCTTTCTGGACCGAGCCTCTTCTCCTTCTCCTTCCTTCTCTTTCCCCGATCCCCCTGATCCCCCGATCCCCCGATCGCCCGATCACCCCGATCCCTCGATCGCCCGATCACCTCGATCCCCCTATCCCCCGGTCACCCGATCCCCTGATCCCCCAATCCCCCGATCACCCCGATCCGCCCGATCGCCCGATCCGCCCGATCGCCCGATCACCTCGGTCGCCCGATCTCCTCGGTCGCCCGATCCCCCGATCGCCCGATCACCCCGATCCCCCGATTCCCCGTTCCGCCCAATCGCCCGATCCCCCTATCGCCCGATCACCTCGGTCGCCCGATCCCCTCGGTCGCCCGATCCCCCGATCCCCCGATCGCCCCATCACCCCGATCCCCCGATCACCCCGGTCGCCCGATCCCCCGATCGCCCCGATCCCCTCGGTTGCCTATGGGAACGAACGGAATGAGGCTATATTTTGTAACGAATGAATTTGGGAACGGGATTTTGGATAGTATAAGGGAGAATGGCATTTTCGTCATTTCATAATTAAAAAAAAAAGAAAATTAATATATTCTATTAAGTTAGACGGAAAAGTTAACATAGGGGTAAAATTGTTGTTACTTATGAAATTTGGGAGGCAAAATTATAAATATGAAGATTTGGAGGATAAAATTATAATATTTAAAGATTTGAGGGACAAACCAGTAAGTACCCCTTCTTTTTAATAGATGGATGGGCAAAGTCAGGTGATGGTTTATGTGGATAGCAATGATGCTTCGGGACAAGACCAAGTACAGGGAAAGAAGAAGCAAGAGATTGGTACTTAAACACGCTCCAATAGTCTAGAGACAGGAATCTTGGATGACAAAGCTCTTTTAAAGAAAAGTCAAGAGACTACTCACAGTTCTCAAACAGTGTGCAACTTCTATTTGAGTTCATGACCACCAGGCTTTAGGGCGCCTACAACGAGTTTTTACTGTTAGCTCGGCATTCATGGTGGATTGATCATAACTTTATATTCGTAATTCCAGGTGAGGACATTCTTCTTTTGGTTAAAGATAATTAATTCTCTATAACTTACGTGTTCTGCACTTTGCCTAAATCCACCTCTAACCCGTCGAAAATCATGTTCAAAGTAGAGTCATGTACAGTAGTTTTGCACGGGCCACTTTGCTCTGCCGACACAACACTTCTACACTGCGGCACTTAGCTGTGTCTGCATAAATCTTTTACACCAAGACACTTATCAACATCGATACAACACTCTTGCACCGACGCTCTCAGCTGTGCTCGCACAACACTTCTGTGCCTAGGGCCTAGCTTTATTGATACCAGTTTGCTAAGCGGTCTCTAGCTTACTTCATCAATACTAGCTATCTGTACCGACACTAGTTAACTACACCGATAGCAGTTATCTACACAAACACACTCCAGCTTTGCCAATACTCTATCTATTCTGATACTATTATCTCTTGCCAATCTACTCATCCTTGTTTTTTTTTTTCTGAAGTAAAACGGCAGGTGGGAATGCTCCGCATTCTATTAGCAAGTAGATAATAGAACTTATATAGTTAAAGAGTTCAATCACCCGTATGAGCGACCCTCATATTACATTAGTCCATACATAAAATTAAAGCGAAAAAACATCATAAAAAGAAAGTTTGTAGCATAAGTTTCTCTCCGTGTGTGCAGAGGAAAGCTCCTTCTCCAAATTAAAGGGTGGTGGATCATGTGGTCCGAAAAGTCCAAGTCATCTCCTGACGAGCCGCCCGAGATTTGACTCGCTCATCGTCAGAGAGTATATCTGTCCAAAAGGCGAAACCATGCATTGTTAGTCTAAAGTAACTGTGAAAAAGAACGAGCTGAAGAATTAAAAATTCTATTATTTCGTTCCAACCAGACATTCCAACACATTGCCGCGACTAATGTCATAGACCGAACCGAATATCGGTTGTCACAACTCAATCTACTCCAAATACAAGAATCATCCTCCAAATTTTTATTGATTCCTAGATTGTTTGCATAATGAGCCCAAAGATCCTTAGTAAAACAATAACTCAATATTAGATGGGTAGTGGACTCCCCATTCTTACTACAAAGGATACAGAAATTTGAATCTGACCAACCCCTTCTTTGTAATATCGGCCATACCAGTAGGGGCTTATTGAGACCAACCAAAGAAATATTTGACTTTTGAAGGGCATTTTATAGTCCAGATATTTCTCGTATTTGCAGGACTGATTCCACTATCCATAAAGCGGTTGTATGTGGATCCCACTGTGAAGGTTCCGTCTTTATTCCATCTCCAAGATGGTTTATCCTCATGTATACTCGATGGGGTTATACCGCACAACAGGAGCCTTAGGTCTCAAATTTGTATTTCCGCTGTAGTGGAAATCAGTCAAAATCTACTCATCCTTATTGATAGCACACTAGTGCAGGTTTACTCATTCCCACATAAATTTTGATCCTAACCTTCGATGTAGCTAATCCTGGACTTGTTGGAAAGACATTCCAATAATTTACAACTTCTCTTTCATGATATTTTGTTATTTCTTCTCTATCCTATTGTTGTTGATACGATTTAGATGTTACTCTAACTCTTGATTCTTCTCCAGACACCAAAACTCATGATAACTATCAACATAAGTTTTACTGCTATTGTTCTCCTGATATCAGTCTTGTAATTCTCTTGTTTGCTTGTAATTGGCTCTTGTATAGTCGATCATAATTAAATTAATCGGGACATGAGGGAAGTGAATAATGGAGACACGTATTATGGAAGCCCTATCTTGTTTATCATATACATCCTCTTGTAGCACTTAGCGGCATAGTTGATTAAAGTGAGACCAATGTCTGACTGCAAGCAAAAGTCAAATAAAAATTAGACTCATCCAGTATCTTCTTATTAGTTTCATTATATTTCTATTAGTCTTTCCTCTATATTTTCAATCAATGAAAAAGTGGAATTATTATAATGTTATTATTTAATATTGCAGTGACATGTAAATAATTGTGGTAAAAATATAGATTAATTATTACCATTACATTATGAGATTTAGTATATTCATATTAGTATACTACCGGCGACTCCGATAGAATATATGTGGCTTTACAAGGGAAGCTGATGAGAACAAATTACATATGCTTCAAAAGTCTATGCATAATAACTATCACTCCTTCTTCAATAAGAGAGAATAATAATGCTGATTTATATATGTATTTGTGCGCATAGCTACATTGATTTGACATCTTGTTCTCCTCCATAGTAGTTTCCAACAATTGCTAAGAAATCTTGAGTGTCATTCTCAGCCATTATCAACCATACTTTTCCTTTGGTCATTTTGAGATGCAACATATTTTGTAGACGTCGAAGAACTTCTTAATTGTATTGCCTTGCTTTTTACCTTCTGATATTTTGTCCTTCTTATTTGATCTTAGTGTAAACACTCATAAGTAAAAGTATATATCTGGAAGCGATGTCCCAAAATCTAAGCACATAATGCATATATATCTTTGAGTTAATTGCACTCAGACCCCATATAATATGGGGATGTAACTTATTAATCGAAACTCGAACTAAACCCTCCGAGAAATCTAACAGAGTTTAATGAGTGTCTGGAGTTGGGTCACGTGATGCCCACATATAGTAAAATATTTTTTTGGCGCCCGACCAAAATAAGAGGAGAAAGAGATTAATTAAGATTTTTTTTCCCTCATCTTTTTTATCGGGTGAAATTAGGACACGGGGGATTGCCCTCGTCGCTGTCTTACGGTGCCATCATTGGCGACGCGTTCAGTCTGGTCGGATGAACTTTGCTTCAGACGTGCATCTTCGTAAACAACCTCGGGATGCTCGTCGTCTACATGATTATAATCGGTGAGATGCAAATAATTCCAAAATGTACAGTTTTGCATATCTCATTGATTATTACTAAATTTAGAATCCAAACAAATCTTTGCATTAACTGCTAATTGATCGTTACAAAAAAAAAAAAGAACACTCAATGGAGCATTTTTGGCAAGAAGAATTTCTTGGATTTTTTTTTTTTTTTTTTTTTTTTTTTTGGGGAAAATATGATCTTGGAGCAGCTTCAGGTTCGGTTCATTTTTTGAGAGGGAAGGAGAGAGACAGACAGGGAGAGAGAAAGGGACAGGATGGAGTGAGTGAAAGAGAGAGAGACACAGAGAGAGTGAAGGAGTGAGAGAGAGAGAGTGAAACTTTAAGGAGTGAGTTGAAGATAAAATAGGAATTAAACAGAGGTAGTGCAATTTTGTTTAAAAAAGGGTGATATTATCTAAGTGTTGTTAACATTTGCAACAGTCGAGAGGATTTAGTGTTAGTTTCAATATTTAAAGTTAATAAGTTACACACTCCGATACTAAAGGAGTCTGAGTATAAGTTATACACTCCGATACTAAAGGAGTCTGAGTATAATTAACCTTATATGTTTAAATTATTTTAGACTAATCTTTTTCGATATTGAAGGAAGTCTACCAATGTCAGTAATCCTTCTGTTTAACAACTTACTATGAATAAATAAGAAGATTTCTCTGACGGCCTATAACAAAGATATATTACTTCACCCAATTATTTAAGAAAGCCAAATGGCAAAAGCAAAAGTAAAAGCAAACGCAAAAAAAAAAAAAAAAAAAAAAAAAAAAAAAAAAAAAAAACCTTTATCTATTTATTACTTCTTGATTCATCATAGTTGATCAAAAAGGAATAATAAGATGGAATAAACCAAGGAGAGAAAATTGTCTTCCAATTATATGTTCGAAATATTGAAAAGATTTGAATTTGTGACCACTCCTATCCCCATCTATGATTCTACATCATCCGAAGTTCTCTCAGACATTACATATATTCTGACAATAAAATTTCGTTCGAGTGTGAATTTCAAATCTTTTCTATAGAAGCAAAGTTGATATAACGATGACCTGCAAAGATATGATTTCGACTTCTGCAGATCTTCTTTTTTATGCTAATCTTTGTCAATGTAACCATCACCGACAACCATATATTCCGACCAATGCTAGCAACCATCAACATTAACACCAACCACCTTCAGTGCCGCTCATAACCCCTATAGCCAACTAATGTTGGTGACTCTTGACTATGAGCACTGCAACTATCTAACTTATTGTAAACCACCTTCACCAACCTATCGATTACTGTCGTGGTTGTCACCACAAGTACCTAATAGATAACATAGTTGGTAATATATCAACCACTGTTATCATTCATCAAAACCACCAACCAATCAATTGCTGCTATCAACATTGTTGGCAATTTTTGTCGCCCGTAACCATCAAGGACAACCATGTATACCGACCAATGCTAGCAAACATCAACACCGGCCAGGTGGCCACCTTCAACGCCACTCGCCAACCTCTATTGCCAACCAATGTTGTTGACTTTTGACTATGACTATTGCAACTCTGTAACTTATGTAGAGCACCTTCACCAACCAATCGATTACTGTCCTCGTTGTCACCACAACTACCTAATAGATAGTCAGTATAGCTAGTAATTTATCAACAATGGTCGCCATTCATCACCGCCACCAACCAATTGATACTACTATCAACACTGTAGGCAATCTTTTGTCGCTCGTGACCATCAAAGTCAGCCATCACCAACAACCATATATACCGACCAATGCTAGTAACCATCAATATTAACACCGGCCACCTTCGACGCTACTCGCTGATTTTTGTCATGATTGTCACAGTTGACTATTAATACCAACAACTATTTTTACCGCCAGCCAATCGCAACTGTCAACACCAACGACTATCTTCACCATTGCTAACCATGGCCATCATCTATCATCGCCAATCATGTTAATGATTTATTAATGACCAATATCACCATCCTCTTGATTCCTCTTGATTGTCAACATCCCAATAACTATAAAAACATTAGTTTTCGAAAATATTTTGCATTTCTGAAGATTCTTTTTGATATTCTAAAAACTTGATAATACCATATTGATGGCCTATGATGCTCTATAGTAAGAATAATTAAGGAGGTCACAACAACATTACTGTTGAACGAGATACAAAAGGAAAAAAAAAAAAAAAAAAATTCAAATCTAGCAAAGGAAGCTCAAGAGTATGTTGGAAAAGCTAAAAGTAGTTCACCAAGGTCTATCACTTTTATCAAGTACCTTTCAAGAAGATCCATGATTTGCTCTTGAACCTTGATTTTTCAAAGACCTACAGACTTTGCTGACAGCAAGTTATGGAGAATGAATAAGATACTTCTAACACCGAGTACGAGAATTACTAGAATGCTTGGAAAGGAAAGTTTTTATAATTCGAGGCGGAACACCCAACTCAACATAGAGATGGCAACTGGGCTGGGGAGCTTCCAAAGGAGCACACCATTTTTCCTAGTGAGCCCAGTTTTTTTAGTGAGCCCACCCTCTCTTTTCAAAAGAGATGGTTTTCCTAGTGAGCATACCAAATAACCCGAAATTACCCTCTCTCTCTTTTTCTCCCTTTTTCCCATCCTTCTCCCCCAACCTCCATTCTTCTCTCCCTCTCATCTCCGGCCACCTCTCCTCTCTTGCTTCCCTCCCCACCTCTCCTATTTTCCTTTCTTTTTCCCTTTCCTACCTCCTCCATCCAACTTCGCTTCTCTCTCCGAGTTGCCAACCAATCTTGCTGCCGATCTCGCTGTCGGTCTAGTCCATGCCGGTCGCCCGTCGCCCCATCATTACTTCTTGAGTCGAGGTGGGTGAGATCTCTTCCTTATTTAGCAAATTAATTTTTTTTGTCTATTTTTTTTGGAGCAAAGAATCAAACCCACCGTCGCCTCGTACAATGTACTCATCAAGGCACTGTACGGCAATGCGAAGACGCTGGACACCGCCGTCCGAGTCTTTCGCAAGATGGAGAGCCCAGATGCTTGCACTTACAACACTCTGATAGATGGCTTGAGCAAGGATGGGAGAGTTGGTGATGCCCGCAAGCTGTTTGATGAAATGGGCGATCGAAAAATTGAACCGACGGTCGTTACGTTTACATGATTTATTCATGGGTTGTGTAGAGCTGGCAGTTGCATGATGAAATGGGCGAGATAAAAATTGAACCGATGGTCTTACTTTTGTTGCTTGACAGTGCGAATGCAGATTTATAAAAGACACTAGTGAAGGAGCTAGCGCAGACTTTGGAGAGGTAGTTCTTGGGCAATGTGGAATCAAGAGCTGCTGGCAATGTGGAATCTAGTTAAAATATTTGTAGTTTGAGTATTATTCATCACTTTGTAGAGGCAGTTCATACTAACTTTTTTTTTAATCACTTTGTTCGATTGTGGGCTTGGTGTCCTCGAATCCTGTAGTATGCGGCTAGTAGTTTTGGTATGAGACCATATTTTGTAAGGTTTTCAATTGACACAATTGTTATTCATTCAAGATGATTGCAAGATAATCATAGAGAACAAAAGTCTATTATCTTCATTCATAGTGCAGTATTCTTGAATGATACATAGCTAAAAGTTTGAGTTTGGCCGAGAAGTTTGTTTGATTTTGTAATAAGAAAATTTAATTAGAAGATTTAATTAGAAAATTTAATTAGAAGTTTGCAGTATTCTTGAATGATACTCAAAAAATTTGTTCGAGAAGTTTGTTTGATTTTGTAATAAGAAAATTTAATTATTAAATTTAATTAGAAGTTTGCAGTATTCTTGAATGATACTCAAAAATTGTTGCACAATAAAATTTAATTAGATTCGTAATAGTCACATTTGTAATAGTTGCACAAGAAAATATATTAATTTGGAAAAATAAAATAAAATATAAAGGGATTTGCTATTGATAGGAATCTAACTCAAGACGCTCACATGTGAAATAAGGATACTCACCACTATGCTACAATGACTTCATGAATAATAAAACGAAAAAAATCTATTTATAACTGTCCCGACTGGAAGTCCGGACAGTGGAGTTCTGTCCGGACTTCCAGTCCGAACAGAACACTTATGTCCGGACTGGAAGTCCAAATGAATTATTTTCGTCCGGACTGGAAGTCCGGACAGAACTCCACTGTCCGGACTTCCAGTCCGGACGAATATTGGACCATCCGGACTCTCATTCCGGACTTTGAGTTTTTTTGGATTCATAATTTTTTTCAATCCGCACAGTTTTTATGGTTTTTGAGTAAGCAAAAACCTAATAAATTAATTTTCAAATTTAATTTGTGAGATAATTTAATATAGGAGAAGATTTGATAGAATAATTTTGGGTTTTAAGTTTTTTTTTTGGGTTATCTATAGTTTTAGAAGAGAAGGAGAAGAGATGTTGAAGAAAGAGCATTTTAGTCCAAAAAAATCGATTGCAAATTTGTAATATGTATGAAGTTTTAAAGTCGCTGACTAGGAAATATGGTGTGCCCCTCTAGAAACTCCCCTGGGCTGGATAACAATTTGGGTTGATTGTATGGCCCAACGTGAACCCAATAGGAAATAATATTCTCTCTCGGCCATCAATCTAGTGTCACTCCATTGTCATACTTTTTAACTGAAGCCTCCAGTAGCATCTTCATTTTATTAACTTTAATCCTTTTCTTTCCCTGCAGAGAAATTTTTGATGTTTTTGTGATGAAATTGAAAAAAAAAAACTTAGCAGAGGTTACTGTGAAAAGTTCTTCTGGCCCTCGAATCATTCAAATGTAACAGAACCTATGAAAGCAAAAGATGGATCTGGGTCCTGTCATCATTTATCAAATCGTAACTGATTACCTTTATAGGTTTGCCCATTACTATCACTGACCCATAGTTATCGAAGAAGTCGAAACAGTTAGCTGATAACCATCACAATCACTAGCATTGTCAGCTAAAGAAAGAAAATCCCCCAATCATGAAATTCAGGCCTAGAAAAGTTGCTGTAACGACTCTGTCGACGACCATCTACCAAGCCTCACTTTCTAGCCTTACTTTATTTCGTCATAAGAATTTATTTGATTTGGAGCTAGTTATCCTCCTAATGTATTTGCAGAATGGCAAAATTGCTATTTCATAAGGAGTGATTGGGAAGTACTCACAAGCCATGTTGTATTACGATGTAACCCATGCATACCACTCTCACCCCTCACCTAGTGGTGTTTATCGGGCCGGGCGTGGCCCGGCACGTGCCGGGCACATGCTCGGCACCTCGGCTCGGGCCGTGCTCGAGCCGAGGCCGGTCGTGCCGGCGGCACGGTCCGGCCTGGCCGTTCCGGGCCATGCCTGGCAAGTGCCAGGCACGGCCCGGCACGGCGATATTTTTTTTTTTTTTTAATTTAGCAGTTGGGGGTGTTTAGGGGGGTTTCTGCAATTTGTTTTGCAAATAGCCCCCCAACGGCTATTTTTATAGCCGTTGGGGGGTTTCTTGCAAAAAAAAATTGCAGATTTTTCCCCCAACGGTCAAAATAGCCGTTGGGGGGGATTTTTGTAATTTCTTTTTGCAAATTAAAACCTTTCTTTCTCTATAAATACCTCAATATCTCTTCTATTACCATTTATCATTCTTATACACCAAATTCATTCTCAAAAATCTCCTAAAATCTTTAATTCTCAAGAAGTCTCAAGCAAAGCAAGTAGCAAATTTCAGTTAAGTGATCAAGAAGTCTCAAGTAAGCAAGTCTCCCAAACAAGATCCAAGCAAGTTTTCTCATTGAAGTAAGGTTTTCTTCGCTATTTCGGTTTCCAGCTTCATCTCTCTAGCTAGATATTTCACACTCCCTCTCAAATAGTTCAGCAGTTAACATGTATTTATAATTTAAAGTTTTTTTGAGAATTTTAATTTGTTTTTTTTCGGGATTTTATTAAAATGGATCCACACTCATCTGGCACTTCTTACTCTCAAGCCACGGGTTCTTTTACTCCCTTTTTAACTGATGAAGAATATCAAAATCTATGTCAACCCTTAAAATAACCTCCTCAAGTACCATTTTCTGTATCTCCGGAAGAACCAACTGATACAACCATACCCGAAATACAAACTACCACATCTACTAGGGCTGTTAGATCGGACATATGGAAACATTTTGAAAAACTAATAGAAAATGATGTTAGGAAAGCTAAGTGTAAATACTGTCATAAAATTTATTCATTTCCTTTAGATAGCGGAACGGGTCATCTTAAAAGACACCTAGAAAAAAATCACCCACCAAATGTACCACATCAAACACAAATAAGCACATTTGGTGGATCATTAGGTATACGTAAATATGATCCAATTAAAACAAGAGAATATTTAGCAAGATTTATAATACATGACGAACAATCATTTTCTTTTTTGGAAAATCGCAAATTTGAAAGATTTTGTAAATCAATATTTACTGACGAATATGAAAAAGTCGCACGTTCAACATGTACATCCGACATGTTCAAACTATATAAAGAGCAGATGAACACTTTAATAACTATTTTTACTTCTTTAATTTTTAGAGTTGCTATAACTGCAGATTGTTGGGAAGCTAAAAATATGACTAATTATTTATGCATAATGACACACTATATAGATCAAGAATGGTGCATACAGTAAAGAATACTAGAGTTTAGGGTATTTGAATTTCCTCACAATGCACATAATTTATCACAATCCCTTCTAAGTGTTTTTTCAGATTTTGGAATAGATAAAAAAATATTTACCATTTCTTTGGATAATGCTTCTGAAAATACGGCCGCAATTAGAATTCTTAAAAGTATGACAAAACCAATTCAAGATGGAAAATTATTCCACGTTAGGTGTATTTGCTACATACTAAACTTATGCGTTCAAGATGGATTAAAAATAGTAAATAATTCACTAATGAAACTTAGGTATACATTACTTTTTATTAAAGATAGTGGGCCAAGAAGACAAAAATTTAAACAAATATATAAAACTCTAAAAATATCACCTAGAATTGTACCTAAAGATGTTAGAACAAGATGGAATTCTACATATAAAATGTTAAACATAGCTATTCAGTATAAAAATGTAATAAATACTTTTAATGAAATGGAGTCACCAATGTATAGTTTATAATAATGAATGGCACCAGTTGCATTGCATTTCTAAGTTTTTAGGCAAATTTGAAAATGCATCTAGAGCACTGTCAGGAACTTATTATCCAACTACACACATTGCATTATATTATCTAACCGAAATTAGTTCGGTTTTAATGAATGTAGAAATCACTCTATACTTAAAAGTATTGTTGAACCTATGGAAATTAAATTTAATAAATATTTTAAAGATTTTCCATACTTATTATATTTTGCAACTGTTGTGGATCCCCGTTGTAAGTTAGATGGATTTGAAATATTAATAGATTTATTTTATACAAATATGTCTTATGAAAATAATGTGAGGGATTTAGTTAATGATATTAAAACATGTTTAGATATTATGTATAGAACATATGAAGATATGTATGGTGTGCCAACACAAGCTACAAAAGAACCATCTACTAGGAAAATTCGCAATCCAATAATATCATCTGTATTTCACAGAAAAAAGGCAAGACAAACTAGTACATATTTTAATGAATTACATTATTATTTAGAGAGAGCTAACTATGAAGATAACGCATCTCCTTAAAATTATGAATCCTTTGATATTTTGGCATGGTGGAAATCATAGGAAAAAAATATATCCCGTGCTTTCCAATATGGCCCATGATCTACTAACTCCTCCAGTGTCTACTGTAGCATCGGAGTCTGCTTTTAGCGCAGGTGGTAGAGTGCTCACGGACTTGAGAACCTCAATGGCGTCGGACACATTGGAGATGTGTGTCTGCTTGAAGGATTGGTACGACGCAGAAGATAAGAAACAAGACTTGACTAATGAAATTGTACTAGAGACCTTAGGCTTACCAGAAGAAAATAAAGCTTGATTAAAAGTATTTAAATTTGTAAGGTTTTTCATGTATATTCAATTTTTTTTTGTAATTTTTAACTCATAAATATCTTAGAAAATATATTAAGAACAAGTTGAGAGTAACGACTAGGGTCCTCTCCCCTCTCTTCGGGCTTTGTATAATTTCTAAAGAGATTTATAAAGTAATTATATGAATGTAATGAGATTAAATATAATATAATATTTATTTTTATTATTATTGCTTGTTAAATCTAGTTAAATGAAGCAACACTACTCTTTTTTTTTTTTTTGAAACCCGGGCCGGCCCGGCCCGACCCGGGCACGGCACGGGCTCGCCGGGCCGTGCCGGCAGGCCGAGCCCGGGCCTAGGCCCGGGCAACTGTGCCGTGCCGGTGGCACAGCACGTCCCGTTTGGGGGACGTGCCGTGCCCGGGCCGGGCCAGACAAGGCCCAATAGGCAGGTCTACCCTCACCCTTTTCATCAGCTCAAACTTTCCACATCCAACATTCTTCTCCATCCATCCTTCTTCAATCGAAGGAAGCTTGGGACTCACTCTTCAACCAGGCAAGAAATCACTCATCCCATGTCATTCATGGGCAAGAAATCACTCATTTCACTCTCTCTAGTTAGACATCATTCTTTAGTTACGTTAGAATATGATTCTCTACAACTTTCCTTTATATCACCCTCACTAATCTTAACTCTAACTTAGCTAAAATCCCTGTGGAAGTCAATTCGTTGCATTATTGCTATGTGTGCACTGTATACCCTTGCCGTATTTCTACATAACTTTTGCCATAAAACTCCAAATGACTTAATTTTGAATCATTGGAAAGATAATTTAATTATCTACAATTTCATATATTACTTGTCTTCTAACACTACCTCTAACTCCTTCAAAATTGGGTTTGTAGTTAGTACTTGTGCAAACACAGATCTACTATCTTATGGATATACATTTTTCATCATAACATTTAATTTAGAACTCTAAATGAGCTAATTTTAGTCTCCATGGAAAGAGAATCCAATTTTCTTTAATTTTAATATATCACATGACCCATAATTCGGTCTATTGCCCCACTAAAAATGCTCTCAAAATAGACCTTGTGCATAAAGCTTAGCTCGACCAAGCACTTAGCTTCGCTAGAACATTAGCTCCGCCAAATATTAACTCCGCAGAAATTTAGCTCTGTCAAAAAGTTAGCCCTACCAGACACTTAACCCTGCCAGACCATGCTTAGCTCTACCAAAACTATGGGGTGTTTCTAGTTGAGAATGTTATATAGTCACACTAAAACACTTGTAACTTTTGATCCGCAAGAAAGAAGAGAGTTTGGTTTTTCATAAGGAAAACTAAAATGAATGGAGGGGTTTGAGTAGGAGTTAAGAGTGTTTGCCATAATAGAGAGATTAATGGAATTAAATAGGATTCTTTTAAAAGAAAGTCTTAATGAGTCAAATACTTATAAATGGGACATATTTAGAAAGTTTTTAAAGACAGATTTGAAGTCGGGTCTAAAGACTCATAATTGTAGTTGACTACTAGGTTTTGATGATAATTTTGAAATTTGATTTAAATGGGTTAAAAGGGCTCATTAATATAATTATGGTAGTTGACTTTGAGTTTTGGACAAGTTTTAAATTTGAATTCAAAGAGATCAAAAGGCTCATTAATAGAATTGATTAAAAATTAATTTTATGAATTGAAGGATAGAAGTTAAATTTGAATATTCGAAATGGAAGGTTATTATTTCATTATTACAAAATAAAATTTGAATAAGTAGTTGGAGTGTGAGACTAATAAATATTATTAAATTTTGGGTTCAAGTCCAATCTTAAACATTATTATTATTATTATCACCATTATATTATTATTATTATTACTACTATTAATATTATTAATATTGTTATTATTTTGATTTAGAGCCAAGGGAATGGGCTTGGACCTAATGAGATAAATCGAATATTATTTTCTTAAGAAAAATAGTGTATAAAAATATTTTGTGGCCTTACAATTATACTTAAGTTAATTTATTTTAAGTTTTATTTTAGCATAAAATTACGAGAAAAAATTTATCGATCTTTATATATCATATCGGTTTTGGATAGTTACAGTAAAGAATCTGAGAACCATGAATCTAGTGCTTATTACAAAATGGTGGTGGTCCCGGTTGACACAACAGAATGGGTCACTACAAAGACTCCTTAGAGTCAAATATGGTTCACGGAGAGGATCATGGTCAATGAAACCGAAAAACTGTATGAATGTGTCAACATTCTGGAAAGACGTAAGATTTACAGTAGAAGTCTTCAATCATGGAATAAGATATAAGATAGGGAGAACCTCAGAAGTTGACTTTTGGCATGACAAATGCTGCATAAAAGAAATCCACTTAGTTCCATTTTCATGTCATTATTTGAAATAGCATTGGAGAAAGATGTCGTTGTAGGGGATTATTGGCACAGTGGGAGATAGATGCTTAACATAGATAGGAACTTTAAATCATTCTAATGGATACTCTGCCTGGGAATCATGACAGGGATGTCCCAAAGTGGAGATGGACCACGAGTGGCTAGTTGAGCATCTGCTCCACGTATAACACCATTATAGATAGGGGGGCAAGACACACAAATACTAACTTGATCTGGTCTTCAAATTGTCCACTGAAAGTCAATGTTTTCCTATGGTTGGTCATGAAAAATGCCATATTAGTATGGAAAAACTTACAGAAGAGGGGCTAGAATGGTCCAAGCTTATGTGTCCTCTGCAGCAGGGACAAAGAGGACATCTGACATGTCCATTCACCATCCAAGTATGGACCAAGAGAGCTGCCCTGCTCGATTTGCAAGCACCTAGTTTTAACTGAGACAAAAGATATTTGGGATAGAATGCGGAGGGACCCACATAGGAAACACTTAGTGGGCACTTTTGTTCAGCCACCTGCTGGAACTTATGCAGGGAGAGAAATAACAAAATGTTTAATAACTCCTTTCTCACAGTTGACGCATGTTTCAATAGAGTTCACCTTGATATCTCCTTATGGATTGGCTAGCTATCAGATAGAGAGAGGCTATGCATGTCCGAGGATGGGGACAACTACATCCAGGAAATTAGCCCAGGGCTAGAGGATGGGGCGGCTAGAGATGAGAGAGAGGAGTAGTTGGCTACCATCGATGGGAGGACATGGTCTTAGGCTGCTATCTTATTGTATGTCTGTTAGCATATTTACCTTCTCTTTATGTTATCTTGCTGGACATTTAGCTATGTGATGAAAGGCATATGCCTTAGAGCACTCTTGTATGGTCTTTGCATCAGTTCTATTAATTATTGCTAATGGAATGCGGAGTGCTTTAGTCTGCCATTTTAAGTCAAAAAGTTATATTCTATACTTTTTCTTTATAAGTACCGAGCAATAATAATCGAGTAACAGATCAGTAGAGTGCAACCTACCGTCAAAATAAAATATCTTCAATGCCTGTCCATTTCATCACAGTACAACTGAAGGCCCAATCCTTTGCATGCTTTCTAGAGTTTCAGGTTGAGGATGCTGCTGGGAAAGGACCGAGCATATGGGATACATACACAAAGAAACACCCAGGTGCGTTTTCTTAAAGTTTACAATAATGTAAACCTGTACTATCAAATTTTTGGCAAAAAAGTATTATGGGCCTGTCAGCTGGCTATTTACCTGCTGAGAACGATCCTCTACAGCCACTGGTTCCGGTGAAGAGATCCAGCTAGCCATTAATCACGTTCTAGACACGAGGCTATATGTCATCTACCAGACTATGTTGCCTGTTTCCTTAGAACTCAAGGATACAGTTGTACGAGCCTATAGAACAGATCCTGTTCAAGTAAGGTCGTGACCATCCTACGCGCATGATCCATATTTAAACATGATTAGATTTGCTAATTACCCGATGTGGGACTAAAGTAGCGCTCGTAGCAACTGCAAGCTCATCCTTTTCACTCTAGAATAAGTTTATATTGAGCCCCCCACTATTTGGCCCACTGACTCACAGAGTTGATACTCTACTCTTCGATGTCTCAATTCTATTATCATAACACCTAAGCTTAGAAAGTAATAGAGGCAATAGCTAAGCCTGAACTATGAACTGGACTAGGGAACAACTTTGCTTAACTTGGCAGCAATAACACTATAATCCAAGTTGGTTCACATGAGAAATAGAGTTTTATGAATTCAGTTAGGATTCTAACTTCGAAAGTGAGTTTGGAATTCTAGATCGGAGCTTAGAAAATATAAATCTATTTTACAAGACGGAAGTTGGAAAAGAGAGTTAGTATGGTAACTGCCCAAGTGGCAAGTTGTTCACAGTTTCTGAATCAGGTATATGAGTTTACATATTTTTTGGCAGGAGGATGTGAGAATCGTTAAGGAAATGGGTATGAATGCTTATAGATTTTCGATTGCTTGGACCAGAATCCTACGTACCAAGTAGGATGACCGACTTCACTGTGATCATTCGTGAAAATAGCAATACTAAGCCTACTCCTTTCTATCTTCTTGATTATTTGGTAGACAGAAAGGTAAGTGGTGGGATCAACTTAGAAGGTGTCCAGTATTACAACGACCTTATCGATTAAATCATATCCAACGGTTCATATACATCCACATTATTGCAACTTTCATGCCATTCCCATCTAAATGTAGGTCTACTTCAACAAGTGCAGGTCTGGAGCTCGACGCGACAATAAAGAATTTATAAATGTAGGTCTACTTCAACAAGTGATAGTCGCGATGATGCATCCGAAGCTTGCTGGGTTTGTGGCGGTGCAGACCACTTCAAAGGAAAATGCCCATATGTGAGATGCAAATACTGTAAGAAACTTGGACACAGGATCTCCGAATGCCAGGCGATCCTCGAGCTCTGGGTGAAGCCAACTAAGAAGCAAGCCACTTTGGCTCTCCCTCGTGGCACCATATAGGCAACCTGGTCCTCTCATAAGGTCATGTTCCATGGACTTCAAGATGAGGTGCGCCGTGTCTTGGTACCCTCAAGTAAATCAACAAGTTCAGGATGTACGAACATGAAGGAATCATGCCATATGTCGGAGCCGCAACGGAAGGAAAAGGCTCTGACCGCCACCTCTAAGCCTCGGATTTTTATTCCGTGTTCTGAACAGGCTATCTGTTGGGAATCGAATCCCCCATCGAGATCGTAGAGAGGAAGAAAACAATACAACACAAGAAGAACACAAAAATTAACGTGGTTTGGTCGACCAAATTCGACCTACGTCCACGGGAACAACGAGAAATATCCACTATGAGAAAAATAGGTTACAAGAAGAGATCCAAGTATCTCTCTACCTCTCGCATCTCTCATAATAACAGAAGTATCTCTCTCATCAATTGCTCTCAATTCTCTCATATCACATACAAGAGATATATATAGTGTTCCTATCCTAATCCCATTAGAATAGCACTATCACCATCTAATTGGTATTCCAATCCAATTAAAACTCTGGTCTTCTAACTCAAGTCCAACTGGGGCTCCTTGTGATTCTTGATCGCATCTAAATACTCAACGAATACGAGATACAAACCCAACACTATCAACGATCAGGCTAGACTGTTGAGAATCATCGGGGTCATTTACCCGGGACACGGGGAACCTACAGTCGGGGAAATGACACAGAGTCTTCGCTCAATCTCAGCGTCGTTTGCAGTTTTTGATTGGAAATTTGTTAAGTGGGGTAATCAACACCTACTTCGCTTCTCGACTACTGAAGGCCTATATCACATAGTCGGAAGAACATCGATTCCATGCAGGGATTGCAAGGCGGGCTTCTTGGTCTATAGATGGATGGGCAATGAGAATTTTTTTGCGCTGCGATTTCCCACTCTGGCGTGGATATTCATTTATGGCCTCCCTCTGCAGTATTGGAACCCAGCGGACCTCAACAAACTGGTCGTCAAATATGGTCACATAATAGAGATTTTGAAAGATAAGATAGAGCGAACGGATTTGCAGGCGGCGAAGCTCCTCATTGGATGCAAATTGACCAGATCGATCCCCGTAGAAATGTAGGCCATCATGGGTCATTACCTGTACTCTATCACGATCAGGGTCATGCTCAGATTACCACACCTTAGTTGCCTGCGGTCTTGCATGTTGCTAATGGAGCTCTATTGGCACAACAAATTCGGTCCGTCCAAACGGATTCAAAACTGACCCAAACCTGTTATGATATATATATATATATATATATATAGGAATTACTGTAGGTGAGCCGCCAGCTCAGGAAAAGTTACGTGAGCTAGTTGCAAAATTATAATGATCCAATAATTTTTCTTCATTTTTTTTACAATTACAATCTCTACCTTCTTAACTTCTTTCGGATTAAATTTCATAAGTTTTAGAGTTCATTTACCCTTTCATCAAATGCATACAAAATGTTTTATTCATTGAAAACTGTTAATTTTGTATTAATTTGATAGAGATTCAAATCAAAACTAAAATCCAAGAAATTGGGTATGAGTAAACCCTAGGGGGTCGAAATCATAATCCAAAAGAATTTTTTTTTTAAAAAAGATTATTGGAGATAGTAGAAATGAACTGCAGCTCAAATAACTTGCGTGAGCTGTCAGCTCATTTTTGTTTTTCTCATATATATATATATATATATATATATATATATATATATATATATATATATATATATATATATATATATATGGGGTACGCGGCTAGGGTAGTTTGTGAGCCACCAAAGTTTTTTATGCCAAAGGAGTTGGTGGTTGCTTGCTGTTTTCTTTGTTTGGTGCGGCCTAAAGCAAGGAGGTGCTGCCTTTTTTTTGGTAAGATGGTCTAAAACAAGGAGCAAATTATTTGTTGCGGCTGAGCAAATAATTGTGTAGCGGCTGGCTTGATTTTCTTTCTTTGTTTTCAGCTGAAGCGAAACAAAGAAGAAGGTGTTGCAGCCACGGGTCTTTCTTTATTTGTTGCGGAAAGAATCTACAAATAAAGTAGTGAGGCGACTGTAACAGTGGATGAGCTGAGGGCTTGATCTCATATTCATATGTGATTTAAATATTGATATTTCTCTTGTGGTTGAGAACTAGAAAGTTGTAATTCTCTTTTGATTCAGTGGAAGATTTCGATCGTGTCCCCGTAGACATAGGCAACTTGCCGAACCACGTTAAATTTACGTGTTCCCTATCTGTTATTTTTCTCTTCGGTTAAATATTAGATTTTGCTGGTTGTTGCATTTGTATTATTCTTATATTTTTGCTAACAATTGGTATCAGAGCCCTGGTTTGGATCAGATTTCGCTCAGATCGGTGTTGATTTTGAGTGGGAGTTATGCGGAAGATATGAAGGGAAAGATTAAAAATTTTGATGGGACATATTTCCAATGGTGGAAGTTACAGATGAAAAATTATTTATATCAGAAAAATTTACATCAATCACTGGTTGGAGAAAATCTAGAAAAGATGACTGATGAGGAATGAGAATTGTTGGATAGGAGAGTTTTGACGTAGATTCGATTGTGCCTGACAAAGCAGGTTGTGTTCAACGTCTCCAGGGAGAAAACCACTTCAGGTTTGATATCAGCATTGGTTAAATTTTATGAGAAACCGTCTGCTTCAAATAGACTGTTTCTAATGAAAAAGTTATTTGACTTGAGGATGCCTTCTGATAGTTTAGTTGTTAATCATTTGAACGAATTTAATACATTATGAGTACAACTTGAATCTTTAGAGTTTGTCTTTGCTGATGAAATTAAAGTTTTGATATTTATGTGTTCGTTACCATATAATTGGAGCAATGTTGTTATGACCATTAGCTATACTTCCAACATTGCTCTTAAATTTGATGATGTTGTGAGTACAATTATATATGATGAATTGATGAAAAAGAACATGCGTGAGAGCACAGTTTCTACAAGTACTGCTTTGTCTGTTGATAATGACAGAAGGAAAGAAAGTCGTAGAAATTTAAGTAGGGAGTCGAAGTAAAGAGGGAGATCAAAATCTAAGGAAAATTTCAAGAAAAAGTTAGTGTGTTGGAAATGTAAGACAGAGGGTCATATGAAGAAGGATTGTCCAAACAAAGACAAGGAGGGAGTGAATGTGGTGAATCCAAGTAAGGAGTATGATGACTTGTGTTTGTCTGCACATACAGAATCAAGGTCAGATTTGTAGTTTGTAGATTCAGGAGCTTCGTTCCATTGCACTGCTTACAGAGAATAGTTTGATAGTTATGTTTAAGGTGAATTTGGGCATGTGACTGTTGGTAATGGGCAGGAGTGGAAGATTGTCGGTAATGAGACAATTCAGTTGAAGTTACACAATGGTGAAAAGCTGCTTTTACAAGAGGTCAGGCATATACCATATTGAAGAAGAATTTAATATCTGTTAGAAAGCTGGATGACGAGGGTTATCAAATCTCATTTGAGAAGAAACAGTGAAAGATCAGCAAAGGAGCAATGGTAGTGGCCATGAGTGAGAGTGGGAATTCTATATTTACTCTCAAGTTCGGTGGATCACGTTGTTTTTTTGGCCACCGTGAATAATGAGAAGGCTACCTTATGGCATCAGAGGCTCGGTCACTTGAGCAAGAGTGGCATGAGGGTGTTGCAATCTAGAGATAAGTTGACAGATATGAAAGATGATAACTTTGATTTCTATGAGAACTGTGTTTGGGAAGCAGAAAAGAGTTAGTTTTATGAAGGATGACAAGGAGAAGAAAACCGAAGGATTAGAGTTGGTGCATACAGATGTATGGGGGCCTTCTTCAGCGATGTCTCTTGGAGGTAATTCTTATTTTGTTATTTTCATAGATGATGCAAGCAGAAAAACATGGGTGTTTGCACTTAAGCAGAAATTCGATGTCTTCAAGATCTTCAAGGTATGGAAAGTTCTTGTTTTGAATGAAACATGTTTGAAGGTAAAATATCTGTTGTCAGACAATGGTGGAAAATTTTGTAATAAGGAGTTCGATGACTATTGCTCTACTCACGGGATCATGAGAGTGAAGACTGTACCGAGAACACCGCAGCAGAATAGCGTGGCTGAGAGAATGAAGAGAACCATTTTGGAGCGAGCTTGGAATATGAGACTACATGCAGGTTTGCCTTTGCAACTTTGGAGAGCCGCTATAAATACGGCAGTCTATCTGATCAACAGGAGGCCAGGTAGTGCTTTATATGGAGGAATTCCAGAGGAGGTGTGGTCTGATAAGACTGTGGACTATTCATTCTTAAAAGTATTTGATTGTATAGCATATGCACATGTAGATCATGAGATGAGAAGGAAGATTGATTCTAAATCTCAGAAGTTTGCATTCATTGGATACGGTGGCGATGAATATGGTTATCGCTTGTGGAATTATAAGCATAACAAGATGATTCATAGCAGAGATGTAGTATTCATGAGGGCTGTATGTATAAAAACCGAATGAAAAGTAAGAGTGAGAAAACAGTTGAGAAAGAGCACTTAGAACTGGATGAGCCACAGGATGGGATGGATCCCATGGATGAAAGAGAGGAAGAAATACCTACATCTAAAGGAGAAGAAATTGTTACACCTGAGAATACACAAGTTTCAGATGAGACCGAATAGGAAAGAGAGCTACTAACTGAAGTAGATAGTTCCAGTTTTTCATCAAAGAGTGTTCCCACTTTGAGAAGAAGCACTAGGATAAGAAAGCTAACCTAAAATCTTTGTCTTCCTTTATAAACCTAAAATCTTTGTCTTCCTTTATATCATATTTTGTATACTGATGCAGGTGAACTAGAGAGTTACCAAGAGGTTATGCAGGATAAGTTTCGTCTTAAGTGGGAGTAAGCCATGTGTGATGAGATATTTTCTTTGGAGGAGAATCACACATGGGAATTGGTGAAGCGACCGGTAAAGATGAAAATATTGCATAACAAATGGTTATACATGATAAAAACATGAGGCAGGAGAGACACAAAGATGCTAGGCTAGACTTGTAGTGAAGGGATACGGTCAGAGGAAAGGTATTGACTTCAATGAAATATTTGCACATGTTGTCAAGATGACTTCTATCAGAACAATACTGAGTATTGTGCCTGTGAAAGGATTGTATTTAGAGCAGTTTGATGTGAAAACTACTTTCCTTCATAGTGATTTGGAGGAGGAAATATATATGGAACAGCCGGAGAGATATGAAGTTAAAGGAAAGGAGAATTGGATATGTCGACTGAAAAAGAGCTAAAGGAAAGGAGAATTGGATATGTCGACTGAAAAAGAGCTTGTATGGATTGAAACAGGCGCCAAGGCAATGGTACTTGAAGTTCGACAAGTTTATATTGGATTCAGGTTTTGTCAGATGCAGTTCAAATCATTGTGTATATCTACAAAAGTTTAAGAACGGTAACTTTATAATTCTTACTTTATATGTAGATGATATGCTTGTGGAAGGTTTATACATGAAGAAAATCAATGATCTGAAGAGAAAGTTGGCAGGGAGATTCTCTATGAAGGACATGGGTGAGGCAAAATAACTTCTTGGAATGCTAATTACCCGAGATAAGAAAAAGCAAGAAATTATGGTTATCTCAGGAGGGGTACATCAAGAAGGTGTTGGAGAGGTTTAACATGGAGAATGCAAAATCGGTAACTATAGCTCTTGGTTGTCAGTTTAAGCTGTCAAAAGAGTAAGGTGCTAAAACAGATGAGGAAATGAGGCACATGAAAAATGTGCCTTATTCATCAGCCGTTGGGAGCCTCCTGTATGCAATGGTGAGTACAAGATCAGTTATTGCACATGCAGTGAGAGTAGTGAGTAGATTCATGAAGAACCCTGGGAAGGAACATTGGCAAGCAGTGAAGTGGATTTTCAGGTATTTGAAAGGTATTTCAAAGTGTCATCTATGATTTGTGGGTGATAACATTGATGTGCAAGGTTTTGTGGATTCAGACTATGTAGGTGATAAAGACAATGGCAGGACACGACATGTTATGTTTTTACTGTAGGAGGGACAACGCTAAGCTAGATTTCAAGATTACAATCAATTATTGTTTTATCTTCGACAGAAACTGAGTATGTAGCAGCTACAGAAGCAAGTAAGGAATTTATTTGGTTGCAGCGATTGATGAGTGAATTGGATTTTGATGAAGTGGATTGCAGGTTGTTCAGTGATAGTCAGAGTGCAATTCATTGCTAAGAACTCGGTGTATCATTCACGGACTAAATATATTCACTTGAGGTATCACTTTATTAGATCCTTGTTGGAAGATGGCCAAATGAATTTGAAGAAGATTGAGGGCAGAAAGAATCCTGCATATATGTTGACAAAGCCGGTTGATGGAAAAAAGTTGAGCTATTCTCAACTTTGGTGCATTTGTGTTGAATACTGAAATTGAGACTTTGAACGATCGAGGTAAAAGTTTTGGACGTTAGGATTATCATATATAGCGATTACAATTTTTGCAATAGATCTCCAAATGGGAGATTGTTGCTAATGGAGCCCTATTGGTGCAACGGATTTGATCCGTCCAAACGGATCCGATCCGCCCAAACGGATCCCAAACCGATCCAAAGCCATTATGATATATATATATATATATATATATATATATATATATATATATATATATATATATATATATATATATATATGAGGTATGCGGTTAGGGTAGTTTGTGCGCCGCCGAAGTTTTTTATGCCAAAGGAGTTGGTGGTTGCTGCGGTTTTCTTTGTTTGGTGACGCCTGAAGCAAGGAGGTGCTGCCTTTGTTTGGTGTGATGGCCTAAAGCAAGGAGCAAATTATTTGTTTTGGCTGAGCAAATAATTGTGTAGTGGCTGGGTTGATTTTCTTTCTTTGTTTTCGGTTGAAGCGAAACAAAGAAGAAGGTGTTGCGGCACTACTCTTTCTTTGGCACTACTCTTTCTTTATTTGTTGCGGCAAGAAGCTACAAATAAAGTGGTGAGGCGACTGTAGCAGTGGATGCGGTGAGGGCTTGATTTCATTTTCATACGTGATTTAAATATTGATATTTCTCTTGTGGTCAAGAACTAGAAAGTTGTAATCTTCTTTTGATACAGTGGAAGATTTCGATCGTGTACAGTGGAAGATTTCGATCGTGTTCTCGTGGACGTAGGCAAATTGCCGAACCACGTTAAATCTGCTTGTTCCCTGTCTGCTATTTTTCTCTTCGGTTAACTATTAGATTATATTGGTTGTTGCATTAGTATTATTCCTATATTTTTGCTAACATTGCATACTGAGGATCCC
Source organism: Dracaena cambodiana (assembly GCA_036321105.1). Classification (NCBI taxonomy): domain Eukaryota; kingdom Viridiplantae; phylum Streptophyta; class Magnoliopsida; order Asparagales; family Asparagaceae; genus Dracaena; species Dracaena cambodiana. Next base: position 25,236,373 of record JAYEPQ010000008.1, on the reverse strand, counting down.
ACCGCAAACCTTAAAGAGGCTTAGGCAATGTCACACGGTGCTGATAGGTCGCCGGTTCAATGCTCCTTAATGGAGGATGACCGTTTGGGATGGGCGGACAAAGGTAGGGGATCGGCGATGGTTTCATCTAAAAGAGGAAGATCGGAAAAGCTCGCCAGAATAATTGCCCTCTGGAAGAAACTGATGGACTGTGACAACTAGGGGAGCTGTGTGCATGCCTCTGTGGTCTCCAGCCCATCACCTGATGTGGCAGTCGAGGGAGTTGACAAGTCGACATGAATTTTGGCAGATACTAACATCATCTCAATGCAAAATCTGCGCATTCACAAGGGCGGCATGAATTTTGGCCTCGTCAAGCGTGATACAGAAAGAAAGCTGCATTGGGATAATAACAGGTGCAACAAACCTGACCCGATCAGGACCAATCCTTTACAAGTTGTGGACCAGAGCCTTACAAATGCCCCTGGACCTCCTGGGCCTCCGGTTGCTACCACCCAAAATGTCAATGAAATAAATGGGCCATCAACACAGCAATATAATTTTGGCCTTGTAGAACTATGATAGGGAAATTGTTAAGGAAGCCATGGCAAAAGTGATGGAAAGCATCATTAGAGGGGAGGATAAAACTAAAGCCAGGAAAAGATAACCATCTAGGTGGTCGAAGAGGTTGCACCGTAAAGCCCTAAAGTATGTGTCAAATACAAAACCAGATGAAGGAGCCTATGCAATAAGAGAAGGGACAAAAATTATGAGTGAGAATTTGGGGAATTCTGCCACAAGGGTGCATGAAGCCACGGACAACGAACAATGCCCGTTGAACCAATCTAAAGACCTTCCAATAGTAACACCATCCCGCAGAAGCAACCACTTAAGGTAGGAATTTGGTGGGAGGGACTACCATACAGGGGTGATTGCAAATTTGGCAGCGAAGCATAAGGCACAATTCAACGATCACATCCCAGGTATACTCATTGATTCTCTAAACATTTTAAGAATTATTTTGGATAGCATGATTCTTGATTTCACTTGGTATGCGGCATAAAATTTGGACATGATGAACACAAATGTAAAGAAAATTTAAACCTGGTTAAGTTGACGGAGACATCTAAGATCAAGGCCAATGAGGCCAAAGGGCACATGGTTCATAGAAACCTATAAGGTGTGTAGAGGGAACCTAAAACATTACCAATGATAGTGTTATTTTGGAGTATAAAGGGTATGGGGAATCCGGTTAAAAGGAGAATGGTTAGAGAAGTAATTGGGAACTGCAAAGCAGATATAATCTGCCTTCAGGAATCAAAGATAGAAGGGATGCCAGAGCCGTATTTTACACTCTTGAAAATAGGCTCACATTCATTAAGAAGGACTCTGAGGGGGCATCAGGAGGGATCATTCTTGGTGTTAATCCTGGAAAGTTCGATACACTTAATCACTCGATGGGCAATTACACTCTATCGGTTGTCCTATGGAGACGCAAGGACAATTGGGTCCAGACCGTTATAGTAATATATGGCCCCAACTTGTCTAAACACCACCAGGAATTATAGAATGAAATCATGAGAATAGCAAATTCTAACTCAAACCCATGGATCATTGGGGGTGATTTTAATGTGGTTAGATTTTTTGACGATAGACTGGGTGGTGATTGTAATAATCATGACAGACAAAAGTTCAAGACCTTGTCAGCGAACTGGGTTTGATTGAATTGCCTCTCACTGATATGAGATTTACGTGGACCAATATGAGGGATGACCCCAGCCTTGCAAAACTAGACAAAGTTTAAGTTTCTGAGAATTGGGAGAATTAGTTCCCAATGACCCTTGTCAAGTCAGTGCAGAGACCCACCTCAGATCATGTCCCGATTTACCTTGATACTGGGGAAAACATACCCAAGAAACCTTGACTTTTTCGCTTCGAGTGATGGTGGTTAAAACTCGAGGAGATATGGAAGTTGATAGAGGAGAATTGGTCCTTGCGAATAAAAGGTGCAGATGCAGCGGATGTCATATGTTCCAAACTAAGATGTCTTCAGAAGGTGATGATCTCATGGGATAAAAGATTATGATGGAATGTCAAATGGAATAAAGCTAAATTGTTGATAGCCATCGAAGAATATGACAGAGCGCTAGAAACAAGGAGGTCATCGGATACGGAGAGAACCGAGCTAGACTACTGCTGTAAACAAATACTGAAGCCATATAAACTTGAAGATATCAAATGGAGGTAGAGGGTGAAATGCAAGTGGATAAAAGAGGGGGATGACAATACGATGTTCTTCCACAAGATAGCTAACCACAAGAGAAGGATTAACACAATCCACTCCATGGAGGATGACACTGGGACTACTCATGGGGAACAACATATCCATAGTCATTTTTATAACTACTCTAAACGGATACTCGGCCAATCACAAAAGGGACACCTCACGTTGTCAAACAACTCTTGGAAATTGAGGACTGATTTGACAAGTCTTGAAAACCCACCCTTTCATAGAGGAGAAGATCAAGAAAGCATTGTGGGATTTGGGCCAAGACAAAGCCTTGGTCTAGATGGATTTCCCATTGTCTTCTTCACACTATTGTGGAGCACAATCAAAGAGGATTTAATTAAGCTATTTTGTGAACTATATAATAATAGTGCAAAATTGGACAGAATAAATTATTCACAATTTGTGCTCATAAAAGAAAAAAAAACACTCCCCAAGTATAGCCGCATACTATAGACCAATTGTGCTTCTAAATAGTGTATTCATGATCGTATCGAAAGTACTCTCCAATAGACTATTGCTACAAATGTCTTTGATGGTAGATGAGAAGCAAACCGGATTTATTATTGGAAGGAGTATAATTGACAGTATTGCTACTACTCAGGAGGTACTCCATCAATATAAGAAGACAAAGATGAGCATGTATCTACTTAAAATCGATTTTGAAAAGACATATGATATGGTGGGGTGGGATGCTCTAGTCGAGACACTATGCTCTAGAGGTTTTGGTGAACCGTGGATATGCTGGATTGAATGGAAAAAGTTAAGCTACCCACCAATGGTGGAGTTAGAAAAAAAAAGGCTTCCGAAGAGGCCTTCGACAGGGCGATCCGTTATCACCTCTGCTCTTTCCTGTCATTGAGAATGCCCTCAACATTATGGTCAACCATGTTGAGGATGTGTCCCATTTGCAGGGGTTGCCGGCCTCTTCCTCACATAAAATCATAAGTCTGCAATACGCGAATACTACCATTATATTTGAAAATCATAATCTCAAGCAAGTGCCAATTCTGAAATGGTTCCTGTGTTGCTTTGAAATATGGTCTAGCTTGGTATAAACTTCCATAAGACTTCCATTTCGCACTTGGGTGACACCAACCTAGCAGGACCAGCAGTTAGAGCCATCTTTGGCTGTAAAACTGTGTCTCTTCCGGTTAAACACTTGGGGGTCCCGCTAAAACAGGGTAGATCGTACAACGTAGAGTGGAAACCATTGATTGACCATATGAAGGAGAGACTTGATGGATGGAAAGGGAAGTTCCTGTCAATAGCAGGGAGAATAGTTCTAATTAACACAGTATTATCAGCACTTCCGATGTACATGATGTTATACTTTTTTCCACAATGTGTGATAAATAAGATTGACAGAATTCGCACAAGATTCCTCGGGCAAGGGGTGTATACTGAAAACACAAAATATCACCTTGTTTCCTAGAGATAAATTTGTAAAGTAAAAGAAGAAGGAGGTCTCGGTGAAATCAACTTACCGATTCATTAATGACGGTAGATGTAGATTACATCATGCGACGATCATTTGGACCATTTGATGTCCTCTCAAGATAAAAGTCTTCCTGTGGTTGCTCGTGAAAAATGCGATCCTAACATGGGATAACATCCGAAGACGTGGCTAAATAGGACCTAGCATATGCACGTTGCGTGGACATGCAGAAGAGTCCATTGACCATATTGCGTTGAGATGTGATTATCTTCAAAGCACATGGGTGTTATGCACGCACTCTTTGCCACCTACAACAGACGTCTTCCATTTGGGAGCATGGACATAACCTTCGACAGAGGGATTCATCCTCACACATGCTCACGGCGTCATTGGCATGGAATGTTTGGAAAGAACGAAACCATAGGATATTCATTAGCACTACACATTCACTAGAGGAATGTATATATACTATATGTTCTAACATCCATACTAGGACATGATTACTTTCTGATGATGCCAGGACCGAAAGCTCTGGGAATGGTGATGACCCCAATCACGATGTGGTGCCCATTCAGGATGGTTCTCCAGTTTATTGAAGACAGCAGACTTATTTGAAGACACTTGGAGTGCTATGGGTTATATTTGTTGTTGGGTTGTAATATTATTACTTTAGACTTGCTCTTCTGTACTTTTGTTGAGTGTTGTTCTGTCATACTCTTACAGGCTACTATATATAATATGTAGTTTGTATTCTTATTCAATTAAAAATCTTTAATGAAATATGGGGAGATATATTCTCACCGTTTACTATTAAAAAAAAACTTAAAAGGATCCTTTGACTTCCTTGGACTTAACTATTATATGACATACAATGCTAAAAGTGACTCCGCAGAGTATGAAGAGAACATCAGCTATGAGAATGATGCCCACCTTATTAGGATAGGTAATCGTTCTTCTTCAACTTCATGGCCCTGTTGGTTATGGAATAAAGTATATCTTTGGTACATAGTCTTCCTTTACTTAGCTACATATACTGAAATGGGAAAGACTTTTATTTCTTGTTCCATCTATTCTATGTGTGGAAAGGCAGTCAAGTTCATTGCGTCGGTATGAAAGTCTTATTCTAACTAACTTCAAGTTCTGCTCTTGTAATTCTATCAGATTAAGGGCTCAATCAAGATAGTTCACCTCCTGCTTGGTATAACAGACTGTCATTACCCTCAAAAGAAAAATCAACAACGACTAGATTAAATAGCTTTTATTGAAACTAACTGCACTAAGGGCAAAAAAGAAACCAAAAACCCTCAATCGATGACACTAAGATGGATAGTACCACTGTGGCTAATAGTAATGGCATCTAGTGGATCACATATCCTACAGGGACACATATTTTGCATTCGATGCAGAAACTCTACCAAAGTCATGCCAACTTAAGCTAGTTAGGAGTTGGCTCCAAACTCACTGCAAAATCTGCCAAATGCACGGTTCAGCCCCAAGTCCTCCTCTCCTTAACAGCTTCTCCTCCAGGCTAGCTTTCCAAGGCAGAATTGTCCCTCAAGTAAGGAAATATCTTTTTGACTAAAGATGGTAGGTAGATACTCTCCACGTTCCATTAATACAGTATAATGAAACACATGTGCATACACGACCTCAGGCCCACAAGAAAATCAATATGCAAATCATGCGTCATAAATGGTTAAGAAAACAAAATAGCCACCCTACCAAAAGTATTTTGATTGCCCTCAAGTGAATCACTCCCCGCTAGTCTAACCAGAACATCCATCATGATTTTGGGTGATGGTGGAAATTATGAGTCCATCCTTTTTTTGCTGGAGTAAGCTTAACTCCCACAAACTCACACTTACTATCCCCACGTAATTCAGGAGCTTATCTCTGGATAAATTAACAATAAGCTATAAAAAGGAGGTTTAGAGAGGCTTCTCTAGTTGGATGTGAAGAAAGGATGAAGAATGGGACAGATCAGAGTTGAATTCGATGAAGAATCATCACCGAAACGTCTTCAGAGGCTTGCTAGACCTAAATCTCCTCGCTGGACGTGAGACTTCTCCTTTCTTGCTAAAATATAAGAAATTTCAAAGATGATATTCGAAGATTTATTGAATGGTCCAATTGCACCTTATATAGAACTTACATGAATCATAAGCCAGGCTCCCCAAGTCCGAATCAAGCATATGAATAGTCAAAGTTGACTAACTCAACAAAATAAACATATCAGTAGAGTTATAGAGTTAGATTAGCCAAAAAAAATGCTCAGACCATTTAAGGAGATTCTTGGAATAGATCTGCAAGATTCTTTTGGTTCTACATAATAAATTTAGGTTTATAAAAAATGTCAAAGGCCACACTCGTGAATTTAGTCATTTGTATGTAATCTCAAGAGTATCTATCATGTACTAAGTAGTTATGTTTAAAGATGATATATTTTCACCCACAAAGCACTTTGATCCTCGTTATAAGTCCAATCGGGTTAAGGTGTTTAGAATCTATATCTTGGTCTCTCTATGAGAACTTAGGTTTGTTCTAATCTTGATCGTTATAATCGAATGTGGTTAATTGCGTGCTTCATGTGTTTAAATAGATGTTCTTATGGTTTCCCTTAGTTTTCGATGTTGTGGTTTCGATGCTTTCCTTATTGATATGGATTATGTCAATGAGGCCCACGTTTTATATTGAAATACACTAGTTGCTATAATTTTTATTCCATAACAATGGTATATACCAGTGGATTCTCAAATTATTCTCTCTTTAATCCATTTTGATTTATTATTCGATGAGTTTCATCATATAATAGTCTTTTTGGATAGTTGTTCCTCTCCCAATAATGGTATTTATTTCTATTCTAAAGAGTGGTTTCTATTTATCCATTGATTCTTTGGTAAATAACAAGGGGGATAATAAATTGAAAAAGTTGAATAATTGAAAGGGGGGAATTGAAAATTTGCTAAATTCACATATTAAGGGGGATAATATTAGAAAGATAATTGAGTTGATAATACAATATTAATTTGCTTGATTCTCATTCATATTGGTGTATCACTATGTATTGTAACCTTGCACATCATATTATGTTATTTTGCTTAGTCATACAACAGTTTTTCAATAATTATTTTATTATTATCAAAATGGAAATATTCCTAGATATACATCCATATATGATCCTTAGTTTGAGTAATAACAAAATCTAATTTTAGTATGACATATTTGGTGGAGTATATGTAGGTGAGAAGGATGCACACAAATCAAGTGAGAAAATGATTAATATGAGAAATATAAGGATATTGACAGGCTAAATTGGTGTAATTTCAATTTTCTATTTGATAAAGCTATGACATAAATCATAAGAAGAAATATGCTAAAAATTTGTAGAGCTCGGAATGATCTTCAAAACGATACCAAGATCAGCAAAAATAGAGTTTAGAGGTGAAAGTTATAATTGTTCAAAAATGGAAAGAAACAACATGATGAATAGTTAAGGCTCTTACAACATCAAATTCAAGTCCATATTTGAAGGTTATGTGGACAGAATTAGAAAAGCATAGGAGAATTTTATAGAATTTTCAGTCTTCTTTCCAATGGCTCTTGAAATGCCCAAATAATATTTTGGGAGTGAAAAATATCATTGACTTAGTGAGAAATAGTAGAGCTGGAAAAGTCACCATTAATTACAATATTCCGTCATCGATGGCAACTCGACCAGACATATTGCCATCGATGGTGGACCAATAGATGCGAGTTCTAGATCCTTTATTGGTGGATTTTGATATGTTTTTCATGGGGAGTTTACTTAGAAAAGGTTTCTAAGAGTCCTAAACTCGATAAGTTACTAATATGATTTGGGCAGAATCAATTGCTAATAATTCCTTTCCTATTCCTTCTATAGTTGAGATCTCTTAAGGATTAAAGTAAATCTATAAAAGGGATTTGAAGAGGAAAAAAAGATAAACTTTTGGAAAATTTTTAGCGAATAGCTTAGACAAGAAAAGAGTAGTCTTTGATGATTTACAGCGAACTTCTTCATCATCTCAATACTCTCAAAGGTACTTCTACATCTTATATCTACTTCTTTGAGGAGTATTTTCATAGCCAGGTTACATCTTCATTGTCATCTTTAATGTGCACCAATCTTCATTATTAGAAAATGAATTTACTTGGACTGTAAGATCTTTTTAGATATGCTTAATTATATTTCATAGTGGTAGTATCAAAAATGTTCTTTGCAACCTATTGGTAAGAATACGGCCTAGTTAAACCAGTATTAATTTAGATATACAATCATTTTTTAATGGATTTTTTATGATGTATTAAAGTCGAGGGGAATTGTGGAATACAACATATTCAAGTCGGAGGGAAATGAGAAACACTAGCATGGTGTTAAGATACACTGTACGTGGATAATTGTTATACAGGAAACTAGCTTGGAAGACTAGGGTGTGGCCTTATACTTCTTATTAGATCGGGCCCGTGATCTAGGTTTTACCTATAGTGATGGAGAAAGTTTCTCTGTCAAGAGAAAGAGTTGATGTAGGATTATTTGAACCAGTATAAAAATCTTATTGTGTTTTGATTATGCTTGATATTTGTTATCACATATTTTATATAGCTGCTTAATTGATGTTAATTTATTAACTAGTTAAAATCTAGTAGTAACCTTATTCACCCTCCTCTAGAACTTGCATCTAAAGTCTAACGTGATCCCAACAAATAATTCCCCTTCCTGCAGTTGTTCGACTTTTTAATTCATATAAATTGATTTACTTAGTTCTTTATTTCTACAATTGAGGCCATTTGTAACTTAATGTTTCACTATGGTTCTTACTAAGTTTTTAAGTATCGCCAATACTGATGCATCATAAGAAAATCATATTAATTTGTGGCATCTAATGCGATATAGATTTGTAATTTTAGTATCAATATTGTTAATATTGTCGATACTTCACCAATATTTCTGATATTACCAATAGGATATGTACGATACTTTTTTATTTCCAGTACAATAAGCCATTACATTTTAAGATAAGATTATTTATGTTAATCCTAAAGTTAAGAAACTCAGACTACTTTTAGTAGAAAATTAATAAAAGTATCAAACAGTACATAGGTGATAATACTATAAGGAAATGAAAAAAAAAAAAAAATTAGATTTTAATTTAAATTAGAATCCACGTAATCTACGCAAGCAAATAAAGCCAACTTTCATTCGTTGGGAAGACAAGTTGGGCCTTTGTTGCATTGCATGGCATGTACTGAAAAATCTAGTAACTAGTTGTATGTATCCGGAACGTAATCCAAATTAAATAAAAATTATGGTAATTAATTGTAGTTGGATATGAAATATGAATTGGAGGGTTTATCAAAAGTCTAACAATAATACTGTCTCATATTTGGATTTGTTCAATAATCAAGAATATGAAGATGCATTGCTGCAGGCTGCCTCAGATTGGCTCTTCACCTATATATATCCTCCTGGACTCATAGAACTATTGCTCTACATCAAGGACAAATACCGCAACCCAGTTATCTACATTACAGAGAATGGTAAGATCATATGGCGATGGCTAAGAACACTCATATACTTTGGCAGTTCACTGAAATATAACTAACTAATTTTGATTTCATATATGTAGGTGTTGATGAGATGAACAATGCAACACTAGCTCTAAACAATGCCTTGAATGATCACACAAGATCAGTCGAGTTCTACAAGCAACATCTACAATCCTTGCAAAAGCTATCAGGTTCGTTTGCCGCTCTTAAATTGGTGTGAAGCTTATTGAATGAATGTTGTTATCCCATCACATAATATCACAATGTGTACAATCATATATATATATATATATATATATATATATATATATATATATATATATATATATATATATATATATCTATCTTCACAGGGAAGGCACGAATGTGAAAGGATATATACTTCACATGGTCATTGGTAGATAATTATTTTGAATGGTCTGATGGATACTTGGTTCGATTCGGCTTATACTATGTGAGTTTCGGAAATCTAGATATATAGATATCCCAAGACTTCAGTTCTTTGATTCCGCAGATTACTTTACTAGAAGTATAAAAAATGCTTGTGAATTTACTGTGAGCTAAAATGATAATTTTATTATTTAATTTATGCTATTGATATTACGATAATGTTAACTATTTTTTTTTAAAAAACTTAAAACTGATCAACTATTATGATGGCTGGCGACTAGGAATGTTACCCAGAGGTCTAGCGATGTCCATGAACCATGAATTTATTTCTGCAAGCCTATTTTGATGCATAGATCATGTAACTGAGATCTGATCATGATAATAATAAATACTATATCAAGAAGAATTCAGATTGACTTTGATTTATCAAACTTTTAGTACTGAAATTAGATCTCTAAATTTTGGATACGTGGTGATTTCCTCATACAGTGTGTGTATTGATAATCTGGTAGTCTCAAATTGATCAATGAATTATAACTGGTCTATCGAATTTTTCTCGTGAGCCCAATGAAAGGAGAATTGTCGGCCAGTGACCCAATAAAATTATTACACATGACGTCACTCAAAAAGACAGTTAAAAAAGTTCTTTTATTTGTTATCTTAAATAGCGCCACGTGTATTTCATTCACCGCCGATGATTTTTCCATTCTCTCTCTCTATATATATATATACACACATATAAAATTGCTTAATTATGATTTATTTGAGGAATATGATTCTGAGAACAATTATCAATATCAAATTTGAGGTTTAAATTTGGGTTTACAATCAAGTTTTTGTATACTGTGTTTATTGACATCGGATGGGATACCAAAGGTGTAGGAATTATTTGGAAATTTTGTAGACAAACTTGGAATCCTCTAGAACTAGGCTAAGATTGCCAGTTAGCGACCCTCTTGTGTCTAGAGATGGTGAAATTTTTCCAAAGTACATGGGTCAATATTTTGACTCCTTGAGCACCATTGGATGTTCCTCGAAGCTACTATAGCAGTAAATCAGGTTTGGATTTCAAAGTACCAACATCAGTTTTTCTAATAAGGCTGGGTTTCCATTCCTGCGGGAAAAGAGGGTGCTCTATAATACGTTTAACTAAACACCGATTTACTTGAAATAATAAAAATTGATTACGCACTCTCATTGACACGTGATGCATGCATTATTAACTTGATATATTATACATGATACATAACACCAGATAATTGATGCATAACATGATTAACCACAAGAACGAAACATCGAGGACATGAAACTAGGGATAAGGTGCCATAACATGAGCGAGGAATTACATGTTTATTTGTCAACTCCATTAAGATCACTCAACTCCACCAACACCACTCATCTCCATCAACTCTGCAAACTCGTCTTATCCTCGCCAACTTGACTCATGTCCATCAGTGATTCTACCTTGCCATTCCTCTTCCTTGCAAATCTCATTCCTCGCCAACTCTCCCATGAAATTTAGTCCAAACTCGCTCACTGTCTTCGTTAAGAATTAGTTGAGGTTAACATTGTTACAAAACTGCATAATTTATTATTTTATTACTTAATTGATAATTTACTTGATAATTTTTAACCTCCCAGATTTGGTGAGAATAATTATTCTTTACTTGACTAATCATTATAAAATATATTAGTTCTTATGATGTTAGAACAAGTTACTCGTATGATATCTAATTGACTCGTATCATGCATATTGTCTTATCACTAGTACGCCCCTTGCTTTGCCTAGACATGTACTTGGATCTTTACTTTCTTGTAATGTTATGTTTCGGTCGTGGCTCGACTTGTGTAATATGCTACCATGATACTGATCCTACATGATAACGCTTGTAACTCTACTTGCTTACTTGACAAATATATTAATAAAAGTGTAGTGATGGAATGAAACACGTATTATGGAAGTTAGATTGCACAATCGCATCGGCCCCTATATTATTGTTGTCTATTTCTGGATAATATTAGCACTTAGCACTATGGTTGGTTTAAGAGAGATCAATGTCTCGAGTATAAATGGGATAATACTAGCACCTAGTGGTGTGGTTGGCTCTAGAGAGACTGACGTCTTAGCTGTAACCCCGGGTATGCACAGTATAATACTAGCATTTAGCGATGTGGTTAGTTCAAAAAAGACCAACGTCTGTGATCGTAATCCTGAGTATGTACGGAATAAAAGTTACACCTAATTGTGGGCTAGTCCAAGAGAGTCAGCACCTGTAGTTGTAGTACCGGGCATGCATGATACACTTCTAAAATACATGGGATCCATCCTTCAATCAGTTCTGTCAAATGTCAACTTAGTACTACATATTGATTGACTACTTAGTGAGGTTGACATTGTCACATTATGTGTAATGGGGACTTCCTCGGTTTGCTTGAGTATTCAGGAGATGTGTGGACAACTTTAAGACTTAACCTTACAGGCATTAACATAATTACATGTTATTCTACATCTTGTTATACATGACTTATGTATCTTGTCTTGCATGAATATTATATATTTATTTATTATGTCATACCTTTGAGAACATATTCCTGTCACACTCTGCATGCAATTACTTTCAATTTACATATAGGTTATATTTTCTTTTTATATAATTCTTGTTAATGTTAAAACTGTTACGTGTATGATTTTATTTTTTACCGGGTCTGACCTCTGGGTTACCTCCAGACACCTAGGTATTAGAAACTTTAAGTATGATCTACCAGCCAAAGATCCTTCCTTTCAGGAGTAAGCAAATCCTAACAAATCGTTGAAAACTCTCATTTCCGATGAATCATCTTCTATTTGGAAATTGCTATATTCAGCCTTAACTTGTATTCTTTTTATTTAGTAAGTTGCCCTCCTTTGTTGTAATAGAAGCCTATTGACGGCAATGTTCCCTTGTAATCATCGTATTGTAATTTTCTTCAGAATAATTTAGGATGATGCAATGTAATATATTGGACTGTAGTTGGACTGTAGCAATATAAATTTTTTCCTGCTGTTCACTCTAATTATGTGGTTCTTTATTATTAAAGATCCCATGTACCTGCTTTTGGGGTCCTGCTGGTAATACCTTATTTAGAAATGGGATACATTGCTGAAACTTTTTGAGTGTAGTTTGGAGTGTTACATCGGGTTTCTAGGAAGGAGTGGCAGTATCGAAAAGTGTCTTCTGGCTATATGATTATGAAAAGGGAAGTGACCTGTTTGACAAGTTTAGAGCAATTAGCCAATCATATAAATTCTTCCGCCAAGCCCTGATTAACGAACCTACAAAATTCTTCAAATTGTATCTGACTAAATCCTGCTATTGTGTACATTCCCTCATTTTCATTCCGGAGCATCTTAATCTTAAGTTTCCTGATTATTTAATTTATAGAAAAAATTAAATTATTGATTCACTATTCGTCGAACCATATGGATTGATCTAGCAATAATAGAATGTATTTATGTTTACTAAGGAAAGAGGGTCCCACTAAAACTACTGATCTGATGAAACTCAATGAATGGGCATTCAACAAGGCTACTGTTTGCGTAGGCTGATGCCAACCCCCAATCCCTATTCCCTGCAACACCGCTTCCTCTACTAGTCGAGCTAGCTAACACCATCCTTCTGGCCCATTCCACACATCCTTTTCTGAAAACTCTCCCCGTCGAAAGAGAAGTGGGGCCTTCGGTCAACCAAGATAGATCTAGCCCTACCTGATCATTCGTTGCGTTCTGCTTTCGAGTTGATCAGTCAGCTTCTAGCCACTCAACCAATCCTATTGATCATCGACCTATATAAAGGGGTGAATGAGGTCAGAAAAGAAAACCCTAAGTCCATGTTTCGGTGACCAGGAGACCAGAGATAGGTCTATGCTTTTATCAGGGGGTAGCTTGTCCGAAGGGCGCACAATCACACACTTCTGACTTCTGCTCCTTGACAAAAGGAGCAAGAAAGTAGCCCTCCTGCGGTGTCCTAGGGATTATTTCCGATCTCGGGACCGTCCCTAAATGCCTATCAACGGTACAGTCTCAGTGTCACTTCCTGTTCTACTTCATGGTGGTACCTGCTCAATGTTCAATGATGCATTAAGCAAATAGAAAGTTCCAGAGCTGAAAGCGGGAAGTGCATAAAAAAGTGTCGGTTCAAGTCAAAGCCCCAACCCAAATTCAGTTCCAGTATGGAACAAACAAGCACGACATTCATTGATAGACCAAAAGACAACAAAGCACATAAGGCTATATTGGAATTCCCCATCATTTGAAACAGTGCATCGATGAGAGAACACCAACTCCGACATTAAGCAATAAGAAAACTTTTCCTTTCGGACCTATTAATGTGGAATAGTCTGAATTATTCGATTTGCATTGAAATTGTCAATTCATCAAGAACTTTTTAGACGAAAAAAGAAAATGTTTTGATCAAACCCATATAGTTTAGAGTTTGTTTTCTATAAGGCATGTCTTATTTAAAAATTCATAAAACAGAACCCCACTTATATTTATTTTGCATTTCGATTCCATTTACATGTAGACATAGGATACTCTTACACAAACAAAACTCTCTTACTTTGTCTTGGTGGCTAGAAGTTGAATATAAACTAGAAGGGGTAACTCGATATCATTCTGGCATATGATCATTGGTGCACACCGGTTCCATAGAAAACACTTCTCTCAGAAGCCTTCAGTTTGGTGCTCAATAGTGATGCCCTAGTAAAGGACTAGTAGCACACTTCACGATGGAAATTGACTACAAGGATATGTGCTCTAGGGAGGATAGAGCCGAGTTAACAACCATAGGGCAAAATTTACTAGGGGCTTCACTTAACACACAAGAAGAGGATAGTATGATATGGCGTTGGGACATAAGTGGCAATTTCTCCATGAAATCAATGTAACATCTCTTGATAAGTGGGAGCCTTAAGCTCGGGGAGGCTAGATTCATATAGAGAACAGTGTGTCTGCCAAAGGTCAGAATTTTTTTGTGGTTCTTGTCTAAGAAGTCCATCCTAACATGGTCGTTACTTTAGAGAAGATGATCGTGTGGATTGAGCTTTTGCATGCTGTGCAAACGCACGAGAGAATCGACCAAGCACATCTGCTAGAATGCGAATTCACAAACCATATATGGAGTGGTTGTGTTGCACTTTGCAACATCCCAGTCAACCTATCATATACAAGAGAAATATGGGGTCGACTTAGGAATGGGGACTTAAAAACGAGAGTAGGAAAGACAATGTTAGCATCTATTTGTTGGACTATATGGAAGGAGAAGAACAACAGACTGTTTAAATCACAAGCTACTCCCCCAAACACATGCCTCCAACTTTCTATCAATGACACTGATTTCTAGATAGGTATCTCTACTGTGGCTAATCGTCTTCAACTTTCAGGCAGCGCCTCAGAGGAAGATCAAGGACCCCCGGTGGTGACACAATAGAGCCAAGGTCTACATGGATAAGGAAGGATGGTTACTAGAGGCTGTGGTAGGGAGGACCTACGACGTGGACAACACTTCTGCTTCTCTCATTCTTCTTTCGTTTTTGTTTTTTCGTTTTTTTTTTTGAAGCAAAACGGCGAATTAATGTCCTCCGCGTTCCACAAGCAAAACGTTAATAGAACTACAATATATAGTTGCTAAGTTAGGTAAGAAAAGGAAAACAAAGAAAGATAGAAAATTCAATACACAGAAGACTCGCGCAGGAGTCCCACACCACTATACCAACCACAAAAGTCTGGGCTTAGACCCTTATAGAATGCATAAAGAGAACAAACTTAAACGAAAACAGAACTAGAGATCCTATCCCATCTCTACAGAGCAAGCCATTAAACCTATAGAACCATCTGTTTGTGGCCCGCTACTCCGAAAATGGCTGAGAACTATAAAGATCTTCCTCTGTAAAGCCACCTGAAATGTGCAGTCTCTCCTTATCTGATACAATACATTACCAAAGAATAATATCATGAGTGATTTTTTAGGTGCAACTATCATCAGTATGAGACACATAATTAAAAGTCCTAGCATTCCTTTCAGCCCACATATTCCAGCAAAATATAGAAAATAATATTCTCACTAAAGGTGTCTGGGTATCTTTTTTGCCGAGGTAGTCCCAAAATTTATTCTCTAGCCTAAAATTAATGTTAATCCCCAACTTCCTTGCACAACAACTTGCCTAGAGAAGAAACAGGCAAATACAATGTGATTGTTTGATTCACCATCTTGTCTATAGAGAATACACCTATTTGTTTGCTCAAAAATTGAATCTTTCCCTCCATTGTAAAATTATTTGATTACAACGAGAAAATTGAGATTTACAAAAATTTGAGGAATTACAAGAACGAGAATATTGATTGATTCCCTTTTGATGCTGGTTCGGGTGGCGGTGGAGCCTCTTTAATGCACTCTGTTGACCGGCTGACTGGGAAGGGGATAGTTCTGCTCTGCTACTGAATATCTCAAAGTCGTCCAAAAGTCCCTTCTCTGGAATCAACTCCTATCTTTTATAAACCGAGGAAGCTCGAAATCCGGCTCCAATTCTCCCTGAAAAATCGGATCACGAGATCTCCGGAACTGGACCAATCTATACGTGAAACAAAATAAAGAATACAAAAAAAAAATCAACTGGGAGTGCTCTTGCGGATGCGCACCAGACAAGAAGCTCCCGCGGGCGCACCCGCAAGAACTCCCGTGGGTTGGCACCCGCGGGAGGCTCCCGCGGGAATCCTCCCGCAGGTTGGCGCCCGCGGGAATCCTCCCGCAGGTTGGCGCCCGCGGGAGGCTCCCGCGGGTGCCAACCCACGGGAGTTTCCCGCGGGTGCCAACCCGCGGGAATTCTCATGTGGGTTGGCTCCCGCGGCAGCTCCGGCGGGTTTCCACCCGTTTGGGTTTCGATTCTTTTTTTTTGTGTCTACATAACCCCCTCCAAAGTTTTCAAAGTTCTGTATTGAGTCGTACTAAATTTCGAAATGCTTTGGATTCTTTAATTTCGGTTATCAGACGTGTAAAGGATTTGGTAGACAGAGGTAATTGTTAACATATTTCATGGAATATGAGCGAAGATATGCTGTTAACATGCTTATTTAATTATTCAATAACAAGCAGAGGTATGATTTTAACGTGCTCATTAGATGACAAGTAGAGGTATGATGTTAACGTACTCATTGGGTGACAAGCAGAGGTATGATGTTAACATGCTTGTTAGATTATAAGCAGAGATATGATGTTAACATACTTATTTGAGGTCAAGCAGAGGTATCATGTTAACGTGCTCATTAGAATCCTAACCGTTCAGTGACATCTAGTATGACGGATCAAGAAAAGACAGAGGTGTCCTTAAACATGTCTAAAAACTCGACCTATTCAGAGGATCTGGTCGTGATAGGAATGAGTTAACTAAACAGAGGTAACAGTTAACGTATTTAGCCTTGAAATTTGACTATCAGAGGTAACTGTTAACTTGATAGAGGGATGATTTTCATCAGAGGTAATTTTTAACTTAACGATATCAAAAACAAGTTCATCAGAGGCTGTGATATTGGACTTGATGAAGTGTGAGTTTTCTTTGCTGTCAGAGGCTAAAGCTTAACATGACAGGAGATTTAATCAGATTTTATCTCATTTGATTTTGAATTATGATATCAGAGGTATGATTTGAACTTGATAAGTATTTTGGAGTGTCAAGAGAAAAATGACGAGAAAAATTTTGTTGTCAGAGGTGAAATCTTAACCTGACAAGAGATTTATCTGATTATGATTTTTAGCAAACCCCCAGCTATCAACAGATTTGATTAGTTTTTACCAACTACCGTTTGAGTTGGACTAGCCATGCTATTTCCCTCAGTATGGTGAGTTGTCGAGGGTTTCGTTTGGACTTAAATGCCAAACTTTTCCTCTTCCATTTGCTTTAGCAGCTTTGGACAGTGATGTACCCTTATATTCGGATAAGGATACTATTGTGACAGATTTGTCATAAGATTTTTAGCAAACCCCAGCTATCAACGGATTTATTTGCTTTTACCAACTACCGTTTGAGTTGGACTAGCCATGCTATTCCCCTCAGCGTGGTGAGTTGTCGAGAGTTTCGTTTGGACTTAAATGCCAAACTTTTCTTCATCCCTTTACTTTAGCAGCTTTGGGCAATTCATACTTTTACCCCCAGTATGATGGGGTTGGTGAGAAATTTATTCTCTTTTCGTTGCCTTGATGGCGTTGGGCAGTTTATGCTTTTTACCCCCAACATGATAGGTTGGCGAGAATTTTATTCTCTTCCCGTTGCCTTGACGACGTTGGGCATTTCATACTTTTTACCCCCAGTATGATGGGGTTGGCAAGAAATTTATTCACTTCCCGTTGCCTTGATGGCGTTGGGCAATTCATACTTTTTACCCCCAGCATGATGGGGTTGGCGAGAAACTGGTTCTATTTCCATTGCCTAGTCGGCGTTGGGCAATTCATACTTTTACCCCCAGCATAATGGGGCTGGCGAGAAATTTGTTTGGACTTACATGCCAAACTTCCCTCTATCCTTAGTCATAGAGATGTAGGATTTTTTTTTTAGGTCTGGATGCACCCTCACAAACCCCTGCATCTCTATTGCAAAAGAGACTAATCCTTTCTTCTGCAAATTATGGGGGTCTAAATTAACCGCCCTGAGCTCGTCTTTGGAATTGTTGTGAGCCCAAGTGGTACCTTTAAACCACTCACATTAAATATGACCGAATTAGCTCTAACTCCTTTTTTGTTCAGCTTTGAGCTGAACTGCTCCAGCGTCAATCAACGCTTGAATTTTGTCTTTTAGAATAAAATAATTCTTTGTAGGGTAACCTACAATCCAGTGGTACAGACAGTAATTCGGATCGTTAGTCTTCCCAATCTCCTCAGGCCTCTTACTCTCTGGAAACTTGAGCATCTTGCGCTTGCTGAGTAGATTGAACATAATAGCAGTATGCTCATCCTTAAATAAATACTGCTTTTGAAGCCTGGGTGATTTTACTGTGTTGCTTATAGTTGGCCATGCTTTCTGTTTCGGTGTGTTCTCTACTGCCATTGTCATTATGTCTTTCCCTTTAGAATGGGAGAAATGGAATGGAGGTTCATTTGTACTATCTCCGATTGCGGACTATTACTTTTCGAGGCGTCGAAATATATCTTTGGCCTGTTCACCCTGCTTAAGCAGATCTTTCCATGATTTGGATTCGACAGAGCCCATTTTATCTAGAATATCGGTCAACAAGTTGAGTCTGCAGGTTTCCATAAGCGTGTCCTGTGTCATGCCATGTAGGCATCGAACAGAAAGTTCTCGGAACCGCTCGATATAAGCTTTGACCGTTTCGCCTTCTTCTTGCTTTGCTGCTAGCAAAGATAGTATAGCAGCAAAGATAGTATAGAGACTTCAGTATCATCTTCAAAGAATCGGGCCAAGAACTCACATTCTACATCAACTCATGATTTAATTGTTCCCAGGGGTAGCTGCATGAACCAGGTAAATGCGGGCCCCGTTAAAGTGCTCTCAAATATCTTAGTTAGAGTCGGATCATTCCCCATGAGGTGTCCTGTCTACGACAGGAAATAGAAGATGTGCTATTGCGGCGAGCCTTTACTGTCAAATGACTGAAGCTTCAACGATTTATATTTTGCAGGATAAGGTACGGTTTCCCATTCTATGGGATAGGGACATACTACCCCCACCTCTTGCAGTTTTTTGCAATGAAGAAGAGCTTGTAGTTGGTTCTCCATCTTCTCTATTTTCTCTACGTGAGGGTTGATGATAACCTTCACTTTCTCTCCCTCTCTTGAATGAGGAGGTATTTCTTCTTTCTCGTCCTCGCTGTCTTCATTTATTTGGACAGGTCGTTTTGCTTCCTGCCGATCAGAAATGGACGACGAGGATTGGCTCTTTCTAGTTTGAGCTAACAACTCAATTAAAAGTTATTTCATTTCTTCTATTGTCTCCTCTTGCTGTTCGAGATATTTTTCTTGTCTCTCAAGCCTTCCAGAGACTTTTTCTAGACGTACGCCCTCTGGCTCGATAGAAACTCCTTTTGCCTCTGGAGTGATTTCATTATCTGAAGGGTTGTTTCTGACCACCTTTTTGCCTTTATTAACCATATGCGATGAGGCAACAGGCAGATTGGTTTCAGAGCACACCTTTTTCACCGTTTGTATTCTTTTGGGTTCGGTGATATGCTCAAAAACTGACCATTTTGAGTTGCATTTGCGGCTTGATAGAACAGTTGAGATCAACTGTTCGCATTGGCAGTGAGGAATATTTTGTGAGGAGTTTTTCTTCCAATTGAGATACTCTCTCAAATCTTGAGATACCTTCTCATCTCTATTTGTATCTTGACACCTCTTGCATCGCAAATTTGGTTCATAATACTGGAGAGTTTGCAATATTTCAGGGCTGAGCTCTTTTCCAGCATCAGTTTGTTCTCTAACTCTTCTGCGGATTCTTCTGGAGTGCACACTAGCCTGAGTAGTTGTGTGGGCCCTGCGTGCCTCTGATAGAGAGATTAAAACACTTGGTGTGTATTGCGTGCTCACCACAGGCATGCTCAAAGAGACATGAGAGTTGTGTTCATTGAGTGTAACCCACCGTTGCTTCCGCGGAGTGTAATTTACAGGGTGCAACCCGCGGTTGCATCTACGGATGCAACCCGTAGTTGCAACTGCGGGTTTGCACCTCGGGTTTGTCCCCGCGGGGTGCAACCCGCAGTTGCACCCACGGGTTTGCACCCGCGGTTGCAACCCGAGGTTGCACCCGCGGGTTTGCACCCGCGGTTGCAAGCCGCGGGTGGCAACCCGCGGTTGCAAGCCGCAGGTGGCAACCCGCGGTTGCAAGCCGTGGGTTGGCACCCGTGGGGTTGCTTCCGTGGGATACAACCCGTGGCTGTATCCGCGGGTTTGCTTCGAATTTTTTCACTGTCCAGGAGTTTTCTGCAACCTTTACTGAATAGTTGAGGCGTGCTCATTGAGTTTTATACCTTAGATTTCTCTTTTGGGAGCAGATTAGGGTCTGGTTTGATTTTTGGCCTGACTTTGGAACGGGCGATAATGCCGTGTACTTGAGAGACGATGACGTCTTGTCAGTTTCAACGGGTGATGACGCCTGGCAGGTATTGAATGGCAATAACGCCTTTTCAATTTTGGGGGGCGATGACGCCTCACCTTGTTTAATCGTCGCCCGACGATGACGCCTGGGCTCCGAATCCGAGGATGATAGGAACTCCTCGTATTTTTGCTAGTCCACCTCCACGACCAGCGTCTCAACCATTGAGCTGATCCGCACTCGATCGGACTGCGCCACCAAGTTCTCTGTGGTAAACAGAGGGGCTCCCACTATTGTCGCCAGTTCTTGTTTGCTCAAAAATTGAATCTTTCCTTCCATTGTAAAATTATTTGATTACAACAAGAAAATTGAGATTTACAAAAATTTGAGGAATTACAAGAACGGGAATATTGATTGATTCCCTTTTGATGTGGGTTCGGGTGGCGGTGGAGTCTCGCTAATGCACTCTGTAGACCATCTGACTGGAAAGGGAATGGTTCTGCTCTGCTCCTGAATTTCTCAAAGTCGTCCAAAAGTCCCTTCTCTGGAATCAACTCCTATCTTTATAAACCGAGGAAGCTCAAAATCCGGCTCCAATTCTCCCTGAAAAATCGGATCACGAGATCTCCATAACTGGACCAATATGTACATGAAACAAAACAAAGAATACAAAAAAAAATCAACTGGGAGTGCTCTTGTGGGTGCGCACTCGACGGGAAGCTCCCGCGGGTGGGAGGCTCCCGCGGGTGCACCCGCGGGAGTTTCCTGCGAGATATTTCCCGCAGGTGCCATCTCGCGGGTTGGCTCCCGCGAGAGCTCCTGCAGATTTCCACCCATTTGGGTTTCAACCCGTTTTTTTTTTTTTTTTGGTTTCTACACTATTAGGTTCTATTCACCCTCTGCGTTGCAACTGCAGCCAAGTTAGAGTAGCCTTCTTATTCAACAGCCACAAGAACACTCTTACTTTGGGAGGGAATTTTGTCTTCCAAAACCAACCCGTATTGGATGAAAAAATACCACCATGAATAAAATGTCAGTATGTTGATTTGACCGAGAATTCCCCTCCTTTACTCCACCTCCATACTGGATGATCTACTTGTGCATCATTCGGGATAAATTCCTTGAGTGTTTGCTTGAGCTCCCTAATTTCCATACAGGCATGCCCACTTCTAAAGATAAATTGATTCTATCTCCACCTCGACCTGCCCCAACACTCCTTGATCATTGCCTCTTTATTGCTAGATGACTCAAAAGTCCTTGGAAAGAGAGAACTTATCGGGATCCGGCAGTACCACCTATCATGCAAGAAAGCGATTCTTTATCCATTACTCAATTTGAACTCCACACTGTGCCAGATCATGGGTTTAGAGATCATCACTTCCTTCCAGAAATTTGACGCCCTCAATGATTTTCTAAAGCCACCATACCACCCCATCTTTTTGGAGCCGTTGATTTAGAAAATGTTGTAAAGCACCATCTGACCTTAGGATTAGATTCCACCACCATTTTTCCAATAAGGCCATATTAAATGTCTTAAGGTACAATACTCCCGGTCTTCCCATATCCCTCGGTCTACAGATCTGCACCTAAGGGACTAAGTGGTATTTGTTACTTCCATCTACCGTTCCATTCCACAAGAATCTCTTTCTAATGCAATCAATTCTCTCTTTGACCCAACGTGGTAATAGAAAGAAGGACACATAGTAAAGCGGAAGAAAGAAAAGCACTGCGTTGAGTAAGACCATTTTACTCCCTTGCGACAACATTGCTCTTTTCCAGCCCTCCAGTTTCTTCTCGAAGGCATCAAAAAGTGGTTTACAATCTGACCTATTCAGTCTACCCGCCTTTAGTGGGACCTCGAGATATTTTGTTAGGAGTAGTTCTTCCTTGCACCTGAAAATATCCAGAATCAGATGGAAAGAAATATTTTTCCTACCCAGCCAAATGAGCGAGCTTTAACTGAAGTTTATCTTCGACCATGTCCAAGTCTCATAACAACACAACACCCATTTTAGAACCAAGGCCTCCCTTACATCACTCCTCCTAAAGATAAGTGTATCGTTTGCGTACTGGAGATTGATGATCGATAGTTGGGGGTGCCACTCAACCCTCGCACTAGTCCCTCTTTCTTTGGTTTTACCAACATATTATTCAGCCCATCAGCAACAAGTACAAATAGGAGCAGGGATAATGGGTCATCCTGTCGTAACCCTCTTCTCAATACTATCTCTTTCCCAACCTCCCCATTAATCCTAATATGCATTTTGCTGAATTGAGCCACATAATAATCCATGTCAACCATCTCGGTCCAAAGCCCCTTAACCGAAGTACTTCCAACAAATAATCCCAACTCACAGTATCATAGGCCTTTTCAAAGTCCAATTTTAACAGAAATCCATTCCCTCTGGTCTTCTTACATCGAAAGATGACTTCGTGTGCCATTGCTACCCCCTCTAAAATATTTCTTCCTGCTATGAAACCCGTTTAATAGTCCCCAACCAAATCATGTAGTTTAGGTGCTAGTCTGCTGGCAAGAACTTTTAACACGATCTTGATTGAACTATTCGAAAGTGCAATAGGGCAAAATTCCTCAACTCTCTCTAATCCAGTCTTTTTTGTGGACTAAAGTGATGACAGAGTAGTTGAGCCTATATAGTCTTTCATCTCCTCTAAAAACTCACGGAGCAACCATATCAGGTCATCATGACTATCATCCAAAAGACTTTGAAATAGAAAATTGGGAAGCCATTCGGTCCTAGTGCCTTATTCTAGCCCAGATCCCATATCGCTTTTTTAATCTCCTTTCGTGAAACTCGATCTCCAGGTCACTCATATCAAGGGACTAATCCCAAGCATTTTCATTTAGACTAAGTCTGAAATTTTTCTTCCTTCTAAAGGGCCTTTTAAAGTGCTGCAGAACAAGTCCATGTATCGCCTGACCCTGCACTAAACCCGCTTTCATTTTCAAGTAATGTATCTTGTTCCGCTTATACCACATATTGGTACATTTGTGGAAAAAATTGGTGTTTGCGTTGCCTTCTTTCAGCCATCTATCTCGAGCATATTGTCTCCATTTGATCTCTTCCCTCTTATATATAATATTAATCATTCTTCTGAGCACCGAGAGTCATAAATGTTTGTCATGGGACAGACTCATTTTTTTCTCCTGCTTCACCAGAGCATCTATCTCTCCTAGTATTTGACTCATTTGGGCCTTTGTTTGCTCAAGGAATCGTCTTTCCCATCTTTGTAAGACTTTACACAATCTGCGTAGTTTTCTACAAATGTTATCTGCTGCATCGTGCACACCTGTAATCTGACACTAGCTTTCCTTGATTAATTCATGTACATCCTCAAGTTCTAGCCACCATTTTTCGAAACAGAAGCGATTGTGTGCGCAAACTGTTCCCTCTCTTGAGTAAAGACATATTGGAGTGCGATCAGAGATAGGTCTTTGTAATGAGAGTACTTCCGCCAATGGAAACTTAGCATCCCATGTCTCTGACACTAGGATCCTATCTAGCTTGGCTAGATGAGTGTTCTCACGCATATTGGACCACGTGAAGAGACAATCGTTAATGGGTAGGTCAATTAGTTTTACATGACTGATCGTATCATTGAAACCCTCTCGATCTCTGTGGTTTCTGTCCCCTTGTTGGCAGTGAAAATTTCTAAGTAAAAAGGAATTTTTCACACAGAATGCGGAGCTAACTCCGTAGCTCCGCGTTTGGATATTTTAGCCTTGCGTTTGAGCAAAACGCGGAGCTAATCCATAGCTCCGCGTTCTGATGAATGTAGCTCTGCATTAACTCCGCCTGAGCAGATTTCATTAGAATTCTAAATTGATTGTGATTGAGATTTGGGCTTATCCAATATCCAAATTGAGTCCAATCATAATTCTAAATTGATTGTGATTGAGATTTGGGCTTATCCAAATACCTAAATTGAGTCCAATTAGAATTCCAAATCAAGAGATTTAAATAAATATTAAATATTTGATTAGAATCTTTGATGAATACAAAAATCTTCTTTTCCTATTCCTATGGAAATCTTTATTCATATTCCTATGGAAACTCTCATAACCACTAAAGTCTATAAATACCCTCTTTGAGGAGACTTTAGAGAACATCAATCAAGAATAGATCAATTCATAGATGATCATCAATCTTTAAGAGATCTTTTTCTGAAGTTTTGAAGAAGTTCGAGTTACGCATAGAGCCTTGAACGAATCAAGACCAGAGGAGATCAGTTCTACAGTCGGCCGCCATCTTCAAGAGAAGAGTTCGTCGTCAGATAGTCCAAAGGAACTACATCGATAGATCTCATCGCCACACAGATCCCACGTTTACATTGTAAAAGAGAGCGATTGAAATATAAAATCCTCTCATTTGTTCTTTCTTTTTCTTGTTCACTTTCGTTGTAATCCAAGTTGTATTCAATGGAAGGAAAGCAGAGAATTTCTGCTGCGAACAAACTGGCGACCACAGTGGGAGACGTCTCTCTCATCGAAGAAGAGATCGTGGCGCAATCTGACGTCGATAGGATCAGATCCGACGTAGATATGCTGGTCGTGGAAATCGACCAGCAGAAGTATGAGGAGTATCTCTTCTCTGAATCAAATAACCTAAACGAAACGCGACACTATCGTCGCGTGCGCTCCAATACCCGAGGAACGGGTAAAAAGGTATCCACCGATGAACGGGGATCCTTAGAGACCGCGACCATAGAGTCGTTATTTGGGCAGGAAATCCTAGCAGAAGATGACCTTTCTACTGCCGAAAAAGGTATGGGAACTGGATTGACCAGAACCCAACTCCGAAATAGAAATCAGAGAGCTAGGCGAAAGGCCCTCAAAGCCCGCATTGAATGCGAGGCTAACTTCATTGAACGCGAGATTATGATCCCTTGCAAACTAGCTCGCGCTAATCGGAAGACCAGTCAGTATCGCGTTAAATACGAAGATTCAATTTGCGTTAATCGCAAGGACAAGCCAGCGTGTGATTCTCCACGTGAGGCTATTACTGGACTTAGCGATAAACGCAAAGCCAGTTCAACTTGCGATAAACGCAAGATTTTTAACACTCGCGATAAACGCGAGGATAAAACTTTCCTAAAGCCAGCGTGTGATTCTCCACGCGAGGCTATTACTGGACTTAGCGATAAACGTGAAGCCAGTTCAACTTGCGATAAACGCAAGATTTTTGACACTCACGATAAACGCAAGGATAAAATTTCCCTAAAACCAGCGTGCGATTCTCCACGCGAGGCTAATACTGAGCTTAGCAATAAACGCGAAGCCAGTAATACTTGCGATAAATGCAAGATTCCTCAGCATCGCGTAAATCGCGAAGATGATTGGCAAATTGTCGTTAATCGTAAAAATCGCGCTAGATGCGAAGTTGTGAGTTGCGTTAATCGCAAGAGTAAGCCAGCGTGCAAGAATTTTCTTCCACGCAGGGCTAAGGTTCCAGAAGATAAACTTCTGAAGGAACGCCAAGCCAGCATAAAACGCGAGGCTAGCGTAGCAAAATGCGGAGCTATTTCTCAGCCCCGCGACACAAAACGTGAGGCTAATTCTCAGCTCCGCGTTCTAAAACGCGAAGCTATCTCTCAGCTCCACGTAGATCAACCCGAATACAAAATCAGGGCTGATCGACACACTAATGGACCAGAACTGGACTTCAGTAATCTCAAGAAGCTTCAGTGGGCTCCTGGACCCTCTCAACATTTAAATGTGTCCACAATTCCATGTCTAAAGTCACTGACCTCAGGGAGTAATTAACTAAGAAGAGAAGTATAGAACAAGTTCAATCTGAAACAACTTGTCACTGCCAGCAGCTTATGACAGCGGTGTCCGCTGTAATCGATAATTGTTGCTACAGCAAGAACAGGGTATCGGTGTTTGACCGATTAAATAAGTTGGACAAAAACCCTGCAAGAAAACAAAGGCTACTCCCTGAGAAGAATAGAGAGTTGTAACTTCCAACATGGTCGGTAAAGGTAAGAAAATCATAGAAAGAAATGATAACTCAGAATCAAGTGATAAAGAACCTAATCATTTTACCTGGCTTAAGTCAGGCGCTATCCCGGCCCGAAATTATAAGAAACTCGTGAAGGGTTCTTATGATGACGATAGTGATAATTCGGCCATAGCCTCTCCTCGTTCTTCGGCATCATCTAAATTGAAGTCAGCATCATATATGATGAATAGATCTGACAATATCGACCAAAGATTTGAAGCTCAAGAACAAATGATTCGGGAGCAACAAAAGACAATCGAGGATCTTAAAATGATGCTCTCAAAAGTGGTCGAGAATACCCAAAAAATCGTCGAGGATAACGTCAAGAAGGGAAAAGAAACCCATTCAATAAAATGAACGAAGAAGATAAAGAAGAAAAAGCCCACTCGACGCATGAGGACGAGGATAAGTATTCTTTTCATGATCCACATGAAGAGAAAATAGAGAAGTTACAAAGTCAACTCGAAGCATTAATGCACAAGAAGGAGTTGAAAGAATCAGGGGTCTCAAGACCATACCCGCTCGAATGGGATTTGGCACCGTATCCTGAAAAGTATAAACCGCTCAAGTTGGAGCCATATGACGGGAAAGGATCTTCCAGTCAGCATATCTATTACTTCTTATTGCAAGCAAGTCATATGATGGGAAATGATTCCATAATGACCAAGGTATTTGTGAGCACCCTGCGAGGGCCTGCTTTTATATGGTTTATCGAATGCAGTTGCCCCCAGGTACTATCAATAACTGGTATGATGTCAAGAAGCAGTTCTTAGCGCGTTTCTTTGAGGATGATACCGAAATATCGGTTCATTTCCTCCTTGTGACGAAACAAGGAGAAGAAGAAACAGTTAAAAGCTTCATTGAACGCTTCAGGGAAAAGTCCGTGCACTGCAAACACGGAATGATTCAGGAAACCCTGGTAGAAACCTGCAAGTATAATTTCAGGACTGGCGTGCTGATAAAAATGGGAGCTGTAAAGTCCAAAACTTGGAAAGATCTACTGAACCAGGGAGAGCAGGCGGAAGATATAGTTCGCCGGATTGAGGAATCTCGTAGCATGAGAAACTCTATGAATAACAGGCAATATCCACAGAATCCTAAAAATAAAAGGAAGGCTATGATGACATCAGTTGCAGATCCAAAGCCAAGACCTCAGAATCCGAGAGGTGCAAGTCAAAATAGGTCCCAACAAGATAGAACTTATACATTCAAGACGGAGCAGACATGTACTCTATTCCATCTTCTCCTCAGAAAGGGTATGTTAAAGCTTCCGGAAAATCAAAAACCGGAAGACGTTGGTAAAACCAACGATCCTAACTATTGCCTGTACCATCGGAATGTTGGGCACCCAACTAAGGATTGCTATCCTCTTAAGAACCGAATTCAGGCATTGATAGAAACCGAGATTCTCACTCTTAAAGAGAAACAGAAGAAAGTTTCTGCAAATATGACAACTTTGGTTGTAGGAACCAATGAGTTCTCTACCAGAGCAATACCTGTACCAGTAGGGAAGCTGATATCAATACCAAGCACGGGCAGCTCGCACAAGCAAACTGGCCCCTTGGGTACGCTCTGAACCACAGCTGCAATCGAGTCGTCCTTATTAGCTAGTAGCCAGATTTGGCTGGGGGTGCCAAAAATATTAACGATGATAAATATTATGTTGCTTCCGCTACTCATGCTAGCCATTGGAATGGCTAATTGAGTGCTAAAATTTTTTTTTTTGCCCAATGCTGTTAAAGCGGCGGGAAGAGGAGATCAAGTTCCTCGCCAACCCTATCATACTGGGGGTAAAAGTATGAATTAACTATTCAATGTTATTAAAGGCAAATATGAGAGGAAATCAATTCCTCAACAACTCAACATGCTGAGAGAAATAGCATGGCTAGCCCAACTCAAACGGTAGCTGGTAAAGGCTAATTAAATCCATTGATAGCTGGGGTTTGCTGAAAATCTCATAAACTCTGTCATGTTAAGTTCATACCTCTGACAGTGAGATATAGTTCAAGTTACACAAGAGAGCCTTGAACCGTCTCTACCAAACTCTAGGCATGTGCAATTATGCGCCTCTGTTGAAATCGATGATCCTAACCCGGTCATCTTGGCGTGTGCAATTGAACCGTCTCTACCAAACTCTAGGCATGTGCAATTAGGCGTCTCTGCCGAAATCTGATGATCATGACCCGATTATCTTAGCGTGTGCAGTTCAAGTTACGCATGAGAGTCTTGAACCACCTCCATCAAAGTTTCAAGCATGTGCGATTAGGCATCTCTACCGAATTTCTTGATCTTAACCTGATCACAAAATTGAAGATCCAAAGATTTCAAAATTTGCTAAGTTCTAAGCTATTTTGAAAACTTTGGAGGGGATTCTGTTGGCAGTGAAAATTTCTAAGTAAAAAGGAATTTTCCACAGAGAACGCGGAGCTAACTCCGTAGCTCCGCGTTTGGCTATTTTAGCCTCACGTTTGCGCAGAACGCGGAGCTAATCCATAGGTCCGCGTTCTGATGAATTTAGCTCCGCGTTAACTCCGCATGAGCAGATTTCATTAGAATTCCAAATTGATTGTGATTGAGATTTGGGCTTAATCAATATCCAAATTGAGTCCAATCAGAATTCTAAATTGATTGTGATTGAGATTTGGGCTTATCCAAATACCCAAATTGAGTCCAATTAGAATTCCAAATCAAGAGATTTAAATCAATATTAAATATTTGATTAGAATCCTTGATAAATACAAAAATCTTCTTTTCCTATTCCTATGGAAATCTTTATTCCTATTCCTATGGAAACTCTCATAGCCACTAAACTCTATAAATACCCTCTTTGAGGAGACTTTAGAGATCATCAATCAAGAGTAGATCAATTCATAGATGATTATCAATCTTTAAGAGATCTTTTTTTGAAATTTTGGAGAAGTTCGAGTTACGCATAGAGCCTTGAACGAATCAAGACCAGAGGAGATCAGTTCTACAGTCGGCCGCCATCTTCAAGAGAAGAGTTCGTCGTCAGATAGTCCAAAGGAACTACATCGATAGATCCCATCGCCACACAGATCCCACGTTTACATTGTAAAAGAGAGCGATTGAAATATAAAATTCTCTCGTTTGTTCTTTCTTTTTCTTGTTCACTTTCGTTGTAATCCAAGTTGTATTCATTGGAAGGAAAGCAAAGAATTTCTGCTGCGAACAGCCCTCCCCGTGTTTCATTAGCAAAATGGGTGACATTAAAGTCTCCACCTAAAATCCAGGGGTCAGTGCACCGACCTCTAATCCGCTTTATCTCCTCCTAGAAGGCATTCCTTAGCTGGTTCTCATTAGGACCATACACTGCTGTCACCATTTGTAACCATCCATCACTCTGCCTTCTCACTTTTACCATTAGTGAGTAATCACCCCTCCAAATATCCAACACCTCAAAATTCTTATTGATAGCCATTAAAATCCTGCCTGAAGCACCCCTTGCATTTTTTATTATAAAAGTAAATTTATTTAAAGAGGCAATAGTCCTTAATACACTATTGTTTGGGTTCATGAGTTTTGTTTCTTCTAAACACGCTATTGTAGATACCAAAAAAAAAAAAAAAAAATCCAAATTTGCTAAGTGGGCACACCAGCGGGTCCCCGCGAGAAGCAACCCGCGGGAGCCCCCGCGGGTTGTTTTCCGTTCTTTCCCGATTATTTGTTTCCTATTTTTGGACTGATAATCCGTGATCCGATTTTTCAGGAGAGAATTGAGCCAGATTTGGAGCTTCTTCGGTCTATAAAATACAGGAATTTAACGGGAGAAGGGACTTTTGGACTTCTGGATTCTGGGACTTTGGGGAGATTTTGGGCGAGCTCTGGAAATTGAGAAGCGGAGCAGAGCTATCTTCTCCAGTCGGACGGTCAACGGAGGCAGCAGCAAGACTCCACCGCCATCCGAACCCACGTTAAAAAAGGGAATAAATCAATATTCCCGTTCTTGTAATTTCTCGGGTTATTTTGTAATCTGAATTCGTTGTAATTCAAATAATTTTTGCAATGGAATCAAAGATTCAATTTTCGGGCATACAAGAACTGGCGACCACAGTGGGAGCCCCTCTGTTTACAACAGAGAATCTGGTGGCGCAGTCCGACCGGGTGCCGATTGGCTCAATGGTTGAGACGCTGGTCATAGAAGTTGACCAGCAAAAATATGAGGAGTTTCTTTCCTCCTCTGATTCGGAGCCTAGGCGTCATCGCCGGGTGACGATGAAAAAAGGTGAGGCGTCATCGCCCACCGGAAATCAAAAGGCGTCATCGCCTATGAAAATTTACGAGGCGTCATCGCCCGTTGAAATTTACGAGGCGTTATCGCCCGTTCCAAAGTCAAGCCAAAAGTCAAACCAGTCCCTAACCCGCTCTTAGAAGAGAAACCTGAGGCGTAAGGCACAGCGGGCACGCCTCAACAGTGCCTCTGGAAAATTGCGGTCAGAAAATCCAGATCAGGAAACATCGGAAAGAAAAAATTCCAAAAATGAAAATCCGCAAGCGGAACTGCGGGTTGCACCGCACGGGGGCAACCCCGCGGTTGCAACCGCGGGTGCAAACCCGCAGTTCCAACCGCGGGTTGCACCCCGCGGGTGCAACCCCGCGGTTCCAACCGCGGGTTGCACCCCGCGGGTGCAACCCCGCGGTTGCAACCGCGGGTGCAAACCCGCGGTTACAACCGCGGTTTGCACCCCCCGGGTGCAACCCCACGGTTGCAACCGCGGGTGCAAACCCGCGGTTCCAACCGCGGGTTGCACCCCGATGGGTGCAACCCGCGGTTGGAACCGCGGGTGCGGGTTGCACACCGCAAGTTGCAACCCGTGGGTTGCACTCCGCAGGAAAAATCAAGGGTTGGTTCTGGTG
Source organism: Dracaena cambodiana (assembly GCA_036321105.1). Taxonomy (NCBI): domain Eukaryota; kingdom Viridiplantae; phylum Streptophyta; class Magnoliopsida; order Asparagales; family Asparagaceae; genus Dracaena; species Dracaena cambodiana. Next base: position 25,204,743 of record JAYEPQ010000008.1, on the reverse strand, counting down.
TCTATTCGGGCACACGCGCAGTGAGCACACAGCGCACATCTAACTTTTTGGTTACTCTCTCAGGTGTACCATCCCGTTCCTCTACAAATAAATATAAGGATGTGCTCATGAACTCACCTGAGGATAGATCTTCAAATTTCTCTTCGGATGAACATATTCATGATAGAATCCTCCAGATCCCGAAGAACAAGTCAGATGCGTGCGAGGCCCGCACAACTGCGCAGGCCAGCACACACTCCAGAAGAATCCGCAGAAGGGTTGGAGAACAATCTAATGCTGGAAAAGAGCTCAGCCCCGAAATATTGCAAACTCTCCAGTATTATGAACCAAATTTGAGACGCAAAATACGTCAAGATGCAAATAGAGAGGAGAAGATACCTCAAGACTTGAGAGAATTCCTCAATTGGAAGAAGAACTCTGCACAGAATACTCCTCAATGCCAATGCGAACAGTTAATCTCAACTGTTCTATCAAACTGCGAGTGCCATCCGAGACGGTCCGTTTTTGAGCGGATCACCGAATCCAAAGGAATACGGACAATAAAGAGGGTGTGCTCTGGAACCGATCTACCTGCTGCCTCATCAAATATGGTTAATAAAGGCAAAAAGGTGGTCGGAAACAACCTTTCGGATAAGGAAATTACTCCAAGATCAAAAGGAGTTTCTATCGAAACAGAGGGCGCGCTTCTAGAAGAAGTCTCTGAAAGGCTTGAGAGACAAGAAAAACGTCTCGAACAGCACGAGGAGACCATAGAAGAAATGAAACAACTTTTGATTGAGTTGCTGGCTCAAACTAGAAAGAACCAATCATCGCCGTCCATTTCTAGTCGGCAGAAAGGAAAACGGCCTGTCCAAATAAATGAAGACAGCGAAGACGAAGATGAAGAAGTGCCTCCTCATTCAAGAGAGGAAGAGGAAGTGAAAGTTATCCTCAATCCTCACGCAGAGAAAATAGAGAAGATGGAGAACCAATTACAAGCTCTTCTTCATCGCAAAAAGCTACAAGAGGTGGGGGTAGTCCGTCCATATCCCATAGAATGGGAGACCGTACCCTATCCTGCAAAATATAAACCGTTGAATCTTCAATCATTCGACGGTAAAAGTTCGCCGCAGCAACACATCTTCTATTTCCTCTCACAGACAGGACATCTCATGGGGAATGATCCAACTATGACTAGGATATTTGCGAGCACTTTACGGGGGCCCGCATTTACCTGGTTTATGCAACTTCCCCAGGGAACAATTAAATCTTGGGCTGATGTAGAATGTGAGTTCCTAGCCCGATTCTTTGAAGATGATACAGAAGTCTCCATATTATCTTTGCTAGCAGCGAAGCAAGAAGAAGGCGAAACGGTCAAAACTTATGTCGAGCGGTTCCGAGAACTTTCCGTTCGATGCCCACATGGCATGACGCAGGATACGCTTGTGGAAACCTGCAGACATAACTTGTTGACCGATATCTTAGACAAGATGGGTTCGGTCGAATCCAAGTCATGGAAGGATCTGCTTAAGCAGGGCGAACAGGCCGAAGAAATGCTTCGACGTCTCGAAATGCAACAGTCTGCAACCGGAGACGGTGCAAACGAATCTCCATTCCATTTTTCCCGTTCAAAAGGGAAAGACATAACGGCAATGGCGGTAGAAAGTACACTGAAGCAGAAACCATGGCCAACTACAAGCAACACAGCAAAGTCGCCTAGACTTCAAAAGCAGTATTCGTTCAAGGATGAACATACTGCTACTATGTTCAATTTGCTCACCAAACGCAAGATGCTTAAATTGCCGGAGAGCAAGAGACCTGATGAAGTAGGGAAAACTAACGATCCGAATTACTGCCTGTACCATCGGATTGTAGGTCACCCCACAAAAAATTGTTTTATCTTAAAAGATAAAATTCAAGCGTTGATTGACGCTGGAGCAGTTCAGCTCAAAGCTGAACAAAAAAGGAGTTAGAGCTAACTCCGACACATTTAATGTGTGAGGTCTAAAAGTACCACTTGGGCTTACAACAATTCCCAAAAAATGGGCTCAAGGCGGTTAATTTAAACCCCCATATATATATATATATATATATATATATATATATATATATATATATATATATATATATATATATATATATATATATATATATATATAAAAGAAGAAGAAAAAAGAAAAAACATCAAAAAAAAAAGAAAAAAAAAATGAATCACCCAACGCCGACAAGGCTACGGGAAGAGAATAAATTTCTCGCCAACCCCACCATACTGGGGGTAAAAAAAAATGAATCACCCAACGCCGACAAGGCTACGGGAAGAGAATAAATTTCTCGCCAACCCCACCATACTGGGGGTAATAAGTATGAACCACCCAACGCCGACAAGGCTACGGGAAGAGAATAAATTTCTCGCCAACCCCATCATACTGGGGGTAATAAGTATAAACCACCCAACACCGACAAGGCTACGGGGAGAGAATAAATTTCTCGCCAACCCCACCATATTGGGGGTAAAAAGTATGAATTGCCCAACGCCGCTAAAGCTACGGGAAGAGAATAGATTTCTCTCCAACCCTATCATACTGGGGGTAATAAGTATGAACCACCCAACGCCGACAAGGCTACGGGGAGAGAATAAATTTCTCGCTAACCCTACCATACTGGGGGTAATAAGTATAAACCGCCCAACGCCAATAAGGCTACGGGAAGAGAATAAATTTCTCGCCAACCCATTCATACTGGGGGTAAAAGTATGAATTGCCCAACGCCGTTAAGGCAAAGGGAAGAGGAAAAGTTTGGCATTTAAGCCCAAACGAAATCCTTGACAACTCACCATGCTGAGGGGAATAGCATGGTTAGCCCAACTCAAACGGTAGTTGGTAAAGGCAAAATCAAACCCGTTGATAGCTGGGGGTTTGCTAAAAATCCCATGACAAATCTGTCACAACAGTATTCTTATCCGAATATAAGAATGCATCACTGCCCTAAGCTGCTAAGGCAAAGGGAAGAGGAAAAGTTTGGTATTTAAACCCAAACGAAATCCTTGACAACTCACCATGCTGAGGGGAATAGCATGGCTAGCCCGACTCAAACGGTAGTTGGTAAAAGCAAAATCAAACCCGTTGATAGCTGGGGGTTTGCTAAAAATCCTGATCAGATAAATCTCCTGTCACGTTAAGATTTCACCTCTGACAGCAAAACTTTTCTTGTCATTTTGCTCTAACAGAGCAAGCGACACTCCAAAATATTTGTCAAGTTAAAATCATACCTCTGACATCATAATTCAAAAAGTCAAAAGAGATAAAATCCTAATTAAATCGATCCCCTGTCACGTTAAGATTTCACCTCTGACAGAAAAGAAAATTCACACTTCATGAAGTCCAACATTACAACCTCTGATGAACGTGCTTTTGATATCGTTAAGTTGAAAATCACCTCTGACGAAAATCATCTCCCTATCAAGTTAACAGTTACCTCTGATAGTCCGATTCCAAAACTAAATACGTTAACCGTCACCTCTGTTTAGTCAGCTTGTCCCTATCACGACCAGATCCTCTGAATAGGTTAAGCTCCAAGACACGTTTAATGTCACCTCTATCTTTTCCTGATTCGTCATACTAGATGTCACTGAACGGTTATGATTAAAATAAGCACGTTAATATTATACCTCTGCTTGACCTAAAATAAGCACGTTAACATTATACCTCTGCTTGTCCTCTAATGAGTACGTTAAAATCATACCTCTGCTTGTTATGGAATAAATAAATATATTAATAGTTATCTCTATCGACCAAATCTTTTAAAAGGTCTATAACCAAAATTAAAAAATCCAAAGTATTTCAAAATTCAGTACGGTTCAATACAGAACTTCAAAAACTTTGGAGGGGGTTATGTAGATACCAAAAAAAAAAAATCCAAATTTGCTAAGTGGGCACACCCACGGGTGCACCCGAGGGTTGCAACCCGCGGGGGAAGCAACCCGCGGGGGCGATCCCGCGGGTTGCCACCCGCGGGTTGTTTTCCGTTCTTTCCCGATTATTTGTTTCCTATTTTTGGACTGATAATCCGTGATCCGATTTTTCAGGAGAGAATTGAGCCAGATTTGGAGCTTCTTCGGTCTATAAAATACAGGAATTTAACGGGAGAAGGGACTTTTGGACTTCTGAATTCTGGGACTTTGGGGAGATTTTGGGCGAGCTCTGGAAATTGAGAAGCGGAGCAGAGCCATCTTCTCCGGTCGGACGGTCAACGGAGGCAGCAGCAAGACTCCACCGCCACCCGAACCCACGTAAAAAAAGGGAATAAATCAATATTTCCGTTCTTGTAATTTCTCGGGTTATTTTGTAATCTGAATTCGTTGTAATTCAAATAATTTTTGCAATGGAATCAAAGATTCAATTTTCGGGCATACAGCTATGTCTACCTTATTACTGTGAATCACCTATGCGACCATACATCGTTTAGTCAGGTGACCCATACACCTCACATTCCAAAACATATAATTCATGATAATGACTGATAAGTTCTCCAAAAAAAAAAAGCGAAGTCTTTCACGACTCAGTCACTCTTCCCGAATCATCCACCCTAGATGAGTCTAATGCCTGTAAATGTGCTAAGTTGTGTGTGTGTTTGCTAGAATTACTACCCATATAAATGTCACAAGTATCAGCTAGTGATAGAAGCCTATCATCTGGTATAATATTAAAAATGTTCAACACAGATTCGGCAATACCTGTATCGAGCTCCATATGTAGTGCCTTCCTCTTGGAAGCCGAATCCGCGACCAGCCCACTCTGGTAGACTTGTCCTCCCCTTTTCTCTTCTAATCTCTTACTCCTTCTGGACGAGGTGATTGCTAGCAAAAGCCTGCTGGTCTTTTGCGCTTTCCCTGTCATCTCTTCAAAGGCTCTCAAACCTCCTTCCTCTTGTTGGTAATCTCATTCCTCTGGCAGTTTTTCTACACTGTCTTTATCATGTCCAGTCGCTAAGATATCCTCCAATAGTTGTTGCTGGTCCTCTGTTTCAATAAATAGTTGCAACGTACTTGTTTCCTCCTGATTTTTCAAGTCAAGAGACCGACGCTTGTCCCGAATCCGTTTGGGCAAACGTAATGCCTGCCTTCTTCTTGGACGCTTACTGTGCTTCGTGTTCTCTCTCCGTCGGCAAGTCAAAGACAACATGACGGAAGTTCTTCACTGTAGTCAATCATTATGTACGCAATTCGAAAATAAATCCCCGTCGACGACGAGTCGTGTGCGCATCACATTCTCCAGCATCTTGGCAATCATGTCCCTAGCAAAATTTTTGTCAATAGTCTTTGGGGTTGTTATTAATCCCGTATAGTTTGCCCTTCTGGGAGAAGAACATATTTCTCCATCTTCGAGAATCACTCTTCTTTTGCGGACCCTTCCTCTATATCTCTTTCTATAATTTTTGACATTAGTGGCGGTCCTCTATCATTAACTGTCAGAGCTTGTCCCTACAATTCCCCTCCACATACTGCTTTCAAAGCAGATTTAGACCCCTCTTCCTCAGCCCCTTTGTTTGATCCTGGCCCCACCATATGCCCTTCGGATTTAGAAATTAATTCAATTTCCTCTCTGTAGAGTTTCCCGCCATCACCAAGGAGTGAGCTGGTCTGGAGCCCACCATCTCCTTGCCAAACCCATGGGCACGCTGAGCCAAAAACCCCGACTCTCTAGCCCTTTCCTAAGAAACGGGAACTTCTAAAGGGGCACAAGTTTTTTCCTAGTGAGCCCAGTTAAAGTTCAGTATAAATATCAAGTTTGCCCTAAAAAAATATTCCCATATTGCCCTTCTTCCCTCTCGGGCAGAATTTTTTTTTAGCCCGTTCAGACTTTAAGTCCGAACAACGGGGTTTCGTTCGGACTGTAATTCCGAACGATCTAAATTCGTTCGGACTTACAGTCCGAACGATCCCCCGCTGTTCGGACTGTCAGTCCGAACAACGGGGTTTCGTTAGGACTGTCAGTCCGAACGAATCCCGTTCGTTCGGACTGCCATTCCGAACAGTGGCCATCAACTCGGCCTCTGAATATTCCAGTGGTTAATTGATATATTTAGTTGTCATAAAAGTAACGACAGTGTATGGACTTTTATTATTACGTATTTATATATTATTTTTGGAATTTAGGCAAGGAAGCAAGAAAACATACAATTAAATACGGATACACATCACCAACCCCATTGATACACTGATACATCAATCAGTGGATTATAATGATACACCGACACATAATGATACTCCAGATACGAAAATATAATGATAATGCTGATACACAAATACACAGATACTCATGATACACCGAAATAATGATATAATGAAACATGGATACCCGATACATAGATATTTCGACACAACTATGATACAATGAAATAGTGTTTATATTAAAACGAGAAAAACCGAACAAGAGAGATCATTATATAGAAAAAACCATAAATTCAACATAACTTGATATGTTTGCAAGAAATAATTTTACACTGGCCACTTCAAGTTGCAATAATTATCCATATCATTACATAACTCGTGCAATGATCACTGTCTCCTTGTTTTTCTCGGGGGATTACGTCTGCTTCTGGTTCGAGTCATAATTGCCGTATCAGGTGGATTAGGAGTGGATTGATCTGGTGTCAGTTCCTCCGCTTACAGTCCGAACGGGATCTGGTCCATTCGGACGGTCAGTCCGAACGACGCCCCTCCGTTCGGACTGACAGTCCGGACAGAGGCTTGACCCGATCTGATATCTCTACCACTGCCTCACTCATTCTATTAATGTAATAAAATGATATATCATTAGTTTACTCAATTTAACGTGACTTTTAGGACTTATATTAATAACTAATTATGCATTATTATCAAAATATAGGGAAGGAAGCAAAAAAATACAATGATACACCGACACCTTGATATACCGACACAATGATACACTGATACAATAATTCACCGATACAATGATACACTGATACATAATGATACACCGATACAATGATACTCCAGATATACAAATACAATGATACTCCTGATACACCGATATAATGATACATTGATACGCCGATACAATGAAACAACGATACAATAACTGATATAATGAAATAGTGAAGATTATAAACAAGGTCCCCAACGTATAAAACGAACAATATATTATACAAATTAAAAAAATAAGATCAAATACAAACGTAGTGTATATATTATTCAAACAAAAAGCGACCAGTAGGGTTCATTATAAACAAAAACCATTTACTCTACAAATTCTTCAAAATGTTTGCAAAAAATAATTACACCAGCCACTTGAAGTTCCTAACATCATCCATATCAATACACAACTAATATAATCTAATCACTATCTCCTTATCTTTCTTAGGGGTTGACGTCTGCTTCTGATTCGAGACATAATTGCCGTATCGGGTGCATTAGGATGCATAATGACCCGATCACGACGCCAATGTGATTCTCCTTCTTAGGTTCCGAAAACTTGGCAACCCCGTGAATCTTCAAGATCTCCAGCCCATTCAGTATGGCGTTGACCTTCGACGGGAGGCTCCGGTTAGATGGTCCGACACTGATGTGAATGGTCCCGAGGGGTTTGAATCCGCAACGAAATCAATGTAGTAAGGCGAAGCTAAGGATAAGGTCTGTGATGAGAGGTCGAGGTCCGTATAGACAGAGTAACCGTTTATGTAGACGTCGAAGTAGAGCTCGTAGAGAGCTTTGCTGACTATATCGCAGAAGTGCAGCCGGACGAGATATCCATGGTCGGAGTTAGGAACAGGAAGGGCCCAAGTGAGGTTAAATTTATCGTCGGAGGAGGAATTGCCTGTTATCGGAAAAAAAAAAAGACCAACAATAAACTTTACTGTAATATCTTGTATCGAATGAATATATGATCAGTTTTCAGTTCATATTTGCTTATTTCTCAAGCTAAATTAGTACTAAATGATGGCCAAAACTTTAAATGAGAAATTGGTGAAGTTTATTCAAGAACAATGTTATTCTCTGAACTATTATAATCTAAATTTCTGCCAAAGGTAGTGATCGCAAATTTTGCTCAAAATAAAAACAGATTTGATTCTTCAAGACAAAATTTCAAAATTACCAGTCCAGCCGATCTCCCGGCACGTGCCGTACACGCTCGCCGGCGTCGTCTCCGGCGCGGCCCCGCTGTTCGGATACTGAATCCTCTTCGAGAAACGCACCTCCTCCCCGCTCCTTCCCTCCACAAACCCGTCATCATCGGGCACCCAAGTCCTCCACAGCGTGTCGTTCTCCAGCGGCGGAGTGTGGCTCGGCGGCGGCGGGTTTGGAGGAGATGGCTGCGGCGGATCTTTTGAAGAAAAGGGTTTTGAGGGGTAGAGGAAGTGAGGAGAGAAGATGAGGAAATGAGGGGAAGTGGGGGGGGGCGCAAGAGAGAAGAGGAAGAAGAAGGAGATGGGTGCGGCGGAGGTGAAGATGAATTTTTTGAGGCGATGTGGAGAGGGAGATGAAATTTACTAAAGGGTATTTTGGGAATAAAACTGTACTCACTAAGAAATTCTCTCCTTTACCTAAATGAAACTGGGCTCACTAGGAAATCTGGGCTCACTAGGAAAAAACTTGCGCCCCTTTAGAAGTTCCCCTAAGAAACGAGGAGGTCTCCTCGAGACCCGCAACCCTTCCCTTGGAAACCCATTCCCCCCTCTCGTTTCTCTATCTGGCAGTGTCTTCCTCTTCTTCTCTGCAAATCCCTTACCTCCCTTTCTCCAGTTCCTTTCTACAACCCATCAAATTCAGCAAGCAAGATAATGCGCCCCTGATCATCTTTGACCAACCTACCAAAATTTGTCCCTCTCTGATCTATGTCGATTTCCTCATCTTCACTCTTTTCCTCTCCAGCGAGGAAAGAGGGCTGACCCCGATCCTCTTCTGGGGGGGTTTCTTGAGCGCAGTAGCCGCAGGCGCACTGGCAGAACCCAGTGCTTCAGCTCTTTCGTCTCTTGTCCCTTTTCGGTTATGTATGTTTGATTTCTAACCAGATCTAAAGGTTCGGTAAGATCTACTCTTTCTGGTAAGCTCTCTTCCTTCTCTCCTGATCTGAGAAATCTCTCTTTCATGCATATTGACCTTGTGTTGACATTTTGGGAAATTTCTTCCATCGATTTGAAACTCGTCGAGATTCAGTCTATCGGTAAGTTGTTACCCTCCACCCTTTTCCATATGCAGCTTCGTCGGTTCCCGGTGGGGTGCAGTATTACTTCGGCGTACAGCTGATCGGTTGAACTGGCCAGACCAACTTTCGAGTTTCCCACTTCCCCCACCGATACCGATGCAGCAGTGAGCACATCCACGTCCCCCTTGACCGACGAGTGGGTTGTTTCTCTGGGCACCTCCATGAGCTTTTCACCTCGATTCTAATGGCACATAACTGCTCCCCTACTACGGCAGTGAAGTGTCGTGGAATGTCCGTCAAACTCTCACAACTCACCAGCACCCTTGCATAGTCCATGCAGGATTTCGTGCTAGTCTCCTCACTGATGTCGATAAAGTGAGCAAACTTGGCAATGAGCTAACTAATGTCACTACGGTTCCAATGGTGTAATAGAATACTGTGAATAGTCAGCCATGCTTTTGTCGGAAAAATGTAAAATTGGTCATCTTCATTTCCTTTCCACCTACAGACTCTAAAGCCAGCCTTTGTTCTCTACACAGCACCGACGTCCTGCTAGCCGCATATGACAGTTTCTCTGAAGAGAGAAAATGGGTCAGATACTTGTCGTTGTTCTTATGAAATAGCCAATTATGCTTCTTGAAATCCTCAGAGATCGCGCTCAGTCCTTCCATCATATCGGATGCAGAGGGGTTGTCGTGGCCATGGTAGATTACCCCTAGAGTCTTCTCTAGCTTCCTTTGTTTCTGTATCGTAGCCTCCGAAGTGGAAATGAAAACCATCGGGTTCACTCTTGGAAGGTGCAGCCTCAGTTCCCTTCCCATATTAGTTCTTTGTTCAGGCTTGTTCGACGGAACCCGCTGCCCTTGCACATCCCTCTTCTATCGTCCTTGTATATTCAGTTTGTGTACTTGTTGTACTTCTTTTCTCGTCGGAGCAATTGGGCACTCACCAACCCTTTGTCCAAGCACCTTGCAGAACCTGCACCTGACGAATGGACATTCATCCTTAAAATGTCCCTTCTTCCCACACACCCAACAAGCCTCTGGGCTTCCCGGTGCCGACCTTCTCACTGGAGAGAATTTTCTTTTCCTCCCTCCTCCTCCTATCGTTGTTGCCTAAGTAGCCATCTTTTCTTTTTTGATCGCCGCCCTAGACTTAACTTGTTGCCAGCCCCTCTTTGGCTCTATCTGTTTGTTTGGGTGGTTCTGGCCTCCCCTTGTTGCCGCTAGTAAAGCCAGCACTTTCTCACCTGACTAAATAGCGTCCGCAGTGATTGATCTCCTATGACAGTAGCTGCCGCCATGGGATTGGAGGAAGAAATCTCATCCCCCCTTACCTGCGAGCCTCTGACTATCTTGGACCAGCTCCTTCTCCTATACTTCTGATTCTTATTCTCATCACTCTGCGCCTCCTCCTTACTCTTTCCTTTCCTGAGCCACCCCCATCCGAAATCCATCAGCGGAGATGGTGGTTAGTTGCATGTCACTGCTGGCCTCCTAACTACCCCCGTGAAGGGATGCCAGAAACGGAAGTGTGGCTTCGGAAGGAAGAAACCAATGATGAGAAGCACTCTTATTTTCATTCTTCTTCTGTTGATGTACATATTTGTTGCATGTAATTGTGCTTGAGCTCTTTAGTCTTAGGCTTGTACTTGGTTATGTTATATCATATTAATGGAACACAGAAGGATCTACCCGAAATTTTAAGTCAAAAAAAAAAAAAAAAAAAAATCGATGCACTAAATAATATTTTAGCATATAAATGTATGCATAGTCACAAATATACAGAAAGAAAACTTAAATTCTGATTACAAACTTTATGCGGATTGATATTAAAGTTTACTTAAAGACAGTTATTCCACCATATAAAATTAAAAACTTCTGGTAAGATAATAATTTTAACTCTAGAAATGCATGATCTCCGTGAAAATTAGGGACAAATGCTCGGAATGGTCATATTTATTTTGAAAACTTTGGAGTTGTACAGGTGATGTGTATCAGAACTCGGATTCATGTCTGTTCTTACAGCTGAAGGGTCTTTAATCACTTGCAACTCATACAGCCAACACTTGAATCAGATAACTCATAGATGAACCATTCCAGTTGCGGTAGCTCAAGACTTTCTCGTGGTAACTTGTGTAGTTGAACTACGTCAATTGAAATAGTTAATTAAGCCAAAAGTTTACACCAGCGTACGTTACATTTCAAAACACCAAATATTGCTGTTGATGCAGTAGCCTGTCATCTACTTGATTACTTCTATGTTCGCCACTTTGTATGCTATTACATTTGTAGGGAGAGCGTTTCTCATAATTTATGAGCGTGTCCATATTATGCTTTAAACACTAGTATGGTGATGGTTATGCTACATTGGAAGGCTTCAGGGACTAATATAAAGTTATAGATTACAGAAAAGAACAAATTATGCAATAATGAAACTTATTTTACGGCTTATTATGAAAAAAAAATCCCAAATAATAATATTCGTAGGCTCATATTATGCATCTGCTGAATTGATGTTCAAAATATGCATGGATTTAATATTTCACTACCCAAATATGGAGACAGGACAATTAATCCCACTTGAGAGCCATGGAGACTCGACATTTCCACTTGAAGAGACTTCGACCATTGCTTGCTATCTCGTGAGTTTCCAAAGGAGCACACCATTTTTCCTAGTGAGCCCACTTCACAAATTTCAGCCCAATCAAAATTTCACTATCTAGTGGTGGGCTCAATAGGAAAATTGGTGTGCTCGTTTGGAAACTCCCGCTATCTCTGGCAACGAGTACCTCAGTGCTTGCAATAGGAACCTCGATTGCATGTGGCACAAGCCCATCCCACTTCCATTTGCCTTCTACCCTGGACCAATGTCCATATTTTCCATGCAGCATTAATTAATAAGTAGATGAATTTTTCAACTTAAATTTTCTGCGACAACTCCATCGACAAATTATAACCTCTCTATAAATCATAAGATCAAAGCTAATCAACTTTCGAAAAATGATTCAAGCAGTTAAAACATATAAATAAAACAAATTAGCATGATTTACAATAACTTGAAAGAACTCAAATGATCCAGGCACGTCGAAATGGCTGGGTTGAATAAATATTAATGTTGATCTCCTTCTTCCTCCCTCTTTCATTTCTTTTTGAACTTTGGATAAAATATGCTTAGAGTTGTGGTTAGGGAAGGAAAAGAGTGACGTTGGATTTCCTTTTTGTTTGGGATGTGAGGGTCCAATTAAAATTTTAATTAGTAAGCAAAGATATTGTTAGTTAATTAGAACGGTTTGAAATTCTAATTAATATATCTTATGCGATATCTTTTTAATTATGTTAGATAGGGAAATTCAAAAATATATTTTAATTAGATTAGTTCTCTAAAATAAGTTTTCATTTAATATCTTATTTCAAATAATAAAGAAGATTAAAAGATAAGGTGGCATTACGTCCTACCCCATGAACAAATCCTCGAGCTTTATATATAGCCAAATAATATAAGAGAGATCATATACCTACATCGGAAGGTGTGAAAAGCGATCCCTAATGTTCCCTTTTCGCTTCCAAGTAACTTCTCAGAGTTGACAAATGGTTCCAAGACACCAGCACCAATGGAATCACTCCATTCTTTAGTTTTCTACGTGATCGATAATGTCCACTGAGTGCTCTGGGCAAGAAAGGACTGGCCCTGGGTGATTCAAAATATGTCTCATCACAAATATATTGGTTTGGATGCAAGATATGAAATATATCATGCGCTCCCTCCAAGGACGGTAGTAGAGATAATTAATAAGAAACCTTACCTACTCCCTACATGATCTCAAATGGTCCTATAACAATCCTATCGTTTTAAACTCACTACTTAAATTTTCTCCATAATTTTTTTTTTTTTTTTTCTAATTTCATACTTTGTCTCTTGACAAGATCCTTTGACTTAGGTCAAATGCACTAATGATACTCTTACAATTTGCAAGAGAGAGTGTTCAGGAAGGTACACCCTTCCCGTACCCCATTCATGACTCCATTGTTCCCTCTCCACTCTCCCTTGTATAAATACATAAATATTCAATCTTCCTCCTTCTCCTCAGCCAGCATTCTTCCTCATCTTCTTCTCTTCTTCTTGCTCTTCCATAGCTCAACTCTAATTAAACCCAAATAGCCCCGACCGGAGACTCTTCAGTTTTAAGACTATGGCAATGAATTGAATTCTTTGAACCGATTTCTTTTTTTTTTTTTTTTACAAGAATCACATATAAATTAAATAAATATATGATTTTTAATTAGTAAACTCTCTTCTAAACTCTTCTCCATCAATAATCCATTCTCGGATTTTCCAATCTCCGAGAAAATGATGCCTTAGATGAGGTCTTACAGCTAACTCAATAGATTATAGTAGAATTGCCATAACTTTCTATTTGTAACAAAAAACGAGTTAATTTTTCTTTTGCCTAAAAGAGAATTCGATCCCCTACATCTTTTATTTTATGGTTTTAGCTAATCTTTAATCGTCAAAATCCGAGTTGAAGTTATTGATAGCACAATTTCTCTATGATGTCATTCATGCACACTCTCTTGGTATATTGACCGTAACTTTTGATTCACAAATCTAATCGAGTTGATTCTAATATTATTTGAAAGAGGATATAATTTTCTATTTCTATATCCTCTAGACCATCTGAAGATGGGTTTAAAGACAAAGGTTGCACCTGATCTCTCCATCGCTGGTGTTCAATCTACTTTCATTCGTGCTAACACCTAACTAGTTAATGGGTGGTCCACATGTAGTTTCACTAAAGCTCATGTATTTTTATCTTGGCATCCAATTAAGCTGATCTTGAGCTCGTAGGAAAGAAAATTCAATGATCTACATATAACGTCTTGCTAATTCTCAATTTATCATAGTCAAAACTTAGTTTAGAGTTGGAATTGCTGCACAATAGCAAGACTCCGTACCATGTTCAGTACAATCTTGATATCTTTTAACCCGGACACCGATTTAGACCATCCTAGATTTATTTGGTGGAAATTTAACACTTTACAAATCTCCTTTACTTATCCTAATTCTAATTATATAAAAATAAAAAAAATATTTGAAGTCTCTGAAATTGCATGATAACAAAACAGTGACGAAGTTGTTGAAATTCCTGATGGCTCACCATTCTCTTTGCAACCTTCACTTAAAAACAGGGCCCGCCTGTGAACATGACTTAATTTCATTTGTGTAATTTTGATATTATTTAAATTATTTAATTCTTGTTTAATCACTAGTACTCATGTTAATTGTATATTAGCATTATAACTATCCTTCTTACTTGGGTCATGTATGTAAGTCGTATCACGGGTACAACTCTTACCTTTCCTGAACATGTACTTAGATCCCGACTTGTATAGAGTATTTCCTCTTTGCATGTGACCTGACTTGTGTGCTACCCTTTCATGATACTAATCCTGTAAGCTACCACCTAATAATAAACTATTTTGGTTGACCTGATCTTGCCTAAAACTTTTATAACTTGTTAAACTTGTTAGCCGGGTATAGAAAATTTGAATGATGGAGACGCATATTGTGGGAATCATGTCTCGCATATGATGTACATTTTTTTGTTGCACCTTCTAGTGCAGTTGTGAAACCAAAATCATGATTAGCATCTAGTGGTGTGGCTAGTTCACAAGCATTGAGGGCTTTGGTCCTAGGTAGGTACGAGAACCCAACCTCCACCGAGGCTCTTCTTCAAACTAAAGGCAAGGAATCATGCATTTCTTATAAGAAATCACATTTCCACATCGTTCTACTATATGAGATACCTTTCTTATAAGAAATCACATTTCCACATCGTTCTACTATATAAGAAACCCTTTGAATTGTGTAATATTATTGAGTTATTAACTAAGAAACCCTTTGAATTGTGTAATATTAATATTTGCCAAGGCTCTCTCTTAGCTCTTCCTTCGTCTAGAACTCAACTCATATCTACTAATCACCAAGTGACTCTGTTCTACAAAGAGCTCTTGCTAATAACTCTATAAGTCTCAGTAGAGAGACCATAACTATTTACTTAGTACACCAAATAAACTACTCCTTCTTTTGTTTATGTTAGGACTCAATTTTCCACAACTTTCTATATCATTGCTAATATTGACCTTAGCCTAGTCGAAATCCGAGTGGAAGTCAATGCAAAGCAAAGCAGCTCTGTGCTATCTCTTGTACATCTCTGCGGCATTTCAATCATAAATTTTGATCTAGGAGTCCAAATGAGTTCAGTTCTACTTGAATTTATGTTAGAATTCAGTTCCCTACAATTTTCCTACACACTGAATCTACTAAATTTGACTTTAACTGGTCAAAATCAAAGTAGATGTCGATTGGTAGTGCAACAGCTCTATGATATCACTTGAACACCCTCACAGCATTTCGGTCATAACTTTTGATCTAAGGGTTCAAATGAGTTCATTCTTCTTGTGTTTATGTTAAGATTCAGTTCCTTGCAATTTTCTTTACTTCGTGTTTTCTAATATTGATTTGAAGCTAGTCGAAACTCGCGTAGAAGACGAAGTAGACACAATAGCCACTAGGTTATCTACTGTATACCTTCTCGGTATTTGATCATAACTTTCTTTGTGCAACTCCTATCAAACTCATTTTTGACTCATTGAAAAGAGGGCTCAATTTACAAATACTTTCATAATTACTTGCCCCCTAATTTTGCCTCTAGCCCTAGTAAAAATGCACTCAAAACCAATTATTGCACGATGATCCAAACCTCCATGGAGTCTTCCTCTAGCAACACTGTTGGTGATGATGTTCCTACGCTAATATTGTCGGCAAAGATGGACCTCTTATGACCTTATTGGCAGGGGTGTTGCCCGCCGATACATCAGCAAGGTCCCAGCGCCACCGATCTTAACATTTCCCACCAATTCCTGCTGACAATGAGGGGGAGCTGCTAATGTGGAGTGTGACTAGATCCCAGCATTGTGGCCACAATAACGGGTATGCACGATATACTTCTAGAATATGTATATACAATTCATTAGCCATTACTAAGTCAGGATTCATAACTAATAAATTATCTCATCATACTTTACCAAGACTATTCCTTAATAATCTTGCTACTTGCTATATAATATCGGCCACCTGTGTACTTGTGCTATCTCCGCTTTAGTCTTCAAGTTCCTTAATATAGCTATTGCTTCATTTTTTTTGTTATTTTATTTTCTACATGCTCAAATTATTCCTTGCCAAGTTTGACTTTTGGATTTCCCCTACACGCCCAGGTGTCAAAGATTGCATAGTAGAAGAGGAAGCTGATCCACCAATCGAAGATCCTTACTTCTAGGATAAGTCCAACTACTGAAGCCTGAGGAAGAATCTACCTATGTCGTAAATGTCTTTCATTTTTCAGCCATTATGCTTGACATTATAATACTATATTATCACCCGATTTGCTCTATTTTGTTTAGTTAGGCGCTTATATCTAAGTCCAACCAAACTATTCGTAGTTGCTCACTACCTATGATTGTATTTTCCTCGGTTTTGTATGATGGATGATGTTATGATATATCATGGATTACAGTAAGATCAGATCCTTTCTATTAAGTACTCTTACTACACATTTTTTTTTATTATAAAAGGCCATGTGTACCAATTTTTAGGTATCCGTCGGTAATGCCTTATTTAGAAATGGGATACATCGTAAAAAACTTTTGGGGTGTAATGTGGGACATTATAGGGCCTTGTGAGCGATTTCTTCTTTTGTAGTAACAATCTCCTATTTTATAGTTGTTATATTCAGCCTTAACTCCTATTCATGTTGTTCAACAAGTTGGCCCTCTCTTATTGTGTCATCATCCGTTTTAGACACTGCACTCTTATAATTATCTGTGTGCAATCATTTTATGTTGTTTTGGATATGCAATGTAATTTTATGAATTGTAACAAAGTAAATCCTTCTTGCTTGTTCACTCTGATTGTGTGGTTTATGTTGGTAGTGAAAAGTTCTAAGTAAAAGGAATTTTTCACAAAAAAATGCGGAGCTAACTCTGTAGCTCCGCATGTAGTTATTTTAGCCCCGCGTTTAAGCAAAACGCCGAGCTAATCGATAGCTCCGCGTTCTGACGCGATTAAGCTCTGCATGAGCAGATTCTTAAAAATTTTAAAATGATTATGATTGAGATTTAGACTTATCTAAATACCCAAATTGAGTCTAATTAGAATTCTAAATCAAGAGATTTAAATCAAAACTAAGATATTTGGTTAGAATCCTTGATAAATATAAATTCTATTTAAATAGAAACTCTCATATTAACCTAAGATTATAAATACCTTCTTAAGAAAGCCTTTGTGGATCTTTTTTTTAAGCATTAAAGAAGTTCAAGTTACGAGTGAGAGCCTTGAACCCATCAAGATCAGCAGAGAAATATCAAGTCGGCCGTCATTTTCATCAAGCAAGATGACCATCAACGTCAGATCGTCCAAATAAGCTACATGATTGATCCCATCGCCACGAGAACCCAGTTCATATTTTGTAAAAGAAAGCGATAATTATAAATCCTCTCGTTTGTTCTTTTCTTGTTCACGTTCATTATAATCTAAGTTGTATTCAATGGAAGGAAGTAAAATTTTTGCTACGAACAAACTGGCGACCAGAGTGGGGGAAGTTTCTTAATCCGAAAAAGAGATCGTGGCACAATCTAACGTCAAGAGGATCAGATCCATTGTTAACATGCTAGTCGTGGAGATCGACCAGCAGAAGTACGAGGAGTATCTCTACTCTGAGTCAGGTAACCTGACTGAAATGCGACGCTATCGTCGCGTGATCTCCAATACCCGTAAGTTGGATAATCGAGAATCCACCGTTAATCGGGGACCCTTAGAGACTACAGCCATAGACCCGTCGTTTGGGCAAGAAACCCTAGCAGAGGATGACCTCTCTACCGCCGAAGAAGGCTCGAGAACTGGATTGACCAGAACTCAACTCCGGAACAGAAATCGGAGAGCTAGGCAAAAGGCCTTCAAAGCCCGCGTTAAACGCGAGGCTATTCAAGCAGCAGAACGCGAGGCTATAGTACCCCGCGAACTGGCTTGCGTTAATCACAGAACCAGTCAGTATCGCGTTAAACGGGAAGTTGCAACTTGCATTAATTGTAAGGAAAAGCCAGCGTGTGATTCTCTACGCAAGGCTAAGACTGACCTTAGTGTTAAATGCGAAGCTAGTAAAACTTGCGTTAATTGCAAAATTTCTGATACTCACGTAAATCACGAGGATAAACTTTTCTTGGAGCCAGCGTGTGATGGTAATTCTCCACGCGAGGCTAAAAGTAAGCCTAGTGTTAAACGCAAAGCCAGTGAGACTTGCGTTAATTGCAAAACTCCTTACCTTCACGTAAATTGCGAAGATAATTTTCAGACTTGCATTAATCGTAAGAATCGCATTAAACGCGAAGTTATGACTTGCGTAAATAGCAAAAATAAGCCAGCATGTAAGAATTTAACTCCACGCGAGGCTAATATTCCAGAAGTTAAACTTCTACAGAAACACCAAGCCAGCATAAAACGCGAGGCTAGCGTATCAAAACGTGAAACTAGTGTATCAAAACATGAGGCTAGCGTATCAAAACACGAAGCTACTGCTCAGCTCTGCATAAATCAACCTGAATACAAAATCAGGATTGACAATTGTCCTATTAGATTAGAACTTGACACTAATGATTCTAAGGAACTTCAGTGGGACCCTATGCCCTCTCAACTGCTGAGTGGGCCCCACAATTCCGCATTCAAGGCCACTGACCTCAGAGAATACCTAACCAAGAAAAGAAGTATAAATCAAGTTCTGCCTAATTCTACTTGTCATTGTGACTAACTTATGACAGCAGTATCTGCTGTAATGAATAGTTGTTGTTGCAGCAAGAATATGGTATCAGTATTCGACCGACTAACTGAATCGGACAAAAACCCTGCTAAGAAGACGAAAACTACTCCCCGAGAAAAAGAATAGAGAATCGTAACTTCCAACATGGTCGGAAAGGGGAAAAATCATAGAAATGAATGATGATTCGGAAACAAGTGATGAAGAAACTCATCATTTTACCCGACTTAAGTCAGGCGCTGTCCCAATTCGAAATTATAAGAAACTTGTAAAAGGATCTTATAACGACGACAGTGACAATTCGGCCATAGCTTCTGATCGTTCTTCAGCGTCATCTAAATTGCAGAAATCAGCATCACAAATGGTGGACAAATCTGACGATATTGATCAAAGATTGGAGGCCCAAGAACAAATGATCCGAGATCAACAAAAAACGATCGAGGATTTCAAAACGATGCTTTTAAAGGTGGTCGAAAACACCAAAAAAATGGTCGAAGATAAGGCCAAAAGTTCTTCAGAATCATCATCAAAGAAATAAAAGGAAAAGACAAATGAAGAAGATAAAGAAGAAAAGGCTTACTCGGCACATGAGAATGAAGATAAATATTCTTTCCATGATCCTCATGAAGAGAAAATTGAGAGGTTACAGAACCAACTTGATGCCTTGATACACAAGAAGGAACTGAAGGAATCAAGGGTCTTAAGACCGTACCGCCTGAATGGGGTCTGGTACCATACCCTAAAAAGTACAAACTGCTCAAGTTGGAGCCATACGACGGGAAAGGATCTTCCAGTCAGCATTCTACTACTTCTTGTCCCAAGCAGGGCATTTAATGAGCAATGACCCAGTAATGACCAAGATATTTGCAAGTACCTTGCCCCCAGGTACTATCAATATCAAGTATGACGTTGAGAAATAATTTTTCGCACGTTTCTTTGAGAATGATACTGAAATATCGGTTCATTCCCTCATTGCAACAAAACAAGAGGAATAAGAAATGATGAATGATTTTATAGAAAGGTTCCGGGAGAAGTCTGTGCACTGCAAACACGGAATGATCCAAGAAACTTTGGTGGAAACATGCCGGTATAATCTCAAGACTAACGTGCTCTTAAGAATGGGAGCCGTAGAGTCTAAGACTTGGAAGGATTTACTTAAATAAGGAGAACAAGCCGAAGACTTAATCTGCCGAGTTGAAGAATCTCGTGGAACAAGGAATCTTGGAAACAATAGGCCACACACGCAAAACAACACTAAGAGCAAGGGAAAAGCGGCAATGGCATCAGATATCACTCCACAAAAGACAAATCCTCCAAGTCCAAATCCTCAAAAGCAGTGAGGTGCGAGACAGAATAGGCCCCAACAAAAGAAGACCTACACCTTTTAAGGCGGAACAGACGCCTACATTCTTTCATCTGCTCGTTAGGAAGGGAATATTGAAACTTCCAGAAAATAGAAAACCGAAGGAAACTGGTAAAACCAACGACCCCAATTATTGTCTCTATCATAGGAAAATTGGACACCCTACTAAGGACTGTTACCCTCTAAAGAACAGGATCCAAGTATTGATAGAAACTGGGGTCTTAACACTGAAAGAGGAATAGAAAAAGGTTACTGCTAATATGGAAACCCTGGTAGTAAGAACCCATGAGTTCCCTGCAGGAGTAACTCCGATACTAGAAGGGAGACTGGTCATGAAAAATCATGACCCACATAAAAGAGTACAAAAAGGGCTTGTCCCTCTAGCTACACAAAGAGGGGAAGTCATGGGGGTCTACCCTGATCTATTACAGGATGAACAATGGACCACCTCAAGTAGCCAGAGGAGAAAGCGGTCTAGTAATACTATTTCCGCAAAGATAAGAGAAGAGTACCTAGTTGCAGGAGCACTCATAGACTCTGAAGAGGAGGCCGAAATTATGGCCACTTATCAAGACGGGACAGGTCCTTCCGGCACTAGATCTGGTAAAGCCTACCTCAAAGACTATACTAGAGTAGACCCGAAAAATATATACGAGGAACTCGCAAAACCTACGAAGCAAAAAGGGCTTCGTTTCCAGAAAAATCCTGGAAAGATGAAGAGGTCAAGGATGCTCCATTTAACTTTGACATAATAGCTCAGCTAGCAAATATCCCAGCTCGAGTCACGCTTTATGAGTTGCTGTGATTATCAAAATCAACTCGCGAAGTATTAAGAGAGGCTTTGGCAGACTCGGAGTCGTTCTTGGCACAGATTGTCGAGCCAGCTGATAAAGAATAGGATTCCTGCCCTCGCTGTCATCAAGTGAGGAGGCAGGTCCCATATTTACCTTTTCTCCTGAGGACATGCAGGTGAGGAATATAAAGCATAATAGGTCTTTATATTTCACCGGATATGTCGGATCCACAAAGGTAGACCGTATTCAAATCGATCCGGGGTCTACATTAAGTGTCATTCTCAAAAAATTGATGCAGCTATTGGGGATCTCTCCCCATCGTCTGACACCAATAAATACTACGATATACGGGTTTAACGCTAATGATAGTTGTCCCCTCGGGAAAATCCGACTTCGATGTCAAATCAGAGATCTGAGGACGGAAGTTACATGCTACGTTATAGACGCAGACATGTCTTATAACATCCTACTGGGGCGACCATGGATCCATACTTATATGATAGTCCTATCGACCCTCCATCAATATATGAAGTATTGTAATGAATAAGGAGAAGTCCAGACGCTAATTGCAGATAAGCAACCATTTAAAGGGTTAGAAAACTATTTCATTGATGCTATGCTCTACAAGCCGGCCCATGAAGTCTCCAATAACAACCGCAGAGAACCTCGAGAACCTGATGACAGTAGAAATGAGGCAGATACTGAATACAAATCTCCAGAAAAGGATGATGAAGGTGCCTATGAGATAAACCCTCGCATAAATATTAATGTGAATTTTGATAATAATGTAACTGATGTAGCAGAGGATGAGTGGATTATTAATGAAAATATAAAATTAGTTTACGAGTCTATTGTCACTACAGAGTCTGAATCTTCTTATACTTCCACCGAGGCAGATGACATGTCCGAACTTGAAGTTATGGTGGCATATCATTTGCCGGTCAGGTCATCCCTCATCTCTCGCCGAAAAATAACAAAAGGACGAGATCATTTCTTCGAAGTACCTCCGCGACATATATCGCAAAAACCAATTGTCTTCGGCAAAGTGATCGCGTCACCCAACCAAAGACAAAGTAGTGAAAGTGATGAACGAACATCACCATAATTTTACTTATACAAGCAGAAATCCCGGCTAATAATGGAAAACATGGATTATAATTTTACCCAAAAACCGGGATTAAACTTTGAAAAAGGGCGACGAAATCTTACACCCTCGTTCAGACCAAGAGGGAAGAGCCCAGATTATTATCAGAAACTCGAAGGGGGTTGGGCTATGTATCTACTCCTTCCTCACCGCCATACAAATACGAAGAGAGCTCTTCGGTCGATGAAGATTTATATCCGCGTGATTATGATTTGGATCTAAGTACTGGAGCATGGTTTCAATCTCTAACAGTGAATATGCTTTCAGCAGCACCAGAAAGCGTCGAGGAACCAATTGATATTCAAGATGATTCCTGGGCTAAACACGTGGATGCTCTCTGGGATGTCCGTTTCGAACAGCGTGACCCGCCCACAGAACATAAGCTAGTACAAATTAACATGGGAATGAAAGAGAATCCGAAGCCCATTTTCATAAGCGACACATTAACTTCTTTTGAAAAGGAGGAACTTATATCCCTAATTAGGGAAAATATAGATGTGTCTGCATGGAGCTATGAAGATATGCCAGGACTTGATCCTCAGATTGCCACACACCGGTTAAATATTAAAGAAGTTGTCAAGCTAGTTAAATAGCAGCAAAGACATTTTCGACCAGAGGTGATGGGGGCGATAGTTGCTGAAGTTAACAAACTCATAAAATCAGGATTTATCCATGAAGAGCAACATCCATATTTGGTGGCTAATATACTGCCGGTTCGTAAGAAGAACGGCAAGATCCGGATATGCATCGATTTTCAGGATCTAAACGCTGC
This sequence comes from Dracaena cambodiana, assembly GCA_036321105.1. Taxonomy (NCBI): domain Eukaryota; kingdom Viridiplantae; phylum Streptophyta; class Magnoliopsida; order Asparagales; family Asparagaceae; genus Dracaena; species Dracaena cambodiana. The sequence continues at coordinate 25,181,659 of JAYEPQ010000008.1, read as the reverse complement.
ATGCCCTAAGGATGAGTTCCCACTCCCGATTACCGATGTAATGATCGACAACACCTACGGTTACGAGAGGATGTCCTTTATGGATGGCTTCTCAGGCTACAATCAGATCAAAATGCACCAAGACAATGAAAAGCACACGGCTTTCAAAACACCGCTGCGGGTATACTGTTATACAGTAATGCCCTTTGGGTTGAAGAACGCCGGTGCCACCTATCAACATGCAATGAGAAAAATATTCAAAGAACATCTGCGTAAAACAGTAGAGTGTTACGTAGATGATTTGGCAGTCAAGAGCAAAAACAAAGAAGACCATCTTCAGGATCTGAGAACAGTCTTCGATCTTATGCAAAAACATCGCTTAAAGATGAATCCCACTACGTCTTTCATGGGGGTGTCTAGTGAAAAATTCCTTGGATTCATAATTACTTCGGAAGGAATTTTCCTTGATCCTGAGAAGGTAAAAGCGATCAAGGAGATGTCAACCCCCCCCCCCCCCCGCAACCTTAAAGAATTGAGGGGATTACAAGGAAAATTGGCCTATATCTAGCACTTTATCTCCAATCTATCAAGACGATGCCAACCGTTCTCCAGACTTATGAAAAAGGTGGTTTCCTTCGTATGGGACGAGGCATGTCAACAAGCGTTTGACGATCTCAAAGAATACCTTACGAAACCTCCCGTTCTTATGGCACCTATCCCTGGACAATAATTCCTTATATATGTAAGGGCCATGGATAACGTGTTAGGAGCATTGCTTGCTCAGTATAATGAGTACAGTCAAGAACATGCCCTTTATTACCTGAGTAGAACAATGATCGGGGCCGAGTATCGGTATATCCTGATCGAAAAAGAATGTCTAGCCCTAGTGTTTGACGTCCAAAAAAATACGGCACTATTTTTCAGAGCAAACAATTTATGTCATATCACAGGTCAATCTCTTGAAAATCCTGATGACAAAACCAGGATCTTTAAATGGCCGATTAGCAAAATGGGCATTACTGCTATCGCCATACAACATCTACATCGTTTCTCAAAAAGCTATGAAGGGACAAGCGATCGCCGATTTTCTAGCGGACCATCCAATTTGGTCCAACTCTAAATCATCAGCAGATATCTCTAAACAGACGTCAGAAGTCAATGCAACTAGCAAAGAACAACCATGGCAGATATTTTTTGATGGTGCTGCCAGACGATCTGCTGCTAGAGTGGGGGTTGTACTGATCACCCCACATAAACACATATTGCCTAACGGTTACTCATTAACAGAACCGTACGCAAACAATGTGGCGGAATATAACGCTCTCATTATTGGTTTAAAACTGGCTCTGCAACTAGGGGTGAACTATCTAGAGGCATATGGAGACTCTAATCTCATCGTCAATCAGATGACAGGCGAGTATGAAGTCAGACATGAAGCCCTCATCCCCTACCATCAACTAGCCATTGAGTTAGCAAGATATTTTGAACAATTTTACATTTATCACATATCTCGGAACGAGAATGTCTATGCAGATGCTCTTGCCACATTAGCCGCGACATTGGTGATCCCGTCGGGCGCCGCTAAAAGTATAACTATTGGGAGTAGAGAACTCTTCCATCCCGATACTGTCTTCCAAACCAGGGAAATGTGCCAAGCAGGCCTAACTCTGGAATCCCGTGATTGGCGATTTCCATTCATGGATTATGCCTTATATGGGATGCTGCCAGAGGATCCAAAGGAAGCCGCCTCGATAAAGAGGAAGGCTCAAAGATTTTATTATGATCATACACTTCGGACTTTATATGGAAAATTGAATGACGGTCTCCTACTGCGCTGCATATCAAGAGCAGAGGCCGATGAAGTGCTGAGAGAAACGCATGATGGAATATGTGAAGCTCATCAGCCCGGTCCAAAACTCGAGGACTGCATAAGAAGGCTAGGATACTACTGGCCGAAGATGATTATCGATGCAATGGCATACGCTAATCGGTGTCATGCATGTCAGGTACATGCTAATTTTATTCATCAACCCCCAGAATACTTGCACAATACTGTTGCTAGCCAGCCATTTGAAGCATGGGGAATGGATATTGTGAGGTCGATAATTCCCCCGTCATCCAGGGGACATCGATTTATTCTCGCAATAACCGATTATTTTTCAAAATGGGCAGAAGCCATGCCCATGAGAGAGGTAAAAACAACAGATGTAATTAAATTTATTAAGCATCATGTCATTTACCGTTTTGGCATCCCTCGAAGAATCATTCATGATAACAGACCGCAATTCATTAGCTAGGGGTTCTCATGGTTCTGTGATAAGTTCAGAATCAAGGACATCGCTTCAACGCCATATAACCTCGCGGCAAATTGATTGGCCGAAGCCTTTAATAGGACTATTATTAAACTCCTTCGGAAGTTCGTTTCCTTCAACAAACGAGACTGGGATGAAAAGCTAGAAGAGTGTTTATGGGCCTATTTCACTACCGTTTGCACCCCAACAAAGGCTACCCCTTTCTCCTTGGCCTACAGAAGCGAGGCCGTCTTGCCTTTGGAGGTCCAGATACCATCATTAAGAGTTCATTAGCCACAAAGATGATAACAGAAAAACGCCATCAACAAAGGTTACAAGAACTAGAAGCGCTCTGATGTGATAAATTACTGCAAGCGTACAGTATCGGTGTAGCGCTGTACAGGTCGTCCCACAGGGATCTAAGGTGTTTTGCGATTCTTACTAATTCTATAGTCTATCGGATTAACAAAGTTCTAGGTTGAAGATGAGAGTTATTCTAATTAGTCTAGGATCTAGAATCCACTAGTTTTCAGCCATGTATTTATGTCTATTATCTTCTTCTTTCATAAAAATTTGATCTTTTTAGTTTAATCTTATTTAAAGTGCCCTAAGCATGAGCTATCAAGTAGTGTGCAAGCATAACTCATCAAAAATACTACTTTTCATAAAAACAAACTAAATCTTTAGATAGTTCGATGAAAAAGATAAAATCAACAACCCCAAACCCTAACTAAGCATAGGCTATCAAGAAACTTAATTCAAGTATAACCTATCAAAATTTTAATCTTCGAGTCCTTGTATTTTATTCTTTTTATAGAAAAATCATGTCTTTATTTATTTTATTTAAGAAGAAAAATATTAGAAAACAATTACATGGTGAATTCTAGTTTCATCTACATCTTAGAGCTAAACTAATTAGCTACTCATGATTCTAGAAAGCAATTAAATCTAATCTAGAAAGCAAATAAATCTATATTAGAAAGCAAATAAATCTATACTAGAAAGCGAATAAAGAATTAAAAGCAATGGCTTACCTCTGGAGCACGGTATTGTGGCCGCCACCCCTTCAGCAAAACCCTAATTTTATTAATAAAAATTAATCTACAATTACACCTAAAAAGCTCTCCCTTAATTTACAAGGATTCATGGGGTATTTATAACCCAAATACAATCCTACTCATACTCAAACTCAATACAAAAGATATGATCCTAATCCAACACAAACTAATCTCAAAATATATAATCTTAATCCAATCCATAGGTATTAGAAACCAATGGTTGAGATTAGATGGTATAAAATACTAATTTTTGGGTCCAAACCCCGAAATTAAATTCAGCACACCCGTAACCCGCTGGATTGGATTTTCCACTCTGCAGTGCTTCAATAAAATGGCCATAACTTTTGCATCCAAACTCGGATTGATCTGTTCTTAGACTCGTTTCAAAGATAATTTCGAGATCTACAAATGTTCCCTATATGAAATTTTCCAGTTTAAACTTTATCTAGGCCGAATATGCTCTTGAATCTGCTACTGCTCCTCTTGAGTTTCTGTCTTCACCATGATTGACTCTTTTTGCTCGTATTCTTAATAAATTCGCTTTATCTTCATCTCTTCCATACAAATCCTTTGTTACCTATAAAAACACACTAAAGATACCCGAGTAGCAATTATTTATATACAAAAATAGATAAAGTATGGGTGGAAAAATACAATATATGATACTTATCACACCCCCACACCTATCTTTTGCTAGTTCTCGAGCAAAACCTAAACCTAAAACGAAAAAGAAAAATCCTAACTCACTTTCGCAGGAATCGCGATTGCACTTAGCATGTGCAATAAGCCTTTAAACCCCTAGGTTACCCTAGTGGACGAGTGTTGTCTCGTGAGCGTTTGCAGTGAATATACCCACAAAATTCATGAAGAAAATAGATTAAGGAATAAAGAAAAAAAATAAGGATAACCAAAAATCAAGAAAAATAGAAATTTTATATAAAAGAAAGAAAAATCTCTTTTTTTTATGATATTTTCATCAATTAATCTCACTAATATACAAACTCAAGAACGCATTTAGATTATCAATTTTCAAATCGAGCATCATATCAGATACACTTATCATTTTAATCAAAAATTTAAATTCTGTCTTTCAATACCTACTAACAGATAATTCATTGGCTCCTATACAACTACGTACACATGTGATAGTTTATTTCGGTGTTAGACTCAAACTCTAACTCATGATTCATCTCCTCTCTCATAACAATTTTTTTTCTTTTTTTTTCTTTTTTTTTCTATTTTTTTAAGAATATTTCACCTTTCATGCGAATATTCACACTTACTTAGGCGCAACATATCCGATTACTTGGTTTATACTCTTTTCTTTTTTTTCTTTTTCTCTTTTTTTTTTAGAATATTTGACCTTTCATGCGAATATTTACGCTTACTTAGGTGCATAGTACCTGATTACTCAGATCATACTCTTTTTTTCACTCTTGAGGCTATTGCCTTAATACCGGCGCACCCCATTATTATATCACTCTCGAGGCTGTTGCCTTAGGCTCACCCCATTATTTTATTCTCACTTTTTTTTTCTTTTTTCTCTTTTTTTTTTTTGTTTAGAGAGAGAAAACTTACTCAATCGTTATTATTTTTGTCCTTAATTTAATAAACTATTGTGAAGTGAAAAATAGATGTATACTTGCCTCAAAACTACTGTTAGCAATATTTATTTTTTTAGATTTTGATGTTTTTCATAAAATTCAAAGTGTATCATCCAATCTACTCTCCTATCCAATTTCAAATTTAAATTTATTCCTTTATCTGTAAGTAGTTTGATCATTGATAAAAATACATAAGTTTTTTTAAATTTATTTTTCTTTTCAGTTTTTTTTTTATTTTTTTTATTTTTTTAGTTAGTTACCCTAAAAACTACCCAAAGTGTAAAATAAAGAAACCTAAAAATCTAAAAAAAAAAAATCCTAAAAACAAAAATAAAATCCTAAAAAATAAAAATCTCCTAATCTACTCCCCCACACCTAAACTTGTGTATGCCCTCATACACAAACCAAGGGTGGTAAAATAAAAAAAAGAAAACTATTATACAAATATTATACACTTATTAGAAAATTCAAACGGTTACGACCTCTTGATCGCTTTCCACTCTCATAATGTGTCCTTTTATGTTTTAATATGGATGAACTTAGCCTTTTTGTCAGTTTTGCATTTAATCTCTCCATTTTATTTTTGATTTTTCTCAATTTTTTTCTACTTTTCTTTTTTTTATTCAATAATAAAATTTTGAGGTTGGAAAGCGTACCTTTACCATCGTTGGTATTCCATCCACGAGCATCTTTCATATTTGTAAGTATTTTGGTTTTATCAATGTGTGAAATAACATACTCATTTTGGTATTGTGGAATCATTAGCTCAATTTTGGAGGGCTGTTTTAAGTCATCAGGTACCATGACGTCTTCTTTTTTATGTTCCTTCCTTTCCTCAATTTTTAGGGGCTTGTCATGCAAATTTTCTTCAAACCTGTTATCAAAATTCTCAAAAGAAAATGTCATACTAGTAAACTTATCATTAGTCAAGTTATTATGAATGGATAAAAATTCTTCTTCACAAATTTCATCACAATTTCCATCAAAAGAATCAAATGATAATGTGTCACTAGCAAGCTCACCGTCAAACAAAATATTTTCTTTATCACTGGTTTCTTCATAATTATTGCCACAATGGTCTAAAATAGGTTGATCACAATGTTGAATTATAGACTCATCATGAACAAAACTATTTAATTCATTTTGAATCATATCTACTTCAGAAGATGACTGGAGTGATTGCTCGTTGGAGTCAGATATGTTTAAACTATTAGATGGTTGATCTATAAAAAGTTTAGCTTGAGAAATCGCTTTGAGAAGATCTTCCATACAAGATTCAATTTTAGAGGATGATTTTTGAGATGATGATTTTAGCAAAACTTCCATATCTTCCTCTATTCTACGTTATCGTTCCTCAGACTCATGATCGTAATTTTTCTTATTTTTCTCAAATGATTGCATCTCGAGATCATGAGTGAAATTTGAAGAATGATATGATGGATCCATATACATATTCGATGACAGATATGAAGTGGTTGGAGGTAGATTCTCATGACATACATATCTCGCTTCTAATCTTTTTAATCTTTCATCTAACATGTTCAATTGAATATCTTGTTCATGATTGAATGTAGAACATGAAGATGAATAGCCCATAAAGAAAGGATCAGATGGAGGATTCTCTTGATATGGATCTTGATTATATGCAAAATTAGAATTATTCATCCATTCATAATTGTAATTTTGTGTATAAGAAGTGCTCGTAGGTTCATTATATATATTGTGAATTTGATTATGACCTAGTCCTAGCAAACTTCCTATCCATGGACACTGATAATAATTATGGTATGGATCACGACAATGATTGTAACCAGTTTGATTTTGAAACATTTTTTTTTAATTTTTTTTTTATTTGTTTTGAAGAAGGCAGAGAGGGAAAGAGGTGGAAAAGAAAAAATAAAAACAATTGAAATATGATTTTTATAATTTTTTATTATATTTTGTAGCATTAAGAACGATAAATACATAAATAGACAAAATGTGAGGGAGAAACGGAAAGATATTGCCGCTAAATAGCGGTATTTACCGCTATTTAGAGGCCAAATCTGGGAGGTTACCTCTCGGATTATTGCAGTGCACTTCCACAATGCTTTCCTTCACTTTGTACTTCCTGTATCTAAAGTTCCAGATCTATACGCACTCAACACACACTGTTAAGCCGTAAAACGTTAGAAAAAGCAAGAAAAATATCGTCAATCCCCGGCAACGGCGCCAAAAACTTGATGTGATAAATTACTGCAAGCGTACAGTATCGGTGTAGCGCTGTACAGGTCATCCCACAGGGATCTAAGGTGTTTTGCGATTCTTACTAATTCTATAGTCTATCGGATTAACAAAGTTCTAGGTTGAAGATGAGAGTTATCCTAATTAGTCTAGGATCTAGAATCCACTAGTTTTCAGCCATGTATTTACTTCTATTATCTTCTTCTTTCATAAAAATTTGATCTTTTTAGTTTAATCTTATTTAAAGTGCCCTATGTATGAGCTATCAAGTGGTGTGCAAGTATAACTCATCAAAAATACTACTTTTCATAAAAACAAACTAAATCTTTAGATAGCTCGATGAAAAAGATAAAATCAACAACCCCAAACTCTAACTAAGCATAGGCTATCAAGAAACCTATTTCAAGTATAACCTATCAAAGTTTTAATCTTCGAGTCCTTGTATTTTATTCTTTTTATAGAAAAATCATGTCTTTATTTATTTTATTTAAGAAGAAAAATATTAGAAAACAATTACATGGTGAATTCTAGTTTCATCTACATCCTAGAGCTAAACTAATTAGCTACTCATGATTCTAGAAAGCAATTAGATCTAATCTAGAAAGCAAATAAATCTATATTAGAAAGCAAATAAATCTATACTAGAAAGCGAATAAAGAATTAAAAGCAATGGCTTACCTCTGGAGCACGGTATTGTGGCCGCCATCCCTTCAGCAAAACCCTAATTTTATTAATAAAAATTAATCTACAATTACACCTAAAAAGCTCTCCCCTAATTTACAAGGATTCATGGGGTATTTATAACCCAAATACAATCCTACTCATACTCAAACTCAATACAAAAGATATGATCCTAATCCAATACAAACTAATATCAAAATATATAATCTTAATCCAATCCATAGGTATTAGAAACCAATGGTTGAGATTAGATGGCATAAAATACTAATTTTCGGGTCCAAACCCCGAAATTAAGTTCAGCACACCCGTAACCCGCTGGATTGGATTTTCCACTCTGCAGTGCTTCAATAAAATGGCCATAACTTTTGTATCCAAACTCGGATTGATCTGTTCTTAGACTCGTTTCGAAGATAATTCCGAGACCTACAAATGTTCCCTATATGAAATTTTCCAGTTTAAACTTTATCTTAGCCAAATATGCTCTTGAATCTGCTACTGCTGCTCTTGAGTTTCTGTCTTCACCATGATTGACTCTTTTTGCTCGTATTCTTAACAAATTCGCTTTATCTTCTTCTCTTCCATACAAATCCTTTGTTACCTATAAAAACACACTAAAGATACCCGAGTAGCAATTATTTATATACAAAAATAGATAAAGTATGGGTGGAAAAATACAATATATGATACTTATCACGCTCAATGAAAAGCGTCTCCAGGCTCAGCAACAGATTGAGTTGTATCAAGCCCAAGTCTCGCAAGCGTTCAATAACAACGTTAAGCAAAGAACTTTTAAACAAGGAGACTTGGTTCTAACTGTTAAAAGGCCAATGATTCTGAGCCACAAGACTAAAGGTAAATTTGAACCTAAGTGGGAAGGACCGCTCATCGTGGAGATGGTATACTCTAGCGGAGCTTATCACTTAATGAATCAGGATGGTGACATAATGATGATGCCAATTAACGGCAAATTTTTGAAAAAGTATTATGCATAAAAAAGGGTATTATTTAATTATTTACTGTCATGTCAGGTTTGCATCCCTAGGAGTATAACCATCCACTTGTTCAACTTACGCATTTGAGCACTTGAACTTCTTTATTAAACTAAGGCATGTGCAATTAGGCACCTCTGTCTAAGTCAATGATCTTGATCATTCTGGTGTAGGCAATTAAATGCTCTCACCAAACTATCAGTTTTCTCTATTAAAGAGCTTTTATCGTGGTTAATAATTAAAACCTGGTTGGTATCAGCAATCTAAGTTAGGCAGATGAGTCTTGGATCGTTTTACCGAAACTATAAATTATTTCATGATAATTATTTGTTGAGCAAGAAGAATTTGTAGCCAACAGATAAAAGATTCAAAAGAATTATTTTTATTCATAGATCAAAAGAATAAAAAGAATTCAAAGAATTGTTGAGTCCCTTTTATTACAAAGAATAAATAATAAATAAAATTGAAGGAAGTTATGACTCTCCCAAAAGCTTCAACTTACTTTTCGTCTCATCAATAACTCGACAACGAGTCTCCTCCATGGAGTGTTGAGCCTACCGGCGTAAATCATCATCATTTATTGCAAGTTGCTGAGCCAACCACTGACGAGATTGCTCAATAGAATGGCTCTTTATTATGCCATCCTGCTCAAACTGTCCTTGTTGAAGGATCCGCTTTTCCCGCCTCCTAACGGATTCCCCTAGCCGAGACTCCCTGGCTTCTAAAATAGCCCGAGCTTTAGCAATAGTCTCTTTGGCTCTGAGAATGGCCGCTTGGCTTCCCTCAATCTCAAAATCTACCATCTCCAGCTCCCTGAGAACTGACTCCTGGCTGGCTCATAGTTCTGCCAACTCCCGAGACCAGCCTTCCTCTTGACGCTTCAGCTCCTCTTGACGGGCCATCATCTCTACTCGTAGCCGCGCCAGCTCGATCTTGGTGGTTGCTTCCACATCTGCTTGGCGAATTGTGTTTAGCGTCTGCACCTGCTCCTCTAAAGCCTCAAGGCGGGCACGATAGGGAGCTGCTCGATCACGTCCTCCGATCCATTCAATATTGTCCAGATAGTTGGACAACATGGGGCATCCAAGATCAAGAAAATCTCTTCCGTCAAGGATCATCCCAATACACCTCCTTAGTAGCCGCATGAAATCATGAACACTGTGGTTGAAGAATTCTTCTAGTGGGTCCGCAGTGTCTATGTTTAGCACAGGCAGTACCAAGGAAGATGTAGCCGGGGGAGGAGTGGCTTCTGCAGGAGTCGAGGAAGAAGAAGCTCACCCCTGTACCAGACTCATAACATGCGGGGCCAGCAAAGGCAATAATGACTTGGCAGAACTGGGAACCCGAGGCGGAGTATCTTCGATACTGGCAGGACAAGCAACTGCGCCAATAGGGGTAGATGTCGGGGTATCTCCGCCTGAAGCTCCTCCTGTAGCAGAAGTTGCCTCAAACGATAACTTCAGGTTGTCTTCATCTCCTGTTGGCAAACGAGAAGGAGCAGGAGGGGCCACTAGTGTCTCAACAGTCATAATTGTCGATGGCGTTAATATCGCTAGCTGAGGAGCAGAGGGTACACCAACAACGACCAGAAAAGTATCTTCAGAACAGACGACCGGTGTCGGTGATGGCAGGCTCGGAGATGGGGGAGCCACTCTTGACGAGGCAGCGACGACATCGCTCCCTAATTCGTCATTTGGAGGATTCGATGAAGGAACAGAGCACGGGGCCGGTGTGAAGTTCTGCGTCGAATTCATTTGCAGAACTACCCAATCCGCCCACTGACCTGGTAGTGCCAAAACAATCCATCAGCTCCTCGGACTCCATCCTGGTAGTCGAGTGCATGGGTGAGTGAAACTGACTACCTGGATCTCAAGAAAGCAGACAGAAAAGTGTCACATATAAAAAAGAAAAAGAAAAATAAAAGTTAGAATACAAAGTTAAAGGTTAGAGTCATACCAGAGGATACAAGTCCAGTGGTGGGACTTGAAGGAGGAGTTGTGGCCGTCTCTAGAAGCACACCTGTTTCGCTACCTAGAGGTTGCGTCGTAGTGCGTTCGACGGATTCTGTGGCTGGAGAGACCGGGGCCTCAGTAGCACTGGAGGCTTCTACAGGCCTGCTCTCTTCTGCCGGTGCAGGTCGTAGGGTCGAGGCAAGAAGGTTCGTAGCGAGCTGGACCGCTGCATCATGGGGAATCACCAGTGTTTCCCCAGCCAGCTTCCTCTTCTTCCAAACTGGCTTGCCCCTTGAGGACTCGCGGCATTTAGCAGTCGAACTCCGGAAGCAAGTCACGATAGGCTGGGGAGCACCACCAGCGTTGCCATCATCGTCATCACCGTCAGAGTCGCCCGCATCCGACGGAGCGACCGCTGTGCCAAGGAACTCATCCATTCCTTCACCCTCACTCTCTTGGCCCCTTTGCGGCAAGAGTAGAAGACCTCTACCTCCTTACAGCAGCTGTGGTTGATAGAGAAATTGGGTACATCAGCGTTTGTAACGCTGTACCATGTGCAAAAACTTATCACCATGCTAAGCTTCGGCGACTTTTGGGGCAATATGAATTCAGCCCCGGTTCCACCAGCTACAAAGTGGAACCAGCTGCAGGCACCCTCATACAAATTTCCCTCATAGGCCAGCTTCTTGTTCGGGTTACCCACATAGAGTTGTGTGTACCCAAACTGGCGAGCAAAGTGGCTCGGGATGTATGGTTCGATATAGCACATGGTGTCTTGCCGATACACCAAGTGCCCAGGGCGAACCAGAACTCTCCTAAGGATAAAATGGCAAAATTTTCTGCTTCCGAAATATCCTTGAATTTTGACCCGTATTCTCCACCAGGAAAATCTGGGAAACACCGAAAAAACTCTTAATTTTGGTGATGGCAGAGCGTCTTTCGGATTATAGACATATAGTGGCTTTTCCAAGTGGAGTGTTCGTACAGCTCCACGAGGAATGGCTTGTCAGCAAGAAAATGTTCAGCCTCACTCATTAGAGAGGGGCAGTGTATGATAAGCCACGCCATCAGATATGTATAGGGCATTTCTACCCTAGGGCTTGGGGTGTTCACCTTGGCAACTTCCTTGCCTAGTCTTCCCTTTACCCTTGTTAGCAGGGACAAAGCCATTGCAGAGTGCTCATAGCCCACTCTGAAGATTGCTAACCATGGCGGGGAGAAGACCGAATGGTCGACCGAATGCAAGTAAAACTGCTGGATAAACCACATTCATTGCGATAGCATCCTTTGGCAGTGACGGCACGACACACCTATTCAACCATAGTATTAGAAACCCAGCAATTAAGTCTCTGTTGGACACTGGGAACTGGACCTGGTAATAGAAGCTCTTGAAGACGGTGCCGGGGCTAAATCCACCTTCGTTTGATTCAGTGGTATAAAATATAGCACGTGTCTTGGCTATGCGGCGATCAATCTCCTTAACGTCAACAGGATTGTGGACGTGGACACTTGATGAACCCTCTTTTGAGTTCAAGTTTGCAAAAAGGTAATTGGCCCATTTCTTGTGACCGATACCTTGGTTACGCACACCTGCCATGTCGGCGCAGATGTGATAATGGCACATCATCTCCCAATAAGTGACATAGATGCGCTCATCCTTCGCCTTCAACAAATTCAACTCCTCGGTAGTGGGGATGTTTCTTCATAAGGGACTTCGCCCATTAATAAACCTGAGACCTCGTACATCTCGTGTAGTGCAAGACCTAATTCACCTACTTGTGTGAAAAAGGTGTCGTCTCAGGGTTGTGCATCTCCAGGAGGCAGAAGAAATGATAGGAGCTCTGAGGTAGCCTAAATTGAACATTTCTGATGGCTTTGTATAAGCCAATTTCCTTCAGAATTGGTTCATGGGAGTCTACCATGTACTGGACAAGGCGAGCCCACCACATATTACTGGAAGAGTAAACCCAGCTAGGCATTCTGAAGTCATTAGCTGGGTATTGGCCTCCTTTCGCCATGAACTCACTTAGGAAGGTTCGGGAGCGAGTTGGAACCTCCCCCACTGGGTGTTCCTTGGTGATTCTACTTGGAAGCAACCCGGTAATGCATCTCGAGGGACCATCTTGATAAGCCTCATGTGCGCCCAACTTGCCCGTAGAGACGCAGTCGTATTTTTGAGTTAGTCCCCACTCCAACTCACAATGTATGGCTAGCCTTTGAAGATAGACCAAAGGGTAACTGCACTCCATGCTGGGTAGAAACATCAGCAAGTCGCCAGATTGGTAGAGCCATTTGCTCTCCTCTTCGAAGAGGATCTCGTCCGAGTGTCCCATTGCGTCTCCAAATAGAAAGGCAGGCTTCTCCAACACTTCTCTGTTGGTTGCCTCAAAGGAAGTATCAGTAATAATCTCCCATGCGGTAGTAGGGTGGTACATGATCAACTTTTTCCTGCATTCCCTTAAACCTGGTTTGTAGGAAGGGAGATCTGTAGTGGAGAGAAACTGGGCCGCAAGGTCTGCACCCCCAGCAAACCCAAAGTAATGCCTATGAGAGAGAGCGTCCACCGAATAGCCCACTGCAAAAGAAGAATCAAGAGTTAGAAAAGTTTTGAGAAACCAGAAAAAAATCTTCTAAGTATAGAAACGCAGACTAAAAACAATTCCGCGCGAAGCTAAGAAAATAGCCTCGCGTTTTAAAAACACGAAGATAAAGTGATAGCTTCGTGTTTGTATAAAAAACGTGAAGCTAAAAGGATAACTCCGCGTTTCTAAACGCGAGGTTAAATCTGTAACCTCGCGTTGCAACGCGACGATTAACAAAAATAGCTCTGCGTTGCCAAATGCGAAGATAACGCGATAGCTTCGCATGGAGGAAGACCAGAGGCCTTTCTTCTTTTCCAAGCCGTACGACCGAAAAACGGCAATCTCACCGGCAAAGAAGTCGTTGGTGGAGAGTTGGCGCGTGATGAGGTATTCTTCTTGGGTGCCATTTGCTTCGAAATCTTGGGAAATCAATGGAAAATCAAGGGAAATTTGGTCAAAAATTGCTCGGTTGCCTTAGTCGCTGATCACTTGAAGCTCTGATCTCTTGAATTCTTCAAATGAAGTGAGCAAGGAGAGCAGTTAAGACTCTATTTAAATGAAAAAACCCGCCCTTGGTATTCGGCACGAGAATCGGAGCAGTTACTGAGCAAAATGCGAGGCTATTAGTTTCACATAAACACACAAAACGCGAAGATAACATGGTGTTTTAACTCTGTGTTCCAGTTTGAAAATCTAAAGTATTTCAAAATTTGCTAAATTCTAAGCCATTTTGAAAACTTTGGAGGGGGTTCTGTTGGTAGTAAAAACTTCTAAGTAAAAGGAATTTTTCACAACAGAACGCGGAGCTCGCTCTGTAGCTCCGCGTGTGGTTATTTTAGCCCTGCATTTGAGCAAAACGTGGAGCTAATCGATAGCTCCGTGTTTTGACGCGATTAAGCTCCGCGTGAGCAGATTCTTAAAAATTTTAAAACGATTATGATTGAGATTTGGGCTCATCCAAATACTGAAATTGAGTCTAATCAGAATTCTAAATCAAGAGATTTAAATCAAAACTAAGATATTTGATTAGAATACTTAATGAATACAAATTCTATTTAAATAGAAACTCTCATATTGACCTAAGACTATAAATGCCCTCTTGAGGAAGCCTTTGAGAATCTTTTTTTTAAGCATTAAAGAAATTCAAGTTATGTATGAGAGCCTTGAACCCATCAAGATCAGCAGAGAAAGATCAAGTCGACCGTCATTTTCATCAAGCAAGAAGACCATCGACGTCAGATCGTCCAAATGAGCTACTAGATAGATCTCATCACCATGAGAACCCACTTCATATTTTGTAAAAGAGAGCGATAATTATAAATCCTCTCGTTTATTCTTTTCTTGTTCACTTTCATTGTAATCTAAGTTGTATTCAATGGAAGGAAGTAAAATTTTTGCTACAAACAGTTTATTATTTTAAAAGTCCTCATGTACCTATTTTTGTGGTACCTGCTGGTAATGATTTACCTTAAAATAGTATACATTCCAAAACTATTATGGTGTACTTTGGAACATTACAAATGGGATCAAAGCTCAGGGTTTACAAATTAGTCTAGGTGATTTAGATTAATTTGTGCCATGGTGGTTTTCAACCTAGGGAGATTGTTACATCTGAACTGCATTATTCACTTTATTATCCTTAACTTCAAACTATTTCTTGAAATTGTATCTGATCCTTTGATTCCAAGCGTGCGTCTCATCTTCACTCCTTTTAATAGATGGCTGGGCAAAATCATATGATGGTTTTTGTAGAGGAGGATAGGAATGATGCTACAGGACAAGAACAAGTACATGGAGAGAAGAATCAAGAGATCGGTACTTAAACATGCTCCAATAGTCTAGATGCAGGAATATTGGATAATAAGTTTCTTTTTAAAGAAACGTCAAGAGATTGTTCCGAGTTTTTATTCAGTGTGCAACTTTTGTTTGATATCAAGACCACCAGGCTTTAGGGCGTCATTGAGTTGACTGTCATATTGGCATTCTTGGTAGAATGATCACAACTTTATATTCGTAAGTCCAAATGAGAACATTCTTCTTTTATTTTAAAGATAATTGATATCTCTATAACTTACGTGTTTTGCACTTTGCCTAAATCCACCTCTAACCCATCCAAAATTAGGTTCAAAGTAGAGTCGTGTATAGAACTTCTGCACAGGGGCACTTAGCTATGCCAACAGAACACTTCAACACTACTGCAGATAGTTGCGTCTACATAAAACTTTTACACCTGCGTCAGTACAACACTTTTGCATCAGCACTCAGCTGTGCTGGCATAACACTTCTCTGCTTTGGTCCTAGCTTTGCTGATACTAGTTTGATAAGCCGACTCTAGCTTAATTCATCGATACTAGCTATCTGTACTGACACTAGTTAACTACACCAACATTAGTTATCTACAAAAAACACACTCCAGCTTCGCTGATACTCTATCTATACTGACATGATTATCTCTTGCCGATCTACTCATCATACCACTCTACTACAGTTTTGCTCACTTCCCATAACTTTTTTTTACAATAAACGGCGGGATATAGCCCTCTGCATCCCATTAAAGAGGTAATAGAACAATAAGAATTCTCGGACTACTAGTAGGATGGCCTATTAATAAGCTTACATAACAAAGGTTCTAAATAAAGCTACAAAAAAAGAGAAAACGAAAAAAAGTACAATAATCCTGCATACAAAAGCCAGTTTTGTCCTCAATCCATCATATCCCGTGCCTCTGATGTGCTCCTCTACTCTTGATATGGTGGGCTAGCATCCATGTCATCTCCCAAAGAGCCACCTGATAGATAAAGTCTCTATTCATATGAGGGGATACCTGTCCAGAAAATGAAATCATGAATAATAAGACTCATGCAGTGCTAATTGAAATGACATTTATCATTAAATAATATATTTTTTTTCTTCCAAATATTCCAGCAAAAACTAGTAATAACTGCTCTAATTTTATGGCTATCACTATCCCTCTAGTAAGTCTTCTCTAAATATTAACATCTAACTTAATCTTGATGTTCAACCCTAGTGCTCTAGCACACAAATTCCATGTACTTTTGAAAAAAGAACAGTTACACATGATGTGTTCGGTCGATTCCCCATTCCTCTTGCACAAGACACAGACGTTGGGGCCAATCCAAGCTCCTTTTTGTAATTTCGGTTAGATAAGGAGAGCTTCTTTGCACACCAGCCATAGGAATAACCTTACTTTCTAAGGTGACTTCACTATCCAAATCCACTTAGTGTTTGACGAGGTTACTCCCCTGTTTATGAAATGTCGATATGTGGATTTTACTGTGAAGTTACCATCCTTCTTCCATCTCCAGCTCGGTCTATCCTCCTCTAAGGGAATGGGTGTTAATTTGCTTAGGAGCCTTTTTAGTAATCTTATTCTGACAAAATTCTGTCCGGATAATGCCGTCGAGTTTCATCTCCATCTCGAATATTCCCAATAATCGCACACCCTAGCATCTTTGTTATTGGCTTTCTGGAAAACTTTCAGAAATAAATTCTTGAGAGAGATTTATGAACACCATCTATCATGCCAGAAATTTATCTTATTCCCTCTTCTAGTTTATATTCCAAACTGTGATAGACTAATTGTCTTACTACTAGCATCCTTTTCTAGAAAATCGATGCATTATGTTTTTGCCTTGTTTTCCCATACAACATATCTCCCTTTGCGCCGTATTTATTGAGAAGTAACTTTTGAAATGAACCCTGGTTTCGAGTAATTAAATGCCACTACCATTTAGTTATCAGGAATAGATTAAAGGTTCTGAGTTCCACCACTCCTAGACCCCCTGTCTCTTTTGGCCTACACACCTGTCCCAATGGGACTAGATGGTATTTGTTGGATGATATATCAAATCCGTTCCAGATAAACCTTTTCCTAATCAAGTCAATTTTATCTCTATCCCATTTCGACATTATAAAAAAGGACATCAGATATAATGATAGTGGGGAGAGTACCACATTGAGCATTACCACTTTCCCTCCCAATAACTGGTATTTTCCTTTCCAACCTTCCAATTTCTTGAAAGCAGTCTAAAAGGGAAAAGCAATCTCTTTTCGAGAGTTTTCCGGGTTTTACCAGTATTTCCAAGTATGTGATCGGAAATTGCTCCTCCTTACAGCAAAACACCTCCCTGATTACTTGCATGGATATATTTCTTGATCCTAGACAAATCATCGAGCTCTTGGCAAAGTTTATTTTCAGACCAGACTAAGCTTCGTAACAACAAAAAGCCCATTTGATAATTATTGCTTCTTTTATATTACCTTTACCGAATATGAGCGTATCATCTGCATATTGTAAATTAACAAAGGATATATTGGGAGCCCTAGGGAGTCCTTCAATCTTTTCTTTCTCCTTCAACTTCTGTAGCATGGAATTCAATCCATCCGCTACTAAGACAAACAGTAATGGGGAAAGGGGATCTCCGTGCCTTAAACCCCTCTTCAAGACTATTTCCTTCCATACTATATCGTTGAACATTACCTGCGTTTTATTGAGCTTAACCAGACTTCAATCCATAATCTCCATTTCGCTCCAAATTCCCAGAGTCTGAGAACCTCCATTAGGCAATCACAATCCACCATGTCATACGCTTTTTTGAAATCTAGTTTCAACATGAATCCATTTATTTTGGATTTCTTATATTAATGAATAATTTTATACGTCGTGGTTACCCCGTCCAAAATATTTCTTCCCGCAATGAAGCCCATCTGATAATCCTCCACTAATAACTTCAGCTTCAGAGCCAGTCTGTTGGCCAACATTTTGGAGACTATCTTAATAGTGTTGTTGAACAATGCAATGGGTCTGTAGTCACCAATTTCAACCGGTGAGTACTTTTCAGTATTAGAGTAATTATCGAATAGTTGATTCTATCTAATCTGTTTATCCCTTCGAATAGTTCTTCTAATAACCAGGCTAAGTGCCCCTTGATGTCTTCCCAAAAAAATTGAAAAAAAATACTGAGAATCCATCAAAACCTGGTGCATTGTCCTGGCCTAATTTCCATACCGCTCTTTTGATCTCCTCCTCCCTAAACTCTTCATCCAGGTTTGAAAGCTCCACCTCATTCTCC
Organism: Dracaena cambodiana; assembly: GCA_036321105.1. Classification (NCBI taxonomy): domain Eukaryota; kingdom Viridiplantae; phylum Streptophyta; class Magnoliopsida; order Asparagales; family Asparagaceae; genus Dracaena; species Dracaena cambodiana. The sequence goes on along the minus strand of JAYEPQ010000008.1, from coordinate 25,163,207 downwards.
CAAGCATCCTCTTTCAAATGAACATTGAAGGTCTTCCTTCTACCAAACAACGACTTAAAGTGTCGGTATACGTGTTCCTCCGAGGTGTCCCCCCTCACATGCCCCTCCTTTACCCTTAGCTATTGTATCTTGTTCACTCTATGTCGCATACTTGCCCATCTATGCAAGAAAGCAGTATTTGTGTCCCCTTCCGTCAGCCAATTAATATGTGCTTGCTACCTCCATCGTAACTCCACACTCTTATATATTTCTTCAAGGTTTCTTTTTAGATCAATAATCTATTATTTTCGTCCAATGATAAGTTTTTAGTTTCTTCTAGTTTTTCTAATAAGTCCATTTCCTTCAAGATGTCATCCTTCTTGCTCCTTCCTTTGTTTCTAAAGCGCCTTCCCATCTCTATAAGATCTTTCGTAAATGACGTAGTTTAATACTAATGTTTGCTGTCGCATCACCGGCTCCCGTGTTCTGAGATCAACTTTCTCTAATGAGGTCATGCACTTCTCTATGTTCCAGCCACCATTTCTCAAAATGAAAACGCTTATGTGATTTCTATGTCTTCTCTCCAGAGGTGAGCAAGATTGGAATGTGATCTGATGTTGATCGGATAAGGGAGCAAATCTCTGCTAGAGGAAATTTGGATTCCCAATTATCATAAATCAATACCCTATCCAACTTAGCCACTGTCAAATTGAGCCTCATGTTTGACCAAGTGAATCGCCGATCGACAAAGGCAAATCTATCAGGTCCAACTAACTAATAAAGTCATTAAACTTTTGTATATCTTTGCATGACCTTTCCTCCCTTTTCTTTTCATTTGTAAATCTAGTGATGTTAAAATCCCCTCCTAAAATCCACGGGTCATCGTAGTTGTTCCTAATTACTATGAACTCCTTCCAAAACTGTGTATGCAACCGCTTTCATTTGATCCATACACTGCAGTCACTATCTGAACCCATCTGTTCGTTATTTTCCTTACCCTGACCGATAATGAGAACTCCTCTTCCCAAAAATTCAGAATCTGGTAGTTTTTGTGGATTCCAACTAGGATCCCACCTGATGCTCCATTTGCATTTAAGATATAGAAATTATAAAATTTCCTAGAAACAAATGAGCCCAAAACTCCGGGATCAGGATCCGAAAGTTTTGTCTCCTCCATACGTATAAAGTCATTCTTATTTGTGCGTATTACTTCTGCAACCATTTTTCGTTTGACCGGGCTTCCCAACTCTCTAACTATCCAAAAAATGCAATTCATTGCAATATGTAATTTATCCTCTCCACGGGTACTCCTACCCTACTCTCTAGGATTTCATATCCTCATTTTGGTCCTCTAGGGATGCTGCATCTAGATTTTTTATCAACGTGAGATTGTGCGTTTGGTCCGTGCACCCTACCCCCAAATCAATCTTGCATGTATGGGCTAATGCAATTAACACATCAACGGGCACACAATTAAGAATATTAAATTCAAGGTTAGATGTACATGGTATAGGATATGTCTATTCTGTCTTTCGCTGAGTAGCTGCTGTTGCAACCTGACCTATTTGGTAACTCTGACCACCTCTCTTCTCTTCCAGTCTTTTACTTCTTCTAGATGGCATGATCAGAGACGTAGTCTATCCACCCTGGCCTATGAGATTAATCACCCTCTCATCCTCCGCCTAATCTTCCTTATCCTGCACCTCCCCTCCACCATGATTTAGGAGCTCGGTTGCTTTTATTTGGTCCATCACCAGTTTCTCAATTTTCTCTTGTGCTGTTACCGTTGTGTCCTTCTCTACCAACAGTGTCTCTTGTCTTTCATCAACGAGCATCTTCTTTGCCTCCCTGATATGCTTAGGTAATCTAGATGGTTGCCTTCTCCTGATACGCCTACTTTGTTTGAGATTTTCTTTGCACATAAAATTTTCGAGGAGTTTGGCAATGGTGTCTCTTGTAAAATCTTTGTCAATGCTATTTAAGGTTGTTAGCTGACCCATGTACCTCATGTTCTTGTTACAGGATTCCTAACCAAAATCCAAGTGTTTTCTAGAGCTCACTTCACCAATCGGTCTGTTGTTATCTTGTAGACTAATTGTTCCACTAATATTAATAGTATCCTTCTCTAAACCCGTAATTGGGCCTTGTTCCCTAGTCCAACCCACCTCTTTTGCTTTCGAAACATCATACCCTCCTCCAAGCTCACCCAAGTTCCCCCCCCCCCCCCCCCACATTTTACTCAAATGTATTATAGAGCATCTCTCCACTTTTTTTGTTGTTTGTGTCCCCCCCAGATCTGGCCTGCCCTCTTCAGATTGCCTTTGAGAGAGGCAAGTCCCACCCTCTCTTTCCTTCCTGTCACACGATTTCCCTACCCCCCCAACTCCTTGGGTCCCACACACCACCTTTCTCACTGCATGAAAGGGCGGAGAGGGACCTTTCATCTCCACACTCTTCCCCACTTCTGCGTTGTTTCCAATCTTGTCCCCTTGGGACTTTATCCCCCTCACTTCGTCTCCCTGCCTTCTTTCACCAACTTCCTCCAGCCGATCTACTGTCATCCCCTTCTGCTTCAGGTCAGGAGTCCTCCCTCTAGTCTTACTCCCTTCAGCAAGTAAGGTTGTCTTTTTGCCAAGCTGGTATGTTCTATGAATCTTGTAGTGTCAACAAAAAGTCTCCCCTCCTCATCTCTCCTTAGAATTCCAAAATTGGAGTCTTTTTCGTCAATGACCAGTGGGTTTTCAGTCATCCACAGTACTTTCTCTTCCTGTATTGTACTTCTCTCTTCCATTGGAAAGTTAGGGTTTTGAATTGCTTTAGATAAGGAGCTTTGGGAAGAGGGCTTCTGCATGCCTATTGGTGGAGGCAAGGGACCCTCGACTCGGCTTTTTTCCTTTGTCAAGGCTCTTCTCCCTTCCAACTCCGAAGGTAGCCTCTGTTCTTTCCTGAAAATGTTTTGTTTGATAGTAAATTTTGTCGTGTGATGTGCTGTTGATCGGTGCCATCTTCGCCATGGCCCCTTTTTCTATTACCGATGTGTTGCTAGTTCTTTTCCATGTAAAACTTCTTCTGTTTCTAGCAGGGAGGTTAGTAATCCCAGTCGAAGGCTGTTTGGAACCACCAATCCTACCGGTAACCATGACTCCCTCGAAGCCCACATATGGGAATTTATTGTTTTGAAGTTTATATATAATTTTCAGCCTAATTGAAACGAGTTGACTTCCAAGGAGCACATTGAATTCCAAGGATATTGCCACAATATTATCACACCTCACCCCTTCACTCTAGCATAATCCAATTTATGTTTCTAACTTGTATCTTCGTCGATATCAATGTCGTGTGCGAATTTGATCATAAGTTTGCTAATATCCACTCTATTCCACTGGTGTATTGGCAACTCTCTGATTTTCACCCATGCCACCGCCGAGAATATGTAAAG